>JBBDGP010000647.1:2575000-3175000 GCA_037952835.1 Lithobates septentrionalis
TCTGTAGATCCCCAGTGTAGGCAGATCTGTTGAAATACCTCCTGATGGAGAGACCACTCCCCTTGGTTCAATACTTGTCGACTGAGGTAAATCTGCCTGCCAGTTGTCCACCCCTGGAATGTGAACGTCGGGGATGGCCCGAACAGAACATTCTGCCCACTGTAGAATGCCGACTACTTCCGGGCCGGCTAACACGCTCCTCTTTCCTCCCTGGTGGTTGACATAGGCCACCCCCGTGGCATAGTCTGACTGGATCCGTATTGGGAGCCCCTGAAGCCGATCTGTCCAATGATCCAGACAGAGTCTGATCGCCCAGAGTTCCAAGATGTTGATAGGTAGCCTGGATTCCTCCAGCATCCAGTGACCCTGAGCCGAGCTCAGGCCCAGGACTCCTCCCCACCCGGACAGACTGGCATCGGTGGTGACCACCGTCCAGTATAGCGTGAGACAGGATTTCCCCTGCCGAAGAGCCGGGGAACGAAGCCACCGGATCAGGGATCCTTTGGCTCCTTGACTCAGCCGAATCTGACTGTCTAGAGACTTGGCACATTTGTCCCATTTTAACAAGATTTCCCTTTGCAGGGGTCTTATATGAAACTGAGCGAATGGGACCGCCTCGATCGTAGGCACCATTTTGCCCAGTACCCACATGCAAGTCCACAGGGAGACCCACCTGCTGGACAGCAGCAAGCGGTCTGCCGCCTGTAATTTCTGGAGTTTGTCCTGTGGAAGGACCACTCTGGCCCAAGCGGAATCCAGAGTCAGACTCAGATAAACCAATTTCCGAACTGGGGTCAACGCAGATTTTTGGTAATTTGGCTCTGCCAGAGTCTGAACAGTGATCTCCACATCTCCCCTCAGGGCCGCTGAGGACTCTGCTCGCAGCAGAAGGTCACCCAGCTAGCCCAGAACAGAAATTCCCCGCTGGCGCAGCAGCGCCAGAACCGAGGTTAACACTTTGGTGAAGATCTATGGAGCGGAGGCGAGACCAAAGGGTAAAACCGCAAACTGATAATGCTCCTCTCCCCCAGCAAAGCAGAGGAACCACTGGTGCTGTGCACAAATCGGAATGTGCAGGTAGGCATCCTTGATGTCGATGGAGGCAATAAATAATGTAAAAATTGGTGCTGCGCTGTTCTTAAAAAACAAAAACAAAAACAAAAACAAAAAAAAAAAACCTATGCTGCTAGAGGTAGTAATACAAAGGTAAATTAACTTGTAAAATAAAAAAAAAGAAACAATATAAGAATAAGTACAATCAATATAGAGCACTTCTATACCCAATAGGTGCAGTGTGATATTCCACAATAATCGGTGGTAATAGCAAAGTGCGTAGTCCAAGAAAATCATTCAATAAAGACTTAACCCCAGATGTGATAAGTATCTTACTGGAAACACTAAAATCAATATACAATCACTAAAAACCTCAATGGACCATGCAAGTAGGCAAAAAACATTGTGCAAAAAACAGCAATTAATAAATTAAATGTGCAACATGCGATCAATATGTGCAAAAATCGCAAAAATAGCAAATGCAGTGTATAATAAACATATAACCAAAAAATCAATATACAATCACTAAACACCTCAATGGATCGTGCATGTAGGCAAAAAAATTGTGCAAAAAACAGCCATTAATAAATTAAATGTGCAACATGCGATCAGTATGTGCAAAAATCGCAAAAATCGCAAATGCAGTGTATAATAAACATATAACCAAAATAAGTCCACTGTAGAACTTGTGAAAATTCAAACAAAGGCAAACATGTGCAAAATATATAATGGGACTGGGAATGTAGTCCAATGCGATTTAAATCCTTTTAATGTGGCTAATCAGAAAATGTGCAAAAAAGTGCAATAAGGTGCTGAGAGCATGGGGGTGATCTCCTCTTCGTGCACAGGACACACAGTGGTGTGAAGTGTCCTCTTACCTTGAGGTAAAGAGGTAACCGCATAAAGTTGCTGGTAATGGCTGCTTCTCCCTTGTACTCCTAACTGCCTCTCACTTGGATTCCTGGGCTGGATGGAGCTGTTAGTGGGTCTTTGTCTCTCAGTGGAGCAGGAGGGGGATTAAAGGAAAGAAGGGGCCAGATAGTGTAGTATTTCAATCAGAGGTTGGTTTTTATTAAAACAATGGTGAGGGTACTCACTTCACTTACAAGAAAAAACACACAGAAAACTTATCTCCTACGAGCGGCAAGCTCGTTTGCATATATCAGTCTTGGATGCCTATCCCGTCCCTACGCGTGATGTCACGGTCACATGGCTTCATCAGGGGATAAAGGGAGGCATCATAGGTGTCCTTAAATAGTATCTCCTATTAAGTTCAATGGGCGGCCATTTTCCCGTAGTTCTATATAGTAATAGTATTGGCGGCCATTTTCCGAGAGTTCATGGGCGCCGCCATTTTCTAGGTGGTCTATCACTACATAATCCAGCCGCCAATCACAGCCTGTTTGATACCAGAAGGGGCATGGCCAATACCCAGATCCTACATGGGATGGGTGCGGCATTAATCTAAGAGAAGGGAGAACTGTCAGCAGAGTATCAAAAGCTGAGATACATACTAAGGGTGCTGACATGACGGACTGACATCACAAAAACGCAATAAAACCATCTTGCAAATATGATATATTTTCGGAAATGACCAAAAAATAGCAGTATTGAAAAATAAAAACAAAAAATAATAAAATAAAAAATAAAAAATATAGAAATATGTTAAAATAATTTTATTAATTAAAAAATATATAAAAAAACGTGTATCTATGACGAACGGGTCCGGATAGGCTGCAGCACTGACATGTGCAAAATACAAGTAAAATCACACAGGCAAAAGATACAAACTTAACCTGCTACAATAAATGAGGATCAAATAAGTCTCACAAAATTAAAATTAAATGAGTAGGATAGGTGACCGCACGGGAAGGGGGGGAGGGGGAAGGGGGGGGGGAGAGAGGAGGGGGAGGGGGGAAGGGAAAAACAAAGAGCACACTGAGAAGTAATAGAAAAATCAAAAAATCGCTAAAACCAGCATGGGGGAAAAGACGCATAACTAAAAGTCTCTAAGAAAGCACTTGAGGTTAAGTTCAAAATTGAGACCTCTGGGCGAGAAAGTATCTAAGGTAAATATCCATTTTGATTCCAACTGGCTGAGGGTCCTAACTTTGTGTCCCCCCGTCAATGTTTGATATATGGTTCTACTCCCTAAAATTTCAGATGGGAGGGATCTTTATTGTGGCATAAAAGGAAATGTTTGGATACACTATGTTTGTCATATCCACTCAGAATATTTTGAAAATGCTCCTTAATACGTACCTTCAAGGGTCTTTTTGTGCGGCCGACATATTGCAGGCCGCAACTGCACTCCAGGGCATATACTCCTCCTTCCGTATTACAACAGATGAAATGTTTAATATCATACGTGTCTCCCGTGCTTGTGGATATAAAATTAAATTTCTTTTTGTTCGGACGTCTAGTTCTCAAGCATGCAAAACATCTCTTGCAAGGATAGAAACCTTTTCTGGTAAAAAAGGTAAAATTCCTCTTGGGTGGATCTATTATGTTCTTGACTACTTTGTCATGAATGGTAGGTGCTTTCTTATATATAAACTTAGGGTTAGTGGGTAGAGTGTCTTTAGTTGTTTGTCTGCCAGAAGGATGTGCCAATGTCGTTTGATAATTTTTTCTATTTTCTTATATTGTGCGTTGAAATCCAGAATTAAAGGTGCTACTTTCATAGACTGTTCTTGTTTACTCTTATCTTTGATCAGTTCATCGCGATTCATTCCTGTCACTTCTACTATCTTATTTTTAATAAATAAATGGTTGTAGCCTTTCCTGGTGAATCTCTGTCCTATCTTCTCTGCCTGGTCTAAAAAAGTGTTAAGTTTGGTGCAATTGCATCTAAGTCGCATAAGTTGTCCTTTAGGGACATTATAGAGCCAATTTTTGTGATGGCAACTCTCTATTGGGAGATAACTGTTCCTATCCACATTTTTAAAGTGCGTTGTGACCATAGTTTGGAGTCTTCTTGTATAAATTTCCAGATCTAGGAAAGTCACACTCTTCTCAATGATATCCCAAGACAGTGTAATATTCCTGTCATTCTTATTCAATTTCTCAAAGAATAGGGTGAGTCTATCAGGGTCTCCTTTCCACAATACAAAAACATCATCTATATAGAAAGACCCTTGAAGGTACGCATTAAGGAGCATGTTCAAAATACTAAGTGGATGTGACAAACATAATGTATCCAAACATTTCCTTTCCTGACAGACTCCATGGCAGCCTACGTGTGGGTTAACCCCGCCTCCTCTCCAATGCTATAGGACCCCATTCCCATAAATGAGTGCTCACCACTAGCTACTGTGTTCCTTTTTTGTCCTCCTCTATGGACCTACACATGCTGTTCGCATCAAGACTGATTGATTCCAAGATTGATTGAATCCAAGATTGGCATACCTGTGCGGTGCAGCTCAAAAGCCCAGCTATGAGCGGGCGAGTAGCTTGAAGAGGCTTGAATGTTCCCCCTTGGTGGATGGGTGGTCGCCTCTGTATGCCCGGCGGACAGTTCTCATCAACGGCTGGCAAGGTCTGTGGATGTTTTCTCATACTCCATGGCAGTGTTTCTATGTGTTGTATGTATTTTCCCTGGTGATCCAGTGTGTCCTATCCCCCTCATGGCGGCTGGTTCGCGTGCGTTCCAGCCCGCCACGGCACTTCCGGGTTGCGGCAGTCTCGCCGCTGGCACCTGCGCTGTAGCCAACCTGAGAGCGAGGTTTGGCTCGTGCATGCGCAGTACGGCGGCTCGTTCGTCGTCCGCGCAGGCGCCGTACGGTGGTTCCCCTTTGCGCGTGCGCTGTAGGGGATAATGATGTCACGGGCGGGGAATTTAAATTCCGCCCTCCTGTCCTGCTGAGTTGGGATCTCCCTTGGTAGGGAAAGGAGGAGCAGATCCCTGCTGGTCTCCAGGTGAGTGGTGGAAACCTCTGCAATTTAAAAAAAAAAAAAAAAAAAAAGAGAGCAAAATAATGGAAAATTGTTCTTTTATCATTATATATGTTATCTAAATATACATACATATGCGGCTGGAAGTTGTTTCTCCTTTGCATTGATTATATGTTGATACATGCCTTGTGCATATTATAAAAAAAAAAAAAAAAAAAAAAAAAAAAAAGAAGAAGAGGCAAGCAGAGTTTTTTCTTTTTCTCTAAAACCTTCTCATATTTTGATGCCTAGGTTTTCTTAGACCATTATCCCTGCAGACTATTAAAGTGACATTTCGTGTCCCTGGTTATGGACAATTCACCGCCTTTAAGTGGCCAGCCCTCACGCACAAGGTATGTGCTCGTGAGGGGAGGGGATGAGATTTATGCACGTTATTGTCGTGCTGATACCATGTTCTACCTTTCTTCTCTCCCCTTCCCCTATTTTTTCTCTTCCCAGCCCTTCTAGGTCGGACCCGCTAAATGCGGTCCAGAATGCCAATGACCTTGCCAAGCCACAATACAATTCATCTTCATCCAGACGAGATTCACAGTCCGGATCCCACCAGAGGAGACGCTCTCGTTCCTCCTCAAGACACCGCTCCCACCGCCATGACAGCCGCTCAGACCACAGAGCCTGCTGGGGATGTAGGACACGAATCCCGGAGGGCAAGTCCTTATGTGACCGTTGTTTTGCCCGTGCGGTTGGGGAAAAAGAGACGAAAAACCAGCGTTTAGAGTCTCTTGTGAAACGAGTGGTACAGCATTCCCTAATGAAGAGGGAAGCACCTCGCACATTGAGCCAGTCTACCACTGCGTCTGGCCCGCCGGCGGAAGAGGCCCGTGATGATCCGGGTACTTCGCAGCCCTATATTACCTCTCCTGACTCCTCAGAGGATGAGTCTATCAATGAGGAGGTCATTGGAGGGTTCGACTTCGCGATGGTTTCCCCTTTAATCAAAGCGATCAAGGAAGCCTTGAAGTGGGAAGACCCTTCCACTCCCCCAGCCAAGCAGAAAAAATTCTTCAAGCACCTGGGGAGAGAACGCGCAAATTTTCCGCTCCTTCCAGAGCTAAAAGGAAATCATTGAGGAAGAATGGAGTAAAACAGAGAAGAAATCCTCCATGTCTAATAAAACCTCCAGATTGTACCCCTTCAAGTCAGAAGAAGTAAAGAATTTGGAGAATACTCCCCTTGTGGACGCAGCTCTTATGCGTCTGGCCAAACATGTGACTCTTCCTCTAGAAGACGCAGTATCTTTTAAAGATGGGCTCGAGAGGAAGATAGACCTAGATCTAAAGAGAATCTATGGGCTCGCGGGTATGGCCTGTAAACCAGCCCTGGCATTAGCGGCCATGTCTAAGGCCATGGAGGCCTGGACGGAGAATGTGGAATCCTTCCTTAGAGGCGTGTCAGAAGAGCTGGCTGGAAGTTCAGCAGCCGCAGAGCTGAAGCTTGCAGCGGTCTTCCTGGGGGAGGCGTCCATTGACTTGATCCGCCTTCTGGCTCGTATTGTGCTGTCCTCAGTTACGGCCAAGAGAGCCCTCTGGTTGCGTCCCTGGCTTGCGGACCCTGGTTCTAGCAAGCGTGGTTTAAAATCCCGTTTGAGGGGTCCTCACTGTTTGGCAATAACGCAATAACGCGACGATGCCATTACGCGAGCCACAGGTGGCAAATCGGGTTTTCTTCCCCAGGACAGGCGCATGCTGGGTCGAAAGAAGCCCCAGTTCAGAAGACGAAGTCCGGAGCGCTCCAGGGAAGCACGCTCCTACAAGCCTGGCCGGGACTTTAGGAAGAATTGGAGCAGAGGGCAGTCATCCTTCCGCAAACCCGTTAAAAATCAAACGTCCAGTGCTCGTGATCAGGCTAAATCTTTTTGAGATTACGCCCGCCCAGGCGGGCCGGGTGGGGGCTCGTCTGCTCCTCTTCCGGCACGTCTGGGTGGCCTCGATCTCAGACTTCTGGGTCATAAGGACGGTCTCGTCAGGCCATAGATGGGCCTTTTCCAGGACTCCGCACCCAAGGTTCGTCTCCACTCTTCTCCCTCGGGCAGAGGATCAAAAACAAATTTTGCTGTCCTATGTGGACCTCCTGAAAATTCAAGGAGCAGTAGTACATGTACCACAGGACGAATGGTTCCAGGGGATATACTCCCCTCTCTTCCTAGTTCAAAAAAGGGGGGCTCTTGGCGCCCAGTCATAGACCTCACATATCTCGGATTCATAGAGAATGGAAGGTTCAAGATGGAAACCTTGGTGACCATTCAGAGAGCCATACAACCAGGCGACTGGATGATATCAATCGACCTGAAGGACGCTTATTTCCACGTTCCAGTGGAAAAAGAATTTCACAAATACCTCCGCTTTCACATTGGGTCAGATCATCTTCAATTTATTTGCCTCCCCTTCGGGCTGACAACGTCCCCCCGGGTCTTTTCAAAGGTCCTCCTAGCTACGGTGGCACTAATAAGATCCAAAGGGGTACGTCTTTACCACTACCTGGACGACCTGCTAGTGCTGTCCCAGAGCAGGGAGCAGTTGCTGGTCCACCGGGATCAAGTAATCTCCACTCTGTCCAACTTCGGGTGGCTCCTAAACATAGAAAAGAGTCAACTGAGCCCAACTCAGCGTCTAATATATCTGGGAGCCAAGTTCGATACAGTGGCAAACACTATCTCCCTTCCACTACAGAAAATTCCTACAGTTCGAGACAGAGTCTCCCGGGCTCTACATGCTCGGCAAATGAAAGCCTCTCAGTGTCTGAAAGTCGTTGGCACGATGGTTTCTACGACTCCCATGGTCAAATGGGCCTTATGGAGATTGCGTCCCTTCCAGTCAGGTCTCCTACGGCAATGGAAGTCAGGGGACAAGAACCAGGTCATCCGCATAACATCTGCTATGAGAAACAGCCTCTTCTGGTGGCTTCAGCGCAAGAACCTCCTGACTTGCCACTCCATCGCTCCCATCTCCTGGGTGACGGTCACGACCGATGCCAGCGGTACCGGTTGGGGAGCCCTTTGTGGGTCGAACCTGGCCCAAGGCAAGTGGGAAACTTGTCTCCCCAACCCAGGGTCGAATGTCTTGGAACTTCGTGCGGCCTGGTGTGCCCTACAGTTCTTCTCTCATCTCCTGATGGGGGAGTCAGTGCTGTTGAGAATGGACAACACCACAGCAGTATCGTATGTGAAGAGGCAAGGGGGTACTCGGAGTCCCACACTCCTTCGGGAAGTCGAGCCCATCCTATCGTGGGCGCAGAAATACCTTGCCAACATCTCGGCAGTCTTTGTCCCAGGCGTCCAAAACACTCAAGCAGACTTCCTGTCACGGACCGAGTTGGACAACAACGAGTGGTCTCTCCACATAGAGACGTTCAGGTGGATCTTGTCACTAAAGACCGATCCCGAAGTAGATCTGTTTGCTTCCCCCTGCAATCGCAAGCTGAAGAAGTTCTACACCCGGGGGCTCTGCAGTCAAGCCATCGGGACAGATGCCCTGACGGATCAGTGGAGGTTCAAGCGGGCATACGCCTTTCCGCCACTGCCAGTTTTGCTGGGATTCCTGCAGAGGCTCCGAGCAGAGCCAGTGGAGGTGGTGACAATAGCTCCCTACTGGCCGAACAGGCCTTGGTTCCCTCTCCTGGTCCAGCTCAGCTGTCGGGACCCAGTGCCTCTCCCTCTCAGACCGGACCTTCTTTCTCAAGGGTCAGTCCTGCACCCTTGTCCTGCGGTGCTGAGACTGATGGTCTGGTTCTTGAGAGGGAGAGGCTGGAATCCCTAGGTTGTGCCTCAGAAGTAATATCCACTCTCATGAGCTCGAGAAGATCAAGTACAAATAAAGTCTATGGAAGGATCTGGTCCAAATTCGTGGAGTTCTGCTCTCCTCAGGGCAGGTCTTTTAGACATCCAAAAGTCCAGGACGTTCTCAGTTTCCTCCAAACGGGCCTAGATTTACATCTATCTGTCAGCTCTCTGAGAGTCCAAGTTTCGGCACTTTCGGCCTTCTCCGGCACTTCATGGGCAGTTCATCCTCTGGTTAGACAATTTTTCAGAGGCGCATCGAGACTCAAGCCCCAGAGAAAGCCGAGGTTCCCCAAATGGGACCTCCCATTAGTCCTTGACTCGATCTCTGGACTCAGTACTTCGGGGCCCTCCCCGCTCCCTATCAAGGTCTTTTCAGCAAAGGTGGCCTTCTTAGTGGCCATTACCTCAGCCAAAAGGGTCTCTGAGATTGCATCACTTGGTCACGAGGAACCCTTCCTGACGTTTTTCCCGGACCGGGTAGTCCTCATTCCTATGCTGGGTTCCAACCCAAGAGTGTCTTCAGTATTCCACGTCAATCAAGAGATCGTGTTACCTACATTTAGGACCCCAGGGTCCACTGAGAATCACCCTCTAGATGTGGACGAAGCTATTAAGGAATATCTCAAGGTTACTTCTCCCTTCAGACGTTCTAGTCATCTCTTCGTGCTTCACTCAGGCAGCAATATAGGGAAGAAAGCCTCAACCAGGACTATCGCGTCCTGGATCGTACAGACCATACAACAGGCATATAGGGCTAAGGGCTTGGCTCCTCCAAAGGCGGTGACAGCCCATTCCACCAGAGGTATGGCAGCCTCGTGGGCAGCGGCTCGGCATGTGGCTCCAGATACCATCTGCAAGGCAGCTTCATGGGCTTCTATTAATACCTTCATGTTGCATTATTGTATAGAGCCTGCCTCACTATCCTCTGTAAACTTTGGGTTACAAATCCTATCGACCGATAGGACAAATTAAAAATTTATGTTTTGATCATGCATACCCGCCCGTGTGGTTGGCTAGTTATTTCCCACACGTAGGCTGCCATGGAGTCTGTCAGGAAAAAGGAAAATTTATTGTCAAATACTTACCGTAATTTTCCTTTCCTGATGGACTCCATGGCAGACGGAGTTCCCACCCATTGGTCAACGAGTAGGCTAGTTACGGAACACAGTAGCTAGTGGTGAGCACTCATTTATGGGAATGGGGTCCTATAGCATTGGAGAGGAGGCGGGGTTAACCCACACGTAGGCTGCCATGGAGTCCATCAGGAAAGGAAAATTACGGTAAGTATTTGACAATAAATTTTCCTTTTTTATGCCACAATAAAGATCCCTCCCATCTGAAATTTTGGGGAATAGAACCATATATCAAACATTGGCGGAGGGGACACAAAGTTAGGACCCTCAGCCAGTTGGAATCAAAATGGATAAATAATGATATTTGAAGCGCTTCACAATGTGCATGAAAATGAATATATAAGAATAAATATAAATAGTCAAATAAATCCAGCGGTGAGTAAAAATTCCTAAAAAATCCAGCAATCAAAATAGTGTAAAATGATAAAAAATTAGTGACACCAAATGTGTAAAAAATTCACATAAAAAATCCACATAAAAATAAATATATAGGGATGTATTCAGAAGGTTCAATTATACAGGTGTAGAATCCTGATTGGTATAGAGCTTTTGATCACTAGCAAAGCTGTTTAAAAACACTTGCTTAATTAAGGTGCTCATTGATAGTACCAATGTGTTTTTTGCTTCTATTCACAACCAATGTGAGAATCATAAACAGGCAGATAAGAGAAAAAAACAAACAATCATTGTGCAATAGTTAGGATACCAAGGTACACAGGCAAACTTCAATCCACTCACGTGTGCCTTATAATGATAAGGCATATGCAGGTTTTACTATAGCAGTCAGCCGCCTTAGACAGGAGCAGATTCAGTGCAGTACACTGTATGAAACTGCTGATCTGCACAGAGCCAAGGACGCCAAGGACAAGTTCTACAGTGGACTTATTTTGGTTATATGTTTATTATACACTGCATTTGCGATTTTTGCGATTTTTGCACATACTGATCGTATGTTGCACATTTAATTTATTAATGGCTGTTTTTTGAACAATTTTTTTGCCTACTTGCACGATCCATTGAGGTGTTTAGTGATTGTATATTGATTTTTTTGGTTATATGTTTAATATACACTACATTTGCGATTTTTGCGATTTTTGCACATATTGATCGCATGATGCACATTTAATTTATTAATTGCTGTTTTTTGCACAATGTTTTTTGCCTACTTGCACGGTCCATTGAGGTTTTTAGTGATTGTATATTGATTTTAGTGTTTCCAGTAAGATACTTATCACATCTGGCCTTAAGTCTTTATTGAATGATTTTCTTGGACTTTGCACTTTGCTATTACCACCGATTATTGTGGAATATCACACTGCACCTATTGGGTATAGAAGTGCTCTATATTGATTGTACTTATTCTTATATTGTTTCTGTTTTTTTATATTTTACGTGCTCATTTACCTTTGTACTACTACCTCTAGCAGCATAGTTTTTTTTAGTTTTTTTTTTTTTTTTTCTTTTTTGTTTCTTTTTTTTTTTTTTTTTTGTTTTTTTTTTTTTAAGAACAGCGCAGCACCAATTTTTACATGCCTTATTTCTGTTGCTGTATGGGCTGAGCTTGACCTATGTTCGGTGCTTGCAGCAGTTCAACGTTCATTGCCCTTCATTTACATGGTAGCGCAGGAATAACTATACATTTCAGATGGAGACAAGAAAGTCCCCAGATGAAGAGATGCCAACACGGAGCAAATGGACTCCATTCTGAACTTCCCCACCCGCACATAGCAGTTCAGGACCTCGAGGTCCAGAATCGGACATACCATACCCTCCTTTTTGGGGATCGTAAATAGGTTTGAATAAAAGCCCTGGAAAAGTTCCTACACCGGAACCGGGACAATCACCCCCTGGAGCGACAGGCCTTGTACAGCACCCCGGAGGGCTAACAAGCGGTCTGGAGACAGATGCAAATTGGATGGAAAAAATCTGCTTGGGGACAAGTCTGGAACTCGATATTGTAACCAGACAAAATCACTTCATGGATCCACTTGTTGTTTATCAGAGAGGTCCACGGGCCCGGAAACCAGCGAAGACGTCCCCCCATCCGGACTGCGGGTGAGGGCGCCCCTTCATGCTGAAGGAGCCTTATCTGGGGGTCTGGAGAAACCTGCTCTTGGTTTGCCCGACAAGGGCTGCATAGAACCTCCCGAGGGGGGCTTGAAAGACTTTGAGCCTTTGTCAGTGGACCCTGAGAGACGAGAAAACTTTCTGTGTGCCGAGAAGGAAGGGCCACACTTGCGACTTGGCTCCTTCCCTTTCTTTGACTGTGGAAGAAAAGTACTCTTCCCGCTGTGACATTCTTAATGATATCATCCAGAGTAACCCCGAATAAATGATCGCCTTGAAAAGGCAGATCATTTAGGGCCTTCTTTGAGGCCTGGTCCGCAGTCCAACACTTCAGCCACAATACCCATTGAAGCACTACCTCTGAAACAGATAGCTTAGAAAGCAAGGGAGCTGCGTCCAAAGAGGCATCGCAGACAAACTGCAGCCCCTAGACCAGTTGGCCTGCTAATTCCATGAAGGCAGGTGGAAACTGGTCCCCTTCCAGGTCACGGCATAACAGCTTCGTCCACTCTGTCAGCGTTTGCGACACCAGAGCAATAGCCAAAATCGGCCGAAGCGCCGAACCTGCAATAGAGAACATGTGCGGCTCAGAGACTCTGCCTTCCTGTTAGCTGGGTCTTTAAAGGCCAGAGAGTCCTCAACAGGAATCATAGTGGTTTTGTTCAACCAGGAAATCTGGGGAACCACCACAAGCAGAGTTGTCCATTTTTTGAGTAGACTTTCCTCAAAGGGATAACGCACAGCGAAACAATTTTGGATCACAAAGGGGCGTTTTGGACGCTACAAATCTTTAAAGACAAACTTGTCAAAAAAGGAGGGATAAGGGAATACTTTTGCTGTGCGAGGTGGCTTGTGAGTGCCAAAAGGGACCGGCACCTCCACCGCAGCCGTGGCTGCATCCTCCATCTTTAAAGTTTCCCGCACAGAAGCAATCAGTGCATCAACCAGCACCTTCTCATGTGCAGCCACTGGGGCCGAGGAATCATCCTCACTGTCTGAGAGATCTAGGAGCACGACCGCAGACCCCGCAGGGTGGGCCCCGTCACAGCAGCTGAATCAGTTGCAGGATCTGACGAGACAGATGAAGCAGGGGAAGGCAGGGGACGCTTCCTGCTAGTCCGCCACCCAAGAGCCACCTCCACCCGGGACACAAAGGACTCCAGGGCCACCGTCAGTGCATCAATGGATGACTGGGACCCAGAGGGACCTGCAGCCTCTGACAGGGGGTCAGGTGGGGAAACATGCTCCTGAGACTCCATAAGAGAGAAAAAGGAGAGCCCCACACCAAGAGTGACCACTACAATGGGACACCCCCACACCGGTAGTGATACCAGACCACCAAGACACCCCACAGCCTGCAGTGAAGAGAGGAGGGATCCCCAGACTCACCACCCCACTAGCGTAGCACTTGCTGCCTCAGATGTCGACCTGCACACACGTGACATCCAAGGGAGAAGAAAGCACAGGACTCAAAAGGAAGGGCTTCTGTCTGCAAAAAAAAGTTTCCTGGGCTACACAGTAATGGCCAACATTGCCTGAGCCAAAAATCCACCATATCATGGCCGCTGAGCTACACAAACATGGCCGCCGGCCATAGGAAGTCATCAGGCACTAGGGCAAAGGACGCCGGCTGCGGCAAAATGGCCGCCGGCCATAGGAGTCCTCAGGCACTAGGGAAGAGGATGCTGGCTACGGCAAAATGGCCGCCGGCCATGCTACACGAGTCTACCACAGATGAAGAGAACCCTGTAGCTTCCTAGGATGAGAGCGAGAGAGAGAGGATTCGTGCACCGGACCCAGTGCCTCCCCCCGGTAAGCACAGCACCTAGGCGGTGCACACCCCCAGCCCACTAGTAATAAACCCCGTCCCCCAGGACCCACCACAGGCACACTACCTCATATGAAGGGAGGAGGGGAAGAGGGGGTGTCACCAAGGGACCTCCAGGGCTAGGAAAAAGAGCGTGCAGGGATAGAGGCGACCCGCAGGACTGACTAACCCGGGGAGGGGCCCGCGTCCACCACAGCAAAGCCCCTAAGGGGAGAGATGGACCTTTACTCACCATACCAGAACCAAGCGGGCATCACTCCAGACAGAAGCTCCTCGCCACTGAAGTGGGGGGCTGTCGGCCATGAGGGAAGCTGCGACTCGAGCCGAGACCCGGTCGTATGCGACCTTGCGAGACGTTTAGCTCGCAGGGCCAGCCCCCGTCCAGTGAGGCTATGTCGCGGCCAACCTAGCGCGTAGCTGCCGCCTGCATGCGCTCGCTGGCCAGACTGGGGTGACCACTGGATCGAATGTCCAGCCCATCGCCTAGCCTGACAGTTGATTGTAGATCTCACCGGAAAAATCCAGGAAAAAAAAAAATTAAATAAAAATTGCCAGGACAAGAGATCCCAAATGGGAACTAGGTCCTTACTCCTGACTAGGCAGAAAAAAACTGAAGGCCTGTAGCAGAGAGGGGGGTGTATATCACCTAGGGCGTAACCAAGTCTTTTGTCTGCCTAGTGTCCTACACCTGTAGGGGGCGATATAACCCTATGGTTCTGAATAAAGAAGGCTGTGTCTGTCAATGAGCAAAAGAAAAATTACTTTGCCTGGAGCCCATGATGCTATTAGGACAGCCCTGCCTATAAATAAAGGATGAGCATAAGTCACTAGTTTGTTGATTTATATTGCAATTTTCTTATATTTATAGTGCCTCTCTGATGAGATTGTAGGCCACACTCTCCCGAACAAAACCATTCCCCAGATACGACCCAAGAAATAATTAGACAAAGATCAAGTTTGGCAGCGGCACATTTATTGGTTTAATATAAAAATAAAAAAAATATTTTATATTGATAATAATAAATTTCATCACTTAACAAAGACAAATTATTAATCTGCCCCGTTATCAGAAGTCGAGAAGCAAGTCACCAACATTCTAATGTATACAAACCACATCCCCTCTAGAAATCCAGAGTGACCCAACCACATAAACAGTGCACGCAACTAGGGAGGGAGGGAGCTCTTTTGCTGCTGCTTAGGTCCCAGGGGAAAAGGAATAAGCCCCTCACACACACAGCTCTTATATAGACAATCCCAACTTCCAGAAAATTCCTCCCATTCCCATTGAATCTCTCTGGAAATACCATTAACATATTTAAAGGGACAGTAACCTTTTTCTGCTAAACCATGGTGAACAATTAAATGTTATTTTAAAGATATGAGGTGAGGTGGCCACCATTTCAAGCAGGTGGGCCCCAAATTGTGCCCCCCCCCCACCTTTTCACCCCTATAATAAACAATTAAAAATATAACATGATTTGTGTACAGTTTTTCTTGTTATTGTTTGGTTTGTTTCAGAAACAAAAGAGCATATTATGAATTTAATTTGGGTTAACTGAATAAAGGAACAGAATGTCCCCTCTGTGAATAAAGTAAAGCTGTGTTCACTTTAAACTATTAAAGGCTCACATTTTTAAAATAATAACAAACATGTTATACTCGCATGTTCTTTGGAGTGAATTTGCACAGAGCAGCCCTGTTTCTCCTCTTCCTGGTTCCCCCACCATTGCTCTTGGCTCCTCCCGCTTTTGAGTGCCCCATAGCAAGCCGCTTGCTACGGGGCACTCGTGCATGCTCGCTCCTGAGTCGCCTCTATCTGTGCATAAGACGCACAGAGTGTGGCTCGGCCTCACCACCCGCTCCTTCCTTACTGTCTGTGATTTACAGCAGTGGGAGCCAATGGCTCCCACTGCTGTGTCTCAGCCAATGAGGATGGAGAGACTCGGGAGAGCTGCTGCTCTTGTGCACATTGCCGGATCGAGATTAGGGAAGGGGATTGCCGCACACAGGAGGTTTTTACCTTTGTGCATAGAGCAGCCACTTTACATACTCATTTATGTCTGGGTGTCAAAAAATAGGATTTTGCCCTGGATATGATTGGATAGTTGATGTAAACACAGCCTTTATTTATTTGCTTAGCTAAGTGAATATGGTTTACTCCTTTAGTAAATCAACCCCAATAAAATAGAGTAGTTGTTAAGTTGCAACTGAAATCTCAAATCTAAAATGTTAGCTTTGTTAGAAATAGAAATATATATTTTTACCCATATTTTAGCTTTATGCTTGTCTATATGGAATTTTTATCAAATACATCCTACTCCTCCTTGCACCCTACTGCTTCATCTTTGTGTTTCCCACTGACCCACATACACTACTTCTCCCTTTTCCTTAGTATATTCTGCTAGCTTTCATGGAATGCACACAGTGATTCTCAAATATGGATTTTGTTTTCTTTGAAATCTGATCAAAATTGACTTCTATTTCGACACATAGCAATACTAGAAGAAATCCATGTTAAAAAGGCTATTTCACATTTAAGGCCCCAAAATTGTGTTAAATGGCATTCTTTTTTAACAAAGCCATGTCATACCCAAGCCATATGATTTACATGTTATTGCTGATGTAGGGAACAGTGGCTTCATTATCATTGTTCAACAAAGCAAAGTTTGTCTATCACTAAAGTTGTCATAGTATTTCTTTATAAGAATATTCAATGTACACCTAGAAAAAAATACTTTAATAAAAGTAGTTAAAAAAAATGAAGGTAATTTCTTAAGGCTGGGTTCACACTGCAGATGGATACGGTTCGCAGCAGGGGTCCGGAGCAGTCCCTTTTCTCTGATTAAGAGACAAATCATGGCTGAATTTTTGCCTGAATTCTGCCCTGAAACTGAGCCAAAGACGCACAGAACTCCTGTGCAAGCTGCTCCAAAGCTGCCCCAGAGATATGTGAACCAGCTCTATAGAGAGACGGTCAAAATCTACTGTCATGCGAATTGGTGGGGGGGGGGGGGGTCACATTCAATTCGCACTAGTGTGAACCCAGCCTAAAGCTCTATTAAAGTCACAGAAATAGATATACAGTCTGATAGACATTGTGCTATCAGACTTAATTTTCATAGCTTGCACTATGCTCAGCTCAACTCTGCTGGGAGACTATTTATAACTGTGCAGTTTAATAGTCACCAGAAAAAGAGTCAGTGCTCTCAGTATTGTACTAGATCTGGTCATGCATACCTCATAATCTCTGCAAACCTGAGTTTGTGTGGACACTGGTGCTGAAAGTATGCCAGGACAGGACTGCTGTGTCAGGGCTGAAAACAACATTTTACAAAAAATGCAGTTTAAGACATTTCCTAACAAAAAAAAATCAGTCCCAATTCATAACATCAATCCTTCTTTAGAGCCCCCCCAACCTCGATCCGGCAATGTGCACAAGAGCAACGGCTCTCCCGAGTCTCTCCATCCTCATTGGTTGAGACACAGCAGTGGGAGCCATTGCCTCCCACTGCTGTAAATCACAGGCAGTAAGGAAGGAGCAGGTGGTGAGGCCAAGCCACGTTCTGTGCGTCTTATGCACACATAGAGGCGACTGAGGAGCGAGCATGCACGAGTGCCACGCTTGAAAGGGGGAGGAGCTGAGCAATGGTGGGGGAACCAGGAGAATCATCTGCTTAAGATGGTGACCAACTCACCTCATATCTTTATCTATCTATCTATCTATCTATTTCTTTATCTATCCTTCCTTTACATTTGCCTTGGAAATGCTAGGGGCACAAAGAGAATGTCACATCATAAAACAGAAAATAATAAATAAAAAATACTAAAAGCTGCACATGCATTGCCTTCTTTGTTCACTATCATCGTACATCAGAGTGAACTTCATAAAATTTTACATTTTTGTTCTGTTTTTATTTAGATGCTTTGTTTTGTATTCCACTAGTAAATAAAAAAATAATTAGCATGTGGCCATCGCATTATAACTTCCACTCAACGGCTTGACATTTGAGTCTATGCTATGAGACCCTTGATCTAAAAGAATTGAAAAGATTAAATTATGGGTCATTATAACTATAAGAACACATTGTTTATTCAAGAACTGAATCAGACAAAATACTTGCAGAAATACATATGACACTAGTCATCTGAAGATCAAGTAGACCTATCACTGACAAAAGGACAATTTGCTTTCTCTCAATTCTCAATTTACCAATTGAAAAGGAACTAATGACATCATCAATGAAGCAATTACCAAGCTGTTCTAGAGAGATTCCAAAGGATCTGATAGAGCCACATTAAGTGAATTATGTTGTTTTTCACCACCACCCCACTGTATTACCTTTCCCTTTCATGTACAGTATCTCAAAAAAGTGAATACACCTCTCACATTTTTGCAAATATTTTATTATATCTTTTCATGTGACAACACTAAAGAAATTAAACTTTGCTACAATGTAAAGTAGTGAGTGTACAGCTTGTATAACAGTGTAAATTTGTAGGAGGAGTACAAAGACAAGTGTGTCTTGTCTACATTCAAGCATGGTGGTGGGAGTGTCATGGTCTGGGGCTGCATGAGTGCTGCCAGCACAGGGGAGCTACAGATCATTGAGGGAACCATGAATGCCAACATGTACCGCGACATACTGAAGCAGAGCATGATCCCCTCCTTTTGGAGACTGGGCCGCAGGGCAGTATTCCAACATGATAACGACCCCAAACTTACCCCCAAGATGACCACTGCCTTGCTAAAGAAGCTGAGGGTAAAGGTGATGGACTGGCCAAGCATGTCTCCTGACCTAAACCCTATTGAGCATCTGTGGGGCATCCTGAAACAGAAGGCGGAGGAGCACAAGGTCTCTAACATCCACCAGCTTTGTGATGTCGTCATGGAGGAATGGAAGAGAACTCCAGTGGCAACTTGTGATGCTCTTGTGAACTCCATGCCCAAGAGGGATAAGACAGTGCTGGAAAATAATGGTGGCCACACAAAATATTGACACTTTGGGCCCAATTTGGACATTTTCACTTAGGGGTGTACTCACTTTTGTTGCCAGCTGTTTAGACATTAATGGCTGTGTGTTGAGTTATTTTGAGGGGACAGCAAATGTACACTGTTATACAAGCTGTACACTCACTACTTTACATTGTAGCAAAGTATCATTTCTTCAGTGTTGTCACATGAAAAGATATAATAAAATATTTACAAAAATGTGAGGGGTGTACTCACTTTTGTGAGATACTGTATGTGTTTACCAGATTATTTGTGGGCTTCCCCATTATACCTAGCATAATTTCTAACCAAGCTTACAGCTAGAAGACTCAAAGTGTTTACCACTGGTGTGACTAGCTCAGCAGTTAACAGTTTCCATTCATAAACAGTAGCTGCCACCATGTGCTTTAATGGGAACATACACCGTTCACAGCATCTGCTGTAATAATTCTGACTACAAGAGTTATCTGTGACACTCACTGCCATGCCATACAGGAATGTAACACAGTTTAATATATGGTAGCATTTTTTAAAGAGACAATGATTCATTAAAGCACAACTCCTGGATAAATGAAAACCTCTCTCAGGTATATTTCAAATCCCCCTCCTGAGATCTCTAGGTTTAAAAAAAACCTCTCCAAATACCTATTTTCAATTGTCTGAAGTTGCGGTCATGTGATCATCCAGTGTCGGGTATTTCTCCTCACTGTTTACTTCCTGGTGGGTATTTCTTTCAGGTGTCCATATCACTGTTTTACACAATTCTCATTGGCTGGCCAACAGTGGGTTCCTCTTAGGATCCAGAAGAGAGCTCACTATGGACAAAGGGCATTGTAGGGGACCAGCCAGCAAAGGTTATTGTGCGGAGCTAGACTGGTGGTTCCCACATGCGGAAAATAGGGTCAGTGGGAGACCTGGATAGTGGGACCCAGGTGAGTATACCTGATTGCACCAGGTAGGGATACATTATCAGCTGACTGTAAGGATTATAGGGAAGAGAGAGAAGGATAGAAATGTTTTTTTTTTCCAGGACGTGGACTTTATTTTCCTATTTAGAGAAATGCCTTAGCTATGTTTAGATACCAATGTAGTGGGGGGAAAAACAGAAAGAAAAAGTACAGTGGTGCAAGAAAATATTTACAGAAAAATAAATGACAAAATAGACAATAGATGTAAATAAAAGGGATTAAAGGGGAAAAATCCAGTTTTCTGAATTTTGGTTCACTTGCAATTAACTTTAGAGTAGTCCAATCTGAAGTATCAGAGTCACTGGCTCTCATGAATAACTCTCAACATTTGTACATATTTTTTATGGAATGTTGTGAGTTCTCAACTGTCAATTACAGCATCACTTACAGTAGGCCTTCTAGGGGGTTTCTCTGAGCCAACTTCCACTTAAAGATGTTGTAAACCTCCCTGTGTAATTTGTACCTATAGGTAAGCTTAGGAAAAGGCTTACAGTTTTTCAACACTGGAGGGAGGAGCCTGATGATGGCAGTCGAGGCACTTGGAAACAATAATGAAGGATGGGCTGTGAGTAGCAGCAGTGAGCAGCGAGGCGGCGAGAGCGGGGAGCGCCGCCAATCAGCTGGAATGCAGAAATGAGTGAGAGAGAGAGCGAGTGTGTGGCGAGATCCGGAGACCAGAGAAGGTGAAGAGTTAGAGGAGAGAGACGCCAAGAGAGAGAGAGAGAGGAGAGGAAAAATGCTGCTCATAGAGACAGAAACAGAGGAGCGGATAGCCTCAAGCTTAAACCTGGGGTGTGTTTAACGGTTCTGGGAAAGGGTCGACCCCCACTCCCACCCTCCGGATACCAGCCATCAGCTCCCAGCCCAGGTCCTGAACCTAGCACCTTCAGGTACAGAGAGGAGGCAGTAGACGGTCCACCAGAAGAAACAGCTTGAGTTGGACAGAAATCCCTGATTTTGGCACCAGCAAGACTCCAGCTGCAGAGGGGGTAAGTCGAGTTTGTTACTACACAGTTATTGTTGGACTGTAACCTACTCCTGAAGATATGCCTGGTCCCTGACAATCAGTAGTCTGTGAGAGAGACTGGCTTAGAAAAGAGTCTGTAGGGACTGTAATGCCGCGTACACACGGTCAGACTTTTCGTCTACAAAAGTCCAACGGACGCTGACGGACTAAAGCTGGCTGGTAATCCGATCGTGTGTGGGCTTCTCCGGACTTTCAACATACTTTTTTAGCCTCAAATCCGACGTACTTTAGATTTGAAACATGCTTCAAATCTTTACTTCGTAACTACGACGGACCCCGAAATCCGCTCGTCTGTGTGCTAGTCCGACGGACAAAAAGCCACGCTAGGGCACCTATTGGCTACTGGCTATGAACTTCCTTATTTTAGTCCGGTGTACGTCATCACGTAAGAATTCGACGGTCTTTTGTGTGATCGTGTGTAGGCAAGTCTGTTCGTTAGAAAGTCCGCCGCAAGTCCGTCGAAAGTCTGCCGGAAGTCTGTCGGACAGGCTGTCTGACTTTTGTAGACGAAAAGTCCGACCGTGTGTACGCGGCATAAGAGAGAAGAAGTCTTACTCATGGTGAACACCCTTCCTACTTCCTCTATATACCACTAAATACCTCTATATACCTCTATATACCTCCTTTATATGAAAAGGGGGCCTCGAGATTGGTTGGACTGTAAGACCTGGCAGTAAGTCAGGCGTTAGGCCTCATTAAGATTACAGCTGTCTTCTACTACTCTTGTTGGAATTGTTATAACACCCCTAAAGACATACCCTTAAAGACATACCTGGGCAACACCAAGAAACAGCCCATGAGAAAGGCTGACTTGAAGGAGTGTTTTTGCTGGAACCAAAATATACATCTAAGGTTAGGCCCGGTTACAAGCAAGAAACAGTCTGTGAGAGAGACTGACTTAAAGGAGAGACCCTGAGAGAGGTGAAGGGGGTTAGGGAGGCCTCGGAATTGCAGAGTACCTCGAATACCTCAAACATAAAACAGCACTATGAGGGGTAAGTCAGTGAGAGGTGCAGGGGTGAACCCCCCAAAGTAAATGCTAGTCAAGGTACAATTAAGAAATACATGACACAAGAAGCAGGCAAGGAAAGCCCGGGCAAACAAACGGGCAGAATTAAGAACAAAAAGCCAACTTCCAACTAAGGGTGAAATGGCAGAAATGTTCTCCAGACTGGAATTATCCCTTAAAGGGGAAATGGCAACCTTACATGGAGGCCTGAACCAGATCCTAAAAAGAGTGGAAGAAACAGAAAAAACTGGATAAACAAGCGGCAGAAATGAAAGAACTTAAGAAACATATGGAGGGGTTGCAGTGAGAGCAGAGGCATATGAGGTATAAAATAGAAGATCAAGAAAATCGCAATAGAAGGAAAAACTTAAGAATTCAGGGCCTACCTGAAACACAGGGAGAACTCTTAAAAGATAAAATGGACAAAGTATTTGGCCCATTGTTGGGAAGATCAACAGAACAGAAAAAAATTATGTTTGAAAGAGTACACAGAATAAGAAAACCGGCGGATATAGCAGGAGAAGTCCTAAGAGATGTGATTGCGAGATTCCATGATTACAAAGATAAAGAACAGATATGGGAAGGCCTTAAAGCCAATCACCCCACAAAACATGAAGAAACAGCATTACAGGTATTTCCAGATCTGGCATCAGAAACATTAGTAAGGAGAAGAGTATTTAAACCCTTACTAGAACAAATGAAGAATCACAGGATCCAGTATTCACGGGGCTTCCCGGCCTGTTTAGTAGGGTGTAAGGAAGGCTGCTCAGCAACTTTAGGGTTTCCAGAAGAAACTGAAAAATTCTGTAAAAGACTAGACATGGAGGAAAAGAAAATGACGTAAAGAAGAAAAACGGGACTGGGGGAGCTGGGTGGGCTTGGGGGCACCTCTAAGTATAGGGGGTAGCGGCTCAGATCGGAGTGCTTACTCAAAGCTCAACCTCAAGGGGGAAGAGTCACAAGGCAGGAGGGAGTGGAATGCCATGGATCATTGGTCAAGACATGACCAAAATTCCCCAAAAGGAGGGGAGATAGAAGAAGAACCTCTTATGCCGCGTACACACGGTCGGACTTTTCGTCTACAAAAGTCAGACAGCCTGTCCGACAGACTTCCGGCAGACTTTCGGCGGACTTTCGACGGACTTGCGGCGGACTTTCTAACGAACAGACTTGCCTACACACGATCACACAAAAGTCCATCGAATTCTTACGTGATGACGTACACCGGACTAAAATAAGGAAGTTCATAGCCAGTAGCCAATAGGTGCCCTAGCGTGGCTTTTTGTCCGTCGGACTAGCACACAGACAAGCGGATTTCGGGGTCCGTCGTAGTTACGAAGTAAAGATTTGAAGCATGTTTCAAATCTAAAGTACGTCGGATTTGAGGCTAAAAAAGTATGTTGAAAGTCCGGAGAAGCCCACACACGATCGGATTACCAGCCAGCTTTAGTCCGTCAGCGTCCGTTGGACTTTTGTAGACGAAAAGTCCGACCGTGTGTACGCGGCATTAGAATCAAATAAAGGAATGCCGTGGAGCTGTTGACTCCTCTTAGCTCGCTGAACCCAAACCCAAACAGAAATCCCCGGTAAGTGGATATAACTACCCTGACCTAGGAGTTGGGAGGAGCAAAGAAGACAGGATTAAGAGAAGGGAGCCAAGCGAGCACAGATGACAACAGAGGTAGTCTTCCTGCAGGAGACTCTAATCTCCCATGAAACAACCAGAAAATTTAACTCAAAGGATTTTTCCAAAATGGTTTTACGGAGGCTCCACAACAAAACAGGCTAAGGGAGTGGCCATCGGTTTTCCAGAGGGGTAAGGTTTACCCTAGAGGAGAGGTTAGTGGACCCTGAAGGGCTTTTTTGTTCCTGAGGGGAAGACTAAATGAGGTGGACTGCACTCTGACAAAGATTTATTGCCCAAATAAGAACCCAATAAAATATTTAAAAGTGGTTATGGAGAAACTAATGGAGTTTAAGAAAGGTGGAGTAATAATGGCAGGAGATTTTAAATTCTCTATGGAACCTGAGATTGATAGTACGTCCCGGGTACAGGGGACTGGGAATGCTCAATTGAAGATACTAAAAAAAAACTGCACCCGAACCAGCTGATGGAGGCATGAAGGATACAGCATGCTAAAATACAAGACTATACATTCCACTCCACAGGATTCCCATTGCATCAGAGGGGGGCGGGGTCACCCATACACATCACTGGGAAACCCAGGTGTTTCCCCTTGTCAGAGGGGGACAGGGTCACGTGATGGGTGGCCCCGCCCTCAGCTATATAAGAGCTGTCAAGCTAGTGCCACGTCATTGGCTGGATGCCTCCGGTGGAGGCAGGATCCTGTGCGTGTTCCTTGCTAAAGTCGCTGGAGATCATCCATCGCTGGAGATCATCCATCGCTGGATATCGAGAATTGGATTACATCGCTGGAGTAGGAGCATGGATTTATTGGATTACATCGCTGGAATCTCTTTTTAATTTTTTTTTTTAATAAAGGACTTGTCCCAAGCCATCTCCTGTGGTTTTTTTAACATTTTGACATTTTTGTGAAATGCTAGGGGTACAATGTACCCCTTACCAATTCACATGGGGGGCCGGGATCTGGGTGTCCCCTTTTTTAAAGGGGGCTTTCAGATTCCGATAAGCCTCCACCCGCAGACCCCCACAACCACCGGGCAAGGGCTGTGGGGATGAGGCCCTTGTCCCCATCAACATGGGGACATCCTCCCCATGTTGAGGGCATGTGGCCTGGTACGGTTCAGGAGGGGGGAGGCGCTCTCTCGTTCCCCCTTCTTTTCCTGCGGCCTGCCAGGTTGCATGCTCAGATAAGGGTCTGGTGTGGATTTTTGGGGGAACCCCACGCCATTTTTTTTTTAATCTTGGCACGGAGTTCCCCTTAAAATCCATACCAGATCCGGTCTGGAATGGATTTTTGGGGGCAACCCCACGCCATAATTTTTAAAATTTTGGCACGGAGTTCCCCTTAATATCCATACCAGACCTGAAGGGCCTGGTAATTAAATTTTGGGGGACCCCCACGCATTTTTTTTTTCAATGACTTTCAATGACTTTTATGTGTATTGTCGGGACCGACAATTCAATAATAGCCGTCACTAGCGCTAGCACTTTTAAATGACTTTTTTTTCCTTTAGAAATGTCATTTTGCTCTCGGACTGCTATAAACATGGGAAACATGCGCTACTTTATAGGCATACTATAGACACCCCCCAGGTACGAAATTTAAAGAAATATTTCACTTTTATTGTTTCACTTTAAGCATTGTTATAATCACTGCTCCCGAAAAAACTTCTGATTTTAAAACTTTTTTTTGCATTGATACATGTCCCCTGGGGCAGGACCCAGGTCCCCAAACACTTTTTATGACAATAACTTGCATATTAACCTTTAAAATTAGCACTTAAGATTTCTCCCATAGAATTTTAAAGGGTGTTACGCGGCTTTTTGAATTTGCCACGAACACCCCAAATTGTTTGCTGTTCGGCGAACGGGCGAACAGCCAATGTTCAAGTCGATCTCATGTTCGACTCGAACAGATAGCCCATCCCTAGTTAGGAAGGATAAATATCTTTAAAATGGCAATTTTGCCAAAGATCACGTATATAATGCAAATGCTGCCAATCCCCCTTCCACAAGTATATTTTAGTACACTGAAAAGGTTACTACTTAGGTTTATAAAACACGATTAGCAATGTAGCACTGGGGAAAATAATATGGATGCCACCTGCGTATAGAGAAATGAGTGAAAATACACATGTAATAACAAAGAAAATATTGGCAATTTGGGATTTGATGCACATAAAGGGAAAATGGGAATTTAATTCACCCCTGATACCATTAAAAGAAACAATTTTCCACCGGGAAGGGGAGATTGTTTGGGGAATGGATAAAAAAAGAAGACACACAATTAAAACATATCACGGTGAAAGATAAAATACACACATTACAGGATTTGAAATATAAAAAAGACCTAATGGAAATTGACAAATGGCGGTACTCCCAGATAAAACATTTTTTTACATCATTGCCTCAACCAGTAAGATCTGAGGCAGACCTACGGCCATTTGAGGGGCTATGTATGGCAGCAGCAACAAAGAGGGGGATCTCTAGGATCTATAAAGTGCTGTTGGGACTGAAGGGGCCAGAAATACCACCATTCATAATAAAGTGGGAAGAAAAATTGGGTAAGGGAAAATTTGGGGAAAATTCTCAAGATGACAAATACCACGGCAATTGATAGCAACACCATAGAAATGAATTACAAATGCTTAGCATGTTGGTATATAACACCTGATATGGCACATACATGTCAAAAGGAGGTTTCACGATTAAGCTGGCGGGGATGTGGGTAAGTGGGAATGATGGCCCACATATGGTGGAAATGTCTGAAAATTAAAAACTACTGTAGAGAGGTGTTGCAGGTAATTAAGGAGATTACCAATATAGAGATACCAGAGGAACCTTGGAGGTGTTTGTTTCATGGGGTGAGAATGCCAATTAAACAATACATGAGAACTTAGGTTCCCCATCTAGTGAACGCAGCCAAAAGTCTAATACCTTGACAATAGCAGGAGATAGAAAGCCCTACGATGGGGAGTTGGTTAGGGATGAGCTCTCTATTCAGGTCAAACATGAGTTTGACTCGAACATTGGCTGTTCGCACGCTCGCCGAAAACCGAACATTATGGGCCATTCGCGCCAAATTCGAGTGTTGTGTAACGGCCCATAATGCACTGCCGGAGCGCAGTGCATTGCTGTATGATGATTGGCCAAAGCATGCACAGGCAGGCTATTCAGTTAGCTGCAGCATATTTAATATATATATATATATATATATATATATATATATATATATATATGCAGACAGTCTTGTATTTATATATATATATATATATATATATATATATATATATATATATATATATATATATATATATATATATATTCACTGTATCCAGTTTAGCTATATCTGACTGCAGTCCGTTCCTGGTTTACTGTTTCTAATATTCTTCAGGCAGGCAGGTTATTCAGTTAGCTGCAGTGTATTTAATATATATATACAGACAGTCTTGTATAAATATATATCCACTGTATCCAGTTTAGCTATATCTGACTGCAGTCCATTCCTGGTGTACTGTTTCTAATATACTTCAGGCAGGGAGGTTATTCAGTAATCTGCAGTGTATTTTTTATATATATATATATATATATATATATATATATATATATATATATATATATATTTAGGGCGGCACAGTGGTGCAGTGGTTAGCACTCTTGCCTAGCAGTAAAAAAAGGGTCACTGGTTCGAATCCCAACCACGACACTACCTGCCTGGAGTTTGCATGTTCTCCCTGTGCTTGCGTGGGTTTCCTCCGGGTACTCCGGTTTCCTTCCACACTCCACTGAACTGGATGGACTGGTGTCTTTATTCAACCTTACTAACTATGTAACTATATATATATATATATATATATATATATATATATATATATATATATATATACATATATATATACATACATACAGTCTTGGATATAGAGATAGATCGATAGATCTATATATATCCAGTTTAGCAGTTTAGCTATATCTGACTGCAGGCTGTTCCTGGTGTACTTTTTCTAATAAACTTCAGGCAGTGCACCCCTAATGCAGTTGCTACTACTTTCCTGGTGGTGTACACAATACATACAGTGCACCCATAGTTGTTCACACTGTCCAAAGGTGTCTTTGTGCTTCATCATGCAGAGTGTAGACAAATGCAATCAACCAGAAGAAAACAAATGCAGCCAACCAGAAGTTAAAATCATAACAGACACAAGGCTGATCCCAACAATACTGCTCATTGAATGACAGCTCCCCATATTTTTATCAGCTATATACAGTATAAGAGAAGAGGCAGGGATAGAAGTGATTTCATTGATCAAATATGGTCATGGTCATATTTGGTCAATGTCATTGTCACTGCTATCCCTGCCCCGTGGCTTATGTGGCTAGGAATTCATGGTCATTTAAGCCAACGTGCCTATTATGACAGCAGTTGCTAGGGAAGCATTGGGTGCCAGCACCCACTGCTTCCTTAACCACTTTAGCCCTAGAAGGTTCACACCCCTTCCTGACCAGGCCATTTTTTGCAATATGGCACTATGTTACTTTAACTGACAATTGCGCAGTTGTGTGACGCTGTACCCAAATAAAACTGACATCCTTTTTTTCCCACTAATAGAGCTTTCTTTTGGTGGTATTTGATCACCTCTGCGGTTTTTATTTTTTGTGCTATAAACAAAAAAAGACTGACAATTTAAAAAAAAAAAACAATATTTTTTACTTTCTGCTATAAAACATACCCAATAAAAAAATTGAATTTCTTCATCAATCCCAAAAAGCGTATATTGATTGGTTTGCGCAAAAGTTATAGTGTCTACAAATTATGGGATATTTTTACTAGCGGTGATCAGTAATTTTTAGTGGGACTGCGATATTGCGGCAGACAGATCGGACACCTGACTGACAGTTTTGACTCTTTTTGGGGAGCAGTGACATTAATACAGCGATCAGTGCTAAAAAAAATAAATAAATGCACTGTAACTGTACTAATGACACTGGCAGGGAAGGGGTTAACATCTATGGCATTCAAAGGGTTAAGTCTTTCCATAGGGGGTGCTTTCTAAATATGGGGGGAGTGTTTTGACACAGACATACAAGATCTCTATCTTTCCCTTTCACAGAATGGCGATCTGCCTTGTTTACATAGGCAAACCGCAGTTCTACCTTTCCTGTGAACGATCGGTGGGTCCCGGTGGATATCGAGTCCGCCGGATAGGTGGATTGGCTCCCGCGGTCACCCCAGACCTTGTGCACTAAATCATGTACAGGTACGTAATTTCGCGCAGCTGGGCCGCCCTGCCGCAGTACTGTATATATGCGTGGGGTGGTCCAGAAGCGCTAACAAGCGTTAACAACCACTGACAGAGGGAAACTGTCATATATAGAAGAAGTAGAAGAAGTAGAAATACTGCTTCTATATATAATGCTCAGCTGCCACCAAATGGGAGGCTGAACAGGGGCTAAAATAGGAAAGATATGACAGGGTGGTGATGTAGGAGCACAATTGGGGGAATTTAACCGCAAGCATCTCTGCAAAGACATTTTTGGATGGATCACTAGGTATTCACTTGCAGCTGATACACTACCCACATCTACTGAAATTCTGTTCCAAGCATCCTCCACTCTTTCAATAATATAATATATTCTAATGCTTAACCTTCTTCATGACACCATATTCTTGAAAATGTATTATATAGAGATTTTAATAATGTCCCACTTTTTCCTCCTTTCCCCAAGTCTGCACATATTATGCTTTCTCAGCCTTTTCTGATAAGTTGTATGCTTAGCTCCTTGCACTAATATTGTTGCCCAATCCTGATCTCACTTTATTTTATATAGACACACATGTCCTTTCACAGTAGTAGAAGTGTCAGGTGTATTACTGCATTTTAAAATACATTAAAATCCAGAGAGAGGCTAGAGATCTGCCCAATAGTGGTCACGGCAAGGTCTGGGAGCTCAGAATCAACTTTATGTAACTTATATATGCTGCTTATTTAACATGTAGCCAACACCATGTCATACCTGCACAGAATAAAATAAGCCATTTATGAGCTTCTATATTATTGATAAGCAAGTGTAACTTCTGTTGACTTGATTCAAACACCAGGACTTCATAAAAATAAGAGAGACTTTATTCATGTAAGGCAGGTGTAGCATTCATTATGTCATCTGCCTGTACTAGTGGATTGATTAGGTGTTCCAAGACTGTGCAAACTGACATGTCCTTTCATTATCTTACTGCAATTATGATAACCGAATATGTCAGCTTCCTTGTAATGATGAGATTTTGGATTTACAGTATAAGTCTGCAGGTTAAGGGAACCGATTGCTTCCAAATTTATTGCCGCAAGTCATTTTTTAATACAAATACTTGTACTTTAACTGCTGTATATTTTTCCACTAATGAAAACTTTAGTTTGCCAATTTTTGGAGCACAATCTGAGTTAATAAAAAGGCTTCTTAATGATGATTTAGAAAGTGCCCTTCTTCAAATTTGGTTTGTACATGTCATTGGCCCCTGTGATAAAACACTGGTTTTGTGTATATTACACCACATAGAGATTATGAGACAGATCTTTAAGGTGCTATAGAAATAACAACATACATTTTGTAAAATCCTTAATTCTTTTGGTATAAAACATATTAAAAAGTCAACCAATCATGATATATTGTTAAAATTTTACAAGATAATCTTAAGATGGGTATGTTCTTCAGTCCAGGCAGTGTCCCTTTTGATCCACCATATAGCTTATTTATCACATGTCATAACATTCAGCAATGATATTGAATTGAAGGTTAAGTATATGCAGCGTTAGAAGCATCAAATTATAAAATAAGAGTCCATAGTGTTAAAACCAAGTCTTTGTTCAGGGGAAATACTGAAACCACCCATGGTGCAGACATAGATACAATAAGGTGAACATGATATTATCCTCCACCGAACATCAACACACCGGGCCTCTTACCAAAGAAAATGGACCACTGAATTACAGGTGGTCAAACAAGCATGATATATCCACAGCACCACGGAACCACTTCAATTGGATCAGGCTGGATCTTGTAGTCCCACTCAGTGGTAATTCGTAAGTACATGCATCGGATACAAGAAAGCAACTCCTCATGGTGTAGTATTTAAAACCAAGGTCAATTTATTTCTTATAAAAAGCCAGGGTACTCACATTTTGAGAAGTAAAAACAGGCATATATAAAGTTGCAATTCATCATGGATAGCAGATGTTTCCAACCACAAAGATGGCTGCAGTCGGCACGTTACAGTGTCATGCCATTAGTGCTCCACCCTAAGCGGCGTTTCATCCAATAGGAACGCCATCAGGGGCGTTCCTATTGGACGAAACGCTTCTAGCGATGCTTATACTTAATTTTCCTGCTTTTTATTGTCACCATACAATTTATGTCAGCTACTTTATCATTCTTAGCGCAGTGATTAATCTTGAATTTATTGAATGATATTGAATTATTGTTAAGAAATGGGAAATGCTCTGACTGACACATTTTACAAATCTACAGTGGTTGCTTTCTCAGAAGATGCATTTAGTGCGTCTAAAAAAAATGTAATATCAATACCATACTTATTTCATGACAATTAATTATAACAATAAAAACTATAGTTCAATGAAACTTACATTTAATGATATACAGTTTGTAACAAATGAGATGTCCAAATTTCAGTTACCAGATGTTTGGAGAAAGACAATGCGAGATCATAACTGGACTTCGACTGGCAAGATCTTTCAATTTATAAAGTACTATATATTTATCCATTGATCATATAAACTTACATCTTAATAAAAATACTGACTATTGTATGATATTTTACCTTTATATGAACATAGAGATATGGGTCACTACACTTCTATGAGGATTCACTTCCTATGGTAAACCAGTTTACGGTACACTCTTTCTAACACTATGACTGTCCAATAACATACATATACTTTATAGATCAATGTAGCCATGATCACATATATGTCTATTACATCTTATCCAATTAATCCTACTCTTACAGGTTGGTGCATGCGGACATCCCACCAAAAATCACTCATATGGCCTAAGCCAACCTTAATGCCCTTAAACTCCTTCTGAAGCCTAAATATAGGGCATTAATCATCAAAAGTCATGATGCTACTTTTTTAACTCTGCAGTTGATACATAATCCTCTCTGGTTCCTACCCCGAGTAGGTCACAAGCCCCTGGGCTAGTATAATATGTATAATTCCCCTACGGGATAGCAGACACATTCACCAAACCCAAGCTTGGAAACCTGCAAACTGATATGGGTGTTTTGTTAACAAATTCCTCTCTCTTCATGTGCCTGCAGTGTTTTTTTAACCAATGCCCTTATTTCCTTCATATATAAACCATACAAAGAAAACAAACCTACCATTACAGAAAGAGCAATAAATTAGGGCTCACTGAAGGCACTTAAAAGATATTTCCAAAATTGATAGAAAAGTCACTGGTCCTACAAGAAAGGAGTCACACATACTGTATACACAGCATATAAAAGGCCAACACCCTCACAGACTATAAGGTCAAGGGAATAGGACACATTAGATCACAAATGTAAGCAATAGTGGTCACCCCTTAATGGACAAGGACCCACACAATGTTTCACCATGAGAAAGACAGAAATACATAGGGGTAGAAGAGGGGAATGCATCAAAGTTTTAATCCATAGTGTATTGCCTATTCCTGCATTCAAATAATCCTCAACCATGAGGAAAAAAAACATCATCCGTGACCCAATCAATGTCACCTGTGCTGAAACGCGTAGAGCGGAGTGACGTGCTGATGTCATTGCATGTTTCTGTTCCCGGAAGTGCAGGTTGTCTGCTGTATGCCAGCCGGTGAGGGTTTATTTTAAAGGCGATATTTACATTTTATTTATGTAAGTACAATCTTTTATTTATGTAAGTACAGGCTCTCCACGCTCTTCAGGGGAGCGTGGTGAGCTTGCAAAGGGGAGGATGTCTATTGACATCAAAGAAGATGTCTATTGACAGCAAAACGGATCTGAAGCAGTTAATCTACCACCTGCCCAACATATACAGGCAGTGTCTGTCATGTACAGGCAGTGTCATGTACAGGTGGTGTGCATGCAACCCCATACATATTTACAATGTTGCACCAGTCCTACCAGTCCTCAATCTGCATCCTCTACACTCACATGTCTGGGTTCAACAAGGAGCAGAAACGACACAGATTGTGTCAGGAAAACTCTGCCCCATGGAAGGGAGCACAGAGGTGACAGACAAGAAGATGATGTAATAGGCTCCCTGGTGGTACTTCGTATAACAAATGAGGGTCTGGTATGGGACAAACATGCAAATTGCACCCCCTCGTACTCTCACCAGATGGACCTTCCCATCCAGGGTGTTCACCATTCAGCTGCTATGAAAAAATGAAACAGTTTAAAGATAATTAAAGGTAATGTAAACTTCCCTTTAAGAACCAAAATATTCATGCCTTCCATATAGTGGTCTGTTTGTGGTAATAAGTCAAACTGCTTTGGGTCCAATTCAAGCAGGGTTTAGTGAACTTTGAAGAAGTTTCGATATTGAGCCCAAACCCCACTGAAATCTGTCAAATTACAAATGTAAATTTTCTGAGCTAATAGGCAAGAGGGTGTCAACAATTCCAATCAGCTAGGAGCAGTGTTTTTAAATGCTTAATTGGAACATTGAAAATGCCTGATTAATCTAAATAACATGCATTAGTTGTCCTAATGCTACCTGTGAAAAGGCACATCTCTGTGATGTATGGAAAGGGCTGAAGCAGCACTGACATTTATTAAAGCAAACAATTGTTTAGAATTGCTGGCAAATGATGTCATTGACAGCTTCTTTATTAAAAAGCACACAGAACTCTCCAAAGGACTGCTATACATTTTGGAGGACCTTCAGAGTGGTTTATGTCCTGTTTTTTTTTTTTTTTTTTTAGAAATCTGCACTATGGTGTCATTTGCTGGAAATTTAAACTGTATATATATATATTTTTATTTATTTTTTTTTTGTGTAAAAGTTACATTTGCTCTAGTACATTCTACAGAAAGACTGAAAAAACTTAATTAGAGAAACACATAGTAGACCCTGGCATCAACTTTACGGGGGTATTCCACACAAAAAACAATGCATAGGGATCAACCAAAAATTCATACCTAACCCTTAATCTGAGTATGCATACCCCCTCCTGAACCATAACAGGCCACATGCCCTCAACATGTATCTTTCCAATGGACCCTGGCAAAGCACTTTGTTCTTATGTTGATGAGGACAAAATACCTATTCCCCACAACCCTGTCCAGTAGTTATGGACTGCAGGTGGGGGGGGTTATAAGAATCTTGAAGTTCCTTTATCAATAAAGGAACTTCATTGTGAGGCTGTTGGTACTTAGTCCAAGTGGAACTGGTCTAAGTGGTGAGTTATAACCAGAGGGAGAGTGAACAAGTCTTGCTTTTTGTTTGCTGGGTTGCATTTTTGGGGCTTTTCCTTTTAGTTTTTCAATCACCTTTTTCTGTCACTTTTTAAATAGTTTTTTTTTTCTTCTTTAGTTCCTTCAGGCTATCAATTAAGGGGAGTGGTTAATTGCTCACAGGTGCTTGAGGCCTATATAACTTTGTATAGGACTCATCCTGAGCCTGCTCATTGTGAGGCAGTTGGAACTTAGTCCAAGTGGAACTGGTCTAAGTGGTGAGTTATAACCAGAGTTTAAAACAGGAGGTTATAACAGGGGTCCTAGTACCTGTGTAGTGTGAGTACCTGAGTGTTGTCTGAGTAGTGTGTGTGGATCGTTAGTACTTGTGTATTGTGTACTGTATACTTGAGTATTGCGAGTGCACGTAGGTCTGCGACTGTTCTGCGATTGCACGTAGGTCTGTGAGTACCTGTGTATTGTCTTGTTGTGTACCTGTGTATTGTCTTGAGTATTAGTGCCAGGAAGCTAGCTGTTAGGTAATTTGGACAAGGTAAAATCCCCAATCCTCACTAGGGATGAGCTTCGAGTTCGAGTCGGACTCATGTTCGACTCGAACATTGGCTGTTCGCAAGTTCGCCGAACAGCGAACAATTTGGGGTGTTCGCGGCAAATTCGAATGCCGCGGAACACCCTTTAAAAGTCTATGGGAGAAATCAAAAGTGCTAATTTTAAAGGCTTATATGCAAGTTATTGTCATAAAAAGTGTTTGGGGACCTGGGTCCTGCCCCAGGGGACATGGATCAATGCAAAAAAAGTTTTAAAAACGTCAGTTTTTTCAGGAGCAGTGATTTTAATAATGCTTAAAGTCAAACAATAAAAGTGTAATATCCCTTTAAATTTCGTACCTGGGGGGTGTCTATAGTATGCCTGTAAAGGGGCGCATGTTTCCCGTGTTTAGAACAGTCTGACAGCAAAATGACATTTCGAAGGAAAAAACCCATTTAAAACTACTCCCGGCTATTGCATTGCCGACAATACACATAGAAGTTCATTGATAAAAACGGCATAGGAATTGCCCACAGGGGAACCCCGAACCGAAATAAAAAAAAAATGACGTGGGAGTCCCCCTAAATTCCATACCAGGCCCTTCAGGTCTGGTATGGATATTAAGGGGAACCCCGGCCAAAATTTAAAAAAAAAAATGATGTGGGGGTTCCCCCTAAATTCCATACCAGACCCTTCAGGTCTGGTATGGATTTTAAGGGGAACCCCGCGACAAAAAAAATGGCGTGGGGTCCCCCCAAAAATCCATACCAGAACCTTATCCGAGCACGCAAACTGGCAGGCCGCAGGAATAGAGGGGGGGACGAGAGTGCGGCCCCCCCCTCCTGAACCATACCAGGCCACATGCCCTCAACATTGGGAGGGTGCTTTGGGGTAGCCCCCCAAAACACCTTGTCCCCATGTTGATGAGGACAAGGGCCTCATCCCCACAACCCTGGCCGGTGGTTGTGGGGGTCTGCGGGCAGGGGGCTTATCGGAATCTGGAACCCCACTTTAACAAGGGGACCCCCAGATCCCGCCCCCCCTATGTGAAATGGTAAGGGGGTACTTACCCCTACCATTTCACTAAAAAACTGTCAAAAATGTTAAAAATGACAAGAGACAGTTTTTGACAATTCCTTTATTTAAATGCTTCTTCTTTCTTCTATCTTCCTTCATCTTCTTCTTCTGGCTCTTCTGGTTCTTCCTCCGGCGTTCTCGTCCAGCATCTCTTCCGCGGCGTCTTCTATCTTCTTCTCCTCGGGCCGCTCCGCACCCATGGCATGGGGGGAGGCTCCCGCTCTTCTTCTTTTCTTCTCTTCTTCTCTTCTTCATTTTCTTCTCCGGGTCACCACGCATCCATGCTGGCATGGAGGGAGGCTCCCGCTGTGTGACGGCGTCTCCTCGTCTGACGGTTCTTAAATAATGGGGGGCGGGGCCACCCAGTGACCCCGCCCCCCTCTGACGCATGGTGACTTAACGGGACTTCCCTGTGAGGTCACGGGGAATGCCACAGGGAAGTCCCGTCATGTTCCGTGCGTCAGAGGGGGGCGGGGTCACCGGGTGGCCCCGCCCCCCGTTATTTAAGAACCGTCAGACGAGGAGACACCATCACACAACGGGAGCCTCCCTCCATGCCAGCATGGATGTGGAGCGGCCCGGAGAAGAAAATGAAGAAGAGAAGAGAAGAAGAGAAGAAGGAAGAAGAGAAGAAGATGAAGAAGAAGATGAAGAGAAGAGCGGGAGCCTCCCCCCATGCCATGGGTGCGGAGCGGCCCGAGGAGAAGAAGATAGAAGATGCCGCGGAGGAGATGCTGGACGAGAACGCCGGAGGAAGAACCAGAAGATGAAGGAAGATAGAAGAAAGAAGAAGCATTTAAATAAAGGAATTGTCAAAAACTGTCTCTTGTAATTTTTAACATTTTTGACAGCTTTTTAGTGAAATGGTAGGGGTAAGTACCCCCTTACCATTTCACACAGGGGGGTGCGGGATCTGGGGGTCCCCTTGTTAAAGGGGGCTTCCAGATTCCGATAAGCCCGTAGACTCCCACAACCACCGGCCAGGGTTGTGGGGATGAGGCCATTGTCCTCATCAACATGGGGACAAGGTGTTTTGGGGGGCTACCCCAAAGCACCCTCCCAATGTTGAGGGCATGTGGCCTGGTATGGTTCAGGAGGGGGGGCACACTCTCGTTCCCTTCTCTTTTTTCTGCGGCCTGCCAGGTTGCGTGCTCGGATAACCTCGGATGACCCCACGTCATTTTTTTTTAAATTTTGGTTCGGGGTTCCCCTGTGGGGAATTCCCATGCCGTTTTTAACAATGAACTTCTATGTGTATTGTCGGCAATGCAATAGCCGCGAGTAGTTTTAAATGGGTTTTTTCCTTCGAAATGTCATTTCGCTGTCAGACTGTTCTAAACACGGGAAACATGCGCCCCTTTACAGGCATACTATAGACACCCCCCAGGTACGAAATTTAAAGGGATATTACACTTTTATTGTTTGACTTTAAGCATTATTAAAATCACTGCTCCTGAAAAAACGGACGTTTTTAAAACATTTTTTGCATTGATCCATGTCCTCTGGGGCAGGACCCAGGTCCCCAAACACTTTTTATGACAATAACTTGCCTATAAGCCTTTAAAATTAGCACTTTTGATTATTCATGTTCGTGTCCCATAGACTTTAACGGTGTTCGCGTGTTCGAACAAACTTTTTTCCTGTTCGGATGTTCTGGTGCGAACCGAACAAGGGGGTGTTCGGTTCATCCCTAATCCTCACTAAATTTGATAGGTACGATGCCCGACGGGTGTGGAGAGGCGACTCTTTGTACATCTTGCTGCATGTATGCGTTCCTTGATCATCTGATCGAGGGCTAATACTGCTGTGCAAAATGTAAGCACATTGTTTCCCTGGAAGCCCAGGTTCTGAATCTGGGTAAGCAACTGTCAGCACTGAGAAGTCCCTCCATACCAAAGGAGAGTCAGGAATGTACACGGCAGGTGCCGGCAGGGGCCAGCACAGAGGCGGGTGGAGACAAAGAGATGCAGGCACTAGCAAAGAGTAGATGGGTGACAGTCAGGAGGGGTAGAGGGGGAAGTTCCAGGGAGGCCGATCCAGGACTGGAGCATCCCAATAAGTACGCTCCATTGAGTGACATTGGTGAAACCAGTCAGGGACCAACACTGCTGGAGCTGAGGGACTCTCCTAGCTGCCGGGGGAAGAACTCCTCCAGTGAGAGTGGGGGGGCCGCAAAGGGAAAGGAAAGACAGATTCTGGTGGTAGGGGACTCACTTCTTAGAAGGACAGAGAGGGCAATCTGTAACCAAGACCTGAAGTGCCGAACAGTTTGTTGTCTACCGACGCTCAGGTTTGGCACATCACGGATCTTGTGGACAGATTACTGGGAGGGGCTGGGGAAGACCCGGCTGTCATGGTGCACGTTGGCACCAATGACAAAGTCAGAGGCAGATGGAGTGTCCTAAAGAACGATTTTAGGGACTTAGGAGCTAAATTGAGGAAAAGGACCTCCAAGGTAGAATTCTCAGGAATACTACCGGTACATCGAGCCACACCAGAAAGGCAGAGGGAGATTAGGGAAGTAAACCAGTGGCTGAAGAGCTGGTGTAGTAAGGAGGGGTTTGGGTTCCTGGAGGACTGGGCCGACTTCTCAGTCGGTAACCGGTACTATAGAAGGGACGGACTGCACCTAAATGAGGAGGTGGCAGATCTGCTGGGAATGAAGATGGCCAAAGAGTTAGAGGGGTTTTTAAACTAGGCGATGGGGGGGAGGGTCCAGAGGCAGAGATAGCCAGTGTGGAAGATATTCCAGAGGGTAGTATTGGGGGCATTAGTGGTAGGTTAACCAAAGCACAAAAACACAAGGTGAGTATAGTAGCAAGTCCTAGTTGCAATCTCGAAACACCCAATACGAGGACAATATGCGACCGGTCTAAACTATGTGGCATGTTCACCAATGCCAGGAGCATGGCAGACAAGATGGGTGAACTAGAGATACTGTTGTACGAGGAGGATTTGGATTTTGTGGGAATTTCAGAGACCTGGTTCAACAGCTCTCATGATTGGCTGGCAAACATTCAAGGGTATACCCTATACCGCAAGGATAGAGAGGGTACAAAAGGGGGAGGGGTATGCCTATATATCAAGAATAATGTACAAGTGAATGTGAGAGATGACATCACTGAGGGAGCTAGAGAGGAGGTGGAATCCTTATGGGTAGAGCTCCAAAGGGATGAAGCTAAGGGGAAAATAATACTGGGAGTATGCTATAGGCCCCCTAACCTAAGGGAGGAAGTGGAGACTAGGGATGAGCCGAACACCCCCCTGTTCGGTTCGCACCAGAACATGCGAACAGGAAAAAAGTTTGTTTGAACACGCGAACACCGTTAAAGTCTATGGGACACGAACATGAATAATCAAAAGTGCTAATTTTAAAGGCTTATATGCAAGTTATTGTCATAAAAAGTGTTTGGGGACCTGGGTCCTGCCCCAGGGGACATGGATCAATGCAAAAAAAAGTTTTAAAAACGGCCGTTTTTTCAGGAGCAGTGATTTTAATAATGCTTAAAGTCAAACAATAAAAGTGTAATACCCCTTTAAATTTCGTACCTGGGGGTGTCTATAGTATGCCTGTAAAGGGGCGCATGTTTCCCGTGTTTAGAACAGTCTGACAGCAAAATGACATTTTGAAGGAAAAAACACATTTAAAACTACCCGCGGCTATTGCATTGCCGACAATACACATAGAAGTTCATTGATAAAAACGGCATGGGAATTCCCCACAGGGCAACCCCGAACCAAAATTAAAAAAAAAAAAATGATGTGGGAGTCCCCCTAAATTCCATACAAGGCCCTTCAGGTCTGGTATGGATATTAAGGGGAACCCCAGCCAAAATTTAAAAAAAAAATGACGTGGGGTTCCCCCTAAATTCCATACCAGACCCTTCAGGTCTGGTATGGATTTTAAGGGGAACCCCGCGCCAAAAAAAAAAAAAAAAACGGCGTGGAGTCCCCCCAAATATCCATACCAGACCCTTATCCGAGCACGCAACCTGGCAGGCCACAGGAAAAGAGGGGGGGACGAGAGTGCGGCCCCCCCCCCTCCTGAACCGTACCAGGCCACATGCCCTCAACATTGGGAGGGTGCTTTGGGGTAGCCCCCCAAAACACCTTGTCCCCATGTTGATGAAGACAAGGGCCTCATCCCCACAACCCTGGCCGGTGGTTGTGGGGGTCTGCGGGCGGGGGGCTTATCGGAATCTGGAAGCCCCCTTTAACAAGGGGACCCCCAGATCCCGGCCCCCCCCCTGTGTAAAATGGTAAGGGGGTACTTACCCCTACCATTTCACTAAAAAACTGTCAAAAATGTTAAAAATGACAAGAGACAGTTTTTGACAATTCCTTTATTTAAATGCTTCTTCTTTCTTCCTTCATCTTCTTCTGGTTCTTCTGGCTCTTTTGGTTCTTCCTCCGGCGTTCTCGTCCAGCATCTCCTCCGCGGCGTCTTCTATCTTCTTCTCCTCGGGCAGCTCCGCACCCATGGCATTGGGGGGGAGGCTCCCGCTCTTCTCTTCATCTTCTTCATCTTCTTCTTCCTTCTTCTCTTCTTCTCCGGGCCGCTCCGCAGCCATGCTGGCATGGAGGGAGGCTCCCGCTGTGTGACGGCGTCTCTTCGTCTGACGGTTCTTAAATAACGGGGGGCGGGGCCACCCGGTGACCCCGCCCCCCTCTGACGCACGGGACATGACGGGACTTCCCTGTGGCATTCCCCGTGACGTCACAGGGAAGTCCCGTCAAGTCACCGTGCGTCAGAGGGGGGCGGGGTCACCGGGTGGCCCCACCCCCCGTTATTTAAGAACCGTCAGACGAAGAGACGCTGTCACACAGCGGGAGCCTCCCTCCATGCCAGCATGGCTGCGGAGCGGCCCGGAGAAGAAATGAAGAAGGAAGAAGAGAAGAAGAAGACGACGAAGAGAAGAGCGGGAGCCTCCCCCCATGCCATGGGTGCGGAGCGGCCCGAGGAGAAGAAGATAGAAGACGCCGCGGAGGAGATGCTGGACGAGAACACCGGAGGAAGAACCAGAAGAAGATGAAGGAAGAAAGAAGAAGCATTTAAATAAAGGAATTGTCAAAAACTGTCTCTTGTCATTTTTAACATTTTTGACAGTTTTTAGTGAAATGGTAGGGGTAAGTACCCCCTTACCATTTCACACAGGGGGGGGGGCCGGGATCTGGGGGTCCAGATTCCGATAAGCCCCCCGCCCGCATACCCCCACAACCACCGGCCAGGGTTGTGGGGATGAGGCCCTTGTCTTCATCAACATGGGGACAAGGTGTTTTGGGGGGCTACCCCAAAGCACCCTCCCAATGTTGAGGGCATGTGGCCTGGTATGGTTCAGGAGGGGGTGGGCGCACTCTCGTCCCCCCCTCTTTTCCTGCGGCCTGCCAGGTTGCGTGCTCGGATAAGGGTCTGATATGGATTTTCGGGGGGACTCCACGCCGTTTTTTTTTTTTGGCGCGGGGTTCCCCTTAAAATCCATACCAGACCTGAAGGGCCTTGTATGGAATTTAGGGGGACTCCCACATCATTTTTTTTTGGTTCGGGGTTGCCCTGTGGGGAATTCCCATGCCGTTTTTATCAATGAACTTCTATGTGTATTGTCGGCAATGCAATAGCCGCGGGTAGTTTTAAATGTGTTTTTTTCTTCAAAATGTCATTTTGCTGTCAGACTGTTCTAAACACAGGAAACATGCGCCCCTTTACAGGCATACTATAGACACCCCCCAGGTACGAAATTTAAAGGTATATTATACTTTTATTGTTTGACTTTAAGCATTATTAAAATCACTGCTCCTGAAAAAACGTCCGTTTTTAAAACTTTTTTTTGCATTCATCCATGTCCCCTGGGGCAGGACCCAGGTCCCCAAACACTTTTTATGACAATAACTTGCATATAAGCCTTTAAAATTTGCACTTTTGATTTCTCCCATAGACTTTTAAAGGGTGTTCCGCGGCATTCGAATTTGCCGCGAACACCCCAAATTGTTCGCTGTTCGGCGAACTTGCGAACAGCCAATGTTCGAGTAGAACATGAGTTCGACTCGAACTCGAAGCTCATCCCTAGTGGAGACAGATCTCCAATCACAATTTGGATTAGCAGCAGGAATGGGAAGTGTTATCATAATGGGGGATTTTAATTATCCAGACATAGACTGGGCGGAGGGAACCGCGCATTCATTTAAGGCTCGCCAGTTCCTTAATGTCTTGCAGGACAATTTTAAGGGTCAGATGGTAGACGCACCAACTAGAAATAAAACATTACTGGATCTACTGATTACCAACAATACAGACCTGATCACGGATGTGGAAATACGGGGAAATTTAGGTAACAGCGATCACAGGTCAATTAGTTTCAGTATAAATCACACAAATAGGAAACATAAAGGGAATACAAAGACACTGAATTTCAAAAGAGCCAACTTCCCTAAACTACAAACCTTGCTAAAAGGCATAAATTGGGATAAAATATTAGGAACAAAGAATATGGAGGAGAGATGGGTTTGCTTTAAGAGCATATTAAATAAGGGCATTAGCCAATGTATCCCATTGGGTAATACATTTAAAAGAGCGAACAAAAGTCCTGGATGGCTTAACTCCAATGTAAAAATGCATATAAAAGCAAAGGAGAAGACCTTAAAAAAATACAAGGTTGAGGGATCATCCTCAGCATTCAGACTTTATAAAGAATGCAACAAGAAATGTAAGGGTGCAATTAGGACAGCTAAGATAGAACATGAAAGACACAAAGCGGAGGAGAGCAAAAAAAAAATCCCAAGAAATTCTTTAAGTATGTAAACAGTAAAAAAGGGAGGACAGACCATATTGGCCCCATAAAGAATGAGGAAGGACATCTGGTTACAAAGGATGGGGAGATGGCGAAGGTATTGAATTTATTCTTCTCCTCAGTCTTCACGAGTGAATCGGGGGGCTTCAGTAACCAAAACTGCAGTGTTTATCCTCATGACACAACACAGGAAGCACCTCCATGGTTAACAGAGGACAGAATTAAAATTAGACTTGAGAAACTTAACATTAATAAATCACCGGGACCAGATGGCTTGCATCCGAGGGTACTTAGGGAACTCAGTCAAGTGATTGCCAGACCGTTGTTCCTAATTTTTACAGATAGTCTACTGACTAGAATGGTACCAGCTGATTGGAGAAAAGCCAATGTAGCACCAATATTTAAAAAGGGCCCAAAACACATCCCTGGGAATTACAGACCAGTTAGCCTAACATCAATAGTATGTAAACTCTTGGAGGGGATGATAAGGGACTATATAGAAGATTTTAGTAATAAGAACGGTATCATTAGCAGTAATCAGCATGGATTCATGAAGAATTGTTCTTGCCAAACCAATCTATTAACCTTCTATGAGGAGGTGAGTTGCCATCTAGATAAAGGAAGGCCTGTAGACGTGGTGTATCTGGATTTTGCAAAAGCATTTGACACAGTTCCCCATAAATGTTTACTGTACAAAATAAGGTCCGTTGGCATGGACCTTAGGGTGAGTACATGGATTGAAAACTGGCTACAAGGGCGAGTTCAGAGGGTGGTGATAAATGGGGAGTACTCAGAATGGTCAGGGGTGGGTAGTGGGGTTCCCCAGGGTTCTGTGCTGGGACCAATCCTATTTAATTTGTTCATAAACGACCTGGAGGATGGGATAAACAGTTCAATCTCTGTATTTGCAGACGATACTAAGCTAAGCAGGGCAATAACTTTTCCGCAGGATGTGGAAACCTTGCAAAAAGACCTGAACAAATTAATGGGGTGGGCAACTACATGGCAAATGCGGTACAATGTAGAAAAATGTAAAATAATGCATTTGGGTGGCAAAAATATGAATGCAATCTATACACTGGGGGGAGAACCTCTGGGGGAATCTAGGATGGAAAAGGACCTGGGGGTCCTAGTAGATGATAGGCTCAGCAATGGCATGCAGTGCCAAGCTGCTGCTAACAAAGCAAACAGAATATTGGCATGCATTAAAAAGGGGATCCACTCCAGAGATAAAACAATAATTCTCCCGCTCTACAAGACTCTTAGTTATGAGGAAAGGTTGCGAGCACTGAACTTATTCTCTCTGGAGAAGAGACGCTTGAGAGGGGATATGATTTCAATATACAAATACCGTACTGGTGACCCACAATAGGGATAAAACTTTTTCGCAGAAGAGAGTTTAACAAGACTCGTGGCCACTCATTAAAATTAGAAGAAAAGAGGTTTAACCTTAAACTACGTAGAGGGTTCTTTACTGTAAGAGCGGCAAGGATGTGGAATTCCCTTCCACAGGCAGTGGTCTCAGCGGGGAGTATTGATAGCTTCAAGAAACTATTAGATAAGCACCTGAATGACCGCAACATACAGGGATATATAATGTAATACTGACACATAATCACACACATAGGTTGGACTTGATGGACTTGTGTCTTTTTTCAACCTCACCTACTATGTAACTATGTAACTATGTAATAAGGGGGCACCTATACCCCCCCCCCCCATGTGAGTACCCCTACTCATGTATAAAAAAAGGTGTAAGCTAGAAAAAAAAACATTCAAATGTTTTAGAAGTCCTTAAAATTAACCCCCCCCCCCAAAAAAAAATGTCCCTTGTTAAGCACTCCATCCAGAGAAGCAGATCCATGTCAATCACAATGCCAGATGACTTTTGATCTGCCAAAAGAAAAAAAATGCCAGTGCTTAGACATGTCCTATGTTTTATTTTGTCAGTCTGCTCTGTGGGTGATGACTATTATATATAAGGGGGCAGTGTCTTCTGGGTGATGTAATTATAAACTTAACTATACTATATAAGGACGTGACCATATATCACCAATGACATAACACACACCCGTTCTCCTTTCCTGGCCAGCAAGGCTGCATCCTCAGAATATGGTTTGAATTTTTAAGGGGTCCCCTGACTTTCTTTCAGACCCAAAGGGTTTAGTATGGATTTCCAGGGGGACCTCACACTTTTTTTTTGTAGCATGGGGTACCTGCTTAAAATCCATACCAGACTCAAAGGGCCTCGTATCAAAAGGGGAGGAACTCAATTCTTTTATTAAAGTAAAAGTGGAAGTAAATGTTCAGGCATTCGTTTGAATGCCAGAATAGCCAACATTAATTCCAAACTTGTGTTCAGACTGGACCTTGAGCTCATCCTTATCTATTTGTAAGAAACTATGTCCTGTAGTTGTGCAGTAAATATGGCTAACATGGCTACAATCGCCTCAAGCGAGGTGGAAACTTTTGTATTCTCTGTTTAATAGTACAGAGTTTTCAAGAGTGAAAACTAGTTCCCCAAGGAAGGTAAGTCTTAAGGAAGCATAGTTACTCATATCTCTATGTTCATGAAAAGAAACAACATAATTTATAACAGTTGCTATTTTATTAAAATATCAGGTCTACGACAAAGGATAAACATATAGGGGGTCATTTACTATAACTCCAGGAAGTACTGGGCACTATGGCAAATAATAGAGCCCATTTTAGCCAAATGGAAACAAAACGGCGAATTTGCGCATGAAAATCAGCGATATAAGCGGAGAACAAACGTTTGTAGATTCTAAATTGCCGCTAATTAGCGCTTCCGCGTATATACAAATGCCAATTCTTATCAAGTTGTTATATAGCACTGTACTGTAGCCATGATCCATGTATGTGAAAGAAACATTTTTTTATCAGAGATGTGCTCTAGTTCCCGTGCATCTACTGATTTATATTGCAATTAGTATTCCTAGTTTTTTTTCCTTCTTTTGCTAAGAATGCAGTTCTGAATGATTATTACATAGTAATGTCTGCTATTCTGTAAAGTTACATGTATTAATCATTTAGGTTACCTATTTGTTGTATGTTGTTTTTTTCATGTTTTTGATTTATTATTTATTAATTTAGTTGACTATAAAGCAGTAATTATTTATGTTCATTCTTTAATAATACTACACTATTATGCAGGTCTTGTACTTAGCACAATGGCTTAGTGGTCTGCTTGGATATCTCCACACCACTCATGGTATGAGTTCAAACAACAACCTACCATCCACCAGCTGTGTTTATTTTTTCAGTGCGCAAGTGAATTAAAATAAACAAACAAAGAAATGTAAACTGCCCTTTAGCTAGTGTGTGGTGTTTGGAATGTCACATCATAATATAATTGAATACTTACATACCATTGCATGCATTTAAAGAGTTAATACAATAAAAACTTTCACATTAAACTGCATTGGCTACTTGGCAATCACCTATTTTCAGTAAATATATATATACATGTATATTTGTGTTGCTTTGGCTAATTGGCATTCTCCTTTTCCCACCAAAGCAATCTTTTAGGATTTTTCTGTGGGATTTGAACCCATGAGTCTTTCAATACCTGAATGTTTGAAGGTAGAGGTGCTAACTGCTAGCCTATTGGGCTGAGCACAATTATACATACAAAATACTTTTACTAGTGTTTGATGTGTTATATACTATACAATAAAGTTTATCAAATGTAAACTGCTTGTTAGCTAGTGTGTGGTGTTTGGAGATTCACACCATAATATTAGTGAATACTTACATACCATTGCAAGCATTTGAAGAGTTAATACAATAATATCAACCACATTAAAGTGTATTGGCTACTTGGCATTCACTGTATGCTGCTTTGGCTAATTGGCTAACAGTAATTCTCCTTTTCTCCACCAATAGTAATCTTTTAGGATTCTTCTGTGGGATTTGAACCCATGAGTCTTTCAATACCTGAATTTTTGAGGGTAGAGGTGCTAACTGCTAGCCTATTGGGCTGAGCACAATTATATATACAAAATACTTTTACTAGTGTTTGATGGTTTATATACCATACAATAAAGTTTATCAAATGTAAACTGCTTGTTAGCTAGTGCAGTGTTTCTCAACTCCAGTCCTCAAGGCGCCCCAACAGGTCATGTTTTCAGGATTTCCATTGTTTTACACAGGTGATTTGATCAGTTTCACTGCTTTAGTAATTACCACAGCCATTTCATCTGAGGAAAATCCTGAAAACATGACCTGTTGGGGCGCCGTGAGGACTGGAGTTGAGAAACACTGAGCTAGTGTATGGTGTTTTGGAGATTCACACCATAATATTAGTGAAGACTTATTTATTTTTATTTAAGGTACTTCTATAGTGCCGTCAATTTACGCAGTGCTTTACACATACATTATACACTAATATGGGCCCATACCCTCAAGGAGCTTACAATCTAAGGTCCCTAACTCACATTCATATACTAGGGCCAATTTAGACAGAAGCCAATTAACCTACCAGCATGTCTGTGGAGTGTGGGAGGAAACCGGAGTACCCGGAGGAAACCCACACAGGCACAGGGAGAACATGCAAACTCCAGGCAGGTAGTCTTGTGGTGTGGTTGGGAATACGAACCAGCGACCCTTTTTACTGCTAGGTAGGGATGAGCAGACCCCCCCCCCCCCTGTTCGGTTCGCACCAGAACATGTGAACAGGAAAAAAGTTTGTTTGAGCACGCAAGCACCGTTAAAGTCTATGGGGGTCATTTACTATAGCGCCAGGAAATACTGGGCACTATGGCAAAAAATAGCTCCCATTTTAGCCAAATAAAATTTCAACAGGCGAATGTGCGAATGAAAAACTAGCGCTATTAGTGAGAAACACATGTTAGTAAATTCTAAGCTGGCGCTAATTAGCGCTTCCGCGTATATGCAAATGCCAATTCCTACCAAGTTGTTATATAGTACTGCGCTGTAATCATGATCCATGTATGTGAAAGAAACATTTTTATGTGAGATGTGCTCTACCTCGTGTGCATCTATTGATGTATGTTGCAATTAGTATTCCTAGTTTTTTCCTTCTTTTGCTAACTAATGCAGTTATGAATGATTATTACATAGTAATAGTAAAGTTATTACATAGGATGTCTGCTATTCTGTAAAGTTACATGTATTAAACATTTAGGTTACCTATTTGTTGTATGTTGTTTTTTATTTTTTAATTTAGGTGACTATAAAGCGGTAATTATTTATATTCATTCTTTAATCATACTACACTAATATGCAGGTCTCATACTTAGCACAATGGCTTAGTAGTCTGCTCAGATGTCTCCACAGCACTCATGGTACAAGTTCAAATACCAGCCAACCTACCATCCCCCAGCTGTGTTTATTTTTTCAGTGCACAAGCAAATTAAAATGAACAAACAAAAAAATGTAATCTGCCCATTAGTTAGTGTGTGGTGTTTGGAATTTCACACCATAATAGTATTGAATACTTACATATCATTGCATGCATTTGAACAGTTAATATAATAGAATCAGCCAAATTTAAAGTGCATTGGCTAATTGGCATTCACCTATTTTCAGCATATGCTGCTTTGGCTAATTGGCTAATAGTCATTTGCTTTTTTTTCACCAATTCAATCTTTTAGTATTTCTCTGTGGGATTTGAACCCATGAGTTCTTCAAGGTAGAAGTGCTGACTGCTAGCCTATTGGGTGTAGCACAGTCAAACATAGAAAATACATTCACTAGTGTTTGATGTTTCTTCTCCCCGAGCTGTCTCTCCTGCTGCCACCATCTTCTCCCGCTGATGTGTTCTTCAGCGCAGCCGGTTACCCACTAATAAAAAAAAAGCCGCTCTTCTTGTGGCGGTCTTCTGTGGCCATCCGGTAATGTCACCCAGAGAGTCCACTCCATGGCTATGTAAGAGACGCCACACAGCGGGTGACAACACAGCGGAGGAAGACCACCATGGAAGAAGAGCAGCTTTTTTTTTATTAGCGGGTAACCAGCAGTGCGGAAGAACACAGCAGATGGCGGCGGCAGGAGAGACGGCTCTGGGAGAATACAGCTCGGGGAGAAGATGGAGGAGGGAGAGACAGCGTCTGGAGAAGATGGCTCAGGGAAGAAGACAGCTCGGAGCTATTCTACAATAAAGGACTTGTCAAAAACCGGCTATTAATTTTTTTACATTTCATTGCTTTTTTTGGTGAATGGGTAGGGGTAAAATGTACCCCATACCTATTCACATAGGGGGCAGGATCTGGGAGCCCCCTTGTTAAAGGGGGCTTCCACATTCTGATAAACCCCCTGCCTGCAGACCGACAACCACCGACCAGTGTTGTCGGGAAGAGGCCCTTGTCCCCATCAACATGGGGAAAAGGTGCTTTGGGGCATGTGGCCTGGTAAGGTTCAGAAGGGGAGGGTGCTCACTCGTCCCCCCCTATCCTGACCTCCAGGCTGCATGCTCAGGTAAGGGTCTGGTATGGATTCTGGGGGCCCCACATCAAATTTATTTTACATTTTGGTGTGGGGTTCCCCTTAAAGTCCATACCGAAGGGCCTGGTATGTACTGGGGGGACCCTACGACATTTTTTTCCTTGAATTTTGGAATTCCATACCATATTATTGAATAAGTACATACCATTGCATGCATTTGAAGAGTTAAAATATGGAATAAAGCAAGCTGATGAGCTTTGCCTAATTATGCTTCTGAGTACAATGCACACTTCTAGGAGGTGATGCTGTCAGTGGGATTTGAATTCATGGCTTGAACTTTTGGGGGCAGCAGGGTATACCGCTATGCTACAGAGCTGAGCACTTACCTACAGAGAAAATACATTTACTAATGTTTGATTCAATACAATAATGTTTTGCATTTCAGGCATTAATATTATAGTAACAACCATGCTCATGCCGATGTGGCATTGGCTAATAGGCATTTGCCTCTTTTCAGCATATGCTGCGGAGTACAATGCAAGCTTTCAGTAGGTGATACCATCTGTGTGATTTTCAGCCATTTGAGCACAATTATATTGAGAACATATGTTTACTAGTGTTTGATGGTGGGACTACTTTATATTCTAGGTATAAAATAGTACTCAGCACAGGGACTTAGGCATCTTTCACACTTGTGCGACCTGAAAGTTGCGAGATTTTAATGCGACTTTAAGCAATGCCTGTGTAATCTTGAGGTCTATGGACACAGGAGTCGCAGGGAAAGACACGCAACTTTCCCATGATTTTGCATCAGCAATTTTGCCGCAATTCCAGGGAATGCCTGTGTAAACTTGAGGTCTATGGACCTCAACTCGCATCAAAGTCAGACCAAAGTAGTACAGGGACTACGTTGAAGTCAGTGTTACTTGAAGTCGCACAGATATGAATGGTACACATTAAAAATCATGGGGTATGACTTGTCATACGACTCTGATGTCCAAAGTCGCACAAGTGTGACTCAGCCCGACTTTGTCAGCGATTTCAGAGACATCAGTGCACTTTCCTGCACAGATGTCTAGTGAAATCACATAGGTCCCAACTGTTCTCCTTTAAGAAGGTGTCCTATGCCTACCTACTTTTGCTAATAGGTGTCCCTTATACCCATCTCAAAAAGTTGGGAGGTAAGAAATCGCCCCCTGAAGTTGCCCAAAGTAGTGCAGGAACTACTTTTGGGAATCGTTGTGGCGTCGCACCAATTCGGACAGTTCCATTGTCATCAATAGGCGCCGATTTGGCCTACAATTTGACATGTCAATTCAGACCTATGTGAACATGGGTGAAGTTGCATAGATATTAGAGATGCACGGTTCTGGCCAAAATGAGAATCACAATTTTTTTGCTTAGAATAAAAAGATCACAATTCTCGCAACGTAAAATCTTTCACATTATCCCATAAAAAATTGGGCTAACTTTTCTTTTTTTTTTTTAAATTCATTAACCACTTGCTTACAGGGCACTTAAACCCCCCTCCTGCCCAGACCAATTTTGAGCTTTCAGCGCTGTCGCACTTTGAATGACAATTTCGCGGTCATACAACACTGTACCCAAATGAAATTTTTATCATTTTTTTCCCACAAATAGAGCTTTCTTTTGGTGGTATTTAATCACAGCTGGAATTTTTATTTTTTGCTAAACAAACAAAAAAAGATGGAAATTTTTGAAAAAAAAAAAAAAAATCATGTTTAATAGTTTGTTATAAAATTTTGCAAACAGGTAATTTTTCTCCTTCATTGATATGCGCAGATGAGGCGGCACTGGTGGGCACCGATAGGCACGGATAGGCACAGATAAGGCGGCACTGATGGGCACAGTTAAGGCGGCACTGATGGGGACAGATAAGGCGGCACTGATGGGGACAGATAAGGCGGAACTGATGGCCACAGATGGGTGGCACGGATGGGTGGCACGGATGGGTGGCACGGATGGGTGGCACGGATGGGTGGCACGGATGGGTGGCACGGATGGGCACTGATAGGTACCACTGATGGGCGGCACTGATAGGGGGGCACTGATGGGGGGCACTGGTAGGTGACACTGATGGGCACTGATAGGTTGCACTGATGTGGGTGCTGATGGGTGGCACTGATGTGGGTGCTGATGGGTGGCACTGTGGGCACTGATGGGTGGCACTGTGGGCACTGATGGGTAGCACTGTGGGCACTGATGGGTGGCGCTGATTGATGGCACTGTGGGCACTTATGGGTGACACTGGTGGGCAGCACTGCTGCCTATTAATAAACAATAAGTCTGGAAATCAAAACCAACGTGTCCAATCTTTGATTTGTTAAACCTATTGAGGCAGCGCTACGTGTCCGATATTAAAAAACACTGTATATAGACCCAATGTTTCAAAGACAGGAAAGTTCATAATCAAAGATGCAGACTGTGGATGTGAGGGTGAACTTGGAAATTCTTTCACCAGTAGCAGTCACCGCGTGAGGGGGTCACCCCCCGTGAGATTGCACTCACCACAATGTCTATAACCACAAGCCTTTGAGAGATGATCTTTAAATCTTTAAATCTTTGCCGTCTCCTTGCTTCAGCCACCAGGTGGTGCAAGACCCTCACGGTATGTACAGCATGGGGAGAAATGAAATGCCAGATAGTGTAATATTGCTACAAGCAGTTTATTAAACACTTCCTAAAATTACATTCCCCAAATAAAATATGCGTACCAGATAAACAAAAACATTGAGCATTGAAAGGTGCACTGTGCCTGTATTGGTGTTCCCGGGAGGAATTCCTAGATGCGAACCGTCCTCAACGATACCGTTCGCTTCCTGGTTCCCTTCCGTGGAACGCAAACGTCACTTCCGGTTGATTACGACCCTGACGCGTTTCGTCACTTCCGGACGTCATCTGAGGGCGTAATCAACCACTCACAAGGCCGGCTTTTTATACTGATGACAGTTTTACCCAGCGAATCAGGGAGACAGAAAAACGAACCACTCCCACTGCTCTACTCCAGCTCTCAACACTGTCAGCAAAGGAGGGCTCTGGCTTACGACTCGCTGGCGCTATTTTAAACTGAACCAGCCAACGGCATTAAGAAACCAGTGACTTATGCAACTTATCTGAACTCCATCTAGGATACTGCTATCCCCAGTGGAATTCAAATATTTTTACTGACTATGAGTCGAATACACAAATATGTAACAGATATACTGGATGTATGTACATACTTGATGGTGGGAACGATCAAAAAATTGTAAGTGAAGGTGCAGCTAAAACGAACCCCAGAATAGTGAGGGGAATGACACAAGGAATGAAATGCAAACTCTCGAATGACACACGTCTTTCTTATTTACCGTTCTCATGGCAAACATGAAAAGCAGATATTGAAAATGAGTGAATCTTCAACGGATCTTACTATGTTAATCCAATATTATAATGAAAATATATGTGTTAATCTACACCCATCTGAATTAGTGATTAACCCGGGAGGAAGTGTTCACAATCGCTTTGCATTTCATTATGGGATTAGAGTGCTGGTCATTGTCACCACTATTCAAGTTTAGCTACCCTCTGGTGAATAAATATTAAAAGCATTAAACATTAGTACATGTCCAAACAATGATCCATGTCCAAAAAACAAAATTATGTGTTCACTATAGCACATAAAATATATTAAAAATGCATTAAAATCGCATCATGATGCGATATTTAAAATTTATAAGATTACATATAGAAATACGTTTAAAATTAATAGATTATTAGCTATATCAACAGGGAGTATGGATATTATTACTAAATGATAAAAAATATTAAAAAGTATTTTGTATTATGTATCACTAATAAAACAATTTATATCTAGCTCTATGTTTAAGCCACGGGGAGAGAGCACATCTACAGAGTAGATCCACTGGGTTTCATGTTTTGACAATTCGCGGATACGATTAAGACCTCTCCAGTGGGTTTGGAGTTGTTCTATCCCCCAAAATTCCAACCCCATGGGGTCTCTGTTGTGTTTCAACCTAAAGTGCAGAGACACATTATGGTCTTTATACCCATTTTTTATATTGTTGATGTGCTCTGCAATTCTGACTCGTAGTAGCCTTTTGGTCCGGCCTATGTATAACAGGCCACAGGGACACCTTAGAGCATATACTACATAAGAACTATTGCACGTAATAAATTGTTTTATCTCGAAGGAACGTGCATTTACAGGAGAAGTGAAGCTAATGATTCCCCTCAGAGGTCTGGTGACTTCCCTGCATGCTTTACACTTTCTACACGCAAAGAAACCATTGCGGTCCCAGAACGTCTGTGGTTTTGCGGGGGGATCTAAAACTTTTTTAACGATTCTATCTCCAAAGTTCACTGATTTTCTGTAAATGAACTGTGGTACAGGTGGAAGTACATTTGTCAACTTTTTGTCCATTAGAAGGATATGCCAATGTGCTTTAAAGATGTTTTCCACTTCTTTATATTGGGAGTGGAATTGTGAGATAAATCCCCATTCATTTTTTCGTGCACTATCTTTCTTTAATAATTTCTCCTGAGTTGATTCTTGTAGGCATTCAGATCTGGGTAAAGTTGCCACTTCCTCTACCACCTTTTGTAGTATTTCTGTTTTGTATCCTTTAGCCTCAAACCTTTCTACAAGGATCCTAGATTGTAGATGGAATTGCGTATCCTCGGAACAGTTTCTTCTCACCCTCATAAACTGCCCCTTCGGAATATTTTTAAGCCACAGTGGGTGATGACCGCTAGTAATCGGCAGATAGCTATTCCTGTCCGTTTTTTTAAAAAATACCTTGGTCTCCAGTTTGTCATTCTTTCTATATACAGTGACGTCTAAAAAATTGATTGTTTCATTGTGCCAGTTCGAACTCAGTCTGATATTGTTGTGATTACAATTTAAAATTTGTAAAAATTGTTCAAGAGACTCAGTTGATCCTGCCCAAATAAAAAACAAATCGTCTATATAGCGTTTATAAAAAATCAGTTCCGGACGTTGGTCTTTAAAAATGGTCTTATCTTCCCATTCTGCCATAAATAGGTTTGCAATGCTCGGCGCAAACTTTGCGCCCATTGCCACGCCCCTCTGTTGTGTGTAAAACTTATTGCCGTACCAAAAATAATTATGGCCAAGGCAAAAATCGAGAGCGTTCCTTAAAAAGACTTTCTGATTAAAAGGTAAGTCGTCTCTTTGGCAGAGTGCCCAATTTAATGCCAATAAAGCATCGTCATGTTGTATTATAGAGTACAACGATGCTACATCGGCTGTTACCAACAAAACTTGAGGTTTGTCCGTTAAATCCACCACTTGTAAAAGATTTAAAAAACTTTTTGTGTCTCTTAAATACGACCGAGTGTTAACAACGCTTTTTTGCAAAAAGCAATCTAGATACTGACCCATTCTGGCAGAGACCGACTCTATGCTGTTTACTATGGGTCTTGCAGGGGGATTTATGGCATCTTTGTGAATCTTGGGCAGGGTGTATAGAGTGGGTATGCGATTACTTAATGGTACCAAGTATCGTCTCTCCTTTTCATTCAATACCCCACTTTTAGATCCCATCTCCACGAGAGTTTTTAGTTGATTTTTATACTCTTTAGTTGGGTCTTTCTCCAGAGGCCTATACGTCACTTGATCTGACAACATTTCCATGATTTGACCATGATACATCTCCTTCGGGAGTATCACCACTCCTCCTCCCTTATCGGCGGGCCTTATGATAATGTCTTTCCTTTTTTCCAGGCTGGAGATTCCTTCACTGATGTGCCTCATGTTTACATCTTTCTTTGGTTTCAAATGTTCTAAATCCCGTAAGATAAGGCCCTTAAAGACCTCTACATGGTGATTTGGGTTGTTCAAGGGATTAAAAAGGGATTTATTCTTCAGGCCACTGTTAATTACTTCATTGGGTTTATGTACAGCAGTGGTGTTGGGGGGCAAGTTACTACCTAAAAAGTATTTTTTGATGTTTACTCTTCTAATATATTTGTGAACATCAATAAAGACATCAAACTTATTAATGGGCTTTTTTAGGCCACATTTAAGACCAAGGTTTAAAATATTGGTTTCTTTCTGGGTTAGTTGAACTTTGGATAGGTTGAAAATGCCCCCTATTCGGACCCCCTTCTTCTTTTTTTGGATTCTAGATCCTGCCCTACATCCTCTGTGTTGTTTTTGTCCATCACTGATTGCTGCGGGTAGTTCTTTTGTGGTTGCTGTTCCTTCCAATAAGGCATTTTTTGATGGGTCCAGGTTTGTGGTCCTCTGTACTGAGTTGGAGGTTGAGGGCCTCTGTACTGAGGTATTGGTTGTGAATCCCTGTACTGGTTTGGGATCTGAGGGTGCGAGGGGGGTCTCCCTCTGCGTGGGGGTCCCCCCCGTCCCCTCCATTGGAAGCCCCTCCCTCTTCCTAAAAAAGGGCGGATAGGGGGTTGATACTCATGACAATCTGGGTTTGCTTGATATCCTAGCAATGGCTGAAATCTATTGTGTAACGGTATATTAGTCAGCCCAGGTGCCTGATAACCTTTTTGAACATCACTTCTCTGTTTGCCCTGTTTCTTCCAGCCGCCTCCTTTCCCTCCCCTTCTTTGTACAGGGGTCGAAAACTTTGGGGTGGAAGTCTTCGGAGAATAAGAAATATCTTCTATATAATCATTCTCATAGACCTGATGATTAAACTGAGGATTGGGAATGACGGCTGTCTGTATAGGGACCTGTGAACCCTGAATGGGTGCGGATGTCCCTTCTTTATTGATGGGAACTGATTGCCAAGAATACATATGGTTGGTTTTGAAATCTTCTAAATCCCTGTGATATTTTTTAATTTTCTTTTTTTGCGTATCTCTATCGACTTTTTCTAATCTTTTTTGGACTCTGGTGTTGAAATCGACAATTGACTGACTGTCTTTAATAGGCTCTAATTGTTGTTGTAAATCAGTGATTTTGAGTTCGATATTAGCCATTTTACGTTTCTTCCTTTGGAGCACAAGTTCCTGTAATTTGAAACCAACTCCATTGAAGAAGTCTAACCACTCTTGTGATGAGCCTACATCATCCAGCCCATCCTGCGGGGCAATATCCCACCGTAGGCTCCTTATGATAATTTTGTCTTTGATGTATTGCTCAAGAGTGCAAATATCCCACCAGGTGCGTACCTGTTTCTCTAAAATATGGCCTAGTGCAGACAGAGCTCCATTGTAGTTTACCTCCATGGTGGTAGGTTCATTGCAAGTGAATAAAGCATTAACATCTATATACCTATTGCTCAGATAACGGAGAACATCCATGGCAATCAGTTCCCATCAATAAAGAAGGGACATCCGCACCCATTCAGGGTTCACAGGTCCCTATACAGACAGCCGTCATTCCCAATCCTCAGTTTAATCATCAGGTCTATGAGAATGATTATATAGAAGATATTTCTTATTCTCCGAAGACTTCCACCCCAAAGTTTTCGACCCCTGTACAAAGAAGGGGAGGGAAAGGAGGCGGCTGGAAGAAACAGGGCAAACAGAGAAGTGATGTTCAAAAAGGTTATCAGGCACCTGGGCTGACTAATATACCGTTACACAATAGATTTCAGCCATTGCTAGGATATCAAGCAAACCCAGATTGTCATGAGTATCAACCCCCTATCCGCCCTTTTTTAGGAAGAGGGAGGGGCTTCCAATGGAGGGGACGGGGGGGACCCCCACGCAGAGGGAGACCCCCCTCGCACCCTCAGATCCCAAACCAGTACAGGGATTCACAACCAATACCTCAGTACAGAGGCCCTCAACCTCCAACTCAGTACAGAGGACCACAAACCTGGACCCATCAAAAAATGCCTTATTGGAAGGAACAGCAACCACAAAAGAACTACCCGCAGCAATCAGTGATGGACAAAAACAACACAGAGGATGTAGGGCAGGATCTAGAATCCAAAAAAAGAAGAAGGGGGTCCGAATAGGGGGCATTTTCAACCTATCCAAAGTTCAACTAACCCAGAAAGAAACCAATATTTTAAACCTTGGTCTTAAATGTGGCCTAAAAAAGCCCATTAATAAGTTTGATGTCTTTATTGATGTTCACAAATATATTAGAAGAGTAAACATCAAAAAATACTTTTTAGGTAGTAACTTGCCCCCCAACACCACTGCTGTACATAAACCCAATGAAGTAATTAACAGTGGCCTGAAGAATAAATCCCTTTTTAATCCCTTGAACAACCCAAATCACCATGTAGAGGTCTTTAAGGGCCTTATCTTACGGGATTTAGAACATTTGAAACCAAAGAAAGATGTAAACATGAGGCACATCAGTGAAGGAATCTCCAGCCTGGAAAAAAGGAAAGACATTATCATAAGGCCCGCCGATAAGGGAGGAGGAGTGGTGATACTCCCGAAGGAGATGTATCATGGTCAAATCATGGAAATGTTGTCAGATCAAGTGACGTATAGGCCTCTGGAGAAAGACCCAACTAAAGAGTATAAAAATCAACTAAAAACTCTCGTGGAGATGGGATCTAAAAGTGGGGTATTGAATGAAAAGGAGAGACGATACTTGGTACCATTAAGTAATCGCATACCCACTCTATACACCCTGCCCAAGATTCACAAAGATGCCATAAATCCCCCTGCAAGACCCATAGTAAACAGCATAGAGTCGGTCTCTGCCAGAATGGGTCAGTATCTAGATTGCTTTTTGCAAAAAAGCGTTGTTAACACTCGGTCGTATTTAAGAGACACAAAAAGTTTTTTAAATCTTTTACAAGTGGTGGATTTAACGGACAAACCTCAAGTTTTGTTGGTAACAGCCGATGTAGCATCGTTGTACTCTATAATACAACATGACGATGCTTTATTGGCATTAAATTGGGCACTCTGCCAAAGAGACGACTTACCTTTTAATCAGAAAGTCTTTTTAAGGAACGCTCTCGATTTTTGCCTTGGCCATAATTATTTTTGGTACGGCAATAAGTTTTACACACAACAGAGGGGCGTGGCAATGGGCGCAAAGTTTGCGCCGAGCATTGCAAACCTATTTATGGCAGAATGGGAAGATAAGACCATTTTTAAAGACCAACGTCCGGAACTGATTTTTTATAAACGCTATATAGACGATTTGTTTTTTATTTGGGCAGGATCAACTGAGTCTCTTGAACAATTTTTACAAATTTTAAATTGTAATCACAACAATATCAGACTGAGTTCGAACTGGCACAATGAAACAATCAATTTTTTAGACGTCACTGTATATAGAAAGAATGACAAACTGGAGACCAAGGTATTTTTTAAAAAAACGGACAGGAATAGCTATCTGCCGATTACTAGCGGTCATCACCCACTGTGGCTTAAAAATATTCCGAAGGGGCAGTTTATGAGGGTGAGAAGAAACTGTTCCGAGGATACGCAATTCCATCTACAATCTAGGATCCTTGTAGAAAGGTTTGAGGCTAAAGGATACAAAACAGAAATACTACAAAAGGTGGTAGAGGAAGTGGCAACTTTACCCAGATCTGAATGCCTACAAGAATCAACTCAGGAGAAATTATTAAAGAAAGATAGTGCACGAAAAAATGAATGGGGATTTATCTCACAATTCCACTCCCAATATAAAGAAGTGGAAAACATCTTTAAAGCACATTGGCATATCCTTCTAATGGACAAAAAGTTGACAAATGTACTTCCACCTGTACCACAGTTCATTTACAGAAAATCAGTGAACTTTGGAGATAGAATCGTTAAAAAAGTTTTAGATCCCCCCGCAAAACCACAGACGTTCTGGGACCGCAATGGTTTCTTTGCGTGTAGAAAGTGTAAAGCATGCAGGGAAGTCACCAGACCTCTGAGGGGAATCATTAGCTTCACTTCTCCTGTAAATGCACGTTCCTTCGAGATAAAACAATTTATTACGTGCAATAGTTCTTATGTAGTATATGCTCTAAGGTGTCCCTGTGGCCTGTTATACATAGGCCGGACCAAAAGGCTACTACGAGTCAGAATTGCAGAGCACATCAACAATATAAAAAATGGGTATAAAGACCATAATGTGTCTCTGCACTTTAGGTTGAAACACAACAGAGACCCCATGGGGTTGGAATTTTGGGGGATAGAACAACTCCAAACCCACTGGAGAGGTCTTAATCGTATCCGCGAATTGTCAAAACATGAAACCCAGTGGATCTACTCTGTAGATGTGCTCTCTCCCCGTGGCTTAAACATAGAGCTAGATATAAATTGTTTTATTAGTGATACATAATACAAAATACTTTTTAATATTTTTTATCATTTAGTAATAATATCCATACTCCCTGTTGATATAGCTAATAATCTATTAATTTTAAACGTATTTCTATATGTAATCTTATAAATTTTAAATATCGCATCATGATGCGATTTTAATGCATTTTTAATATATTTTATGTGCTATAGTGAACACATAATTTTGTTTTTTGGACATGGATCATTGTTTGGACATGTACTAATGTTTAATGCTTTTAATATTTATTCACCAGAGGGTAGCTAAACTTGAATAGTGGTGACAATGACCAGCACTCTAATCCCATAATGAAATGCAAAGCGATTGTGAACACTTCCTCCCGGGTTAATCACTAATTCAGATGGGTGTAGATTAACACATATATTTTCATTATAATATTGGATTAACATAGTAAGATCCGTTGAAGATTCACTCATTTTCAATATCTGCTTTTCATGTTTGCCATGAGAACGGTAAATAAGAAAGACGTGTGTCATTCGAGAGTTTGCATTTCATTCCTTGTGTCATTCCCCTCACTATTCTGGGGTTCGTTTTAGCTGCACCTTCACTTACAATTTTTTGATCGTTCCCACCATCAAGTATGTACATACATCCAGTATATCTGTTACATATTTGTGTATTCGACTCATAGTCAGTAAAAATATTTGAATTCCACTGGGGATAGCAGTATCCTAGATGGAGTTCAGATAAGTTGCATAAGTCACTGGTTTCTTAATGCCGTTGGCTGGTTCAGTTTAAAATAGCGCCAGCGAGTCGTAAGCCAGAGCCCTCCTTTGCTGACAGTGTTGAGAGCTGGAGTAGAGCAGTGGGAGTGGTTCGTTTTTCTGTCTCCCTGATTCGCTGGGTAAAACTGTCATCAGTATAAAAAGCCGGCCTTGTGAGTGGTTGATTACGCCCTCAGATGACGTCCGGAAGTGACGAAACGCGTCAGGGTCGTAATCAACCGGAAGTGACGTTTGCGTTCCACGGAAGGGAACCAGGAAGCGAACGGTATCGTTGAGGACGGTTCGCATCTAGGAATTCCTCCCGGGAACACCAATACAGGCACAGTGCACCTTTCAATGCTCAATGTTTTTGTTTATCTGGTACGCATATTTTATTTGGGGAATGTAATTTTAGGAAGTGTTTAATAAACTGCTTGTAGCAATATTACACTATCTGGCATTTCATTTCTCCCCATGCTGTACATACCGTGAGGGTCTTGCACCACCTGGTGGCTGAAGCAAGGAGACGGCAAAGATTTAAAGATTTAAAGATCATCTCTCAAAGGCTTGTGGTTATAGACATTGTGGTGAGTGCAATCTCACGGGGGGTGACCCCCTCACGCGGTGACTGCTACTGGTGAAAGAATTTCCAAGTTCACCCTCACATCCACAGTCTGCATCTTTGATTATGAACTTTCCTGTCTTTGAAACATTGGGTCTATATACAGTGTTTTTTAATATCGGACACGTAGCGCTGCCTCAATAGGTTTAACAAATCAAAGATTGGACACGTTGGTTTTGATTTCCAGACTTATTGTTTATTATATGTTTTCACTTTAAGGCAGCTGCTTGGTTCTATTGCATCTAATAGCTGGGTGATTCCGAGGCGCGGATTGATGTGAGGCATAGGCATACTATTTTTTCATTGTCCCCACATTTTTACACTGCTGCCTATTGCCTTGTGTTGGAAGATTGCCGTGATCGGGACTGATGTCCCAATCACGGCCGCCGGTGATCGGGTTTTTTTTTCCTCCTCGCGCTGTCAGCGCGAGGAGGAAAAATAGCTGATTACCGGCTCTGTTTACATCACATGATCAGCTGTCATTGGCTGACAGCTGATCATGTGGTAAGGGGTCGGGACCAACCCCTTACTCTGATCTGTGATCAGGCGAGTCTCATAGACTCGCTGATCACTGAGCGCGCCGCGCGCGCCCTGCAGGGGGCGCGCAGGCTGCTCGTGCACGGGACGACATCAGTAGACGTAGTCCCGGCAATTTAGATCCGCGCTGTTGCCGTCATTTGGCAATGGCCCGGATCTGAAGCGGTTAAAGTACTTTTTTCCAAAAAAAATTGCATTTGAAAGGCGCAAATACAGTGTGACATAAAATATTGTAACAACCACCATTTTATTCTCTAGGGTCTCTACTAAAAAAATATATATAATGTTGGGGGGTTTTAAGTAATTTTCTAGCAAAAAAAAAATTATTTTAACCTGAAGCCAACAAATGTCAGAAAAATGTTTAGTGTTTAAGTAGTTAAACTTTCCTCACTTACACAGAATTCTATTTAATTGACAAATTGTTACAAGGTTTCTAGTTAAGTTCACTGATAAAGAATGTTCTAATTCTTGGCAGACTTCCTGGTTTTTCGACTGTGGCTTCAGAAGAGCAGAGAGAGTTCTTTGCATAGCAAGAATCGTGAAACTCTTTTTTTTCAAGATCGTAAAGGGGAAAAAAAATCACGATGACGATTAATCGTGCAGCTCTAATAAATATGCATGGAAATCAAGGGGGACAACTTTTCATGTGACTCTGAGGTCCAAAGCTCCATGAAAATTCACCCAAGTGTGAAAGTAACCTAATGCGATTAATTGATAACACCTTTGAATAAGGCCCCATTTGCACTTGTGCGACCTTAAAATTGCACAGCTTTGTCATGACTTGAAGTAATGTCTGTGTAATCTTATGGTGTATGGACCTCAAATTGCATCAAAGTCAAACCAAGGTAGTGCAGGGACGAATTTGCTACACCTTCAGGATGCACAAGTGACAATAGGGCCAAATTCAAAGGTGTTATCCTTGAATCTCATTCACACTGCTGTGACCTGAAAGTCACACTATTTTGCTGCCACTTTGCCGCTGCAACTTGGCCCCAACTTCTGGGAATGCCTATGTAATATTGTACCCGATATACCTCAAGTCACCCCAAAGTAGTACAGGGACTACTTTGAAGTTGGTGCGACTTAAAGTAGCACAGATATGAATGGTTGTCATTGAGAATCATGGCGTACAACTTGTCATGCAACTCAGAGGTGCAAATTTGCTGGAAAATTTGCGCAGCTGTGAAACAAGTCATATATATTTTAATAAAAGGAGCTCTCATTTATACTTGCATAGTCCTTACTGATTTACATCAGCAGAACAAATGCAGGAAGTGATGTGTGCACATGGGACGGAAGCAAATGTGTGGTGATGCCAAACAAATCAATGAACCCCACCCACACCAAATCTAACTATGACATCCACCCCGCATTGATTAAGTACAAGTACATATCCTACACTTACCCGGCCAATAAGTAGCACCTCCTCTCTGCTAAAGAGACCTCGCCATGTCCACCTAGATGGAGATCCTGACCAGCACAGGAACTTCCGGGTGCATACAATGACTAATTTCCAGGTCACAAGGTGAAACCACGCTTTTGATTGCAGCTGCGACTATTTGATCTCAACCATGATTAGTATTTTTTTATTTTCAGATATGCAAATCTGTATTTCTACATATATTTGAAGGTAAACTTAAGGGAGTTTGATAAGAAATGGTGTCCCTGGGTTAGCAGCAGGTGAATTACAAAGGCAAAAGGCCCAGTTTGAGCCCTGGTTCACACTGACAGCAGGAGGAAAGCGTTCAGCTGAACTCCCACAATTTCATTCCTGCATGTCAGTCCCGACTGTGGGGGCAGCATCAGAGACATCAGTGCAGGTTTCTGCACCAATATCAATACAAATCGCACCAATTAGAACAGTGCAATTGCCACAGATTTGACATGTCAAATCACACCAATGTGAACCAGAGCTGACACATTCAAACACTGCCTATCCACCAGCTGAATTCATTACCTGCAATTCTCCACAGCGGTTAATGATAAAGGTGGAATCTTTATATATAACTTGCAGTTGTGCAGAAGCCTAGGTTTACATTGGAGCGATTGGTCATGCGATTTGAGAGATCAAATCGCATGACTATTGGCAATGGCACTGTTCCAATCGATGCAACTTTTTTTGTGGCACCGCATCAATTTGCTAAAGTAGTTCCTGCACTACTTTTGCCGATTTCAGGTGCAACTTCAATAGACATTTGTGTATGAAGCCACCTGAAATCACGCTGACCTTGCTACTTTGAAATCGTGCTACTTTAAGTGAAGTAGCGCAATTTCAAAGTAGCATGTGAACCAGGGCAAAGAGATTCGTTATTTGGTGCACAAATACATATTGAAATAAAATATAAAAGAGATATTGAACTTTCCCAAAACCACCACCCACAAAAACTAAAGAGAAGGAAAAGTAGAAGGAAAAAAAAAAAAAAAAAAAAAACACACACACACCACAACAAACGCTCAATGTACTTTTATTTTACCAGCAGAAAAAAAAATTTACATTTACTAGCTTCTAGGGATGAGCCGAACACCCCCCGGTTCGGTTCGCACCAGAACCCGCGAACGGACCGAAAGTTCGCACGAACGTTAGAACCCCATTGACGTCTATGGGACTCGAACGTTTGAAATCAAAAGTGCTCATTTTAAAGGCTAATTTGCATGGTATTGTCCGAAAAAGGGTTTGGGGACCCGGGTCCTACCCCAGGGGACATGTATCAATGCAAAAAAAACTTTTAAAAACGACCGTTTTTTCGGGAGCAGTGATTTTAATGATGCTTAAAGTAAAAAAAAAAAAGTGAAATATTCCTTTAAATATCGTACCTGGGGGGTGTCTATAGTATGCCTGTAAAGTGACGCGTGTTTCCCATGTTTAGAACAGTCCCTGCACCAAATGTCATTTTTAAAGGAAAAAATCTCATTTAAAACTGCTTGCGGGTTTAATGTCATGTCGGGTCATGGCAATATGGATGAAAATCAGTGAGACAAACGGCATGGGTACCCCCCCAGTCCATTACCAGGCCCTTTGGGTCCTGTATGGATATTAAGGGGAACCCCGCACCCAAATTAAAATAAGGAAAGGCCCTATATACTCTGAACAGCAGTATACAGGCGGTGCAAACAAGACAGGGACTGTAGGTTTGTTGTTAAGTAGAATCTCTTTGTAATTTTGAACGGGTACATTTTTAACGTGTTTAGCTCCAGCCAAAAAATCTTTTTTAAGCTTTTTGGAAAACATAGGGAAGGGTTATCACCCCTGTGACATTTGTTTTGCTGTCTTTCCTCCTCTTCAGAAGATTTCACCTCACTTTTTTGTCCCAATGAAAAATGTTTTTTGAAAATTTGGGTTTTTTTGTGGAACAAGGATTGGAAAGCATCAGTGGAAAGGAGAAATTGTTTTCCCATATTAACTCTTACAGGAGAGAATTTCCCTTCCTAGGGGTAGATTTCATCTCACTTCCTGTTGTCTCCTTCCGTTTGCAAGTAGGAGTCGTTTGTAAGTTAGATGTTTGAAAGTAGGGTCCTGCCCTATATACTCAGCAGAAATTTGGGCCTTAGGTGTTGCTGTGGCCACAACACTGTAAGCCCTCACAGGGCCCTGAGAGCTAAGGAAGTCCTCCTCTTCCTGCCTCTGTTCTGCCTCAAGTGCCCTGTCCATTATTCCACGCAGCGTGTGCTCCAACAGGTGGACAAGGGGGACAGTGTCACTGATGCATGCACTGTCAGTGCCCACCATCCTCGTGGCCTCCTCGAATGGTGACAGGACAGTGCATGCATCCCTGATCATGGCCCACTGGCATGGGGAAAAAAAACCAAGGTCCCCTGACCCTGTCCTGGTGCCATAGTCGCACAGGTACTCATTGATGGCCCTCTGCTGCGTGTGCAGCCGCTGCAGCATGGTCAACGTTGAGTTCCACCTGGTGGGCATGTCACAGATTAGGCGGTTCTTGGGCAGGTTAAACTCCTTTTGGAGGTCCGTCAGCCGAGCACTGGCATTATATGACCGGCGGAAATGCACACAGACTTTCCTGGCCTGCCTCAGGACATCCTGTAAGCCCGGGTACCTGCCCAAGAACCGCTGCACCACCAAGTTAAGGACGTGAGCCAAACAGGGCACATGGGTCAGTTGTCCCTGTCGGAGGGCAGAGAGGAGGTTGGTGCCATTGTCGCAAACCACCATTCCTGCCTTAAGTTGGCGTGGCGTCAACCACCTCTGAACCTGCCCCTGCAGAGCTGACAGAACCTCTGCCCCAGTGTGGCTCCTGTCCCCCAAGCACACCAGCTCAAGCACCGCATGGCATCTTTTGGCCTGCGTACTTGCGTAGCCCCTTGAACGCCTACGGAGCACCGCTGGTTCCGAGGAAGAGGCCATGGAGGAAGAAGAAGAGGAGGGGGTGGAGGAGAGAGGTGTGTCACAATCAGCATTTTGGAGGCGTGGTGGCGGAACAACCTCCAACACTACTGCACCTTGTCCTGCATCCTTCCCAGCTGCCAGCAGAGTCACCCAATGCGCCGTGAAACTTAAGCAACATCCCTGTCCATGCCTGCTGGACCATGAGTCAGCGGTAATATGCACCTTACCGCTGACCGCCCTGTCCAGCGAGGCATGGACATTGCCTTCCACATGCCGGTACACATTAATACTGCATTTCTATGGACATACAGGTGATGGAATTACATTACTCAAGAGTTATTCTTCTTGATTTATTCTGTGATATTTGGTGTTTTTTTGTGGGTGAGAGTAGAATATTACCCTCAAAATTTTGGGAATTACATTTTGATTTCTGATGTTGGTACACATATCACATTTTTGGGCTCAAATTATGAATATTTGGAAATAATAAAAAGCACAAAAAATTGTCATTCATTTTAAATTTTCATCAGCAATGGTATTGTTTGTGGATTGTAAAGACACCTGTGTGAGTTTGGGTAAAGATTGTTGTGAGATGAAGAGTAACAAGAGAAAGTGACAGAGAAAAATATATTTTACCAAAACATCAAAACATTCCACATTGTAGCATTATTAAAATCAAAATATTTTAAGTAGAAGCAACAATGTTGCAAAGGAAAATGTATTTCACAGAAAGATACATTTCATCTCAACATTAAAAGGTTTTTTTGTGAAAGTTAGAATTGTTCTATTAGAATCAATGACTGAAACTTCATTTGGACTAAATTAGAGCAGATTTTCACTCCCAAAAAATGCTCTCTAATTAGCTCTCATTTTGGTATTTACTATAGCTCCAGGTAAAAAAGACACTTGAGTTAAAATGAGAGTTATTTTCAGGTCTGAGCATGCTCAGTTGTGTTGGCACCTAGTTGTCCAAAACGGGGAATTTTTCACTTTTCAGACTTTTAAAGATATTTCAGTGTAGAAATCACTTTTTCACACAGTTTAAAAGCAGATAATCTTTAAATAATATACCGCATATTTCAGTACCATTTAGGCAATTATATCATGCTCTAAACATTATTTCCATGTGCAATTCTCTAGGTTTTAGCAGAGTAAGGGTTTGGGCGCTATTTAGTTTCAGGGAGCTATAGTAAATTCGATTTTGGGAGTATTTTCTCACCAGCGCTATAGTGAATACCGTTTTAGCACGAATTAGCGCAAATTAGCGATATTAGCGCTAATTCGCGCGAAATTGCCGCGGATTAGCGCTAATTCGCAGCAGTTTGCGTGAATTAGCACCATAGCGCTATAGTAAATGACCCCCACAGTATGTTATTTTAAATTGATAGATCTTGCCAGCTGAAGTCCTGTTAGGAGCTTCCATTGCCCCTCTCCAACTCATAGGCTCTTGCTGCTGCCAATCAAACACCTGTGAGGAGGGAGTGGAGACGTAGCTTCCTGGCTCTGTGTGCATCTATAGACGCATATCTCTTCCTGTTCCTATTAAAACTGTGAAACTTCAGATTTCCTCTTACACTGAACTAATAATGGTGCATCTCTTCTAAAGGGAAAAACAGACAGAGTTTCTAACACTTCATTACTTTATACAAGGGAAAGAAGCACAGCGAAAAGTGAAAGGAATTCACCAGAACTTTGTATCACAATGTCTAGACACCAGAAACTGCATGACTTGGAACTTTGCAGAGTATGCTTGGTCATGGCTGCCTTTTTTTTATAACTGACAAAAAGAAATACCAAAACATCAATATAAAAAGTCAAATATAAAAAATTTAAACAATAAACATAAATAGGAAAAATTACCAAATGCTTGTTTATTGGCACCATTAAAACAAGAGTAGGTCTTAGAAGGTATGCTAAATATACCACTGCTATGCTTAGACCTGCTCTCCCCTGCACAACACTGCCTTGAAGGCATCTTTTTTGGGTAGTTTAAAGTCCAACTCCTGCTGTATGGTCTCTTTAGATATCCTGTAACTAATGGAATCTTTAATCATGTATGAAATATTTATTCATTTCAAAAAATAGTAATTTATTGAAAAATATATAAATCATCTTTAAGAACCTAAACGTTTAAAAAACAAATATAATTTAATTAAAATGTACTTAAAAGTCAGATATTTCTCTTTAAAGAAAAACTATAATTGTTAAAGGGTCACTTTTATTTACTTATTTCTCTTTTAGGTTTCTAAGAGGCACCAACAGGTATTATGGGTGTCACAGAGTATTAGGCTGGGTTCACATATGTGTAAATTGGACGCGTTTTTTTTTTTATAAATCTTTATTTAATTTTCAAAAAAAAATAATATTTTTACATACACATAAATCCCCTCCAGCTGGGAGGGTCTCCATACATCTCATGGCATCATCTTTCCATTTCCCTGATCTGCTTAATAAGACTACCTCCCCCACTGGACCCACCTCCCCCCCAAACCCCCCCCCCTCTCCCCTCTTCCCTCTCCCCCACAGACCCTTTCCTTCTCTTCTAGTCCTAAACAACCTTGATTTAAACCCCATGTGCTATCTTAAGACTGCTTCTACAAATCTATCTGTTTTTTTAAAGGCCCCCAAGGACTCCACTTTCCCTTCTATTCCTCTTGATTCCCATCCAGATGTTCAACTCTCTCTAATCTATAAATTTCATTTACTTTCGCAATCCAGTCCTTAATTTTTGGAGGCTCCTCTTCCTGCCATTTCTTTGGGATTACATTTTTTGCAGCGTTAAGTAAAATTGGTGTTAATGAGGACTTATACCCCTTCTTCCCTCCTTCCAGGCCATGAAACAGACAGCTCCAGGGGTCGAACCGTATACTCTTACTTGTTATCTCCTCTATTAACCTTATCACTTCCTGCCAATAAGTTTTAATTTGAGGGCATTCCCACCATAAGTGCGCCATTGTTCCTGGACCTCCACACCCTCGCCAACAGTTGGGGGATTTATCTAATGAGAATTTACTCACTCTAGCTGGGGTCATATACCACCTGGCCAGGCACTTATAATTACTCTCCCTTGTTTTCATATCTACTGCCGTCCCATGCATTGCCCCCTGGATACATTTCTCCATTTCCCTGTCACAGTGGGTCCCCAAGTCATCCTCCCATTTTCTGATGAACGTGGGGGGATCCTGTCCGCCCCTGCTCATCAGAATTTTATAAACCTTGGAAACAGTCCTTTTTAATTCTTCCCTACATGCTAATTTCTCCAACCCTCTATAATCCGCCTCCTCCCTTAAGGGGCCTGAAGACTTCCAATAAAGTGCTTTAACTGATTATACCACCACCCGTTCACTGACAATACCTCCCTTAGTGCATTTAATTCTTGAAATGTTTTTAATTTACCTCTACTTATTATGTCCCTTATCTGTGATCCAATTCCCTCCTATCAATCCCGTCCCCGGGGGAAAAAACGGGTTATCCTTTATAAAAATTAGAGGTGAGTTATACTCCCATTTATTTAAATAGTGAATCTGGTCCCATATTTTAAGTGTATGATGCGTTATATAATGTGTATCTTTACCTAAATTCCTGTAGTGTGGTGGATTCCAAACCATATGACTCAAACTTACCTTACTCAACCCTGTTTCTAAATTCACCCACCTTTTATTTTTACTACTCTTGCCCCACTCAAGTGCCCGCACTATTATAATTGCTTTATAATAATTTCTAAAGTCGGGGAGCGCTAACCCCCCTCGTGCTTTCTCTCTACACAACACCCCGTGTGCAATTCTCAGTTTCTTATTACCCCACACATATCTATTTATTAACTCCGACAGGATCCTGAAGAACTCCCGGGGGACCAGGAAGGGCAACATCTGTATTTTATATAGCACTTTAGGTGCGAGCACCATTTTCACAATATTTATTTGCCCCGTCCAAGAGACAGGGCCATACGATATTCTCCTTATTTCCGCTCTTATTTAGTTCAGAAGAGGTATATAATTTATCTTATACAGGTTACCCCTAGAGCCCGTCAACTTCACTCCTAGGTACTTAATATTATCTCTCCACGGAAAATGGAACACCTCGGCTAATCTATTAGCTTCTAGTTTGTTGATATTGATCTTTAAAGCTTCAGACTTTTCTATATTTATTTTAAAGTTTGAGAGTTCACTATATTTCCTCATTATGGCCAACATATTGGGAATTGAGATTCTAGGATTCGAGATAAAGAAGTGTATATCATCGGCGAATGCCGCCAATTTGTGCTCCTCCTCGCCTACCGCACATCCCCTAATGTCCGGATGTCTTCTGCTCGTATTCAGGAGTGGCTCTAAAGCCAAAACAAATAGGAGCGGGGACAGCGGACAGCCCTGCCTGGTACCGTTCTGCATGACAAACCGAGCAGAAGGCACATTATTCACTCTCACGAAGGCCGCTGGATGGTTATATAGGATTTTTATCCGTTTTAACATTATTGGCTCCACTCCCATTGCCTCCAGTGTGTTGAACATAAATCCCCAGTCTACTCTGTCGAACGCCTTTTCGGCATCAATCGACAGAAGTAGCCCTGGGGATCTACTTGCCTTAAATGCCTCCATTATAAGGAGAGACCGCACCCCATTGTCTCTTCCTTCTCTTCCGGGGACAAATTCCACCTGGTCCGGATGAACCAGGTAGGCCATTTTCTCCCTCAACCAAAAATTGGATGCGTTTTAAACCGCATTCTATTCTCATGACATGTGAATGTGACCAGCTCTCAATAGAGCCGGTTTACACATGTCCGGGTCAGCTGCAGTGTGGTTTCAAAAAGGTCCTGTGTGTGTTTTTGGGTCCGGTTCAGGTGCGAATTCAGGCAAAAATTCACACCTGAATCGCACCTGAACCAGGGGAACAGAAACTCACAGGACTCTTAACTGCAAACTGCAGCCATAACCTGGACTTATGAATTTAGTAAACAGAGAACACAACAGAAGATGTTTGCTTTCAGCCTGGTTCTCTCTAGTTGCAAATTTGTATGACCCTATTGGGAAAAAGCAGACAGGGAGCAGGGGTGGAGGCATATCCACTTGCTGACCAGGCCTTTTTCTGACAATTGTTGTTTACAAGTAAAAATCTGTATTTTTTTTTAATTACTTACAAACCTCAAACAGTATATATATATATTTATATATATATATATATATATATATATATACACATATACATATATACAGTATCTCACAAAATTGAGTACACCCCTCACATTTTTGTAAATATGTTATTATTTCTTTTAATGTGACAACACTGAAGAAATTATACTTTGCTACAATGTAAAGTAGTGAGTGTACAGCTTGTATAACAATGTAAATTTGCCGTGTCTTCAAAATAACTCAACACACAGCCATTAATTTCTAAACCACTGGCAACAAAAGTGAGTACACCCCTAAATGAAAATGTCCAAATAGGGCCCAAAGTGTCAATATTTTGTGTGGCCACCATTATTTTCCAGCACTACCTCAACCCTCTTGGGCATGGAGTTCACCAGAGCTTAACAGGTTGCCACTGGAGTCCTTTTCCACTCCTCCATGACGACATCACGGAGCTGGTGGATGTTAGAGACCCTGCGCTCCTCCACCTTCCATTTGAGGATGCCCCACAGATGCTCAATAGGGTTTAGGTCTGGAGACCTGCTTGGTCAGTCCATCAGCTTTACCCTCAGCTTCTTTAGCAAGGCAGTGGTCATTTTGAAGGTGTGTTTCGGGTCGATATTATGTTGGAATCCTTCCCTGCAGCCCAGTCTCTGAAGGGAGGGGATCATGCTGCGCTTCAGTATGTCACAGTACATGTTGGCATTCATGGTTCCCTCAATGATTTGTAACTCCCCAGTGTCTGCATCACTTATGCAGCCCCAGACCATAACACTCCCACCACCATGTTTGACTGTAGGCAAGACACACTTGTCTTTGTACTCCCCACCTGGTTGCTGCCACACACGCTTGACACCATCTGAACCAAATAAGTTTATCTTGGTCTCATCAGACCACAGGACATGGTTCCAGTAATCCATGTCCTTAGTCTGCTTGTCTTCAGCAAAATGTTTGTGGGCTTTCTTGTGCATCATCTTTAGAAGAGGCTTCCTTTTGGGTTGACAGCCATGCAGACCAACTTGATGCAGTGTGTGGCGTATGGTCTGAGCACTGACAGGCTGAGCCCCCCACCCCTTCAACCCCTGCAGCAATGCTGGTAGCACTCATACGTCTATTTCTCAAAGACAACCTCTGGATATGATGCGGAGCAAGTGCACTCAACTTCTTTGGTCGACCATGGCGAGGCTTGTTCTGAGTGGAACCTGTCCTGTCAAACCGCTGTATGGTCTTGGTCACCGTGCTGCAGCTCAGTTTCAGGATCTTGGCAATCTTCTTATAGCCTAGGTCATCTTTATGTGGAGCAACAATTCTTTTTTTCAGATCCTCAGAGAGTTCTTTGCCATGAGGTGCCATGTTGAACTTCCAGTGACCAGTATGAGAGAGTGAGAGTGATAACACCAAATTTAACGCACTTGCTCCCCATTCACACCTGAGACCTTTTAACACTAACAAATCACATGACACTGGGGAGGGAAAATGGCTAATTGGGTTCAATTTGTACATTTTCACTTAGGGGTGTATTCACTTTTGTTGCCAATGGTTTAGACACTAATGGCTGTGTGTTGAGTTATTTTGAGGGGACAGCAAATTTACACTGTTATACAAGCTGTACACTCACTACTTTACATTGTAGCAAAGTGTAATTTCTTCAGTGTGGTCACATGAAAAGATATAATAAAATATTTACAAAAATGTGAGGGGTGTACTCACTTTCATGAGATACTATATATATATATATATATATATATATATATATATATATATATATATATATATATATATATATATATATATATATTTTTTTTTTTTTTAGCAGAGACCCTAGAGAATAAAATGGCGGTCATTTTTTATGTCACATGGTTTTTGCACAGCAGTTTTTTCAAACACAATTTTTTTTGGAAAAAAATACACTTTAATGAATTAAAACAAAAACAAACCATAATATATATTCCAATTTTTTCTATAATCTGAAAGATGATGTTACGCTGAGTAAATAGATACCTAACATGTCATGCTTTAAAATCGGGTGCGCTCGTGGAATGGTACCGAACTACGGTACTTAAACATCTCCATGGGTGACGTACAAATTTCTACAGGTTACCAGTTTAGAGTTATAGAGGAGGTCTAGTGGCAGAATTATTGCTCTCACTCAGAGATTTGCGGCGATGCCTTACATGTGTGGTGCAAATTCCTTTTTACATATGTGGGCGTGACCTACGTATGCGTTCACCACTGTGCACAAGCATGCAGGGAAGCAGGCACTTCAAAAAAACATTTTTTGTATTTCTTTTTTTAAATTTTTATGCTGTCTCTTTAAAAAAAAAAAAAAAGTTTGATCACTTTTATTGCTATCGCAAGGAATGTAAACATCCCTTGTTTTCCTTTTTCCCAGTTTTCAGGGCTTCCTGATCCACCTGGTAGGCCTGAAAAACACCTGAAAGCAGTGGGAGGGGTCATCCCCCTCTCCTTTTGCTTTCTGGTGGTTTTCGGGCTTCCTGATCCACCAGGTAAACCAGGGATGTTTACATTCTAAAAAGTGACCCAGCGGCAAATCCGCCATTCAGAGCAGTTTTATGAGAAAGACCAACGCCTGAGGAAAAAATGGATAATGGGGTTATGGCATCTACAGTAGCTGCAGCCATAACCCTGGTATTTAACGTCAAAGTATTGATGTATTTTCTCAGTTAGGCAGTCAGCAAGTGGATATATTACAATAAGTGCAGGAATACATTATTATAACAATTAGACATGTTGTTTAAATGTTGTTATTTAAAAGGTAGAAGTAGAACTATTATATTTTAATGCAGTCACTCAACAGTATGGTATCAGTGTTGCCACAGTTCTATAACTGCTATATGTACTTCACATTTAACAATTAAACTGAACCTCTGTGGGCTTCCTGCAAACAGAATAGTATTAGTGCAGTCCATTCAGAGATCTGCTGCTTGACTTGTTGACCTCACCTCTGAAAAGCTTCTTCTCTTTGTCAATCCCTCTACTGTCTGTCAATTAATCAAAGGGGTTGACTTACTAAAGTTCCAGGGGTTGCTCACTTAGCCAAGTGAATGTTCACTTAGCTAACTACAGGAAATAAAGTGAAGCTGTGCTCACTTAATGATTACTCAACCATGCACAATAATAATAAAACAGGATCAACAACATTTCAAATAAAAAATAAAATCTGCACTACAGAAAAAAATTATACCCCAATGCATGTATAAATAAAATGCACTGCTGTCACCATAAAAAAAAACTGTTCCATAAACCAAACAAAAGTATTAATTCCCAATTTGAGGAGGCACTGTGGTCAAACACTAAAATCAAACTAAACATTTAACACCATGCACTACATAAATTAAATACCCCATGTCAACACACTTGAAAAGTTAAACTCAACGTTAAACTCAAACAAACAATGTCCAAAAGGTGTCCACAATATTCACTTTTAAGATCGGTAATCATTTTTTTTTTCTCTGAGAAAAAATAGCCGATCACCGCCTCAGTGCAAGGGACATCGGTCCCGAAGAGGAAGAGGCGAAGCCGCCTCATCTGTGCCCACCTTCCAGTGCCACCTGCCAATGTCCACACAGTGCCACGAATCAGTGCATAAGTGCCAGCAATCAGTGCCACCTATCAATGCCCACTAGGGATGAGCTTCGTGTTCGAGTCGAACCCATGTTCGACTCGAACATCGTCTGTTCGCCCGTTCGCCAAATTGCGAACGATATGGGCCGTTCGCGCCAAATTCGTGTGGCGCGTCACGGCCCATAATTCACTGCGGCATCGCAGTGCATTGCTTGCTGATGATTGGCCAAGCATGCACTATGACCCGCATGCTTGGCCAATCACAGCGCCGCCTGAACAGAGAGCCGTAATTGGCCAAAGCCAAGGAGGCTTTGGCCAATTATGGCTCAGGGGATTTAGTACACGCCCCACACTATATAAGGCCGCCTGCACGGCGGCCCTGTGTAGTGTGTGTTCCGGCGTTGAAAGAGATAGACAGAGAGACAGTGTCATTTGATTTGAGTTAGATAGATTAGGCAGAACAGTCAGTCAGTTAGCTGCACTTACAGTGTATTGTGTATATATATATATGCATCCCAGGTGTTGCATATATATATATATACACTGTATTCAGTTTAGCTAGATCCGTTCCTGTTATCTTCTAGACTATTTACATTTAGTGCAGTGCGTCCTGCTCATAGTGTTCAGCTAGATCCGTTCCTGTTAAATTCTAGACTATTTACATTTAGTGCAGTGCGTCCTGCTCACAGTGTTCAGCTAGATCCGTTCCTGTTAAATTCTAGACTATTTACATTTAGTGCAGTGCGTCCTGCTCACAGTGTTCAGCTAGATCCGTTCCTGTTATCTTCTAGACTATTTACATTTAGTGCAGTGCGTCCTGCTCACAGTGTTCAGCTAGATCCGTTCCTGTTATCTTCTAGACTATTTACATTTAGTGCAGTGCGTCCTGCTCACAGTGTTCAGCTAGATCCGTTCCTGTTATCTTCTAGACTATTTACATTTAGTGCATTGCGTCCTGCTCACAGTGTTCAGCTAGATCCGTTCCTGTTAAATTCTAGACTATTTACATTTAGTGCAGTGCGTCCTGCTCACAGTGTTCAGCTAGATCCGTTCCTGTTATCTTCTAGACTATTTACATTTAGTGCAGTGCGTCCTGCTCACAGTGTTCAGCTAGATCCGTTCCTGTTATCTTCTAGACTATTTACATTTAGTGCAGTGCGTCCTGCTCACAGTGTTCAGCTAGATCCGTTCCTGTTATCTTCTAGACTATTTACATTTAGTGCAGTGCGTCCTGCTCACAGTGTTCAGCTAGATCCGTTCCTGTTATCTTCCTACTGACAGGCAGGCTTGTCTTGTTACAGTATTAACAGCTACCTAAAGAAAATTACTGGTGTTCTTTTGATCCTATTAGTACCACGGTCAGGCAGCTAGACTATTTACATTTAGTACAGTGCGTCCTGCTCACAGTGTTCAGCTAGATCCGTTCCTGTTATCTTCTAGACTATTTACATTTAGTGCAGTGCGTCCTGCTCACAGTGTTCAGCTAGATCCGTTCCTGTTATCTTCCTACTGACAGGCAGGCTTGTCTTGTTACAGTATATAAAGCTACCTGAAGAAAATTACTGGTGTTCTTTTAATCCTATTAGTACCACGGTCAGGCAGCTAGACTATTTACATTTAGTACAGTGCGTCCTGCTCACAGTGTTCAGCTAGATCCGTTCCTGTTATCTTCCTACTGACAGGCAGGCTTGTCTTGTTACAGTATATAAAGCTACCTGAAGAAAATTACTGGTGTTCTTTTGATCCTATTAGTACCACGGTCAGGCAGCTAGACTATTTACATTTAGTACAGTGCGTCCTGCTCACAGTGTTCAGCTAGATCCGTTCCTGTTATCTTCCTACTGACAGGCAGGCTTGTCTTGTTACAGTATATAAAGCTACCTGAAGAAAATTACTGGTGTTCTTTTGATCCTACTAGTACCACGGTCAGGCAGCTAGACTATTTACAGTTAGTGCAGTGCGTCCTGCTCACAGTGTTCAGCTAAACCTACAAGTTAGTGGGGTGCGTCCACCTCACAGTGTTCAGCTAAAGCTACCTGTAGAAGGTTGGTGGTGTTCTCATACTACAGGCAAGCAGTTGATTTTGCTAGCTGCAGTATCAGTACATATAGATATCTATATATATATATATATATAGATATATATATATCCCAGCTTAGTGCAGCTACAGGCCATTAGTATGTCTGGAAGGCCAAGAAGGAGAGGCAGACAGTCACAAGCCAATAAGAGAGGGCAAGCAGGCTCTGTGTCTAGTGCTGGTCGTGGAGACGGTGCATCCTCATCAGCACGTGGCCATGGGACACGCTTGGCCTTTTTTTCGGCAGCTGGCCGTGTTGAGCTGCAACATGCGGAAGACTTGGTCGAGTGGATGACCAAGCCGTCCTCATCCTCTCTCACCCATGCCCAGGGTGCTTTATCTGGCAAAGCAGCGGCCTATTTCCTCGGCTCAATGTCATCAGTGACTCCTTCCCTAGCTCCACCATGTCCTCCTGAGGAGTCCCTCGAACTGTTTGACCACAGTGTTGGGTACATGCTCCAGGAGGATGCCCAGCGTTTGGAAGGCTCTGATGATGATACTGAGCTCGATGAAGGCAGTAACATGAGCACGGACAGAGGGGGTGCCCAAGAAGGACAGCAATCTGGCAGTCATGCTCCCCCTGCTGCAGCATACTGCCAGGTTTGCTCCAGTGATGAGGAGGGAGGGGATGATGAGGTCACTGACTCAACATGGGTGCCTGATAGGAGAGAGGAGGAGGAGGAGGAGGAGGAGGAGGAGGAAGCGGCACATCACCAACGAGGCAGGATGCCCTCCAGGGGCCAGCCTAAGGGCAGCACATTGACTGCATCACACCCCAAAGCTCCACATGTGCAGGGCGCTGCAGTCTCTGCACATTATTCAAAAAGTTCTTTGGTGTGGGCCTTTTTTGAGACGAGTGCATCAGATCGCACCGCTGCTATTTGCAACATATGTCTCAAGCGTATCTCACGTGGCCAAAACATCTCCCGCTTGGGTACCACATGCTTGACCAGACATATGTTGACCTGCCATGCAGTTCATTGGCAAGCGTATCTAAAAGACCCACACCAAAGAACAAAGAGGATCTCTCCTTGCTCCTCATCAGCTGAGATTTCCAACCCCACTAGACCTCCAGTCCTCTCTGAGACCTGCAGTGAGGAATGAAGGTGTAGAATTAGGTGTGTCACAGCCAAGTACTTGTGGGCAATCTGCTTTTGGTACACCGACGTCAGATTGTACCAGGCAAATTTCCCTGCCCCAGCTGCTGCACCGCCGAAAGAAGTTTGCATGCCCAGCGGTTGAATGCTAGCTTGGCAAAATTGCTAGCACTTCAACTGCTGCCTTTTCAGTTGGTAGACTCTGCCCCCTTCCGTGAGTTTGTGGAATGTGCGGTTCCTCAGTGGCAGGTACCCAAACGCCACTTTTTCTCACGGAAGGCGATTCCGGCTCTCTACCGGCATGTGGAAGGCAATGTCCATGCCTCGCTGGACAGGGCGGTCAGCGGTAAGGTGCATATTACCGCTGACTCATGGTCCAGCAGGCATGGACAGGGACGTTACCTAAGTTTCACGGCGCATTGGGTGACTCTGCTGGCAGCTGGGAAGGATGCAGGACAAGGTGCAGTAGTGTTGGAGGTTGTTCCACCACCACGCCTCCAAAATGCTAATGATTGTGACACACCTCTCTCCTCCACCCCCTCCTCTTCTTCTTCCTCCATGGCCTCTTCCTCGGAACCAGCGGTGCTCCGTAGTCGTTCAAGGGGCTACGCAAGTACGCAGGCCAAAAGATGCCATGCGGTGCTTGAGCTGGTGTGCTTGGGGGACAGGAGCCACACTGGGGCAGAGGTTCTGTCAGCTCTGCAGGGGCAGGTTCAGAGGTGGTTGACGCCACGCCAACTTAAGGCAGGAATGGTGGTTTGCGACAATGGCACCAACCTCCTCTCTGCCCTCCGACAGGGACAAATGACCCATGTGCCCTGTTTGGCTCACGTCCTTAACTTGCTGGTGCAGCGGTTCTTGGGCAGGAACCCGGGCTTACAGGATGTCCTGAGGCAGGTCAGGAAAGTCTGTGTGCATTTCCGCCAGTCATATAATGCCAGTGCTCGGCTGACGGACCTCCAAAAGGAGTTTAACCTGCCCAAGAACCGCCTAATCTGTGACATGCCCACCAGGTGGAACTCAACGTTGGCCATGCACACGCAGCAGAGGGCCATCAATGAGTACCTGTGCGACTGTGGCACCAGGACAGGGTCAGGGGAGCTTGTTTTTTTTTCCCCACACCAGTGGGCCATGATCAGGGATGCATGCACTGTCCTGTCACCATTCGAGGAGGCCACGAGGATGGTGAGCAGTGACAGTGCATGCATCAGTGACACTGTCCCCCTTGTCCACCTGTTGGAGCACACGCTGCGTGGAATAATGGACAGGGCACTTGAGGCAGAACAGAGGCAGGAAGAGGAGGACTTCCTTAGCTCTCAAGGCCCCCTTTATCCAGACAGTGTTCCTGCGTGCCCGCCGATCACACAGGAAGAGGACGAGGAGGAGGAGGAGGAGGAAGATTGTGTCAGTATGGAGGTGGAGCCTGGCACTCAGCATCAGCAGTAGTCTTTAAGGGATCAGTCCCAAGAAACACATGGACTTGTACGTGGCTGGGAGGAGGTGGCTGTGGACGTTGTCGTCCTTAGTGACCCAGAGGACTCCGGACCGAATGCCTCAGCAAACCTACGCTGAATGGCCTCCCTGATCCTGCAAAGCCTGCGTAAGGATCCTCGTATTCGTGGTATCAAGGAGAAGGACCAATACTGGCTGGCAACCCTCCTTGATCCACGTTACAAGGGTAAGGTTGCGGACCTTATCTTGCCATCGCAGAGGGAGCAGAGGATGAAACATCTTCGGGAGGCCTTGCAGAAAGGTCTGTGCAACGCGTTCCCAGAGACTGGGAGGTTACAAACTCCTGTTTCTGGACAACGTGTTGCTGAGGCTTCGGTCAGTCAAAGAAGGAGCGGTGGAGAAGGTGGCCGTCTGACCGATGCGTTCAGACAATTTTTTGGTCCGCAGCCATGAAGGTATGATCGGTTCCAGCAACCATCGCCAGCGTCTGTTTTACATGGTGCAGGAATACCTAGGGGCAAGATCAGACTTGGACACCTTTCCCACCGAAAATCCTCTGGGTTACTGGGTCTTGAGGATGGATCACTGGCCAGAGCTTGCACAGTATGCAATTGAGCTACTGGCCTGTCCTGCATCCAGCGTTCTTTCGGAACGCACATTCAGTGCTGCTGGAGGCGTGGTAACCAATCACAGGGTGCGTCTGTCCACCGACTCGGTCGATCGACTGACCTTCATAAAAATGAATCAGTCTTGGATCACCACCAGCTACCAAGCACCTGATGCTGATGTAACCGAATAATTTTTTTTGAAATCTCAGATCCCTTCAAAGACTGACTATGCTGATGCGTGACTATCCCTGATTAATTATCCTCTTCCTCCTCAATCATCACGCTGATAGCTTGTAAGAACATTTTTGGTTCTGGGCGCCACCACCAGTGCCTAAGGCACAATTTTTCAGCCCCTGTTTAACAGGGGCGTGTAATTACAATTTTTGATGTAATACTTTGCAGCAGGGCTCGTTCCTGCATTCCAACTAGAGTGTCTGTGAGGGGTTGCAGTGTTGTGGCACCAGCACCAGTGCCTAAGGCCCAATTTGTCTGCCCCTGTCTAACAGGGGCGTGTAATTACAATTTTTGATGCAATACTTTGCAGCAGGGCTCGTTCCTGCGTTCCAACTAGAGTGTCTGTGAGGGGTTGCAGTGTTGTGGCACCAGCACCAGTGCCTAAGGCCTAATTTTTCAGCTCCTGTTTAACAGGGGCATGTAATTACAATTCTTGATCTAATATTTCACAGCAGGGCCCTGTGAGGGCTTACAGTGTTGTGGCCACAGCAACACCTAAGGCCCAAATTTCTGCTGAGTATATAGGGCAGGACCCTACTTTCAAACATCTAACTTACAAACGACTCCTACTTGCAAACGGAAGGAGACAACAGGAAGTGAGATGAAATCTACCCCTAGGAAGGGAAATTCTCTCCTGTAAGAGTTAATATGGGAAAACAATTTCTCCTTTCCACTGATGCTTTCCAATCCTTGTTCCACAAAAAAAAACAAATTTTCAAAAAACATTTTTCATTGGGACAAAAAGTGAGGTGAAATCTTCAGAAGAGGAGGAAAGACAGCAAAACAAATGTCACAGGGGTGATAACCCTTTCCTATGTTTTCCAAAAAGCTTAAAAAAGATTTTTTGGCTGGAGCTAAACACGTTAAAAATGTACCCGTTCAAAATTACAAAGAGATTCTACTTAACAACAAACCTACAGTCCCTGTCTTGTTTGCACCACCTGTATACTGCTGTTCAGAGTATATAGGGCTTTTCCTTATTTTAATTTGGGTGCGGGGTTCCCCTTAATATCCATACAAGACCCAAAGGGCCTGGTAATGGACTGGGGGGTACCCATGCCGTTTGTCTCACTGATTTTCATCCATATTGCCATGACCCGACATGACATTAAACCCGCAAGCAGTTTTAAAGGAGATTTTTTCCTTTAAAAATGACATTTAGTGCAGGGACTGTTCTAAACACGGGAAACACACGTCACTTTACAGGCATACTATAGACACCCCCCAGGTACGATATTTAAAGGAATATTTCACTTTTTTTTTTTTACTTTAAGCATCATTAAAATCACTGCTCCCGAAAAAACGGCCGTTTTTAAAAGTTTTTTTTGCATTGATACATGTCCCCTGGGGTAGGACCCGGGTCCCCAAACCCTTTTTAGGACAATACCATGCAAATTAGCCTTTAAAATGAGCACTTTTGATTTCGAACGTTCGAGTCCCATAGACGTCAATGGGGTTCTAACGTTCGTGCGAACTTTCGGTCCGTTCGCAGGTTCTGGTGCGAACCGAACCGGGGGGTGTTCGGCTCATCCCTAATGCCCACGAGTGCCACCTATCAATGCCCATCAGTGGTGCCAATCAGTGCCTCATCAGTGCCACCTTGCAGTGATGCCTATCAGTGTCACCTACCAGTGCTAATCAGTGCCCATCACTGCCACCCATCAGTGCCCATCTCTGCCACCTATCAGTGCCCATCAGTGCCAGCTATCAGTGCCACCTATTAGTACCCTTCGGTGCAAACTATCAATGCCCTTCAGTGTCGCCTATCAGTGCCACCAATGCCACCTATCAGTGCCCACCAGTGCCACATCATCAGTGCCCACCAGTGTCGCCTATTAGTGTCCATCAGTGCCACCTATTAGTGCCCATCAGTGCCGCCTTATCAGTGCCCATTAATGCAGCCTATTGGTGTCTATCAGTGCCCATCAGTGCAGCCTCATCAGCGTACATCAATGAAGGAGAAAAATGACTTGTTTGCAAAATTTATTAACAAAATATAAAATGGTTTTGTATTTTTTTATTTCGGTCTTTTTTAATTGTTTTAACAATTGTTGTATGACCGCACAATTGTCATTCAAAGTGTGACAGCGCTAAAAGCTGAAAATTGGTCTGGGCAGGAGGGGGGTTTAGGTGTCCAGTAAGCAAGTGGTTAAAGAACACCCAAACACAAACAAGGAAAAATAAAAAGTATTTTGCTTGCACATGATTGGTTGATTAAAGCCAGCAGAGGTTAAAGCTGGGTATACACTAGTAGAATTTAAAATGAAAACTTAGGAAAATTTGTATGAAAATTCTCAGAACATTCTCAGAACATTCAAATGTTGAAAGTACTTGGCGATTTCTTCTGCTTTTAATATTTTACTTTAGAATGAACAGACTTTACCAAATGAAATCCAAATACACTCTTAGAAATTCACACATTCGAGAAAAAAAATTCCATCCTGCTCATTCAAATTTTCTCATCACTTTGGTCAAAAACAAACATTGATTTGAACCCACTGATTAGAAAAACAAACATTCTTTCAAAGAAAAAATATCTAATGAAATTCTTCTAGTGTGTACCCAGTTTAACCTTATTCTCTCTAATGCTGTGTACACATGGTCAGCCTTGCTAAATGGGATAACCACCGTAGGCATTTCCAACTGAAAAATTTAGAACATGTTCTCTATCTAAGTCCGTCGAAAATGCAGACAGAAAAAGTCCAATGGGGCATACACGCGGTCGGAATATCCGACCAAAAGCTCCCATCTGACTTTTTTCTGTTGTGTGTACGGGGCATATCAGAACACCAAGCCTGTGGAAGATCAGGTTTGATTTAACTCTGTTTGTACCAGCCTGTTGTACCTTCCTAAACCTGTGTGTTTGTACACTGAACTCATGCCTGCCTTCATATCTAAACTTAGCCTGCTTTTGCTCTGGCAAACTGCCTGCTGCCATCATTTTCCATGAGTTGCACCTTGGAGCATTAGCAGCACACCACCAGTAGCTTTAATGCTCCAGTGACCTATTGATCCCTTTTGTACAAGCACATTGTGATGTTATGCCTGCCCTGGTACACCTACAGGTGGTCATTTTTACATTTTCTCACAAAAAAAATGATATCTTAATGTAAGTATTCAACAGTATCCTGACCAGTGCAAGGCCACCTCTACATGTTTCATGCCAAAAGTTAATTGCATCAGTTTCTCCTTGCACTGGAATGAAACATTTGAGAAGCTTATTTCAATGAGGATGGATTACTGCAGAACTCATTATTTTTTTTCCTCTGCAAAGACAGTGTTAGAGGTGGAACGCTGTGTTAATTTTTACATATGTAACAGAATAAGAACAATCCATATAACATGATGACTTAGAGTTTCACACTCCTCTTTACATTTGCACTTCTGAAACATAAATGTTAATTGGCATTCAAGCAAGCCATATCCTGCGTGCTTGTCATGAATCCATTCATCCATAAATAGAGCATAATCCACTATTATCTTGTTGACAAGAATATGATTAATTTCACACATCATTGTTCATTAAAATAATATGTACCTATGCTCTAGTTGTGCCTCACTTCAATCTCTACAGCTAACATATTCATGGTCAATTAAGTCTACTGGAAAATGAAAGGTTGAAAAAGTTATTTTTTTACTCTTTGGCATTTGATATGCTGTTTAATTTAGCATTTAATAAATCAATTATGAAATAGGAAATAATAGGAGTAGGAGTTCTTCAAAAAGGAGTCACATAAGTATTTTCTATTCAAATGAATTAAACCCACAAAGCCATTCAATTAAATAATCTTATTGGCTTACCCCAGCTAGTTGGATTGCTCATAATTTGTATTCCGCTATAGAAAATATTGAAACTGGTGTCTTTTCTGCTATAAGCACTGGAATGAACACAATTTGTAGCATAATAACACAGATAAATGACAATCCAATGATTTGAAGTAGATGTTAATGTAAACCTACATTTTTTTTAGTCCTCCCCCACCTTAAAAAAACAGTGGCCAAGCTTTACTTACCCTCTCCATACTCCAGTACTGATGGTTCTCCTTGGGCAGAATAAAACCTGTGTCATTCTGTCCATTTTCTGTGTTTTTGATATAGCCCCTGGGAAGTGGTAATGAGCAAAGCTCACACATCAATATGTAAATTTATCTGAATCCAGGAGGAATGCCAGACATACACCTCTGCCAAAATGGAAGAATAAGCTTGAATGATAGGGTGGGTGGTACTGTTGGAACCTATAGCTGGAGTTACAGTAGGTTTGAAGACTAACTGACTAATATATATTTTGCTGAATTAATTTGTATCATAAATCATTTTCTTTTCTTTTTTTAATAAACATTTGTTTTCACCTTGCAGTCACTTTCTGTCTATGTGCAATCTTTCATTGACTACATGGCATTTCTCAGATTGGTGATTACAGTGGACCATGCCTGTGTAATGAAACATGTTGAAATTATATAATGATATAAACACATTTATCATGAGTTGAATTTAAAGATCTACACATTTTTCTATGTACACAAAAGGCCTATTTCTCTCAAATATTGTTCATAAATCTGTCTAAATCTGTATTAATAAGCACTTCTCCTTTGCCAAGATAATCCCTCCACCTTACAGGTGTGGTATATCAAGATGCTGATTAGACAGCATGATTATTGCACAGGTGTGCCTTAGGCTGGCCACAATAAAAGGCCACTCTAAAATGTACAGTTTTTTCACACAGCACAATGCCACAGATGTCGCAAGTTTTGAGGGAACGTCCAATTGGCATGCTGACTGCAGGAATGTCCATCAGAGCTTTTGCCCTTGAATTGAATGTTCATATCTTTACCATAAGCCGTCTCCAAAGGCGTTTCAGAGAATTTGGCAGTACATCCAACCGGCCTCACAACCGCAGACCACATTTAACCACACCAGCCCAGGACCTCCACATCCAGCATCTTCACCTCCAAGATCATCTGAAACCTGCCACCTGGACAGCTGCTACAACAATCGGTTTGCATAAAATATACAAAAGTGTAGCGCTAAGAAAGACACCATGTAGGTGTGTGAAAATAGATAGTGATTAGAAGTGCTATGAACATGAATCAATAAACAAAACAATAATATATAATAACTATGACATAAAAAAGTCCAGTCAGTGAGTGAAGAAGTATGAGAAAACTTCATAGGGCATACGTCCGATGAGAAGACTCCTCAATGACAAATGATGAAATAGTACAAACAAAGAACTAGCTGTAAAGCACATTCAAAAACAGGATAGGCATTTGTCTGATGAAAAATTGTAGATAAATACTTCTTACCAGACAAGGTGGACCCATCTGTCATGATTACATTTTATGCATTCATCTGTAATAGGTGTTTGTATACTTTTATTAAGATTGAACATCTTTAAATTTATGACCTGCACCATATGGAGCCTTTTTTCATCTTTTACATCTGGTTCCAATGCGATAATGTACCATTTTGTCACTGCTCTCTGGTGCTTACATTTGAGATCCAACGAACATCTGCTTTGAGGATCCCTTTGAGCTCCGGATATCTGGTTGTGCCACACCAGGATTCACTCCTGTTGACTGATCGAACATCTGCATTCAGAGTGATTCCTCTACAGGTTCTATCCACATCAGTGTTGGTTCCTCCGATGACCATCTGGCCCTCGGCCAATACAAGCTTGATTGACCCACTGTCGTACGTATTTCTGCACAAACTGTCAGAAACCTCAGTGAAGCTCATCGGCATGCTCGTCATCCTTATCTGGGTCTCGACCTGACTGCAGTTTGTCGCCGTAACCAACTTGAGTGGGCAAATGCTCACATTCAATGGCACTTTGGAGAGGTGTTCTCTTCACGGATGAATAACCGGGTTTCACTGTACAGGGCAGATGGCAGACAGCTTGTATTGCATTGTGTGGGTGAACAGTTTGCTGATGCCATCATTGTGGATTGAGTGGCCCATGGTGGCGGTGGGGTTATGGTATGGGCAGGCGAGTGCTATGGACAACGAACACAGGTGCATTTTATTGATGGCATTTTGAATGCACAGAGATACCGTGACGAGAGCCTGAGGCCCATTGTGCCATTCATCCACGACCATCACTCATTGTTGCAGCATGATAATGCATGGCCCCATGTTGCAAGGATCTGTACAAAATTTCCGGAGTCTGAAAACATCCCAGTTCTTGCATGGGCAGCATACTCACCGGACATGTCACCCATTGAGCATGTCTGGGATGCTCTGGATCAGCGTATACGACAGTGTATTCTAGCTCCTGCCAATATCCAGCAACTTCAAACAGCCATTGAAGAGGAATGGACCAGCATTCCACAGGGCACATTCAACAACCTGATCAACTCTATGCGAAGGAGATGTGATGCACTGCCTGAGGCAAATGGTGGTCACACCAGATAGTGACTAGTTTTTGGACCCCCCCGACCCCCCAATACAGTAAAACTGCACATTTTAGAGTGGCCTTTTATTGTGGCCAGCCTAAATCAACTGTGCAATAATCATGATGTCTAATCAGCATCTTGATATCCCACACCTGTGAGGTGGATGGATTATCTCGGCAAAGGAGAAGTGTTCACTAGACATGTGCGATTAGTTTCGTAGGAATCGAAAATTCGTACGAATTTCCGTAAACTTGTACATTCGGGAGGATCTGAAATACGAATTGCTATGCTTCCGAATTTTGTACGAAATATGAAATTTTGTTTACGAATTTCGGATCCAAATTCCTAACGAACATTCGTAATTGTTACGAAAAGTTAACAAACCTAAAAGTTAAAGCCCCAGGAAGTCAGCACAGGGATGGTGGGAGCCCCTCATAATGATAAATTTATCATAACAAACATTCCTGATTGTTACAAAAAGTTAACAAACCTAAATTTAAAAACCCAGGAAGTCAGCATAGCACAGGGATGGTGGGAGCCCCTCATAAGGATAAATTCATCATAACGAACATTCATTATTGTTACGAAAAGTTAACAAACCTAACGAAAATTCGTATTTCGTACGAAATTTCCGGCACGAATTACGAAATACGAATCAATTCTATTACGAAATGGAACGAGACGAAACAAATTTATTGACGGCACACATGTCTAGTGCTCACTAACACAGATTTAGACAGATTTGTGAACAATATGTGAGAGAGGTCTTTTGTGTACATAGAAAAAGTCAAATAGATCTTTAAGTTCAGCTCATGATAAATAGGGGCAAACACAAAAGTGTTGTGTTTATAATTTTGTATATCTATCTATCTATCTATCTATATCTATAGATATATATATCTATAGATATATATATATATATCTATAGATATATATATATATATCTATAGATATATATATATATCTATAGATATATATATATATATATATATATCTATAGATATATATATATAGATATATAGATATATATATATATATATATATATATATATATATATATATATATATATATATATATATATCTATCTATATCTATATCTATATCTATATCTATATCTATATATATATATATATATATATATATATATATATATATATATATATATCTATATATATATATATATATATATATATATATATATATACACACTAGATGGAAAGTAATTATGGAATATGTGTAGAATATGTGTACAAAATATAGAAAAATGGTTCTGGTGAAAGGGTGAAAAGCATTATGGAGAAAATAAATTTCAAAGCTCACAACAAAGGCACTAAAATCTTACCTATTTTCTCTGTAAAGGAGTATCCTAGCAGCCTGTCAACTCTCTGATATAAACAAACAGCATGCGCTGTCATCTGTTAGGAACCAACTGAATCCCCACTATAAATGCTTTGTTATGATGATAATGGTAATGATAATGATAGAGTTCAGAAGTCTAAGCTAACATACACATGTGCATGCCCCCTGCTCCCCACCACCCCACACAAACACTTACAGCATTTGCATTGCATGGTAGAAAGGTTAAGAAACCAATGTCAGTCCTTTTTTCAGTGGCTACAATTTATTAATCAAGATAAGGAAAAAAATGAGCATACTTTAAATGCAAAACCTAATGTTATTTTGCTTGTGATCTGAATCAGATGTTTTATCAACAGAAGGCTTCATTATGATCCTGAGAAAAAAAAAAAAACTTGTTTACCTTTGTGCTAATTATAATGCTAATGTTTTATACTGGGTCATTGCTATTCATTAGAATTAACAAAGTTTGCCTCTAGTCAACATTTAACTAAGCAATTAAAACTTCCTTTAAACCTTATGACCCTGGTGTCAATTAGACAATAATAAAAATACAAATACATTAACCCTTTCCTGCCTAGCCCAGGTGTCCCTTCAACACAGTCTACATGCCTACAGGGTGGAGGGGTCGGCCAATGATGTGACTGTAATTGGCTGTCACCAGAGGCGTCGCCAGGGGGTGGCTATCGAGGCTGGAGCCCCGAATGTAGAGCCCATAGCCCCGAGTCTCAGCGGCGGGTGTGGAGGAGAAAGTAGCGGGCGGGTCACGGCTGCGGTGGAGGAGACAAGGCATGCACAGGCACTGAGCCATCGGACCGCAACCTCGACCACCCCCCCCCCCCGCAGCGCTCACCTCTTTTTCCTGCTTAGTTATGCAGCGCGGCTGCATACAGACATGTCTCAGCTATCCTGTAAACAGTGGCCCCGGCCGCAAGATCGAGAGCGGCGCATCCCGATTCCCGTGCCCACTGACATCTCTGTCACATACAAGGGCTGGGCAGCGGGCGCTGTGTGATTGGCTGTGCAGGCGGCGGACATGTCTGTGATTGGCCCGGTGGAGGTGGTAAATGGTTACATGTGGAGGCGGGGCTGGGCTGGACTGTGGGTAATCTTGGCCGCCCGGAGTCCCGCCTCCCTGCCTGGCGCGCGATGTGTCTCCTCTTCACTGAGGTCTGTTATCTGCCCTTCCTCCAGTCTGTCAGCGTGCCTCTCTGTAAGCCACCCCCCTCTGTCATCCCGCCCCTTTCTGTCAGCACCCCCCTCTCTGTTAGCCCACCCCCCTCTCTGTCAGCCCACTCCTCTGTGTCAGCCCACACCCTCTCTGTCAGCCGAACCCCCCAGTCAGCACCCCCCTCTATCAGCACCCCCCTCTCTGTCAGCCCACCCCCCTGTCAGCACCCCCTCCTCTGTCAGCACCCCCCTCCTCTGTCAGCACCCCCCTCTGTCAGCACCCCCCTCTGTCAGCACCCCCCTCTCTGTCAGCACCCCCCTCTCTGTCAGCACCCCCCTCTCTGTCAGCACCCCCCTCTCTGTCAGCACCCCCCTCTCTGTCAGCACCCCCCTCTCTGTCAGCACCCCCCTCTCTGTCAGCCCACCCCCTGTCAGCACCCCCCTCTCTGTCAGCCCACCCCCCTGTCAGCACCCCCTCTCTGTCAGCCCACTTCCCTGTCAGCACCCCCCCTCTGTCAGCCCACCCCCGTCAGCACCCCCCTCTCTGTCAGCCCACCCCCGTCAGCACCCCCCTCTCTGTCAGCCCACCCCCTGTCAGCACCCCCCCTCTGTCAGCCCACCCCCCTGTCAGCACCCCCCTCTCTGTCTGCCCACCCCCTGTCAGCACCCCCCTCTCTGTCAGCCCACCCCCGTCAGCACCCCCTCTCTGTCAGCCCACCCCCTGTCAGCACCCCCCTCTCTGTCAGCCCACCCCCTGTCAGCACCCCCCCTCTGTCAGCACACCCCCCTGTCAGCACCCCCCTCTCTGTCAGCCCACCCCCCTGTCAGCCCACCCCCTCTCTGTCAGCCCACCCCCCTCTCTGTCAGCCCACCCCCCTCTCTGTCAGCCCACCCCCCCTGTCAGCACCCCCCTCTCTGTCAGCCCACCCCCCTCTCTGTCAGCCCACCCCTCTGTCAGCACCCCCCTCTCTGTCAGCACCCCCCTCTCTGTCAGCACCCCCCCCCCGTCAGCACCCCCCCCCCGTCAGCACCCCCCCCCGTCAGCACCCCCCTCTCTGTCAGCCCACCCCCCAGTCAGCACCCCCTCTCTGTCAGCCCACGCCCTGTCAGCACCCCCCCTCTGTCAGCCCACCCCCCTGTCAGCACCCCCCTCTCTGTCTGCCCACCCCCTGTCAGCACCCCCTCTGTCAGCCCACCCCCCCTCTGTCAGCACCCCCCTCTGTCAGCCCACCCCCTGTCAGCACCCCCTCTCTGTCAGCCCACCCCCTGTCAGCCCACCCCCCTGTCAGCCCACCCCCTCTCTGTCAGCCCACCCCCTCTCTGTCAGCCCACCCCCTCTCTGTCAGCCCACCCCCCTCTCTGTCAGCCCACCCCCCTGTCAGCACCCCCCTCTCTGTCAGCCCACCCCCCTGTCAGCACCCCCCTCTCTGTCAGCCCACCCCCCTCTCTGTCAGCCCCCCCCCTGTCAGCACCCCCCTCTCTGTCAGCCCACCCCCCAGTCAGCACCCCCCTCTGTCAGCCCACGCCCTGTCAGCACCCCCCCTCTGTCAGCCCACCCCCCTGTCAGCACCCCCCTCTCTGTCTGCCCACCCCCTGTCAGCACCCCCTCTGTCAGCCCACCCCCCTCTGTCAGCACCCCCCTCTGTCAGCCCACCCCCTGTCAGCACCCCCTCTCTGTCAGCCCACCCCCTGTCAGCACCCCCCCTCTGTCAGCCCACCCCCCAGTCAGCACCCCCCTCTCTGTCAGCCCACCCCCCGGTCAGCACCCCCCTCTCTGTCAGCCCACCCCCCGGTCAGCACCCCCCTCTCTGTCAGCCTACCCCCCCGGTCAGCACCCCCCTCTCTGTCAGCCCACCCCCCCGATCAGCACCCCCTCTCTGTCAGCCCACCCCCTGTCAGCACCCCCTCTCTGTCAGCCTACCCCCCTAGTCAGCACCCCCTTCTCTGTCAGCACCCCCCCCTCTGTCAGCCCATACCCTCTCTGTCAGTGCCCCCCTCTCTGTCAGCCCACCCCCCCTCTGTCAGCACCCCCCTCTCTGTCAGCGCCCCCCTCTCTGTCAGCGTCCCCTACTCTGTCAGCCTACACCCTCTCTGTCAGCCCTCCCCCTCTCTTTTAGCACCACCCTCCTCTGTGTCAGCACCCCCTCTCTCTCCTGCCTCCTCCTCTCTCACCTCCCTCCCCCCACCTCTTTTCCCCCCTCAGGGGTGGAGGCCCTATGATTCCTAACAGCAGCCCTGTGAGTGTACCAGTTCAAATGTGTCCTGCCGACACAGTGGGCACAGCGATGCAGCATCTGCCTTTACTATGCCTTCTCCCCAAGCCCCCCCATACAATGGAAGGAAGGAAAATGGCACTACAGAAGAGCAGCTTCGCTCCGCCCCCAAACTCCGGCACCCACACTTCCTGACTCTAAACGGCTCACGGTAAGGCAGTCTAATGGGGGTCTTTAGGGGCAGGGGAGGGGTCACTGATCTATTAGAGATATCTAAGGGGGTTGCTGATATAAGTGGACTCTGAGCTAATGTAGAGGGGGTGCTGACTGCTGGTGACCCATTAGATCAGCAGTCAGCACCTGCCATTAAATCAGCACCAAAGAGACCCCTCGCTTGAGGCCTCTACTAAATAAGGGAAACTCTCCTTATATCAGCACCCACATTAGATCAGTTTGTCCTTATATTACCTCCACCTCCCTCTCCTCAGAGAGACCCATTATATTACAGTCCCCTTATATCAGCACCCCCCTTAGAGACTGACGGTTTGTCTCTAAAGAGGATCAGATATAGGGGACTCTAAAAAAACATCTAAAAAAACAAAAAAAAACCACCTAAAATAAAACTAAAACACCTCGAAAAAAACTATGCAAAAATAAATTAAAATGCAGTGCAACCTCCCCCTATAATTATATTAATTTAAATGTGAACAAATAATTGTGAATGATGGTGGAAACCCCCAAGGGTAATCCAAGTATTAATACACTCCAATCTTATTTAAACATATACTGTGCAATCGCCACACACATATAATACTGTATGAATAGAGGTGTAAATCCATTCCAAAATGTGTTTTGCTAATATCCGAAAAAGTAAATTGGATATTAGCACATTTTGGTATGAATTGGAGGTTTACACCTCTATTAATACATTATTATATGTGTGTGGAGATTGCACAGTATATGTTTAAATAAGACTGGAGTGTATTAATACTTGGATTATCCTTGGGGGTTTCCACCATCATTTACAACTATTTTTTCATATATGAATATAATTATAGGGGGAGGTTGTGCTGCATTTTTTCCATTTTAATTTTTTTGGGTCTCTAAGAGGAGCACTGATATAAGGGGACTCTGATCTAATGGGGGTCCTCTATGGGGGGCCCCTAAATTATAGAGGGGTAACACTGACCCCTGTATTATGGGGGGTAACACTCACCAATAAAGCGTCCTGCATTATTGCTCTCCTTAGTGCACCCAAAGGTGTCCCAGGTCTTTACAATCCTATAGTGTATATTAATTTAAATGTGAAAAAAGAATAGTGAATGATGGTGGAAACCGCAAAGGATAAAGTATCAATACACTCCCATCTTATTTAAACATATACTGTGCAGTCGCCATACACATATAATAATGTATGAATAGAGGTGTAAATCCATTCCAAAATGTGTTGTGCTAATATTTGCCATGCAGCTTTTTTTCCAAAATTTTTTGCCATGCACCTCTAAAGTGTACAGGTTTGGCTTAAAGAAAAGGGGGCAACTCTATCCTGCAGTGAAGAGAAAGGGAGAGAAAATAGGTGAGACAGCAGCGACGGCAGCCGCAATTTACCTGTGTGATTCGGCCGTTGCGGCGCCGCCCACTGCACTGACTGACAGGCGGAGTGATATGCCGCCTGGCCTAAGGAAAGCAGAAGGAGATCAGGAGAACGTGACGCCTCCTTCTCCCTCAAACTCCAGAGTCACGCTGAATAACGGCCATGGTGGCTGTGACTGGGAGTGGGACAGAACGAAGATTTTAAAAAAAAAAGGTGTCACTCTCTCTCTGTGTTTCTCGCTCTCCTTCTCTCTCTCGCTTTCTCTCTTTCTCCCCTTCTCTCCTCTCTCTCTTCTTCTCTGTCTCTATTCTCTCTCTTCTCTCTTTTGACGGGCACAGTGGCTTCATTTCACGGGGCACAGTGGTTGCAATTGATGGGGCACAGTGGTTGCAATTGACGGGGCACAGTGGCTGCATTTGATGGGCACAGTGGCTGCATTTGATGGGCACAGTGGCTGCATTTGACGGGCACAGTGGCTGCATTTGACGGGCACAGTGGCTGCATTTGACGGGGCACAGTGGCTGCATTTGACGGGGCACAGTGGCTGCATTTGACGGGGCACAGTGGCTGCATTTGACGGGGCACAGTGGCTGCATTTGACGGGGCACAGTGGCTGCATTTGACGGGGCACAGTGGCTGCATTTGACGGGGCACAGTGGCTGCATTTGACGGGGCACAGTGGCTGCATTTGACGGGGCACAGTGGCTGCATTTGACGGGGCACAGTGGCTGCATTTGACGGGGCACAGTGGCTGCATTTGACGGGGCACAGTGGCTGCATTTGATGATTTGACTGCCCCTTGGCTAATTTTAAATAAATAAACTTAGGCTTTAAGGGGGGCAAGGGCAGGTAGGTCAGTGCATGTCAGGTAGGTCAGTGTGGGTCAGTGTATGTCAGATAGGTAGGTCAGTGTATGTCAGATAGGTAGGTCAGTGTGTGTCAGTGTATGCCAGATAGGTAGGCCAGTGTGTGTCAGGTAGGTCAGATAGGTAGGCCAGTGTGTGTCAGGTAGGTCAGATAGGTAGGTCAGTGTGTGTCAGGTAGGTAGGTCAGTGTATGTCAGGTAGGTCAGTGTGTGTCAGATAGGTAGGTCAGTGTATGTCAGATAGGTAGGTCAGTGTGTGTCAGGTAGGTCAGTGTGTGTCAGGTAGGTCAGTGCATATCAGGTAGATTAGTGCGTGTCAGGTATGTCATGTAGGTCAGTGTATGTCTGCCAGGCAGGTCAGTGTGTGTCAGGTAGGTCAGTGTGTGTCAGGTAGGTCAGTGTGTGTCAGGTAGGTCAGTGTATGTCATGTAGGTCAGTGTGTGTCAGCCAGGTAGGTCAGTGTGTGTCAAGTAGGTCAGTGTATGTCAGATAGGTAGGTCAGTGTATGTTAGGTAGGTCAGTGTATGTTAGGTAGGTCAGTGTATGTCAGCCAGGTAGGTCAGTGTATGTCAGCCAGGTAGGTCAGTGTGTGTCAGGTAGGTCAGTGTTAGAGTTGCACCTCATCGCTTTACACCCGAACACCTTTGAATTACACAGGTTCTGAGGCTAATTAAATGCAGATAAGGCACCAAGTGAGTTTATTACCACCTTAATCAGTCACAGAACCTGTGTAATTCATATGTGTTCGGGTTTAAAGGGATGAGGTGGCAACCATAGTAAGTGTATGTCAGGTAGGTAACACCCCCCTCCATACAACCCCACCGTCTGCCGCACCATCACAACCCCCCCCCCCCCCCCCCCGTTGCTGGGCTCTGACTTCGGGCTGAAGCCCCTGGTCTTTTTGCTACCTAGCAACGCCCCTGGCTGTCACAGTGGTCACATGATCAGGAGCCAATCCAGCTGGCTCCTGATCATTAGTACAGACCGAGAGCAATGTGCTGGGACAGTGCAATAAATGCATTCCCAGCACAGAAAGGTCTTCCATCATGAATGTATATATGCAGTGTGTAGGCATTAAAGCCCATTCTCCTTTCTGCCACACATATGTGTTACGTAAGCCGCAAGAGTTTAATATTTTCTTACTATTTTTGACAAAACATTTTAGTCCTATGTTTTAAAAGCAGTGGAATAATATTATCAATTAAGGCATCAGAAAAGGCAACAGTTTACATATAGCAGCAATAGATATAGATAAAAAAATCATACTCTTTATTTAATGGTACACCTTAGTAAAATGTGAGATATTGACAAGTCAAATGCCAAAGACACTCAACTTCTACACCTGGCATTTCTACCTGTCAAATTCTTATTGTTATCACATCTTCTGAATAACCAGAACCGATCTCTAAATGTGTTTGTTAAAGTGGAACTAAATAGAAAAATAAAAAATTGGGAACAAGAATTTTTTTTTACAAATTGCATTAGGGTGTGCACCCCTAAGCTCCAACACATATGCGTGTACAGATATACTGACGGTATCAGTAGGTCAGAGATTGGTGTCAGTAGGGCAGTGGACCATGTCACTTTTTTTTATTATTTTTTACAATTCAAATTTTTTTATTATTATTATTTTTTACAGTGTTTTTTAGGAGCCCTGTTAGGGCGCTTTGGTGAAATATGAGGAGTCTAAACAGCGGTATCTCTGTCACACAGGATGATTAAGGTGTGCACAGGCACACCTGGAACACCCTGTGCTCATGGTTAAAGCTGTTGCGTGCAGAATCTGGTGCAGCTGTGCATAGTATTCAATCAGCTTCTAGGTTTTAGGGCCCTATCCCACTGATGCACTTTTTGCCATGCTGGAACACACCTTTTCAGTGGCACAAAGGGGCATCAAAAATGATTAGCCTTTAAAGCCTATGAAACTTTTCACATTGCTGAGCTGCATTTGCGCTTCCCTTGTGCTGTCCTGCATGAAAAGTCCTGCGTGCTGTACCTTTGGTGTGCTTTTAAAAAGCGTGCCAAAAGATGCACTATTCATTGAAGTCCTTGAGAACCGCAACAAAAATGCACCAAAAAAAGCACCCAGGGTGCGTTATAGGTGCATTTTTGCTGGTTGTTAAAGAGCACAATCCTTAACAACCAGTCAATAGCTGATTGTTAAAGCGGGGTTCCACTCAAATTTTTAACTTAATCTTACCCCCTTCAGTTAATTGCATAGATGTTCAAATGCCGCACAAACATTTTTTTTATCGCTGTAATTACCTTTATATTGTACTTTATTGTGGCACTTCCTGTCTCTCCTCCCATGGCAGTAGGCGTGTTTATTGCCTTTCCCCGGCGCCACACTGTCTCCTGGGAGCTTAGTGTCAGGCTTCCCAAGATTCAGTGCGGGAAACAATGATCATGCGTGTGAACAAGCTGTGAATGAACAGCATTCACCGCATCCAGGAAATCAATGCTTGTGGGCTTCACATGCCGACAAGCAAGATGGAAACAGCCAGCATCACATTTTTTAAGTTATTCTTCAGTACGAAAACAGACAGAGGCGGAAATATTACACCCAAACTGTGAGTATTATTTTGGGGTTAGCAAAGTGTCTCAATGACCTAAAAAAAAAAAAAAATTGGTCGCCGGACTCCCGCTTTAAGGAGCAGGAACATGCTGGCTTCCTTAACAATCAGCAGGGATGTAAACAGTGCTCCCCCCAGCACAGCCTCCTGTCTCCTTGATGCTCACCAGTAGCTCGGTCTGGCCTTCCCCTGCCTCCACCTGTCAGATCTAGCCTTCACCCACCTCTTCCCCTCAGATTCTGCTCCCTGCTGTTCAGGTTGCTGTTTCTCCACCTCCTCCCCTCTCCGGTGGTAGCATCTCTCCTTAGCTGGAGAATTCTGACCATCATCACTGGTTGTTAAGTATGTCATTGGGTTCTGGCTCCTTAACAACCACCTGTCGGCAGTCAGTGCACTGCTGCAGTTGGAAAAGGGCCTTATTGTCAGAGCCTACTTAAATAAGCTGAAGTTAGACGATGATTGGGAACTATGCACAGCTGCACCAGATTCTGTGTGCACCAGTTTTTGTAAATCACCCCAATGTCTCTTCTTCAAAAAAAGTACACTTAGTTGGCAGTTTGCAATCCTCTGCAAAATGTACACTGAGCTGTACATTCAAAGCTTAGTTTACATTCTGGCTCACTGCTAATGTGCCAGGATGACTGCACTCCGGTGTATGAAGGGGAGTTACGTCATCCTCCACCTGATAATCCAAAAAGCTGAAGAAATTAGGGAGAAGATATTAGTGCCAGTGAGGTGTCAGACCAATTGAAAGTATTTGTGCCTTTAATTCCACTTTAACCACTTGTCCACTGGGCACTTAATCCCCCTTTCTAACCAAGCCAATTTTCAGTTTTCAGTGCTGTCACACTTTAAATGACAATAAAACAGTCACGCAACACTGTACCCATATACATTTTTATCTTTTTTTTCATACAAATAGAGATTTCTTTTGGTGGTATTTGATCACCTCTGGGTTTTTTATTTTTTGCACTATAAATAAAACAAAAATGAAAATTTTGTAAACAAATGCTTTTTTCTTTGTTTCTGTTATAACATTTTGCTAATTGGTAATTTTTCTTCATATTTTTTGGACAAAATTTATACCGCTACATATCTTTGGGAAAAATAACCCAAATCGGTGTATATTATTTGGTCTTTGTGAAAGTTATAGAGTCTACAAGCTGTGGTGCCAATCATTGAAAATCGATCATACCTGATGTACTGACGGATCTAATTTCTTGAGACAATAACAAGCCAGGAAAGTACAAATACCCCCCAAATTACTCCTTTTTGGAAAGTAGACATTCCAAGGTATTTAGTAAGAGGCATGGTGAGTTTTTCACGTTTTAGTTTCCTCCTACAATTCTTTGCAAATTGAAGATTTTTATTTAATTTTTTTCCACAAAATTGTCATGTTAACAGGTTATTTCTCTAACATGGCATATGCATACATACAACTAAACCCCAAAACACATTCTGCTATGCCTCCCGAGTATGGTGATACTACATGTGTGAGACTTTTACAAAGCCTGGCCACATACAGAGGCCCAACATGCAGGGAACACTGTCGTTCTAGGGACATAAATGACACATATAATTTCCTGACAACCTATCACACTTATGAGGGCCCTGGAGCACCAGGACAATGGAAACACTTACAAAATGACTCCCTTTTGGAAAGAAAACACCCCAACGTATATTCTATGAGGCAAAATGAGTCTTTTGAACATTTTTTCCACAAGTTTTTGGAAAATATGGAAAGAAAATGAAAACATATTTTTCTACGCATATTTTACACCTTATTATAGCACTGACAGGTGCTGATGAGGATCCACTGATAGGGTGGCACTGATGAGCACTTACTGATGGGAACTGTATTGGCACTAATGGGCACTTTAGTGTCACTGTTGGGGCACTGTAGAGCACAGATGTGGCATTGACATAGCACAGATGTTGCACTGTAGGGCACTAATGTGGCACTGTAGAGCACAGATGTGGCACTGATGTGACACTGTAGGGCACTGATGTGGCACTGTAGAGCACAGATGTGCACTGATGGGGCACTATAGGGCACTGGTGGAGCACAGAAGAGGCACAGATGTGTACTGATGGGGCACTGTAGAGAACTGCTGGGAAATGATGGGGCACAGATGGGCAGAGATGTGGCACAGATATGCACTGATAGGGCAATGATGTGGCACTGATGGGGCACAGATGCACACTGATGGGGCACTGTAGAGCACTGATGGGGCACAGATGTGGCACTGCTGGGGCACTGTAGAGCACTGCTGGGCACAGATGTGGCATGTGCACTGATAAGACACTATAGAGCACTGCTGTGGTACTGATAGATCACAGATGCACACTACTGGGGCACAGATGTGCACTGACGGGTCACTGCTGGGGTACAGATGTGCATTGATGGGGCACTGCTGGGCACTTGGAATGTATAACAAAAAAAAATAAATCAGCCTCACGCTGCAGCTTCTCCCTTCTCTCCTCACACAATCGGTGAACCGGACATGACGCTGGTTTGTTGACAGTGGTCGCTCTGTCAGAGCAATCACGTGGTAAAGAGCTGCTGGGATTGGCCCTTTACTCTGATCCGTGACGCGCCAGGTCCAGAGAACCCAGCGAGCATGGGCACTCCTGTGTGTGTGCCCCAGGGAGCATGATTCTGGGAGGATGTCATTGTACGCCCTCCCAGAATTATCTGACCACGCTGTAGCTGTCATTCGGCTATGGCCCAGTCTGCAAGTGGTTAATGGAGTTTGTGTATAGACTTAAAGCTGAAATCTGAGCAAATAAATAAATACACATCTAAGATATACAGTGCTGTGCAAATGTTTTAATCAGGCGTGAAACAATGCAGTAAATTAAGAATGCTTTCAGAAATGGAAGTGTTAATGTTTATTTTTTTTTTAATTAACAAAATTAAAAGTAAGTGAACAGAAGAGAAATCCAAATCAAATCAATATTTGGTGTGACCACTCTTTGCCTTCAAAACAGCATCAATGCTTCAGTTCTTCTAGGTACACTTGTACACAGTTTTTGAAGGGAACTAACCACAGATCTTCTGTGGATGTGGCCTGCCTCAAATCCTTCTGTCTTGTCATGTAATCCCAGACAGACTCAATGATGTTAAAATCAGGGCCCTGTGGGGTCCAAACGGACTCCTTGCTCTTCTTTACACTAAAGTTCTTAAAGTGGTTGTAAAGGCAGAAGTTTTTTTTTTATCTTAATGCATTCTATGTCACATAATTACATAGTTAGGTTGAAAAAAGACACAAGTCCATCTAGTTGAAAAAAACAAAAACAAAAATAACCATACCATCCCATATACAAAATCCTATACCCACAGTTGATTCAAAAGAAGGCGAAAAACCAGAGAAAAGCATCCTGATCCCCTGAGAGACAATCGGATATTCCCTGGATCACCTTTACCTATAAATGTTAGTACCCAGTTATATTTTGTACACCTAAGAAAAAACCCAGGCCTTTTTTTATAGCAATCTACTGAGCTGTCCAGAACCACCTCTAGAGGGAGTCTATTCCACATTTTCACAGCTCTTACTGTGCAGAAACCTTTCCGTCTTTGGAGATAAAATCTCTTTCATATAGTAGTAAAGAGTGCCCCCTTGTCCTCTGTGATGACCTAAAAGTGAATAACTCAATATTAAGTTCACTAATAATCACAAAATGCATTAAGATATGCATTAAGATTAAAAACCTTCTGTGTGCAGCAGCCCCCCCCCCCCAGCTCCCCTAATACTTACTTGAGCTCATCTCTGTCCAGCAATGTGCACAAGTGCTTCAGCATCCGGGACTTCCCCTCTTGATTGACTGAGACACAGCACAGCATCCGGGGCTCCAGGTCTGAATGGACACACAGAGCTGCGGCTCGGGTGCCCCCATAGCAAGCTGCTTGCTGTGGGGGCACTCGACGGGAAAGAGGGGCCAGAAGAGCCAAAGAGGGACCTGAGAAGAGGAGGATCCAAGCTGCTCTGTGCAAAACCATTTTACAGATCAGGTAATGCTGGCCATACACTATGCAAAAAATCGGCCGAAAAATCGTGCATATAGACACTTCGTTCGTTTTTCGGCAAGTTAATGGGCACAAATCGATAATCGTTTGTGACATTTTTGTAGAAAAAAAGACCAATGGCAAGTTTGGAAAATTTCTGCCGAACGTACGATAAATTGCAAGGTTAACCACTTGACGACCGCCTCACGCCGATGTACGTCAGCAAGGTGGCATGGACAGGCAGAATCACGTACATACACGTGATCTGCCTTCCGTCCGATCGGACCCCCCCTGGTGCCCGAGGTGGTCGCCTTTTGTTCCCGGGCGATCAGAGGTGAGGGGGAGGCCATCCATTCATGGCCACCCCCTCCCAATCGCTCCCGGCAAATGAAAATGCTTCCTCTCCCTCTGTAATGTAAACAGAAGGAGAGAAAGTGATGTCATCCCTCCTCGAGCCGGTCTTTTCGATCCGGCGCCGAGGAGAGAAGACATCCAAGTAAGTGCACCAACACTACACTTCCAGTAGAACACGCCAGGCACACTTTTCACCCCCATCACCCCCCGATCACCCCCCGATCACCCCCCTGTACCCCCTGTCACACTGACACCAATAGCAGTTTATTTATTTTTTTGCATTGGTGTCAGTTTGTGACAGTTATAAGTGTTAGGGCAGTTAGGTTAGTCCCCTTTAGCTCTAGGGTACCCCCCCTTAGGTCCAGGGTACCCTCCTAACCCCCCCCAAGAAAGGTTAACCCCTTGATCACCCCCCGTCGCTAGTGTCACTAAGCGATCGTTTTTCTGATCGCTGTATTAGTGACACAGGTGACGCTAGTTAGGGAGGTAAGTATATAGGTTCGCTGTCAGTGTTTTATAGCGACAGGGACCCCCATATACTACCTACTAAAGGTTTTAACCCCCTGATTGCCCCCTAGTTAACCCTTTCACCAGCGATCACTGTATAAGTGTTGCGGGTGACGCTGGTTAGTTAGTTTGTTTTTTATAGTTTTAGGGCACCCGCCGTTTATTACCTTATGAAGGTTTAACCCCTAATTGCCCGGCGGTGATATAAGTTAAGTTTTTAGGGTCAGATAAGGTCTGCGTCACCCCAGGCAGCGCCAGGTTAGCGCCAGTACCGCTAACACCCACGCACGCACCGTACACCTCCCTTAGTGCTATAGTATCTGAGCGGATCGATATCTGATCCGCTCAGATCTATACTAGCATCCCCAGCAGTTTAGGGTTCCCATAAACACAGTGTTAGCGCAGATACCAGATACCTGCTAGCACCTGCGTTTTGCCCCTCGGCCCAGCCCTGCCCAGCCCACCCAAGTGCAGTATTGATCGATCACTGACACTTACAAAACACTAAGCACACATAACTGCAGCGTTCGCAGATTCAGGCCTGATCCCTGCGATCGCTAACAGTTTTTTGGTAGCGTTTTGATACAGTCGCTGACAGTCAGGAGCTTTTTTGCCTGTGAGTCTCACTAGTGTATCCCTAAATTTAGAGCCCAAAATGGCAAATCGAAGGTACACTAGTGAAGAGGCCTACACATTTCTGAGCATGACAGATAGTGAAGAGAAAGTCACTCATCTGTCAGATTCAGGCTCAGAATACGATCCTGTAGAGGACAGCGGCTCCATGACAGATAGCTCTGACGACGGAGTTGTAGTCCCTGCCAAGGTCAGGCATACCAGACCCCAATCTTCTTCTTCTGTCCTTGAAGTGCAAGAACCACAGGGCTCTCGTATGGAGCAGAGAAGTACTAGCGCCGCTATTCCTTCTGGTGAACTGGCAAGCACCAGCGGCCTAGTACACCCTGGTCGTACATCCAGCACTGCAGTATCACGTGGCGAGTCCCATAAGTGCAGTTCAAGCTGGCGAGGTGGCAAGCACAAGTAGTGTCCCGCTGCCACCAAGAAGACAAAGACATGCCCGTCGTGCCCATAGTGCCCTTCCTGCTGCATTCGCCAATCTGAATTGGGAACCCACCACTTCTGCAGCACCCGTACTTCCCCCATTCACTGGCCAACCCGGAATTCAGGTGGAAACAGTTGATTTTACGCCACTGGATTTTTATTCGCTGTTTTTCACCGAAGATCTCTATAGATCTATTGTGGACCAAAGCAATTTATACGCTAGTCAACACATCACCGCTAATCCCCAGTCCTCCCTTGCCAGAGATTGGAGACCAATTACGGTCTCCGAATTTAAGATCTTTCTGGGCCTTTCCCTCAACATGGACATAAATAAAAAGGGTAAGTTGCGGTCATATTGGTCCACTGACCCAATTTACCATATGCCCGTGTTCTCTGCTTCCATGGCCAGGGCACAATAAGAGCAGATTTTGCGGTTCATGCACTTCAATGACAATGAACTCTGTCGTCCTCGTGGAGACCCTGGATACGATCGGCTCTACAAAATTCGGCCCCTCGTAAACCACTTCAACCAACGTTTTGCAGACTTGTTTACTCCCCATCAAGTTGTCTGCGTTGATGAGTCCCTGATTAAATTTTCTGGCTGCTTGTCATTCAAACAGTACCTTCCCAGCAAGCGTGCCAGATACGGGGTCAAGATGTATAAGCTCTGTGACAGGGCCACAGGCTCTACATGTAGTTTTATGGTTTACGAGGGCAAAGATAGTCACATAGAGCCGACAAACTGCCCTGACTACATAGGAAGCGCTGGCAAGATAGTGTGGGACTTGGTGTCACCCTTATTCGGAAAGGGGTACCACTTGTACGTGGACAATTATTACACGAGCATGCCACTTTTTAGTCACTTGTTTGATCAGCAGATTGGAGCATGTGGCACCGTGCGACCTAATCGCCAGGGCTTTCCCCAGCGGCTTGTAGATTCTCGTCTTAGGCTGGGGGAGAGAGCCTGTTTGAAGTGTAATAACTTGCTCGCTATGAAGTGGAGGGATAAGAAGAATGTTTTCGTTCTCACCTCCCTTCATGCAGACACGACGGCCCAAATTACTACGGCGACTGGTGTTGTGGAGAAACCCCTCTGTGTCCACGAATATAACCAAAATATGGGAGTGGTGGACCTCAACGACCAGTTGTTGGTGCCGTACCTAGTTGCCCGTAAGGCCAGACGCTGGTACAAAAAAGTGTCTGTTTATTTATTTCAATTGGCTTTGCTGAACGCTCATGTGCTATACAGAGCTTCAGGACGGACTGGATCCTTCCTTAAATTCCAGCAAGAGATCGTCAGAGCCCTTCTGTATCCAGACGGTGCTCCACCTCACCATCCCCAACCAAATGCTTTAGGCCGGCTGCATGAGAGGCATTTTCCTTATGCCCTCCCGAGTACCCCTACCCAACGAGCCCCCCAAAAAAGATGTCGTGTCTGTAGCAAGCGTGGATTTAGGCGTGACACCCGGTGTTATTGTCCCTCCTGTCCTGGCAATCCTGGTCTTTGCATGGGTGAATGTTTTGAACGCTACCATACACTAGTTGAGTATTAGCGTAGGGTACAGCACTGCACACACTAGGACACACTTTCACAGGGTCTCCCAAGATGCCATTGCATTTTGAGAGACCCAAACCTGGTACCAGTTACAAAAGTTAAAGTTACTAAAAAAAGTGTAAAAAAAATAAAAAAAATAAAAATAATAACAACACAAAAAAAATATAAAATAAAAAAACCAAAAATAGTTGTTGTTTTATTGTTCTCTCTCTCTATATTCTCTCCTTATTGTTCTGCTCTTTTTTACTGTATTCTATTCTGCATTGTTTTATTGTTATTATGTTTTACCATGTTTGCTTTTCAGATATGCAATTTTTTTATACTTTACTGTTTACTGTGTTTTGTTGGTAACCATTTTATTGTTTTCAGGTACGCCATTAAGCTGCAGAACGGATTTATTTATCTTGACAGCAACAGTGTTTACTCCCACGATATATAAATCCGTGACTCCAGCGCTGTCGGAGGTGATTTCACCACCACAGTTACATACTTCAGCATATATTCCGAAGCGTGGGGGGCAGCAGTGGGTGGAGGAGCGATTTGCTCCTGCCTTTTGCGGAAGGATGCCTCCATGCTTCGGCATATATATATTTTAGGTAGGCACAGGTTGCGTTAAATGTTTTATTTTTTACTATGTTTTTTTTGGATTTGCTTAGCAGGTATGGTAAGTATTACTGTTATACTGTAATGTTACTTTGTTTTTTTGTTAACCATCATTTGCTTAGCAGGTACGCCATTCAGTTGCAGCGCGGATTTATTTATCTTGACAGCAACAGCGTTTGCTCCCACGATATATAAAGCCATGACTCCAGCGCTGTCGGAGGTGATTTCGCCACAACAGTTACATACTTCAGCATATATGCCGAAGCGTGGGGGCAGCAGTGGGTGGAGGAGCGATTTGCTCCTGCCTTTTGCGGGAGGATGCCCCCATGCTTCGGCATATATAAATGGTGCATTTATGCCCATCATTAGAAGTGGGTGGAAGAAGGGAGGTATTCTAATGGTGGGCATACCCACCGATCAATATCTTTTTTTTGTTCAGCCCACAGGCTGCATGAAAAAAAGTTTACAATATATGCCCAACAAGGACCAGCAACGTACTGGTATGTTGCTGGACTTTGAGTGGTTATACCAAAATGATGCCTGCAGGTTTAGGTATCATCTTGGTATCATTCTTTTCAGCCAGCGGTTGGCTTTCATGTAAAAGCAATCCTAGCGGCTAATTAGCCTCTAGACGGCTTTTACAAGCAATGGGAGGGAATTCCCCCCCACCGTCTTCCATGTTTTTCTCTGGCTCTCCTGTCCCAACAGGGAACCTGAAAATGCAGCCGGTGATTCAGCCAGCTGACCATAGAGCTGATCAGAGACCAGAATGGCTCCAAACATCTCTATGGCCTAAGAAACCGGAAGCTACGAGCATTTCATGACTTAGATTTCGCCGGATGTAAACAGCGACATTGAGAAATTGGGAAAGCATTTTATCACACCGATCTTGGTGTGGTCAGATGCTTTGAGGGCATAGGAGAGATCTAGGGTCTAATAGACCCCAATTTTTTCAAAAAAGAGTACCTGTCACTACTAGGGATGAGCTTCGTGTTCGAGTCGAACCCATGTTCGACTCGAACATCGGCTGTTCGACCGTCCGTCGAATTGCGAACGTTATGGGCCGTTCGCGCCAAATTCGTGTGGCGCGTCACGGCCCATAATTCACTGCGGCATCGCAGTGCATTGCTGGCTGATGATTGGCCAAGCATGCACTATGACCCGCATGCTTGGCCAATCACAGCGCCGTCTGTAGAGAGAGCCAATTATGGCTCAGGGGATTTAGTACACGCCCCACACTATATAAGGCCGCCTGCACGGCGGCCCTGTGTAGTGTGTTCCGGTGTGCTGATAGAGAGAGAGACAGACAGTGTCATTTGATTTGAGTTAGATAGATTAGGCTAGATCTGTTCCTGCTATTTACATTTAGTGCAGTGCGTCCTGCTCACAGTGTTCAGCTAGATCCATTCCTGCTATTTACATTTAGTGCAGTCAGTGCGTCCTGCTCACAGTGTTCAGCTAGATCCGTTCCTGCTATTTACATTTAGTGCAGTGCGTCCTGCTCACAGTGTTCAGCTAGATCTGTTCCTGCTATTTACATTTAGTGCAGTGCGTCCTGCTCACAGTGTTCAGCTAGATCCGTTCCTGCTATTTACATTTAGTGCAGTGCGTCCTGCTCACAGTGTTCAGCTAGATCTGTTCCTGCTATTTACATTTAGTGCAGTGCGTCCTGCTCACAGTGTTCAGCTAGATCTGTTCCTGCTATTTACATTTAGTGCAGTGCGTCCTGCTCACAGTGTTCAGCTAGATCTGTTCCTGCTATTTACATTTAGTGTAGTGCGTCCTGCTCACAGTGTTCAGCTAGATCCGTTCCTGCTATTTACATTTAGTGCAGTCAGTGCGTCCTGCTCACAGTGTTCAGCTAGATCCGTTCCTGCTATTTACATTTAGTGCAGTGCGTCCTGCTCACAGTGTTCAGCTAGATCCGTTCCTGCTATTTACATTTAGTGCAGTGCGTCCTGCTCACAGTGTTCACCTAGATCTGTTCCTGCTATTTACATTTAGTGCAGTGCGTCCTGCTCACAGTGTTCAGCTAGATCTGTTCCTGCTATTTACATTTAGTGCAGTGCGTCCTGCTCACAGTGTTCAGCTAGATCCGTTCCTGCTATTTACATTTAGTGCAGTAAGTGCGTCCTGCTCACAGTGTTCAGCTAGATCCGTTCCTGCTATTTGCATTTAGTGCAGTGCGTCCTGCTCACAGTGTTCAGCTAGATCTGTTCCTGCTATTTACATTTAGTGCAGTGCGTCCTGCTCACAGTGTTCAGCTAGATCTGTTCCTGCTATTTACATTTAGTGCAGTGCGTCCTGCTCACAGTGTTCAGCTAGATCCGTTCCTGCTATTTACATTTAGTGCAGTGCGTCCTGCTCACAGTGTTCAGCTAGATCTGTTCCTGCTATTTACATTTAGTGCAGTGCGTCCTGCTCACAGTGTTCAGCTAGATCCGTTCCTGCTATTTACATTTAGTGCAGTCAGTGCGTCCTGCTCACAGTGTTCAGCTAGATCCGTTCCTGCTATTTACATTTAGTGCAGTGCGCCCTGCTCACAGTGTTCAGCTAGATCTGTTCCTGCTATTTACATTTAGTGCAGTGCGTCCTGCTCACAGTGTTCAGCTAGATCTGTTCCTGCTATTTACATTTAGTGCAGTGCGTCCTGCTCACAGTGTTCAGCTAGATCCGTTCCTGCTATTTACATTTAGTGCAGTGCGTCCTGCTCACAGTGTTCAGCTAGATCTGTTCCTGCTATTTACATTTAGTGCAGTGCGTCCTGCTCACAGTGTTCAGCTAGATCTGTTCCTGCTATTTACATTTAGTGCAGTGCGTCCTGCTCACAGTGTTCAGCTAGATCCGTTCCTGCTATTTACATTTAGTGCAGTCAGTGCGTCCTGCTCACAGTGTTCAGCTAGATCCGTTCCTGCTATTTACATTTAGTGCAGTCAGTGCGTCCTGCTCACAGTGTTCAGCTAGATCTGTTCCTGCTGTTTACATTTAGTGCAGTCAGTGCGTCCTGCTCACAGTGTTTATCTAGATCCGTTCCTGCTATTTACATTTAGTGCAGTGCGTCCTGCTCACAGTGTTCAGCTAGATCCGTTCCTGTTATCTTCCTACTGACAGGCAGGCTTGTCTGGTTACAGTATATAAAGCTACCTGAAGAAAATTACAGGTGTTCTATCCCAGCTTAGTGCAGCTACAGGCCATTAGTATGTCTGGAAGGCCAAGAAGGAGAGGCAGACAGTCACAAGCCAATAAGAGAGGGCAAGCAGGCTCTGTGTCTAGTGCTGGTCGTGGAGACGGTGCATCCTCATCAGCACGTGGCCATGGGACACGCTTGGCCTTTTTTTCGGCAGCTGGCCGTGTTGAGCCACAACATGCGGAAGACTTGGTCGAGTGGATGACCAAGCCATCCTCATCCTCCTCATCCTCTCTCACCCATGCCCAGGGTGCTTTGTCTGGCAAAGCAGCGGCCTCTTCCCTCAGCTCAATGTCATCAGTGACTCCTTCCCTAGCTCCACCATGTCCTCCTGAGGATTCCCTCGAACTGTTTGACCACAGTGTTGGGTACATGCTCCAGGAGGATGCCCAGCGTTTGGAAGGCTCTGATGATGATACTGAGCTCGATGAAGGCAGTAACATGAGCACGGACAGAGGGGGTGCCCAAGAAGGACAGCAATCTGGCAGTCATGCTCCCCCTGCTGCAGCATACTGCCAGGTTTGCTCCAGTGATGAGGAGGGAGGGGATGATGAGGTCACTGACTCAACGTGGGTGCCTGATAGGAGAGAGGAGGAGGAGGAGGAGGAGGAGGAGGCGGCACATCACCAACGAGGCAGGATGCCCTCCAGGGGCCAGCCTAAGGGCAGCACATTGACTGCATCACACCCCAAAGCTCCACATGTGCAGGGCGCTGCAGTCTCTGCGCGTTATTCAAAAAGTTCTTTGGTGTGGGCCTTTTTTGAGACGAGTGCATCAGATCGCACCGCTGCTATTTGCAACATATGTCTCAAGCGTATCTCGCGTGGCCAAAACATCTCCCGCTTGGGTACCACATGCTTGACCAGACATATGTTGACCTGCCATGCAGTTCGTTGGCAAGCATATCTAAAAGACCCACACCAAAGAACAAAGAGGATCTCTCCTTGCTCCTCATCAGCTGAGATTTCCAACCCCACTAGACCTTCAGTCCTCTCTGAGACCTGCAGTGAGAGGAATGAAGGTGTAGAATTAGGTGTGTCACAGCCAAGTACTTGTGGGCAATCTGCTTTTGGTACACCGACGTCAGATTGTACCAGGCAAATTTCCCTGCCCCAGCTGCTGCACCGCCGAAAGAAGTTTGCTCCCAGCCATCCACATGCCCAGCGGTTGAATGCTAGCTTGGCAAAATTGCTAGCACTTCAACTGCTGCCTTTTCAGTTGGTAGACTCTGCCCCCTTCCGTGAGTTTGTGGAATGTGCGGTTCCTCAGTGGCAGGTACCCAAACGCCACTTTTTCTCACGGAAGGCGATTCCGGCTCCCTACCGGCATGTGGAAGGCAATGTCCATGCCTCGCTGGACAGGGCGGTCAGCGGTAAGGTGCATATTACCGCTGACTCATGGTCCAGCAGGCATGGACAGGGACGTTACTTAAGTTTCACGGCGCATTGGGTGACTCTGCTGGCAGCTGGGAAGGATGCAGGACAAGGTGCAGTAGTGTTGGAGGTTGTTCCGCCACCACGCCTCCAAAATGCTGATTGTGACACACCTCTCTCCTCCACCCCCTCCTCTTCTTCTTCCTCCATGGCCTCTTCCTCGGAACCAGCGGTGCTCCGTAGGCGTTCAAGGGGCTACGCAAGTACGCAGGCCAAAAGATGCCATGCGGTGCTTGAGCTGGTGTGCTTGGGGGACAGGAGCCACACTGGGGCAGAGGTTCTGTCAGCTCTGCAGGGGCAGGTTCAGAGGTGGTTGACGCCACGCCAACTTAAGGCAGGAATGGTGGTTTGCGACAATGGCACCAACCTCCTCTCTGCCCTCCGACAGGGACAACTGACCCATGTGCCCTGTTTGGCTCACGTCCTTAACTTGGTGGTGCAGTGGTTCTTGGGCAGGTACCCGGGCTTACAGGATGTCCTGAGGCAGGCCAGGAAAGTCTGTGTGCATTTCCGCCGGTCATATAATGCCAGTGCTCGGCTGACGGACCTCCAAAAGGAGTTTAACCTGCCCAAGAACCGCCTAATCTGTGACATGCCCACCAGGTGGAACTCAACGTTGGCCATGCTGCAGCGGCTGCACACGCAGCAGAGGGCCATCAATGAGTACCTGTGCGACTATGGCACCAGGACAGGGTCAGGGGACCTTGGTTTTTTTTCCCCACGCCAGTGGGCCATGATCAGGGATGCATGCACTGTCCTGTCACCATTCGAGGAGGCCACGAGGATGGTGAGCACTGACAGTGCATGCATCAGTGACACTGTCCCCCTTGTCCACCTGTTGGAGCACACGCTGCGTGGAATAATGGACAGGGCACTTGAGGCAGAACAGAGGCAGGAAGAGGAGGACTTCCTTAGCTCTCAAGGCCCCCTTTATCCAGACAGTGTTCCTGCGTGCCCGCCGATCACACAGGAAGAGGACGAGGAGGAGGAGGAGGAGGAGGAAGATTGTGTCAGTATGGAGGTGGAGCCTGGCACTCAGCATCAGCAGTCTTTAAGGGATCAGTCCCAAGGAACACATGGACTTGTACGTGGCTGGGAGGAGGTGGCTGCGGACGTTGTTGTCCTTAGTGACCCAGAGGACTCCGGACCGAATGCCTCAGCAAACCTACGGTGCATGGCCTCCCTGATCCTGCAAAGCCTGCGTAAGGATCCTCGTATTCGTGGTATCAAGGAGAAGGACCAATACTGGCTGGCAACCCTCCTTGATCCACGTTACAAGGGTAAGGTTGCGGACCTTATCTTGCCATCGCAGAGTGAGCAGAGGATGAAACATCTTCGGGAGGCCTTGCAGAAAGGTCTGTGCAACGCGTTCCCAGAGACTGGGAGGTTACAAACTCCTGTTTCTGGACAACGTGTTGCTGAGGCTTCGGTCAGTCAAAGAAGGAGCGGTGGAGAAGGTGGCCGTCTGACCGATGCGTTCAGACAATTTTTTGGTCCGCAGCCCCAAGGTATGATCGGTTCCAGCAACCATCGCCAGCGTCTGTTTTACATGGTGCAGGAATACCTAGGGGCAAGATCAGACTTGGACACCTTTCCCACTGAAAATCCTCTGGGTTACTGGGTCTTGAGGATGGATCACTGGCCAGAGCTTGCACAGTATGCAATTGAGCTACTGGCCTGTCCTGCATCCAGCGTTCTTTCGGAACGCACATTCAGTGCTGCTGGAGGCGTGGTAACCGATCACAGGGTGCGTCTGTCCACTGACTCGGTCGATCGGCTGACCTTCATAAAAATGAATCAGTCTTGGATCACCACCAGCTACCAAGCACCTGATGCTGATGTAACTGAATAATTTTTTTCAGATCCCTTCAAAGACTGCCTATGCTGATGCTGAGTGACTATCCCTGAGTAATTATCCTCTTCCTCCTCAATCATCACGCTGATAGCTTGTAAGAACATTTTTGGTTCTGGGCGCCACCACCAGTGCCTAAGGCACAATTTTTCAGCCCCTGTTTAACAGGGGCGTGTAATTACAATTTTTGATGTAATACTTTGCAGCAGGGCTCGTTCCTGCATTCCAACTAGAGTGTCTGTGAGGGGTTGCAGTGTTGTGGCACCAGCACCAGTGCCTAAGGCCCAATTTTTCTGCCCCTGTCTAACAGGGGCGTGTAATTACAATTTTTGATGCAATACTTTGCAGCAGGGCTCGTTCCTGCATTCCAACTAGAGTGTCTGTGAGGGGTTGCAGTGTTGTGGCACCAGCACCAGTGCCTAAGGCCCAATTTTTCTGCCCCTGTCTAACAGGGGCGTGTAATTACAATTTTTGATGCAATACTTTGCAGCAGGGCTCGTTCCTGCGTTCCAACTAGAGTGTCTGTGAGGGGTTGCAGTGTTGTGGCACCAGCACCAGTGCCTAAGGACCAATTTTTCTGCCCCTGTCTAACAGGGGCGTGTAATTACAATTTTTGATGCAATACTTTGCAGCAGGGCTCGTTCCTGCGTTCCAACTAGAGTGTCTGTGAGGGGTTGCAGTGTTGTGGCACCAGCACCAGTGCCTAAGGCCTAATTTTTCAGCTCCTGTTCAACAGGGGCATGTAATTACAATTCTTGATCTAATATTTCACAGCAGGGCCCTGTGAGGGCTTACAGTGTTGTGGCCACAGCAACACCTAAGGCCCAAATTTCTGCTGAGTATATAGGGCAGGACCCTACTTTCAAACATCTAACTTACAAACGACTCCTACTTGCAAACGGAAGGAGACAACAGGAAGTGAGATGAAATCTACCCCTAGGAAGGGAAATTCTCTCCTGTAAGAGTTAATATGGGAAAACAATTTCTCCTTTCCACTGATGCTTTCCAATCCTTGTTCCACAAAAAAACCCAAATTTTCAAAAAACATTTTTCATTGGGACAAAAAAGTGAGGTGAAATCTTCTGAAGAGGAGGAAAGACAGCAAAACAAATGTCACAGGGGTGATAACCCTTCCCTATGTTTTCCAAAAAGCTTAAAAAAGATTTTTTGGCTGGAGCTAAACACGTTAAAAATGTACCCGTTCAAAATTACAAAGAGATTCTACTTAACAACAAACCTACAGTCCCTGTCTTGTTTGCACCGCCTGTATACTGCTGTTCAGAGTATATAGGGCCTTTCCTTATTTTAATTTGGGTGCGGGGTTCCCCTTAATATCCATACAGGACCCAAAGGGCCTGGTAATGGACTGGGGGGGTACCCATGCCGTTTGTCTCACTGATTTTCATCCATATTGCCATGACCCAACATGACATTAAACCCGCAAGCAGTTTTAAATGAGATTTTTTCCTTTAAAAATGACATTTGGTGCAGGGACTGTTCTAAACATGGGAAACACGCGTCACTTTACAGGCATACTATAGACACCCCCCAGGTACGATATTTAAAGGAATATTTCACTTTTTTTTTTTAACTTTAAGCATCATTAAAATCACTGCTCCCGAAAAAACGGCCGTTTTTAAAAGTTTTTTTTGCATTGATACATGTCCCCTGGGGTAGGACCCGGGTCCCCAAACCCTTTTTCGGACAATACCATGCAAATTAGCCTTTAAAATGAGCACTTTTGATTTCGAACGTTCGAGTCCCATAGACGTCAATGGGGTTCTAACGTTCGTGCGAACTTTCGGTCCGTTCGCGGGTTCTGGTGCGAACCGAACCTGGGGGTGTTCGGCTCATCCCTAGTCACTACCTATTGCTATCATAGGGGATATTTACATTCCCTGAGATAACAATAAAAATGATTAAAAAACATAAAAATGAAAGGAGCAGTTTAAAAATAAGATAAAAAAATCAAAAAAATAATAAAGAAAAAAAAAAGTTATTTTTATTTAGCAGTAGACCTCCTCTGTAAATATAAAGTGGTAACCTGTAAAGGCTTTTAAAGGCTTTTAAAAATGTATTTAGTTTGTCGCCACTGCACGTTTTAAAGCAGGTCATGTTTGGTATCCATGTACTCGACCTAAGATCATCTTTTTTATGTCATCAAACATTTGGGCAATATAGTGTGTTTTAGTGCATTAAAATTTAAAAAAGTGTGTTTTTTCCCCAAAAAATGCGTTTGAAAAATCGCTGCGCAATTACTGTGTGAAAAAAAAAATGAAACACCTACCATTTTAATCTGTAGGGCATTTGCTTTAAAAAAATATATAATGTTTGGGGGTTCAAAGTAATTTTCTTGCAAAAAAAAATATTTTTTTCATGTAAACAAAAAGTGTCAGAAAGGGCTTTGTCTTCAAGTGGTTAGAAGAGTGGGTGATGTGTGACATAAGCTTCTAAATGTTGTGCATAAAATGCCAGGACAGTTCAAAACCCCCCCAAATGACCCCATTTCGGAAAGTAGACACCCCAAGCTATTTGCTGAGAGGCATGTCGAGTCCATGGAATATTTTATATTGTGACACAAGTTGCGAGAAAAAGACATTTTTTTTTTTTATGCACAAAGTTGTCACTAAATGATATATTGCTCAAACATGCCATGGGAATATGTGAAATTACACCCCAAAATAAATTCTGTTGCTTCTCCTGAGTACGGGGATACCAAATGTGTGAGACTTTTTGAGAGCCTAGCACCGAAAACCAAGCACCGCCTTCAGGCTTTCTAAGGGCGTACATTTTTGATTTCACTCTTCACTGCCTATCACAGTTTCGGAGGCCATGGAATGCCCAGATGGCACAACCCCCCCCCCCCCCCGAATGACCCCATTTTGGAAAATAGACACCCCAAGCTATTTGCTGAGAGGTATAGTGAGTATTTTGCAGACCTCACTTTTTGTCACAAACTTTTGAAAATTGAAAAAAGAAAAAAAAAAAAATGTTCTTGTTTTTCTTCATTTTTAAAAACAAATGAGAGCTGCAAAATACTCACCATGCCTCTCAGCAAATACGTAGCTTGGAGTGTCTACTTTCAAAAATGGGGTCATTTTGGGGGGTTTTGTGCTATCTTGGCATTTTATGGCCTTCGAAACTGTGATAGGTAGTGAGGAGTGAAATCAAAAATTTACGCCCTTGGAAATCCTGAAGGCGGTAATTGGATTTCGGGGCCCCGTATGAAGCTAGGCTCCCAAAAAGTCCCACACATGTGGTATCCCCGTACTCAGGAGAAGCAGCAGAATATATTTTGGGGTTTAATTCCACATATGCCCATGGCATGTTTGAGCAATATATCATTTAGTGACAACTTTGTGCAAAAAAAAAAATTGTCACTTTCCCGCAACTTGTGTCAAAAAATAAAATATTCCATGGACTCAACATGCCTCTCGGCAAATAGCTTGGGGTGTCTACTTTCCAAAATGGGGTCATTTGGGGGGGTTTTGTGCCATCTTGGCATTTTATGGCCTTCAAAACTGTGATAGGTAGTGAGGAGTGAAATCAAAAATGTATGCCCTTAGAAATCCTGAAGGCGGTGCTTGGTTTTCGGGGCCCTGTATGCGGCTAGGCTCCCAAAAATTCCTAAACATGTGGTATCCCCGTACTCAGGAGAAGCAGCAGAATGTATTTTTGGGTGTAATTCCACATATGCCCATGGCATGTTTGAGCAATATATCATTTAGTGACAACTTTGTGCAAAAAAAAAAAATGTGTTACTTTCCTGCAACTTGTGTCAAAATATAAAATATTCCATGGACTCAACATGCCTCTCAGCAAATAGCTTGGGGTGTCTACTTTCCAAAATGGTTAAATTTAATTTTAAAAATGATGCACTGCCAAATATAAGGTATATAGGTAAGTTAATACCCCCTTCACCACATCCCGACAATATATTTGGAAAGATAAACAAGAGAGACCCTGGGATTGTACGGGTGAGGGGAGAAATAGGAGTAAATAACCAAAAAAGGAGGAGGTTAATAGATAGTATGATTGGTATAACAGGTGCCCAAAAGTAGTAAAAAATATATACTTTATTTGAAATATACAAAAGAAATATTTAAAACAATGGACAGTTCATACAAAATACCTAGACCATATACATGAGTGTTCTGGTTTAGGAAAACATACATATACGTGGTACATGGGAACCCAACACGAAAGGGACCTATAACCACCTAGATAGTTTCCATCGGTATACTGCATAGCAATAAATTGCCTTATAGATACAATCACAGACATACTTTGTCATATGAAATTCATAATGCATGATGTTGTAATTTGCTCATCCTTTAAAAAGTTATGTTGTATAAACTGACATCATTATACTTAAGTACTATTGTGAATACCACATGTGATATACCGACCCTTAAATATTCAAGCCCTGCTTACCCATACTTCTGTAATATGGGGGGCCACTGTGCACTCCTTAGTTCAGGGGATGGTTACATACATAACACCTCCCCTCTACGTTTGACCCTTCCCCATTTATAATGCCGCGTACACACGGTCGGACTTTCCGGCATACTTGGTCCGGCACACTTTCCGACGGACTTTGTCCGCCAGGTGCGCCGGACTTTAAAACGGACGGACTTGCCCACACACGCCGGGACTTTCCGGCGGGCTAGGTCCGCCCGTCTTTCCGACGGACTTTCGCCGGAGTTCCGGCGGACTTTCAGAATGAACGGACTTGCCCACACACGGCCAAGTCCGTTCATTTTGAACGTGACTCAGGTGCGACGGGACTAGCAAAGGATGTCAATCTTGCCGCTTTTATCGGCGAGATTGACACCTTGCGAGCCCCGTTGCGGGGCATACCAGGCCCTTAGGTCTGGTATGGATTATAACGGGAAGCCCCTACGCCGAAAAAACGGCGTGGGGTCCCCCCTAAAATCCATACCAGACCCCGATCCGAGCACGCAGCCTGGCCGGTCAGGAAAGGGGGTGGGGACGAGCGAGCGCCCCCCCCCTCCTGAACCGTACCAGGCCGCATGCCCTCAACATGGGGGGGGTGGGTGCTTTGGGGGAGGGGGGCGCCCTGCGGGCCCCCCCCCACCTCAAAGCACCTTGTCCCCATGTTGATGAGGACAAGGGCCTCTTCCCGACAACCCTGGCCGTTGGTTGTCGGGGTCTGCGGGCGGGGGGCTTATCGGAATCTGGGAGCCCCCTTTAATAAGGGGGCCCCCAGATCCCGGCACCCCACCCTATGTGAATGAGTATGGGGTACATGGTCCCCCTACCCCTTCACCTAGGGAAAAATTGTAAGTAATAAAACACACTACACAGGTTTTTAAAATATTTTATTAAACAGCTCCGGGGGTGGGGATCTTCCTCCGGCTTCGGGGGTCTTCTTCCGGCTTCGGGGGTCCCTCCGCTTCATCTTCTCCCGGCGTCCGGTTGGTTCTTCTCCGCTCTCTTCTCCCGGTGTTCCAGTTCTTCGGCCGGCTCCTCTGCTGTGTTCATGTAGCTCTCTTGCCAGCAGAGGTCCGGACTTCTGAGCTGCTGGGCTTCTTCTCTTCTCTTCTCTTCTCCAGATGTTGACACGACGCTCTCTCCGGCTGGACTGGTCTCTGAGGGCTGCGTTGTGACTTATATAGGCGGAGACCCCGCCCCCTTTTGATGTCACAGTCCCTGGGCATGCTGGGACTGTGACGTTTTAGGGGGCGTGGTCGACCACGCCCCCTAAAACGTCACAGTCCCAGCATGCCCAGGGACTGTGACATCAAAAGGGGGCGGGGTCTCCGCCTATATAAGTCACAACGCAGCCCTCAGAGACCAGTCCAGCCGGAGAGAGCGTCGTGTCAACATCTGGAGAAGAGAAGAGAAGAGAAGAAGCCCAGCAGCTCAGAAGTCCGGACCTCTGCTGGCAAGAGAGCTACATGAACACAGCAGAGGAGCCGGCCGAAGAACTGGAACACCGGGAGAAGAGAGCGGAGAAGAACCAACCGGACGCCAGGAGAAGATGAAGCGGAGGGACCCCCGAAGCCGGAAGAAGACCCCCGAAGCCGAAGGAAGATCCCCCCCCTGGAGCTGTTTAATAAAATATTTTAAAAACCTGTGTAGTGTGTTTTATTACTTACACTTTTTTCCTAGGTAAATGGGTAGGGGTACCATGTACCCCATACTCATTTACATAGGGTGGGGGGCCGGGATCTGGGGGCCCCCTTATTAAAGGGGGCTCCCAGATTCCGATAAGCCCCCGCCCGCAGACCCCGACAACCAACGGCCAGGGTTGTCGGGAAGAGGCCCTTGTCCTCATCAACATGGGGACAAGGTGCTTTGAGGTGGGGGGGGCCCGCAGGGCGCCCCCCTCCCCCAAAGCACCCACCCCCCCATGTTGAGGGCATGCGGCCTGGTACGGTTCAGGAGGGGGGGGGCGCTCGCTCGTCCCCACCCCCTTTCCTGACCGGCCAGGCTGCGTGCTCGGATCGGGGTCTGGTATGGATTTTAGGGGGGACCCCACGCCGTTTTTCGGCGTAGGGGCTTCCCTTTATAATCCATACCAGACCTAAGGGCCTGGTATGCTCCGCGCTCACCACAATAGGAAAATTAGTTTTTCCTATTGCAGCGAGCGCGAGATGCAATACCCTGCCCTCGTGTCGTATCTGGTCCGTCGGACCAGCATACACACGAGCGGGCTTTCCGTCGGACCAGCACACACACGAGCGGACTTTCCGCCCGAAACTGAGTCCGACGGAAAGATTTAAAGCTTGTTTCAAATCTAGGTCCGGCGGGCTTTTGGGAAAAAGTCCGCCGGAAAAGTCCGCCGCCGCCTACACACGGGCGGATTGTCCGGCACACTCTGGTCCGCCGGACCAAGTATGCCGGAAAGTCCGACCGTGTGTACGCGGCATAAGGGTATACTATCACTATATAAACACATCTAATAAAGTTTTTTGCGGTATCTATAAAGATAACACCAATACACTACTCAATCACTTATAATTTAGTGGGCACTGTAATTATCCATTAGGATATATAATAATCACACCTAAGTAGAGGTATTCATACACCCATACATTATGGGTGTCTAGTAAGAAATATGACACTTAGCAATTTTAAGACTATTTAATATCACTATAGAGTTTATGGATCTAATTCCTTTTATGCGGGATTTACTTTAGATTACACAAACAAAATATTTTTTAATTTTGTAAGATGACAATTATTCACCTTTAAATAGCACCATAGGGGAATATAAGCACGAGGTAACACTAATAATTTAATTTGTATACAACTAAAAATTATTATTTTTATGATTTATGCATATATGAGGTTAGGGTGTCATTGTAGACACATATATATTCATAATTTTTTCACTTATGATAAGTCGGGTTTCCTGACACATTATATTCTCTTATGTTCAATTAAGTTTTATAAATACACAATTGTCTGCAGATAAAACAGAACACGCATATAATAGAGATATGCGTTGATAATATGGTAGATGTTGGGGATATACCTGCCCTTAGGACCTATGTTCAAGCCGGTTGCTAAAATATTCTGTATATGACATTGTTCAGAAACCTTTCTCCAAAAATACTGTACACTGAATTAACAAACTTGCTGTTCTATTTTGAACCAGCAGGGGGAGTTCTGTCTAATAGTAATGAAATGAATGAATTGTCTCTGTGTTAATGGAGAGCGCGCCCATGAATCTTCACAATCAATTGGATATGCAAATTGAACATCCAAGTTTCATTATATAACCAATGGGAGAATTTCCCTATATTACATATATTTTAAATTGTATCCATGGGACATACACTACCGTTCAAAAGTTTGGGGTCACATTGAAATGTCCTTATTTTTGAAGGAAAAGCACTGTACTTTTAAATGAAGCTAACTTTAAACTAGTCCTAACTTTAAACAAATATACTCTATACATTGCTAATGTGGTAAATGACTATTCTAACTGCAAATGTCTAGTTTTTGGTGCAATATCTACATAGGTGTATAGAGGCCCATTTCCAGCAACTATCACTCCAGTGTTCTAATGGTACAATGTGTTTGCTCATTGGCTCAGAAGGCTAATTGATGATTAGCAAACCCTTGTGCAATCATGTTCACACATCTAAAAACAGTCTAGCTCCTTCCAGAAGCTACAAAACTGACCTTCCTGTGAGCAGATTGAGTTTCTGGAGCATCACATTTGTGGGGTCAATTAAACGCTCAAAATGGCCAGAAAAAGAGAACTTTCATCTGAAACTCGACAGTCTATTCTTGTTCTTAGAAATGAAGGCTATTCCATGCGAGAAATTGCAAAGAAATTGAAGATTTCCTACAACGGTGTGTACTACTCCCTTCAGAGGACAGCACAAACAGGCTCTAACCAGAGTAGAAAAAGAAGTGGGAGGCCGCGTTGCACAACTAAGCAAGAAGATAAGCACATTAGAGTCTCTAGTTTGAGAAACAGACGCCTCACAGGTCCCCAACTGGCATCTTCATTAAATAGTACCCGCAAAACACCAGTGTCAACATCTACAGTGAAGAGGCGGCTGCGGGATTTTGGGCTTCAGGGCAGAGTGGCAAAGAAAAAGCCATATCTGAGACTGGCCAATAAAAGAAAAAGATTAAGATGGGCAAAAGAACACAGACATTGGACAGAGGAAGACTGGAAAAAAGTGTTGTGGACGGATGAATCCAAGTTTGAGGTGTTTGGATCACAAAGAAGAACGTTTGTGAGACGCAGAACAAATGAAAAGATGCTGGAAGAATGCCTGACGCCATCTGTTAAGCATGGTGGAGGTAATGTGATGGTCTGGGGTTGCTTTGGTGCTGGTAAGGTGGGAGCTTTGTACAGGGTAAAAGCTAAGGAAGGCTATCACTCCATTTTGCAACGCCATGCCATACCCAGTGGACAGCGCTTGATTGGAGCCAATTTCATCCTACAACCGGACAATGACCCTAAACACACCTCCAAATTGTGCAAGAACTATTTACAGCAGAAGCAGGCAGCTGGTATTCTATCGGTAATGGAGTGGCCAGCACAGTCACCAGATCTGAACCCCATTGAGCTGTTGTGGGAGCAGCTTGACCGTATGGTACGCCAGAAGTGCCCATCCAACCATTCCAACTTGTGGGAGCTGCTTCTAGAAGCGTGGGGTGCAATTTCTCCAGCTTACCTCAATAAATTAACAGCTAGAATGCCAAAGGTGTGCAATGCTGTAATTGCTGCAAAAGGAGGATTCTTTGATGAAAGCAAAGTTTGATGTAAAAACAATGTTATTTCAAATACAAATCATTATTTCTAACCTTGTCAATGTCTTGACTCTATTTTCTATTCATTTCACAACGTATGGTGGTGAATAAGTGTGACTTTTCATGGAAAACACAAAATTGTTTGGGTGACCCCAAACTTTTGAACGGTAGTGTATATTGAAAATGAGCCCCGGAATATGAGGGGTAGGTTGAAGATGAACGCGCTCTCCTCCTATGAAACTCAGTAGAAGGAAGAGTGTGACACCGTTGCTGAGGACGTCATGTGACGAAGCGCGCACAACGGCATCACGCTCTGTCAGTCTGCTCCACGGCATAGGAGAGAGGAGGACGCTGCTTAGCAGCTGATAGTATCACATCCTCACTGCGCTCCATATGCTCGTTTGGAGCGTCCTGCTTTACCTATACAAACTGTAGTTTGTACTTCGTCTGGCAATCTTTGCTGTCCTAATCCATCCGGACAGAAATATACAATTAGTGCCTGGACTTGGTAGATTCACTTATTTTTTCTTTTTATTTTTTTAATTTTTGTTTGTTTTGGAACTCTATCATTATTATTTTTTAATCTATTATTTTTTAATTTTAACATTTTTATTTTTTGGTTTGTCATTTTTAATTTTAATTTTTGTAAAAAATTTTTTCTTTTACAAACCAACGGTGCTGGTTTTGATGTAATTTTTAAATAAAGTGGCCATACGGTATTACGCTATGGAAGCTCTCTTTTTTTCCTAAACATATGAGTGGAAGCAACACCTTCAAGGATTTAAAGGCACAGGAGATATCCAGCATAACACCTGGCAGCGATCTATCTCCCAACACAGGTGAATTACCCCGCTGGGGGGCTTGGGGAGCTGATTATAACATAAAGATTCGTCAGATGGAAGCAACCCTGCGTATCACACCACAAGCGTTATACCCCTGCTGGGGTTCTGGGAGCTGGTGAGTAAGCAACCAAAGGGGGAGCACGAGAGTCACCTGACAAATTATTGCAGCACCAAGTCACCTGTGGGAATCTGCATGAGTCACTTTACATCAATATATGGAACTTTGTTGAAAACCCAATTGTTGTTGTTTTCCTGGGCTATTGAGCAGTTTTTGGTCTATGCAATTGCAATCTATGATGATTATGTGGAATGTAATGGATTAGAATAATATTATATATACATACATCACTGTGTTTGCATATGGTTCTTAGTAAATGCACTATATGGAACCCAGTTTCTGGTCTCTTTCCCAGATACAGTAGGATCCAGTAAGCTGTGCGACATTTGATGCCTATTATAACCTTTGTATATTTGAGTATTGGAAACGTATCTACTTAGTGGCTGTGGAACTACCTATATTGTAAATAAGGGGGACCTGTACATACTGTATACCTCTTAGAATTACAACTACAGGTAGGGGGTGCCTAGTTATAGGCCATCCCAATTTCCAAACATACTGACTGATATTTAATATTTTTTCAGGTAGCGCCAGTATACCCAATTCTTTATTTTCATGACTCCAGCGCTGTCGGAGGTGATTTCGCCACAACAGTTACATACTTCAGCATATATGCCGAAGCGTGGGGGCAGCAGTGGGTGGAGGAGCGATTTGCTCCTGCCTTTTGCGGGAGGATGCCCCCATGCTTCGGCATATATAAATGGTGCATTTATGCCCATCATTAGAAGTGGGTGGAAGAAGGGAGGTATTCTAATGGTGGGCATACCCACCGATCAATATCTTTTTTTTGTTCAGCCCACAGGCTGCATGAAAAAAAGTTTACAATATATGCCCAACAAGGACCAGCAACATACTGGTATGTTGCTGGACTCTGAGTGGTTATACCAAAATGATGTCTGCAGGTTTAGGTATCATCTTGGTATCATTCTTTTCAGCCAGCGGTTGGCTTTCATGTAAAAGCAATCCTAGCAGCTAATTAGCCTCTAGACGGCTTTTACAAGCAGTGGGAGGGAATTCCCCCCCACCGTCTTCCATGTTTTTCTCTGGCTCTCCTGTCCCAACAGGGAACCTGAAAATGCAGCCGGTGATTCAGCCAGCTGACCATAGAGCTGATCAGAGACCAGAATGGCTCCAAACATCTCTATGGCCTAAGAAACCGGAAGCTACGAGCATATGACTTAGATTTCGCCGGATGTAAACAGCGACATTGAGAAATTGGGAAAGCATTTTATCACACCGATCTTAGTGTGGTCAGATGCTTTGAGGGCATAGGAGAGATCTAGGGTCTAATAGACCCCAATTTTTTCAAAAAAGAGTACCTGTCACTACCTATTGCTATCATAGGGGATATTTACATTCCCTGAGATAACAATAAAAATGATTAAAAAACATAAAAATGAAAGGAACAGTTTAAAAATAAGATAAAAAAATCAAAAAAATAATAAAGAAAAAAAAAATTATTTTTATTTAGCAGTAGACCTCCTCTGTAAATATAAAGTGGTAACCTGTAAAGGCTTTTAAAGGCTTTTAAAAATGTATTTAGTTTGTCGCCACTGCACGTTTTAAAGCATGTCATGTTTGGTATCCATGTACTCGACCTAAGATCATCTTTTTTATTTCATCAAACATTTGGGCAATATAGTGTGTTTTAGTGCATTAAAATTTAAAAAAGTGTGTTTTTTCCCCAAAAAATGCGTTTGAAAAATCGCTGCGCAATTACTGTGTGAAAAAAAAAATGAAACACCCACCATTTTAATCTGTAGGGCATTTGCTTTAAAAAAATATATAATGTTTGGGGGTTCAAAGTAATTTTCTTGCAAAAAAAAATATTTTTTTCATGTAAACAAAAAGTGTCAGAAAGGGCTTTGTCTTCAAGTGGTTAGAAGAGTGGGTGATGTGTGACATAAGCTTCTAAATGTTGTGCATAAAATGCCAGGACAGTTCAAACCCCCCCCAAATGACCCCATTTCGGAAAGTAGACACCCCAAGCTATTTGCTGAGAGGCATGTCGAGTCCATGGAATATTTTATATTGTGACACAAGTTGCGAGAAAAAGACATTTTTTTTTTTTTATGCACAAAGTTGTCACTAAATGATATATTGCTCAAACATGCCATGGGAATATGTGAAATTACACCCCAAAATAAATTCTGTTGCTTCTCCTGAGTACGGGGATACCAAATGTGTGAGACTTTTTGAGAGCCTAGCACCGAAAACCAAGCACCGCCTTCAGGCTTTCTAAGGGCGTACATTTTTGATTTCACTCTTCACTGCCTATCACAGTTTCGGAGGCCATGGAATGCCCAGATGGCACAACCCCCCCCCCCCCCCCCCGAATGACCCCATTTTGGAAAATAGACACCCCAAGCTATTTTCTGAGAGGTATAGTGAGTATTTTGCAGACCTCACTTTTTGTCACAAACTTTTGAAAATTGAAAAAAGAAAAAAAAAAAAATGTTCTTGCTTTTCTTCATTTTCAAAAACAAATGAGAGCTGCAAAATACTCACCATGCCTCTCAGCAAATACGTAGCTTAGAGTGTCTACTTTCAAAAATGGGGTCATTTTGGGGGGTTTTGTGCTATCTTGGCATTTTATGGCCTTCGAAACTGTGATAGGTAGTGAGGAGTGAAATCAAAAATTTACGCCCTTGGAAATCCTGAAGGCGGTGATTGGATTTCGGGGCCCCGTATGAAGCTAGGCTCCCAAAAAGTCCCACACATGTGGTATCCCCGTACTCAGGAGAAGCAGCAGAATATATTTTGGGGTGTAATTCCACATATGCCCATGGCATGTTTGAGCAATATATCATTTAGTGACAACTTTGTGCAAAAAAAAAAAATTGTCACTTTCCCGCAACTTGTGTCAAAAAATAAAATATTCCATGGACTCAACATGCCTCTCGGCAAATAGCTTGGGGTGTCTACTTTCCAAAATGGGGTCATTTGGGGGGGTTTTGTGCCATCTTGGCATTTTATGGCCTTCAAAACTGTGATAGGTAGTGAGGAGTGAAATCAAAAATGTATGCCCTTAGAAATCCTGAAGGCGGTGCTTGGTTTTCGGGGCCCTGTATGCGGCTAGGCTCCCAAAAATTCCTAAACATGTGGTATCCCCGTACTCAGGAGAAGCAGCAGAATGTATTTTTGGGTGTAATTCCACATATGCCCATGGCATGTTTGAGCAATATATCATTTAGTGACAACTTTGTGCAAAAAAAAAAAATGTGTTACTTTCCTGCAACTTGTGTCAAAATATAAAATATTCCATGGACTCAACATGCCTCTCAGCAAATAGCTTGGGGTGTCTACTTTCCAAAATGGTTAAATTTAATTTTAAAAATGATGCACTGCCAAATATAAGGTATATAGGTAAGTTAATACCCCCTTCACCACATCCCGACAATATATTTGGAAAGATAAACAAGAGAGACCCTGGGATTGTACGGGTGAGGGGGGAAATAGGAGTAAATAACCAAAAAAGGAGGAGGTTAATAGATAGTATGATTGGTATAACAGGTGCCCAAAAGTAGTAAAAAATATATACTTTATTTGAAATATACAAAAGAAATATTTAAAACAATGGACAGTTCATACAAAATACCTAGACCATATACATGAGTGTTCTGGTTTAGGAAAACATACATATACGTGGTACATGGGAACCCAACACGAAAGGGACCTATAACCACCTAGATAGTTTCCATCGGTATACTGCATAGCAATAAATTGCCTTATAGATACAATCACAGACATACTTTGTCATATGAAATTCATAATGCATGATGTTGTAATTTGCTCATCCTTTAAAAAGTTATGTTGTATAAACTGACATCATTATACTTAAGTACTATTGTGAATACCACATGTGATATATACTGTATATAAGGCGTTAATGTCACTATTTTTACCTTTATAAATATGTCATATTATATCATAGTATGGTATATGTATTATTTGCATATATTGGTATGCACTTTAATTATGTATGTCTCATGTATTCATGCATGGCATATCCATGGTCGGACATTGCTTGACATGCTGTTGCCCCTCTCTCTAGCCTGCAGCATCAGTTTGCCCAGACATATGATCAATCACTCTACTGTAATATTCTTTCCCACTCAGGATTGATTACCCCAAGGTGAGTCTATTCACGTTTATCACTGGCACTATGTCCCCCGGCATGGGTAGGCCCCACATCTTCTGATAGTGGGGCCTCACTTAGGGCTCTTGGCGGTCCATCCGATCCGCCGTTCGCACATGCGCGATATGGCTGCTCTCTGGACCGGCCTTCATTGAGCCCTCCTCTCCCGTGTCAGGAGGGCCGCAACGTCTGACGTCATCGCGTCTTACGACGCGGTGGCGCTGGACGCTGCCGTGCTGAGGGAACAGCCTTCGGCGCACATCACCTCCTCTGCTGACACTGATCAGCTGAGGGGTTAGTGACGCCAAACTTCGTCCGCCCCCTATTGTATCATCATCTCCTCTGCTGACACTGATCAGCTGAGGAGCTAGTGATGCCGAACTTCGTCCGCCCCTTAGTGTATTATGCAACATGACCAGCAGTACACATTCCCCGCCCAGTATGGGCGGGGTTATCCTTACTCAGCTGATTTTTAAACCTCCAGGTGCAGACACACTTCTGTGCTGCACACCTAGACTGCACATCTAGGAGGAGGTTGATGTCCTTTCTGACAATCTGACAATTCAAAGTAAGTACTAGATTTTACCACATCAATATGGCGAATTTTTCCATGTAGTTTCACATTTTCATTATATGCCATGCTAACAGAGATATATATATATATATATATATATATATATATATATATATATATATATATATATATATATATATATACTGGGGTAAAAGTCACTGATCCACTCTGCAAACACAATTGTTTAAATGGATTGGGCATATCACAGAGCAAACCCCATACAGGTTAGCCGATCTTCTCTAGGCTAGTCCATCTGCTACCCTCCCATACCTCTCTTGCTACACCATTTTATATATCTGTATGGTTATATTACACCTCGACGATTAAACTCTAGCATGATAGCAGGGCTCAGGTAGACGCATTTATACTCAATGCACATTAGCTATTTTATGTTTTGATGTACTCTGTTCATCAATTTACTTTTTGATACTTATACCATAGTATATATTTACATTTAGGGTTGTACATTCCCCTCTTCCTTTTCTCGCTGTTCCTTGTGGACGCTGGTGACTTGTCATGTTTGACGCATCTGCGGGGCTTTAAGATCCCCCAGTTAGATATACTACAGAGATTCTATCTAATCCTCGATTCTTGGCTTTCACCATATAAGCCCATATATGGCTGTATATATATTCAAACATGGGGTGTAACTGATGCTGTGGTGACTGAGATTTGGAACATCATCTGTTAAGCTATCAAGTTATAGTCCAGCCGGGATATGCACATAGTTCTGTGAACGAGTAAGTCCTCTCTCTCCCTTATGTTATATATATATATATATATATATATATATATATATATATATATATATATATATATATATATATATATATATATTGCTTTCCCAAGTTCTTATTATTATTGTTTGCCTTTACAAGCTCCTATTATCTACCATTTATATTTATGCCACATATCCATTGTATATATGTAGATTGGTATATTTTACCTATGTACCCCCCCCCCCAGATCATACAATAATCCTTACAGGAAACCCCTGAAGAAGGAATTGCATTTTTAATCCGAAACATGTTGGGTTCCCATGTACCACATATATGTATGTTTTCCTAAACCAGAACACTCATGTATATGGTCTAGGTATTTTGTATGAACTGTCCATTGTTTTAAATATTTCTTTTGTATATTTCAAATAAAGTATATATTTTTTACTACTTTTGGGCACCTGTTATACCAATCATACTATCTATTAACCTCCTCCTTTTTTGGTTTTTTACTCCTACTTCCCCCCTCACCCATACAATCCCAGGGTCTCTCTTGTTTATCTTTCCAAATACTTTCCAAAATGGGGTCATTTGGGGGGGTTTTGTGCCATCTTGGCATTTTATGGCCTTCAAAACTGTGATAGGTAGTGAGGAGTGAAATCAAAAATTTACGCCCTTAGAAATCATGAAGGCGGTGCTTGGTTTTCAGGGCCCCGTACGCGGCTAGACTCCCAAAAAGTCCCACACATGTGGTATCCCCATACTCGATAGAAGCAGCTAAATGTATTTTGGGGTGCAATTCCACATATGCCCATGGCCTGTGTGAGCAATATATCATTTAGTGACAACTTTGTGCAAAAAAAAAAAAGATTTGTCACTTTCCCGCAACTTGTGTAAAAAAATAAAATATTCCATGGACTCAACATGCCTCTCAGCAAATAGCTTGGGGTGTCTACTTTCCGAAATGGGGTCATTTGGGGGGGGGGGTTGTTCCATCTGGGCATTTTATGGCCTTCAAAACTGTGATAGGTAGTGAGGAGTGAAATCAAAAATTTATGCCCTAATGCCGCGTACACACGAGCGGACATTACGGCGGACTTTGCCCGGCGGACTGGATTTCGTCGGACAATTCGATGTGTGTGGGCTCCAGCGGACTTTGTTTTCTCAAAAGTTCGACGGAATTATGCCGCGTACACACGAGCGGACATTACGGCGGACTTTGCCCGGCGGACTTTTCGACGTACTTTCCGACGGACTTTGTGAATGAACGGACTTGCCTACACACAATCCACCAAAGTCCGTCGAATTCGTACGTGATGACGTACGACCGGACTAAAACAAGGAGGTTCATAGCCAGTAGCCAATAGCTGCCCTAGCGTGGCTTTTTGTCCGTCGAACTAGCATACAGACGGCGGACTTTTCGACCGGACTCGATTTCAACGGATAAATTTAAAACAAGTTTCAAATCTAATTCCGTCGAACTTTTGAGAAAACAAAGTCCGCTGGAGCCCACACACATCGAATTGTCCGACGAAATCCAGTCCGCCGGGCAAAGTCCGCCGTAATGTCCGCTCGTGTGTACGCGGCATTAGATTTGAAACTTGTTTTAAATTTATCCGTTGAAATCGAGTCCGGTCGAAAAGTCCGCCGTCTGTATGCTAGTTCGACGGACAAAAAGCCACGCTAGGGCAGCTATTGGCTACTGGCTATGAACTTCCTTGTTTTAGTCCGGTCGTACGTCATCACGTACGAATTCGACGGACTTTGGTGGATTGTGTGTAGGCAAGTCCGTTCATTCACAAAGTCCGTCGGAAAGTACGTCGAAAAGTCCGCCGGGCAAAGTCCGCCATAATGTCCGCTCGTGTGTACGCGGCATTAGAAATCCTGAAGGCAGTGATTGGTTTTCGGTGCCCCGTATGCGGCTAGGCTCCCAAAAAGTCCCACACATGTGGTATCCCCGTACTCAGGAGAAGCAGCTGAATGTATTTTGGAGTGCAATTCCACATAGGCCCATGGCCTGTGTGAGCAATATATCATTTAGTGACAACTTTTTGTAAATATATACACTACCGTTCAAAAGTTTGGGGTCACCCAAACAATTTTGTGTTTTCCATGAAAAGTCACACTTATTCACCACCATACGTTGTGAAATGAATAGAAAATAGAGTCAAGACATTGACAAGGTTAGAAATAATGATTTGTATTTGAAATAACATTGTTTTTACATCAAACTTTGCTTTCATCAAAGAATCCTCCTTTTGCAGCAATTACAGCATTGCACACCTTTGGCATTCTAGCTGTTAATTTATTGAGGTAAGCTGGAGAAATTGCACCCCACGCTTCTAGAAGCAGCTCCCACAAGTTGGAATGGTTGGATGGGCACTTCTGGCGTACCATACGGTCAAGCTGCTCCCACAACAGCTCAATGGGGTTCAGATCTGGTGACTGTGCTGGCCACTCCATTACCGATAGAATACCAGCTGCCTGCTTCTGCTGTAAATAGTTCTTGCACAATTTGGAGGTGTGTTTAGGGTCATTGTCCGGTTGTAGGATGAAATTGGCTCCAATCAAGCGCTGTCCACTGGGTATGGCATGGCGTTGCAAAATGGAGTGATAGCCTTCCTTAGCTTTTACCCTGTACAAAGCTCCCACCTTACCAGCACCAAAGCAACCCCAGACCATCACATTACCTCCACCATGCTTAACAGATGGCGTCAGGCATTCTTCCAGCATCTTTTCATTTGTTCTGCGTCTCACAAACGTTCTTCTTTGTGATCCAAACACCTCAAACTTGGATTCATCTGTCCACAACACTTTTTTCCAGTCTTCCTCTGTCCAATGTCTGTGTTCTTTTGCCCATCTTAATCTTTTTCTTTTATTGGCCAGTCTCAGATATGGCTTTTTCTTTGCCACTCTGCCCTGAAGCCCAAAATCCCGCAGCCGCCTCTTCACTGTAGATGTTGACACTGGTGTTTTGCGGGTACTATTTAATGAAGATGCCAGTTGGGGACCTGTGAGGCGTCTGTTTCTCAAACTAGAGACTCTAATGTGCTTATCTTCTTGCTTAGTTGTGCAACGCGGCCTCCCACTTCTTTTTCTACTCTGGTTAGAGCCTGTTTGTGCTGTCCTCTGAAGGGAGTAGTACACACCGTTGTAGGAAATCTTCAATTTCTTTGCAATTTCTCGCATGGAATAGCCTTCATTTCTAAGAACAAGAATAGACTGTCGAGTTTCAGATGAAAGTTCTCTTTTTCTGGCCATTTTGAGCGTTTAATTGACCCCACAAATGTGATGCTCCAGAAACTCAATCTGCTCACAGGAAGGTCAGTTTTGTAGCTTCTGGAAGGAGCTAGACTGTTTTTAGATGTGTGAACATGATTGCACAAGGGTTTGCTAATCATCAATTAGCCTTCTGAGCCAATGAGCAAACACATTGTACCATTAGAACACTGGAGTGATAGTTGCTGGAAATGGGCCTCTATACACCTATGTAGATATTGCACCAAAAACTAGACATTTGCAGTTAGAATAGTCATTTACCACATTAGCAATGTATAGAGTATATTTGTTTAAAGTTAGGACTAGTTTAAAGTTAGCTTCATTTAAAAGTACAGTGCTTTTCCTTCAAAAATAAGGACATTTCAATGTGACCCCAAACTTTTGAACGGTAGTGTATATATATATTTTTGTCATTATTCAATCACTTGGGACAAAAAAAATAAATATTCAATGGGTTCAACATGCCTCTCAGCAATTTCCTTGGGGTGTCTACTTTCCAAAATGGGATCATTGGGGGGGGGGGGGGTTGTACTGCCCTGCCATTTTAGCACCTCAAGAAATGACATAGGCAGTCATAAACTAAAAGCTGTGTAAATTCCAGAAAATGTGCCCTAGTTTGTAGACGCTATAACTTTTGCGCAAACCAATAAATATACGCTTATTGACATTTTTTTTACCAAAGACATGTGGCCGAATACATTTTGGCCTAAATGTATGACTAAAATTGAGTTTATTGGATTTTTTTATAACAAACAGTAGAAAATATAATTTTTTTCAAAATTTTCGGTCTTTTTCCGTTTATAGCGCAAAAAATAAAAACGGCAGAGGTGATCAAATACCATCAAAAGAAAGCTCTATTTGTGGGAAGAAAAGGACGCAAATTTTTGTAGAAATGCAGTCCCAAACTTGCAAGCCACCTCCATCATGCTTCACTGATGTCTGCAGACACTCATTATTGTACTGCTCTCAAGCCCTTCATGAACAAACTCCCTCCTGCTACAGACAAATATTTCAAATTTGACTCATCAGTCCAGAGCACCTGCTGCCATTTTTCTGCACCCTATGAGTAAAATTTTGAAGTATTTGGCTGTAGCAGGATAGCAGGAGGCAGTTTGTTTCTGAAGGGCTGGAGAGCGGCTGCTGGCTTGTTTTCTTCTCATACTGCATCCTCGTGCCATCTATTCCTCAGGTAAGAGATGCACATGCACCCAGCCATCCACATAATGTACAAAAAAGATTCATCAGACCTGATTTTTCTCTTTTGAAGTTAGGTAACATTTACAGCCTGTATCTAGACAGTTTAAAGGAAGCAGTAAATTAGCACATCTATCTGTTGCTCTCTACACAAACCAGCATGCCCCTTGCTAGCACGTGTGCATTTCCAACAACTGATTTAGTCTTTGTTCTTTTTCTCCCTCTCACAGTCGGAGCTCTGATGTATTGGGGATTGAAAGATTTCTTACATGCAAGTGGGCATGATTAGTTACATGAGCCAGCAGCCTCTTATTGCTTTCAATGGCGCTCTCCCAGCTAATCATGGGATCCCCCACTGGGATTCTCGCATCTATTTGCTGAGTGGGTGCATTCGCAAGTGTAATTGCACCCTAAATTTCACCTTTGTAATAAATTGCATTATGCGGTCAAGGGGCCCAGCGCTTTTTAAAATCCTGTGTAGCTTTAAAATTTGCAGTTTAACTTAGGTGTCATAGCTATAGGCACTCACCTACAAGCTGGAAGTTTACCTAAAGCCTAACTACTAATGGGAGAGATCCACACTATTTTGTTTGTGATCTGGGCCACTCACACATTGTGCATGCTTCCAACATCACTGAAATTAGTATTCTTCTTTTAAGTCTTGTGTAGTATGCTCTCCCTGCCCTATTGCAGCAGTGCTGACCTCCGCCACTGTGGTAATGGGGAGCACTGATCATGCATAGGTCAGGGAGGGAGGGCTCTGATCCTTCCACAGATTGCCCAGCAGGAGCACGCTGTATAAGAGCATGTAAGCACAATGCTTCTGCATTGTGTTTACAGTCAGAGTGTAGCTATGTAACTGCATTTACTATCAGTATAGGGGGTCAGGCAGAGCTGTTACAGATCTGTCTATCCTCCCTCTGAAGCAGCAACTCCTATAGTGATCTATTGCTAGATGATTGCAATCAGCAATAGATCACTATTAGAAATGAGTTGTTGCACAATTGCACATGATGGATCTGGCTAGATCCAGACCCCCCCACATGAAGAATAAATGTATAAACATAAGTAAATACATATACAATGTGCTTACAGTGTATATGTACAGCATATCTGTATATATGTCTATTGCCCCTTAAAAAACAAAATAATATTAAAACCTAAAATGAATCCCCAAGTCATTACAATGATGTTGGATAGTTTGAATAACATTTGTATTTACTGCAGTAAATGCTTGAGTAATTAAATACATTGTCATTCAAATTTTAAGCGATTGCAAATCCGTGAAAAAAGTTGCCAATTTGTGACTCCATCAATCCAAAATAGTTATATGTTAAAGATATTGGAAAACTTCTCAGCATGTCTAAGAGGTGTAACCTGCCACCACTGTGCCACCTCATTCACTACTTCGGCTCTACAGCCATACAGTCTGCAAAAGATGGTACCGGTTCCAGGACTAACTCCACAACAACCAGTTCCACCATGCACAAACATGCAGCTTCCTTGGGAGCCATGAGACATCTCCACTGAGTATGGACCAGATGTTATGGACAGCCTGCCACCCTCTGAGGCCACCACAGTGCTCTGTACAGCTGACAGAGGTATAAGGATGGCACTTTCCCCAGCAAATTCACCAAACAAGGCCCCATTAGCTAAAAAATCTTCATTCGGCCACCTCCTCCACTATTAACAATGGTCCAGAGAATACTACTACTTCAGACTCCATACCTGTCGCTGACAACCTTGTCTTAGAAAGCATGTTGAAATCCATGCTGCTCACACTGCAAAAATGTTTTCACAGGGAACTTCAGCTCTCCCTTTCTCAGATTCATGACAGGGTGGATTGCCGGGAGTAGTGAACAGATATGCTGGAGGAACATGTGGGTGAATATACTAAAGCCCATAATGAGCTCCTAGATGCACATGACCATCATACTGATGAAATCCAGCATAATAAATTGAAATTAGCAGACTTAGAGGATCACTCTAGGCACAACAACATCAAGTTCAGGGGTATCCCTGAATCAGTGAAACTCAACAAACTTCAGGTTTTTCTGCAACAGCTTTTTACCATGTAGCTTCCGCGCCTTTCCTCTCATGACATCATCATAGACCGGGCCAGAGCACCTTCCTGCAGATGTACCTAGGGATGTCCCCAGCCTGGATTCACTATTTTCACATTAAAGAACAGATCATTTCGGCATAATATAATATTTTAAAAATACATATGGTGGATCTTGGGTATGGCTACTACAAGCCAAGCATGATTCCATGCATTGTCATTCAGTGCTAAAAGATTGTCAAATATCAAGTTCTATGCACTTCACATATTTTTTTTTTCTGTTACTGCAAGATATAGTAGATAATATGATTGTGCTGAAATGTAAAAGTCAGCTGCCAGCAGGTGTGCAAGTTTCTGATTTAAGCCGTGTGCTGATCAAAACTGTTACTTGATCCAACCGTGTTGTATGAGGTTGCTAGTCTGTTGTTGGAGGAGGCACACAGAGCAAGGATAAAGAGACTTAATTTCCTGCTACAGGCCCAAAATCTTGTGTATAAAACAGCAAGGTTCCAACTATGCTTACAAGGGATTAAACCACAAGTTTGCTCTGAAGTGCAGAGCTCATAAAGACAGTGTAGTTTTGTAAAAAATACCATCCTTTCTCAGGGAAATGCAAAATAAATCAGAATAGATGTAAATACCCAAGACCAATCTTTCTGTGCTGTCATATACATATACTGCTCTAATTTTTTACTTACAATCAAAGTGGTTGCTAAATTTTTAGAGCGTTTTTTTTTATATATATGTAAACTCCAAGGGTTGTTTTATTTATAAAATTCTTTTTGTTTTTAATAGGTGTGGCAGACCATTCAAGAAATTTGCATGTATACCAATGAACCTAAAAGTCTCATCCAAGGTTTTCCCAAAAAGATAACAAACTGCCCGTGACTTTGCTTGAGAAAAAAATTCTGAATGATATCACAATTTCCTGACACCTTAAAGAACATAACAGTCTGCTCTCTGACCTTGAATAGCTTATTTTCAGACTAGAATATATTTTTAATAAGAAGCAACTTAAATTACTGTTGATACAGAGAATGTGCTAGGTCTTTTCTCTGCAGATTTTACACCCTAATGGGCTTAATGAGGAGTTTTCTTTAAAATGTTTTATTCATTTATGCATCCTGTTTTACATTCTTGTCTTGTTTGTGTATTATGTTTTTGTTTTTTTTCTAATGTCCTTATTCTTCCCCTCCCCCTGTACTTGGCCAATTTGATAGTAAAGTATATGTCAAGTCAAAACCTTTTTTATTCTAGTTTTACGCAGATGGAGTGGAGAAGAATTACAACTCCCGCTGGTTCTCTACTGTATGGTGAGGCTCTGTTAGAGGTATTTTCCCACACTTCATCACCAACTGAAAATTGTTTCACCAAAAAGGTAGAGGGAAAATATGCAACAGAGACACAGACAGAAATAAACATGGGACAGTGGTAAAATGTCATAAGGGAAATAAGGGGAAATATCTCTTACTCTATTTTCTAGCTCTTTACGACTCTATCTAAACCAATACAAAAAAGTTTGGACTTTACATTCACTTTAAAAGTTAACTCCAGACACGTTTTTGTTTTGGATAGAGTGAGGTAGACTTCTGTCAGGTGTTTATCACTCTTGGGAGAAATTTCACCCTACTTCTGGACCCTTTGACACCTGTACAAGGAATTAGGTGTAAAGTATTAGATTCAGGAGGGAAATATTTTCAATAAATAAACTAAGATTAGGAACATGACCTCAAACTGCCAGGAGGAAAGTCCAAAGCTAACCCTAGAAAGAAACATACTTCCAGCAGAGCAATAAATTAATTAATTAAAGTGTAAGTCAACCCTAAAACTAAAATCCCTGCATCTACAGACATCCACGATTTAACACTAACCTATCTAGCCCTGTAAAGAAGAAATCAATATACATACCTTTTTTGAAGCTGATTCGGTCTCCAGAGGTGGAAGCTCTGTGGAGGACACAGCCGACAATGGCTGTGAAATGATGAGGGAGTGATGTCACCTATAGACTTACTATGGGGCTTCCATTGTCGGATGTGTCCTCTGCACCCGCCTCCACAGCAATGCCACGGCTTACAGGTCAGCGTGGGAACGTGTCAGATCGGCTTTAAAAAAGGTATCTATACTGATACTGATAGGGCTAGATAGGTTAGTGTTAGATTGTGGATGTCTGTAGATGCAGGGATTTTAGTGTTAGTGTGGACTTCTACTTTAACCACTTCAATACCAGGCACTTAGACACCTTCCCGCCCAGGCCAATTTTCAGCTTTCAGCGCTGTCGCAATTTGAATGGCAATTGCGCGGTCATGCTACACTGTACCCAAACAAATTTTTTATCATTTTGTTCCCACAAATAGAGCTTTCTTTTGGTGGTATTTGATCACCTCTGCAGTTTTTATTTTTTGCGCAACAAATAAAAAAAGACCGAAAATTTTGAAAAAAAACAAGTTTTTCTATGTTTCTGTTAAAACTTTTTGTAAATAAGTATGTTTTCTTCTTTAATGACGGGCACTGATGTGGCTGCACTGATGGGCACTGATACGGCGGCACTGATGGGCACCGATGAGGTGGCACCAATGAGGTGGCACTGATGAGGTGGCACTGACGGGCACTTATGATGGGCACTGATAGGCGGCACTGATGGGCACTGATAGGTGGAACTGATGGGCACTGATAGGTGGCACTGGTATGCGGCACTGATGGGCACTCATAGGTGGCACGGATGGGCACTTATAGGCGGCACTGATGGGCACTCATAGGTGGCATTGATGGGCACTCGTAGGTGGCATTGATAGTTACTTATGGGTGACACTGATAGTTGGCACAGATGGGCACGGATGGGCACTGATAGATGGGCACTGATGGGCATGGATGGACACTGACAGGTGGCATGAATGGACACTGATGGGTGGCACTGATGGCACTGCTTGTTTGCAGTGATGCCCCTAAGGGTGGCATTGCTGGGCATCACTGCAACATGATGGTGCCAATCAGTGCCCATTTGTGGGCACTGATTGGCACAGATTTGGCACACTGGGCACATGTGGATGGCCATGGGGTACATACCTGGCCATCCACATGTTGCCCCTTCCCTGGTCCTAGTGGCGATCCCTGGTGGTCCAGTGTGGTGATCTGTGGGGGGGCTGCGTTGATAAACAATCAGCGCAGACCCCCCCTGCCAGGAGAGCCGCCGATCGGCTCTCCTCTACTCGCGTCTGTCAGACGCGAGTGAGGAAGAGCCGATCAACGGCTCTTCCTATTGACAGCGTGATCAGCCGTGATTGGACACGGCTGATCACGTGGTAAAGAGCCTCCGCCGGAGGCTCTTTACCAAGATCGGTGGAGCGGTGTGTCAGACTGACACACCGCTCCACCGATCGCCGCGATGCGTGCCCCAGGGGGCGCGCTGTGGCATGTTATCCTGCTGGACATCATATGACGTCCAGTCAGGATAACAGAACCACTTCCCGGACGTCAATCCGCCATAGGGCGGGCGGGAAGTGGTTAAAAAAAGAGTGGTAGACTTGATGGACCACATGGTCTCTTTCTCCCATCACTCTTCTAGGATGATATTTTGCTTCTATCTTTGTGTTTTTTGACTTCTCAGTATAGAGCACCAAAATATGTTTTGTTCCACTTACCCAGTCTTTTTGGCTACAAATAGTAATGTGGATCTTATCAAAGGTAATATTTCTCTGGAGCCTTTTACCAAACAAGTGCCTGCTGTCATAGATCATAGCCTCAGCCTCAGTGATCACATTCCCTCTGTTCTCAGCTGCATAAGAGCTGGGGGGAAAAGAAGCTGCAGCATACTGAGCTTCCCAGTGAATGGCTGTGCAGCTGCAGTATCAGGACAAGTCTGATAATTGGAGGAGAGTACACTAAGTTCCCAGCATAGCTAGAGAACTGACCACATTGTGCTCTCCTGTTTAGTGTGGTCAATTTTTTTAATAGGAAAGCCAGGAGACTAGCAGGAACATCAGGGATTTTACACAAAGGAAGTGATACAAAGAGAACAGGATACTTCCACATACAACTACATGGTACAGCAGGCACATATCAAAATCTTAAAGTGGAGGGCCACCCTGAAAAAAAAAATTGCACCAAAAATCCTAAAAAACAAAAAAAAAAACATTTGAAAAAAAAAAAATTAAACTTACCTGAACCCTTGTTGCTAGGCAGTCTTCCTAATCTGCCTCTTCCTATTCCACGGCGTGTTCTGCTCCTAGCTGAGCAGCCCTGTTGCCTTCTGGGAACTGTGTGTGTTCCCAGAAAACCACGGGGCCATTCACAGATCGCCACGCCACTCGCGCGTGCACAGTAGGAAACTGGCAGTGAAGCCGCAAGGCTCCACTCCCTGTTTCCCTTACTTAGGATGGCAGTGCCGGGACCCGAGAGCCGAGGGATGGGTCGGCCTCGGGCGGCCGACATCGTGGGCACCCAGGACAGGTAAGTCTACTTATTTAAAGTCAGCAGCTACAGTGTTTGCAGCTGCTGACTTTTAAAAAAAATATATAGTGGCCGGAATCCTGCTTTAAGTGTTGGGGTAACACATGCTTTAAGAAGAAAAGGGCACAGTTACATATTCATTTTCCATTGCCTGTTTTTACTGAAATATGTCCTTCACCAGTATTCTCCTTTAGGTAGTAGTATGTCCAGAGCATTTGAAACAAGTTTCATGGCTGCAGTGGTAGCCATGTGTTTGTATCTGTTTTGTTCATACATATCCCAGCTTTAAAATAAAAGTAATCAGGGTGGCTGTATAGTTACCTGATCACTTTTACAGGGTTGTCAGTTTGGTACCATCACCTTGTTAGCCACCTTGTGATAGCATTAAAGTTAAATGTTAAACAATAGCAAAAAATGAAAATGATAATAATATTAATGAAAATTACACAAACAAATGTAACCCTGCATACACCCACATATGCAAACATGTGCCTAAGGCATGCAAGTGTATGTAAACAGCGATTATGGGAGCAATATTTCTAGTTAGTGTTAAAGTATTTAAAGTGTCACCAACTTAAAATTTTGGGTTCTGTATTTTTTTACCATTTTGAGGGTACACACAGTTTGCAGGCTTCACATGTCAAGGGAATCCCTCGTCTATGGGAATAAACAACGGTTCTAGACTAACAATACTAGAGTGATTTTAAATTATTTTCAGGAGCATAGGCAGTTAAGACGAGTTCTTAACAATCATTAGCATTTGTTAACCAGTGACTTAGTAGATTTGTTTTAGGAGATCTAAATCACTAAAGGATCAAGTAATGCATAGTCATTTCAAAATAAATGAACAACAATGCCCACATGGGGGGGGGGGGGGGGGCAGGGGTACATTTCCATGGGGTTTATGATATTATTGCCTTTTTTTAAAAGCTGGTGGATCAGTTGCTGTACCTAATCGCTCAAAGTTGTCCCCTAGGTTCCACATTGACTGTCTAACTTTAGGAGTCGACATGTGGGATTGTAACATCAATATGACCCATGTGTTGTGCGTTTTTATGGGTTTGAACATGTTCTGCCCCATGTTAGAGGGGGTGATGTTGATAATCTATTGCTTAGATTGGAGACATGTTGAATCCAGATATTGAGAGCTACCTTTTCACCTGGCCTCAACGAGGTTTTGAACTTCAAATCAATTTTGGAGACCTGACCTTACAGTGTCAGGCCATGAGGGGGACCCTATTGTGCATCCTAATGAGTTTTTTGTATGAATTTATTGAATGTTTTACACAACATAATGTTTTATGTAAGTAACATGTCATCGCTGGTGATTTCAATAATCTTTGCAGACAATATGTATTGGTTGGTAGTTGGTGTTATGTTATGTAAGGGGATTACATTGTAACTATTGCTTAGTATCGTGGCAGTTATACTTAAAAAAAAATGTTTTAAATGTTTTATTATTATTTTTTTGTTTTTGGCTAATTTTGTTTTGTTTCTTTTCTTCTTTATTTTCTCCCCTCTCTGGGTAGTCTTTGGCCGCTGGGCATGCTTGGTTCTTGGTGTATGTATGGGGTGTCATAGCAGGACCCATACATGTCTTGCCCCTCATTGGCTGACTGGGGGGGGGGTTGGAGATGTGAGGGTGATTCCTGGGGGGGGAATCTCTGAGGTTTTTTGTGAGAGTTGCTGCAGGGTATAATGTGGCATGCTCTGGGCTCCTTTCTCTCTCTTGGAGGTCACCGTACCCAGGATTCGAACCTCCCTGGGTCCCGCTGCAGTGAGCATGCTTGAGGGGAGTGATCTGGTTGGTTGTAATTCCCCAGGGCATGCATAGTGAATACAGCATCTTGTTCCGGCCATCCTTGTGAATGACAGGGGGCATGGGAGGTCCACATATGCTTGGTTTTGAGTCAGCTGGTGGCTTGGCCTCTGGGCGTAGTCATGGCAGCCATTTTGGTTCCTCACAGATGGGAGCTCTTGGAGGAGGAACAATTGAGGGGACATATAAAGGAATGTGGTGGTGAGGGATTTTTGCCATTCAGACCACGCTACAAATGCATAGAAGTTAATACAGACTGGCACATACTTCTTCGATATGTACCAAAATACAGGAAACTATTTATAAACTCATGTCCAGTAACATTAACAAGGAGCAATTGGCGGGACTTTTCATAAGCACACGGGAGCAGTAATAAGGTGGAATAAATTAGCTTTTAATAAATTCAGATTATCATAAAGTTTTTATATTCAAAGGATCAATGCATTTTGCTATATACAACCATTTGTATAACTTTACAATTCATTAAAGCCAGAGAAATATACATGAATACATATTCCTACAAGGAATCAATACATAGTATAGAATACAAAAAATAATAATTATAAATAGATTGATGACTATGCAGCTTAAAAAAATAAAAAAAAATAAAATGTAAAAAAGAAACAAATATATTGGAGCGGCCTGAACAGATGCATCGTTGTATACACTAGGTTGATGTTGGCTCTACGCGTTTCAAGGCCTTTGTGCCTATCATCAGGAGCAAAAAACCATAGTGGTAATCTATAAATAAAAAATAAGAAATGTTTTAGAAAAAAAATGGACAAGAGAGGTTCCCCCATAGACCCAGCCTGCCAACACACTTACATGGTGGTCCTCACAGTGATGGTGCGGCCATGAAATCCCCAGACCAAACCACAAAAGTCTCGCACGGGAGCTGAGGGGACGTGCTGCGGCAGACAAAGGACAAAAATGAACGGCGCCCTGCATGGTTGACAATGTAAAGGGTGGTGATGGTAAATAGGAAAAATTTGGAGTGAAAAAAGGGGCAATAGAAGGATAAGAGTGAATAGAGGCAGAATAAGAAGCAATAGGAGAAATGACTGAAAAGGAAAAGCAAAGTTGTGGTAGTGGAAAAAAGATGTGTATACCTGAATCCAGATATCCACAAACAAAGGTGCCTGAGTGCATGATACTTAACAAAACCAGGTGTGTTGAGTGCGGTGTGTGAGATCCATGTCGGGAAGGAGCCCATAGTAGCCGTGCCCCCGCAAACATATCCCCAACGTCACACGTTGGCCCACAAATAGGGAGTGGAGGGGAGAATACCGATAGCCCAGGAACCATGTTGATAATAGTCCCGCAGCCAGCGGCGCCAACCATGTCATCCCCCGATGGGCCAGCAGATAGCAAGCACTCGGTCAGCAACGCTGCGTTTAAGAAGACGCCAGCGTGTCTGGCCGGGATGTGTGACGTCGATGCGCAGTGAGGACAATGAATAATGTGTCCTCAAGATGTTCGCTGTTGCATACCCTTCAGTCTCAGATAGGTGCTGGTGGGGCTGCGGGCTACAGGGATCCTATGCCCATTTGTCTATATTTCATGGGATTGTCCCAAGATTAGGCTGTTCTGGACAGAGCTCAGGAATTTATTATCTGAAATTTCTACACTGTTGATTCAGGACGACCCTGTACAGTGCCTTTTTCATGGCACTCTATGTTCCAACAGGGCATATAGGAAGACTATAGTCCCCATCTGTTAGATGCAGCTAAAGTGCTAATTCCAGTCTTTTGGAAAAAGTCACACTATCTATGTAGACTATAGTCTACTATAGAACATTGAGTGAAACAAGTTAATGAAATCTTTGAAGCTGAGAAATGGGTGTATACCTATAGCACTAGATTGGAAGAAAATAGAACAGAAAACCGCGCTAAAACAATGATGAGTAAAGTCCAATTAACAATCGATGAGACAAAGTCCAATTGAAGTCCAGAACAAAACAGTAGATTTCTCTATGTGATGAGATGGAGAAAATATATGAAAAATAACTGTGTGGTGAACTGCTTACCAGAACGTAAGCCAAATCAGACAGATGGCTTAAACCCAGCCCAGGCCTTTAAGAGCGTTCCAAATAGGCAGGATTCGTTGCGCTCATGCAGCAGAACGGGTCCGCACAGGGTTTAATCAGAAAAAAATACAAAGACCATAGCGTGATACTGACATAATGATATATTAGATCAAAAAAAGAAAAAAACTTGTGTTCCCACAAATAATCATGAAAATCATAAATGCACCCTGAATGCACAGCATATACAGGGACGTGAAAATGGTGACATGCAACATGCAATGAGTAGTGCCCTTGGAAGTGAAATTTAAAACACCAAGTGTATCTGTTTATCAGAAGATAACATTCGAAGAGCAGAAAAAACGCCAAAAAACAGAAAAACACACCAGGTGCACAGACACAAGAGGCCGCTTACCAGATGGCAAACTGGTGAAGATATAATCAGCTGTAGGCTTACTGCCTCTGTGTGACCCAGAGTATAAACTTAATTGAACCCATAGGGGTTCCTGCTCACCAGAAGGTTGATTGGAAATGGCCCAAACGAAACCCTGGCGGAGTCACCGCGATCCCGTCCTGGCAGGCTCTTCACAGGCTCAAATATACCTTGGGAAGTAGAGTAATGGCAAAGAAAGTCGGCTTCTATTGGAATTCTACCAGTGGATGTTGTGGCCACACTTGCATAGGGAGTCACACCGCTATCAAACTTGTCTCCTCTGCATGCCTGTTACACAAGGGCTGGCCACACAGGGGGGCAGTGATACATCCACAGTGTGAACTGCACAGGTGATCAAATCATAGCAGAAGCACACAGAGGCAGCATACCAAGGTGTTAATGCGGAGCATATACCTGCCAATGGCCAGGCTTTCAGGTAGACGAATAACCAAACCGGTCCTTTCATGATTATTTGTGGGAACACAAGTTTTTTTCTTTTTTTGATCTAATATATCATTATGTCAGTATCACGCTATGGTCTTTGTATTTTTTTCTGATTAAACCCTATGCGGACCCATTCTGCTGCATGAGCGTGACGGATCCTGTCTATTTGGAACGCTCTTAAAGGCCTGGGCTGGGTTTAAGCCATCTGTCTGATTTGGCTTACGTTCTGGTAAGCAGTTCACCACACAGTTATTTTTCATATATTTTCTCCATCTCATCACATAGAGAAATCTACTGTTTTGTTCTGGACTTCAATTGGACTTTGTCTCATCGATTGTTAATTGGACTTTACTCATCATTGTTTTAGCGCGGTTTTCTGTTCTATTTACTCTATTGGTGTGCCCCACTTACAACCGCAGCTTTATAGAATTTGATATTTATTGTCAATTTTTCACGATATTTTCATTATTTGTACCTAGGAGTTATTCTATCCTTATTCACATTTTGTTTTTTTCCTCATTGGTATTTATTTATATATATATATATTTTTTTTTCCAAGCGCAATTTTATTTAATTTTACTAGATTGGAAGAGTTTCCTGTTAAATGGTAACCCTGGATCTACTATATAAATAAATAGCACCACCCCAGATATACTGCGGCAGGGTGGCCCTCATGCACAAAATCATGTACTTGTAGGTCATTTTGTGCACCAGGTCTGGGGGGCACCGGCGGCGACCCACCCCCGCTGTGATTGGACACAGCGGGAGACAATCAGCAGGTCTGGTGGACGCGATGTCCGCCAGGACTTGCCGATCATTCTCAGGAGAGGCAGAATGGTGGTCTGCTTATGTAAACAAGGACGACCACCATTCTGTGAGAGGGGAAGATGGAGATCTTGTGTTCCTGCTAAGCAGGAACATGGATCTCTGTCTTCCCCCAGTCAAAGCATCCCCCCTCCCAGTTAGAAAGCCCTCCCTAGGAGCACATTTAACCCCTTGATCGCCCCTGATGTTAACCCCTACCTTGCCAGTGTCATTAGTACAGTGACAGTGCATTTTTTTAACACTGATCATTGTGTTAGTGTCACTAGTCCCCAAAAAGTTTCACTTATTGTCAGATTTGTTCTCCCCCCCCCCCCCGCAATGTCGCAGTCCTACTAAAAATTGCTGATCACCGCCATTACTAGTAAAAAAAAAAATTCAATAAATATACCCCATAGTTTGTAGATGCTATAACTTTTGCGCAAACCAATCAATATATGCTTATCGGGATTTTTATTTTACCAAACATATGTAGCAGAATACATATTGGCCTAAATTGATGAAGAAATTCGATTTTTTTTTTTTATTGCGTATGTTTTATAGCATAAAGTAAAAAATATTGTTTTTTTTTTTCAAAATTGTCTGTCTTTTTTTGGTTCTAGTACAAAAATAAAAACTGCAGAGTTGATCAGATACCACCGAAAGCTCTATTTGTGGGGAAAAAAATGACACCAATTTTTTTTGGTGACTGCGCAATTGTCAGTTAAAGTAACGCAGTGCCATATTGCAAAAAATGGCCTGGTCATGAAGAGGGGTAAACCTTCCGGGGCAGAAGTGGTTAATTTCTGTTTATTATGTACTCATTAATCCTAATCCTATTGTGTTAGATAGTTATGGATCCCAGTTTTTGTCTTTGCCCCATTTATTTCTTGCTTTCTTTTTTCTTTTTCATTCAGGGTGTACCAATAGTGTATGTTTTGTGATTTAGGTAAAGATTGTATGGGGATTTGTAATTGTGTAGGGTACTATCTGTTTGTATGCTGATTAAGGAAAAATAAAGAGCATATAAAAAAAGAAGAAGTTAATACAGAGGAGAAGTCCTAGGTAGGGGCTTTATTTGAAGGCTTTATACTGAACTGTGTGCTTGGTATTTAGATGTTGAGGCAAAAAAAAGGGGGGGTGGTTGTTGTGGGTGATTTTAACCCCCAGCCCTCCCTCCTTATTCCTGCCTCTAGAATAGCATAAATGGGGCCTGATATGTATGTATTTACATTATTTTAGGCCATGTGGGTAGAAAATCATAACCCTGGTGGGATGCTTATGATGACATGTTTTCTCAATGATTTTCAATCTATTTGAATGCAACCATCATGGAAGGAAAGGTCAAAAAGTGGAAGTCCCAATCTATATGGATTTTTATGCATGAGGGGTCATGTAATAGTATGTTTTACTGAATGGAAGTTTATTGCTGTTTTCTTCAGGTCATTTATCTGACCATTAGGTTTACCTCGGCGGGGACGATTTTTATTACAACTTTAATCCCAACTGTTATGGGTGGGTTTATTTTGGATTGAAAACTAATCAGGTGGAAAAATTTTTGTCCATATTTAACCTCTTCATCCCTTTTTCTTCTGTCACTTACGTTATGCATGGTTTACATGTATACCTTAAGGTAAAGATTAATGTAAGGTGGTGTGTTAATATCTTTGTGTTTCTTACTTTTTTATTTTTCATTGACAGAACATATAACACCCTTTTCCATTTAAAACGCCTGTCTATGTGAAACATGTTGGGTTCTTGTGTGTGGATTGTTTATCAATATTATGTAGCCATATAAGTGGCACCTTGTTGGAAATGTGGGGTAGAAACATAATTCTTTAGAAATGTATTTGATGGCGTTGATGTTCTGTAACAATTCTCATACTATGTTTACAGGATTTTTAATGTAGGGTTTTTTGCATCCCCTTGATTTTATAGATTTATAAAATAAAGGAGATTCTTTTTTAACATGTGTTGATCTTCTTTCTGAGAGACCACTCACCTGAAAATCTTTGGTTTTTTAGGCTTCACATATTTGATATCTATTTGCTCAATAATACCTTATTTTTTATCTTGTACAAAAAATTATTGGGGATTCAATTGTTATTACATATTGTTTGACCTTCGGCCTCCTGTATGCCATGCTTATTTTTCTGTATTTCCATTTATATATATGATTTTAATGTGCTTCTGAAGAAGCACCTCACTTGCGAAAAATGTTGAGCAGAATTTAAAGCTGGATCAAACCATCCCAGGCTGTGGCCATCCCCGACTTTGAACTATTTTAGGGCTTAATATATACAGTATCTCACAAAAGTGAGTACACCCCTCATATTTTTGTAAATATTTTATTATATCTTTTCATGTGACAACACTGAAGAAATGACACCTTGCTACAATGTAAAGTAGTGAGTGTGCAGCTTGTATAACATTGTAAACTTGCTGTCCCCTCAAAATAACTTAACCATGGTCGTCCAAAGAAGTTGAGTGCATGTGCTCAACATCATATCCAGAGGTTGTCTTTGGGAAATAGTATGAGTGCTGCCATAATTGCTGCAGAGGTTGAAGGGGTGGGGTTCAGCCTGTATGAGCCAAAAAAGAAAAAGATGGGAAACCTGCCTAGATTAAATGCAAGGTAGCACTCACTGGGTATATAACGGGGGGGGGGGTGTAATCAAAATACTGAGACAAGAAAAATAGAAAATAACAAACCAAAAGGACTATAACACACCCTAAAGAGTTGAACTACACAGTTTTACTAAGCTATAAAATCAGAATACAAAAAGGCAATATATATAAATCCCTAAATCCCCTATAATAGATCAAAGAAGGAAGTCCCACAAAGTGGGAACCCACCAACCTGTCTACAGCCTCCCAAATTACGACCTGTAAACAGATGGTCCATTCAATATATATCTGGATGGCTGAAATGGAAATCTGCAGTCCATGGAATCCTCCCACCCCTGATATAGACCACTCCCCTTCTACACCTATATGAACCCCCAGCTACATAAAAGTGAGGGCTGAACCGTGCAGTTCCCAAGGAGACAGCATGATTCTGCAAACGCAGAAATATTCACGCTGTTTCCTAAAGTGAAGTGACACAGTAGCCAATCACAAGAAGTACAAAAAATACCCAGTTATTCAGACCGTCAGTCAAAAAATGTCATGGAAAAAATGAACAAAAAAGGGGAAAATATAATAGTCCAAACAAAAGGCATGTGGGGGGAAGGAGAGCGCTGTACTCCTTATGATAATAGGTAGCCTTGAGTATGGATAATTCCCATTGATCTCATCCTCTAGTCCGAATGGAAAATTATTATGAGATACTCAACATAAATGGTGAATCGCTGAATGCTGTAAAATATATAGTCACAATGGTAGTAATATACCCTTGAATGTATTATCATGTAACCATATGCCGAGGTGTCTACTACATGCAGGTGTATCGTCCAGGCTGTTATAGCAGTAGACGCTATGTGAAGATGCAATTCCGGTTACTTTCTGATAAATATATGTCCTAGACATTTGTAGTAAGCAGGGTTATATAAAAGCACAATGTCATGGTTATGCAATAGAGTTTCTCTGTCAGCTTACCTGTCTCCATGTGTTCATCTCTAAAGACCAGCTGCCTCTCACCTTATAACCTCTCCTCTAAGCATGGCCCCACCCCAGGCCCTATCAGGGAACCCTATATTAACCTGTGCACTGCAAGCCAGCAGTGCTGATCAACCAATGTGTGTTTGCCTCTGCTGGCTCTTAAACTCTGCACCCTGGGGAATCTGTGCTCTAGCTCCCACTGGGATCCATGTTAGTTATCCTGTAGACCTGCTTCCTGAAACTTCCAGGGTTCAATCCGCAGCAGTCAGTCCTAGGGTCCACTACCTTAGAGGTGCACTTCCGACTCCTACAGAGTGCATCTGTCACCTGGTCCCAGGTGACCTGACACACAACAACGATTACTCACTGATAGTTGATTGCTCAGAAGTCTCTCTGATGCACCGTAGGATTCAGTCTGTCAATCGATGGATGTGCTGTGAATATCCAGTTGACACTATGTGTAATATATAGATATATCCAAACGGTAGCCCAAGAAGGAAAGAAAGCGATGTCTCAATGTATCTCACATGGGTTGGTAACAGATCAGAGGATGATTATCATAAAAGGAATGATGAACCCGCGCAGTGGAAATGGAAAACTATTGGTGAAATTTATGGAACTGCTGCCGCCCAACAAGCAGTCACCATAAATGGGGACAGCTGAATTGATTAGTGTGGTAGAAGGGTCTGGCGCTGTTCCTTTAATTGAATGATAATTCCCTGCCTGCGTATTTGTATGTCTCTAATTCAAAACAAGGCATGTGAATTCCTAAATATAAGCAAAACGTGCACATATCAAATAGTGGTATCCTTAAAAATATTGCACAGTTTTAAACAAGCTTTAAATATATATAAAAATATATATAAAAAAGATAAGCAGGCTACAAACATATAAATATAATAATGGTGTGGTCAAATCCCATACATGGTGTTGCTGGTATATATTCCAAATAACATAAAATGTGGGGTGGGGGGGGTGGGGGGGGGGGAAGGGAGGGGGGGGGAATAAAAGAGGTGTGGGAGATCAGTTACTGGTAAAGGAACTGAAAGGTGTTTAAAATCACTCCTAATAAAGTGCAGACGTGCTGGCAAAGTTCAAGAAAGTCCTTATTGTGTAATAACTTATTATCAAATTTGTTTAAATCCTTAGTGGTATGATCTCTTGGTATATATCTTGTGCAGTATCTTGGTGCAAGTGATGTGGTGTTTGTGATCCTTCAATAGTTTTAAAACCCTTGCTCTGAAAGTGCAGCCACTCACCGGATCCCTTCACCCCTGCAGGGGTATCAGGCAGTTACAGTTTTGCGCCACTGTACGGCAATCACTGGCAGACTCAGGATCGTGATGTTTCATATAAAAAGAGAGAAGGAGTGCCCATAGCGTAAAATCGTTTTTAAAAAGGTTTATTAAACAAGTGGAAAGGTACTCACAATTTCACAGTACAAATCAAGCGAAGTAGTAAAACGTCACGGTTAGCCTTCAGCGCTGGTAAGTAGGTAATGTTGGAAAGCACAGATTTAGGCCACGCCCTATGCGTTTCGTCGTTAGGACGTCTACGCTCCCGTAGACGTCCTAACGACGAAACGCATAGGGCGTGGCCTAAATCTGTGCTTCCCAACATTACCTACTTACCAGCGCTGAAGGCTAACCGTGACGTTTTACTACTTCGCTTGATTTGTACTGTGAAATTGTGAGTACCTTTCCACTTGTTTAATAAACCTTTTTAAAAACGATTTTACGCTATGGGTACTCCTTCTCTCTTTTTATATGAAACATCACGATCCTGAGTCTGCCAGTGATTGCCGTACAGTGGCGCAAAACTGTAACTGCCTGATACCCCTGCAGGGGTGAAGGGATCCGGTGAGTGGCTGCACTTTCAGAGCAAGGGTTTTAAAACTATTGAAGGATCACAAACACCACATCACTTGCACCAAGATACTGCACAAGATATATACCAAGAGATCATACCACTAAGGATTTAAACGAATTTGATAATACGTTATTACACAATAAGGACTTTCTTGAACTTTGCCAGCACGTCTGCACTTTATTAGGAGTGATTTTAAACACCTTTCAGTTCCTTTACCAGTAACTGATCTCCCACACCTCTTTTCTTCCCCCCCCTCCCTTCCCCACCTCCGCCCCCCACCCCCCCCCCCCCACATTTTATGTTATTTGGAATATATACCAGCAACACCATGTATGGGATTTGACCACACCATTATTATATTTATATGTTTGTAGCCTGCTTATCTTTTTTATATATATTTTTATATATATTTAAAGCTTGTTTAAAACTGTGCAATATTTTTAAGGATACCACTATTTGATATGTGCACGTTTTGCTTATATTTAGGAATTCACATGCCTTGTTTTGAATTAGAGACATACAAATACGCAGGCAGGGAATTATCATTCAATTAAAGGAACAGCGCCAGACCCTTCTACCACACTAATCAGAGGATGATTATCGTCCATATCCATGATGTCTATAGGTAGTGTTGATTATCCGTGGCCGTTCCATCTGAGAGTCATTAGATATGTTCACTTCCAAGGTTATATTGTCAGGTAGCAGTTCAGTGCCCTAACACCCACAAATAAGTGTTAGCTGGGGTGGGTGAATTGGGGGCGGTTCTCTCCCAACATAACAAGCTTACATGTTTCGTTCCCTAAATCATGGAACTTCGTCAAAGCTTGGGGATTGGTCAGTTGTCATCTGTCTAAATAGGGAGCCACAAACCACCCTTAATTGTTAAAATCAAAAACAGGTGCTACCTACCCATTAAGCAAATAAACCATGTGATATGTGTATAAATTTTTAAAAAAGGAGGTTCCTCTAAAGTGGTGTGTCGCCCATGCATCAGCATATCATATCAACATTCTCAAGTATAACATATATATCCATCTAGTTCGATGGTAACTTAAATAAGAAAATGACAGAACAAGCCTGAGAGGGTTATATGCCAAAACATAGAGACATAAAATACCTCAATTGTTCTGACATAGACAGTGGTATTGTTCAGGAACACAGAGCTAAGTAGGATAAAATGACCATACACAATGTCTTAATCGGGACAAGGATATCGGGACAAGGTTCAGCCTGTCAGTGCTCAGACCATACACCGCACACTGCATCAAATTGGTCTGCATGGCTGTCATACCAGAAGCAAGCCTCTTCTAAAGATGATGCAAAAGAAAGCCTACAAACAGTTTGCTGAAGACAAGCAGACTAAGGGCATGGATCACTGATGCCATGACCTGTGGTCTAATGAGACCAAGATAAACTTATTTGGTTCACATGGTTTCAAGCATGTGTGGCGGCAACCAGGTGAGGAGTACAAAGACAAGTGTGTCTTGCGTACAGTCAAGCATGGTGTGGGAGTGTCATGGCCTACGGCTGCATGTGTGCTGCTGGGACTGGGGAGATACAGTTCACTGAGGGAACCATAAATGCCAACATGTACTGTGACATACTGAAGCAAAGCATGATCCTCTCCCTTTGTAGACTGGGCCGCAGGGCAGTATTCCAGCATGATAACGACCCCAAACACACCTCCAAGATGATCTCCACTGTCTTGCTAAAGAAGCTGAGGGTAAAGGTGATGGACTAGCCAAGCATGTCTCCAGACCTAAACCCTATTGAGCATCTGTGGGGCATCCTCAAACGGAAGGTGGAGGAGTGCAAGGTTTCTAACATCCACCAGCTCCATGATGTCGTCATGGAGGAGTGGAAGAGGACTCCATTGGAAACCTGTGAAGCTCTGGTGAACTCCATGCCCGGGGGGTTAAGGCAGTGCTGGAAAATAATGGTGGCCACACAAAATATTAACACTTTGGGCCAGTTTGGAACTTTTCACTTAGGGGTGTACTCACTTTCGTTGCCAGCGGTTAAGAAAATAGTGTGTTGAGTTTTTTTGAGGGGACAGCAAATTTACACTGTTATACAAGCTCTACACTCACTACTTTACATTGTAGCAAAGTGTAATTTCTTCAGTGTTGTCACATGAAAAGATCTATTAAAATATTTACAAAAATGTGAGGGTTGTACTCACTTTTGTGAAATACTGTACATACATGCTACCATTTACAACACGAGTCAGGGAATTTAGCCCCTAAATGGAGTTGGTAATTGTATTAGCTAGTCAACATATACTTTTATGGTGTTAACTATTAATATTTTAACGTGTTTTCTTTCACATTCTGGTCAATAAAGTATCACATTTTTAGCAATATGAAGTATTGGTGCCTATAAAGTCCATCTTCTCTTTGCAAACAGTTTGCAATAAATCCTTATATCATTCTAGTGCTTTTTTCCTGAAAATACAGATTTGATAAACAGTTGTGCAAATATCATGCAACATAAAAAAAATGTGATTACCATCTTTTATTCTACAGGGACTGCATTTCAAAAAAAAATTATAATATAGTGGGGGTTTTAGGTATTTTGTTAGCCATATACAGATTTTAACATGTATGTAAACAAATTAAAAGTTACATGAGTGGGGAACTGGTTAAGAACTCTATGGTAAATAGGCTGTTCACTTTGCATGAGAATTTTTGCTTAGCTTACTGAATGTGGTGAAAACTCACAGAAAATACCCAATCAAATGCATGGGAAAAAAAACTGTATTTTGCTTGCATATGATTAGATGATGGAAGTCAGCAGAGCTTTTCCCCATTCTCTGAGCCAAGGGAATTACCTTGTAAGGTGAACAGCCTATTTGCCTTTAGTAAATCAACAACATAGGATTTAATTTCAAAAATAGCAAGTCAGCTACAAAGAGGCAAATCATCATGTAGCATTGTGTCACTCTGTTGCTGAATAAAAGTAAATGTTTAGCTGATCGAGAGCAGGTAAGTGATGTACTGTCCTAGCTCCATATGTAGAAGCTCTGAAAATTGTAATTTGCATGTGATAATTCAGCATAAATAGGTCTTAGCCTGAAGAACACATGTCTTACCATGAACAATAGATGATGAGTCCCTGAACTTATCAAACTCACTGCCATGGTCCAGCACAACCTCCACATTCTCTGGAAGCCTCAAAAGCCCAAAGCTTGGTGTAATTACCCATAGATGTAAAGCCTAGTGTAGCAAGCACAGCCCCATTTGGATAAGCCTATAATTAACGTCTCCTCCAATAGACTTCCAAATATCCTTAAACAAGGTGGGCAGATTCCAAACCTCTTTTGGGTGGACCAAGAAATCTGAAAATTTGTATATCAGCAGTCTTCCCAGCTGTATAAACTGAAACAGCTTTTTTAAGTCTAAACTTGTAATTGTTATTGTATAACCATGTGAGCCAAAAGTCTGTCCCCCTCCTTATGTAGTAACAATTTTAAGCACATAAAAATGCAAGAAAACAAATTCTTTGTTCTGTTCAAAAAACCAACAGCTTTCAAGTTTAGTTTTAAACTCAGAAGGCCAAATGTTTCTTCAGTGACATTTAAAGTGATTTTGCTACATTTTGATTTAGGGATTAATTGCTGACAGTATCACTAAAGATCATCTTTCACATTCATTGTGAATTGTTTAACATCCCCATTATAGATCTGATCTTCATTGATAAATAATGAATACAAGGCTCAGAGCCAAGTACTTAGAATGATGGCCAAATGTTTTGAAAGCAGTCGTTTCACAAGAAATTATTCTTTTATTGAAGCTATATTTGCCAAATGTCATTCATTGTAAAGTAAAATTGGATAACCCGGTGCATTTCATTTGTACATCCTGAAGGTAAAAGAAAATGAAATTAATAAATCAGAAAGACCTTCCTTCCTTCTTTCTTTCTTTCTTTCTTTCTTTCTTTCTTTCTTTCTTTCTTTCTTTCTTTCTTTCTTTCTTTCTTTCTTTCTTTCTTTCTTTTTCCCTTCTTCATATACCTTAAAAATGTTAGGTCTCATTTACTCCAGGATGATTAACTTGATCTGGATTGTTTTGTCTCTCAAAATTACAGTTCCCCTTTAAATTGTTACAGTGAGAAGGTTTCAGCAACAGAGGCAGTGCTGTCACTCCAAAAAGCAGTGGGCAGGACTAGGGGAGTCCAGGTATTGGTTGACAAGCTACAGGATTGTGAATAAGCAGTGACAATGCTGATAGCCACATTCCCTGCATTGTCTTCCTATGCCACTGTAGTGCAAGCAGGCACAGCACACTTTTATATATAAAAGTGGAGACTCTGCTCTGAATGCAGGAGCAGTGCATCAGTGTTGTCACACCAACACACAAAGTTGCATTATGTGGACTTCACTGGCAGGATCAACAGGTACTTGTGGAACTTTTTTAAGGGGAATAAAGAAAACTGTACGTACAGATGTACATTTTTTAATCACTTGCCCACTGGGCACTTAAACTCCCTTCCTAACCAGACCAATTTAGAGCTTTCAGTGCTCTCACATTTTGAATGACAATTACTCAGTCATGCAACACTGTACCTATATGAAATTGTTGTCCTTTTATCTCACACAAATTGAGCTTTCTTTTGGTGGTATTTTATCACCTCTGGGTTTTTTATTTTTTGCACTATAAAAGAAAAAAGACCAACAATTTTGTAAAAAAAATGCATATTTCTTAGTTTCTGTTGTAAAATTTTGCAAAGTACTAATTTTTCTTCATAAATGTTGGCCAAAACTCATATCGCTAGATATCTTTGGTAAGAATTAACCCAATTCAGTGTAAATTATTAGGTCTTTGTGAAAGTTATACAAGCTATGGTGCCAATCATTGAAAATTGATCACACCCGATGTACTGATGGCCTATCTCATTTCTTGAGAAACTAACAAGCCAGAAAAGTACAAATACCCCCCAAACTACCCTTTTTTGAAAGTAGACAATCCAAGGTATTTAGTAAGAGGCAATGTTGAGTTTTTTGCAGTTGTAAATTTTCCCCACAATTCTTTGCAAAATGAAGATTTTTTTTTCTTTTTTTTCCCCACAAAATTGTCATATTAACAGGTTATTTCTCTCACACAGCATGTTCATACCACAAATTACACCCAAAACACATTCTGCTATGCCTCCTGAGTATGAGTAATACCACATGTGTGAGACTTTTACACAGCCTGGTCACATACAGAGGCCCAACATGCAAATAGCACCATCAGGCGTTCCAGGAGCATAAATTACACATATAATTTCTAGACTACCTCTTATGCCACGTGCACATGGCCGGTTTTGCCGTTGGAATAAACTCCGAAGGTTTCTCTGACGGAACTCTGATGGAATTCCGCTCAAGCGTTCTTGCAGACACACGGTCAGACCAAAGTCCGACCATCCAGAATGAGGTGACATACAACACGTACGACGGGACAAGAAAAAGGAAGTTTAATAGCCAGTAGCCAATAGCTTCCGTTTCGTACTTGCTTCAGAGCATGCATAGTTTTTGGTCCGTTGGAACAGCAGACAGATGAGCGGTTTTCCCGATAGGAATTGGTTCCGTCGGAAATATTTAGAACATGTTCCATTTCTAGGTCCGTCAGAATTTTTGAAAAAAAGTCAGATGAGGCATACACATGAACGGAATAGACGATGAAAAGCTTCCGTCAAACTTTTTCTGTCGGACATTCTGCTCGTGTGTACGTGGCTTTATACTTTTGAAGGTCTTGGAGCACCAGGACAATGGAAATGCCCAAAAAATGACCTCATTTTGGAAAATAAACACCCTAACATATATTCTTTGAGGTATAATGAGTCTTTTGAACATGTCTTTTTTTCCACAAGTTTTTGGAAAATGTGGAAAGAAAATGAAAACGCATTTTTTTTTTTACACAAATTTGTCTGTTTATAAGATATTTCTAACACATAGCATGTACATAGCAAAAATTACACCACAAAATATATTTTGCTACTCCTCCTAAGTATGGGGATACCACATGTGTGAGACTTTTACACAGCCTGGCCACATACAGAGGCCCAACATGCAGGTAGCACTGTCAGGTGTTCTAGAGACATACATTTCAAATCTAATTTGACTACTTATTACACTTTTGTGAGGCACTGATAGGCACTGATGGGCACTGTAGTGGTATGGATGTGGCATGGATAAGCATTGATGTGGCACAGATGAGAACTGATGTCGCATGGGTGTAGCACGGATGAGAACTGATGTGGCATGGATGAGCACTGATGTGGCACGGATGTGGCATGGATTTGGCATGGATGAGAACTGTTGTAACATGGATGTGGCAGGGATGAGTACTGATGTGGCATGGACGTGGCACTGATGTTGCATGGATGTGGCATGGATGAGCATGTAAGTGGCATGGATGTGGCACGGATGGTCATTGATGTGGCACGGATGATCACTGATGTGACATGGATGTGGCATGGATGATCACTGATGTGGCATGGATGTGGCACAGATGAGCACTGATGTGGCATGGATGTGGCACGGATGATCACTGATATGGCATGGATGTGGCATGGATGATCACTGATGTGGCATGGATGTGGCACGGATGATCACTGATGAGCCATTGATGGGGATGGATGGGCCATGGATGGGGATAAATGAGCCATGAATGGGGATGTATGAGCGTGAATGAGGATTGATGAGCCATGGATAGAGCATGGATGAGTCAGAATGAGAATGGATGAGCCAAGATTGGGGTGGAATGAGCCGTGAACGGGGATGGATGAGCAATGGATGGGGATGGATGAGCATGAACGAGAATGGATGAGCCATGGATGGAGCATGGATGAGCCATGAATGGAGCATGGATGAGCAGAATGAGGATAGATGAGCCATGAACGGGGATAGATGAGCCATGGATGGGAATGGATAAGCCATGAATTGGGATGGATGAGCATGAATGAGGATAAATGAGCCATGGAGGGAGCATGGATGAGCCATTGATGGAGCATGGATGAGCCAGAATGAGGATGGATGAGCACAGATCAGCGCTGTGGGCACTTCAGATCCAGCCCACAGGACTGCTGCACCCGGCTCCCCCCTCTCCTCACACGCTGTACCAATTGGTGTGAGGAGAGGGGAGGAGCCGAACTGGACATGTTCCATTTTGTTTACAAGTGATCATGCCATCATTGACGTCATTGACCCATTACCCCGATAGTTGATGCGCCGGTGTTCTGTCAAATTAGCCAACTTGTCAGAAACTCCATCCACTTCATTTCTGGTTTCTTTAAACCATCAGTAATTGGAGATTTTGACAAATTTCTGTTTGGACACAACACTGGCAACCGATTCAGTCTGGTACAGGAAGATTTAGCTGTTTTGACAGCACAGCGGCTAACGAGATCAAAGTTGGCGCCACCTTAGAGGCGGCCATTTTGTTGGCTAATATTGATGGTTTAAAGAAACCGTAAGTTAAGCAGTTGGAGTTTCTGATGAGTTGGCTATTTTGACAGAACACCATGTCATGAAGACCCGACGGTCACAAACATTCCCGGGTGCACATCCAAGAGCGCGATTCTGGGAGGACATCTTACGACGGCCTCCCAGAGTTATCCGACCATGTTGTAGCTGTCATTCGGCTATAGCCCGGCCGGCAAATGGTTAAAGGGAAGCCACAGGTCTATCTTTATTTTTATTGTCATTATTATTTGAAATCCTTATAATTCTAACCAGCAAGTAAAATAACGAAAAAGGAATGAGAATGTTGCAATTTATCCTGTGCAAAATCTAAAAAAATAAGAACACAGATCTGGTAAATAGCAAGCATTATGACTGGGTCCTTCATCTTATAGACCCAAAAATACTGTATTTACAGACTAGGAAGTCCAAAAATATTTTGGAACCATCCAAATTAAAGCATGGATGTTTGGATGTTTTTGTGTTACAATTTTTAAATGTGTTACAATTGTGTTACAATTTCTAAATGTTGTTCCTTTTGTAATGAATTATCTCTAAGGAATTTCTTCTATAGTGTGGTATTTGGTAAACGTTTATACCTAATAAAGCGATAAAATGTATGCCCGCATAACAATTTCATGTTTTAATGTTTACAAATAAGTAAATGAACAAGACAAATATAATTATCTTATTAATGAAAAGTATTGAATGTAAAATGGTCCTTATACTGTAAGTGCTGCCCATTCTCTTCACAGCACACAGATGTAACAGGGTCAAATGGAACAATTAAGTGAGAGAAGAATTTCCAAACAGGAACAGTAAAAGTTGTTTTCAGTATGCATAGGGAAAAATGAAAATTTTACTTCTAAAAGACTGATAAAATGCAGAATATATATTTTTAGAAAATAAATTATGTCAAATACAGGATAGAGATTTGGAAAATTGAGATTTCATTCAGTAACACAATTGCGATATAAAGAGTTCCCAAAAGACTTAAATATTAATATTTAAAGGAAAAATTCAGCTGACGGAATAATAAACCTTACATATCCTCAACATTTTTGGAAAATTGCTACTTGTAGCAATAAGAAATCAGTAAGTAAGAGTAGCTGTACTTGTGCAGAAAGTGGGGTATTTCCATATGTTTCTCTACAGTATCTGCCATGTTTGGCTACATGAGGCTTAGCAGATGCTGATGGCAATAGACTATAGCAGTGTTTCTCAACTCAAGTCCTCAAGGCGCCCCAACAGGTCATGTTTTCAGGCTTTTCATTATTTTGCACAGTTGATTTGATCAGTTTTACTGCCTTATGCCGCGTACACACGATCGGAATTTTCGTCGGAAAAACAAGCTCAAGCTTGTCTTGCATAAACACGGTCACACAAAAGTTCTCTAAACTTTCGACCGTCAAGAACGCGGTGACGTACAACACATACAACGGCACTAGCAAAGGGAAGTTCCATACGAAGTGCGCCACCCATTGGGCTCCTTCTTCTAATCTCGTGTTTATCTCGTGTTAGTAGAAGTTTGGTGAGAGACGATTCGTACTTTTCAGCCTCGTGCTTTTCAGATCATTACTGCTCTTCAGTTTGTGCTTGTGGGTTCGTATCTGTTCTTCAGTGCGTGTAGTCAGTTTGCATCTGGGTTTCAGTGCGTATCATTATTATTATTATTATAGTATAGTTTTCCAGTGCGTTCTTGTCTGCTCGTTTCTGATTTTCAGCTCGCTCTTCTCAGGCCTTTCTGTTTTTCAATGCTTTCTGTTAGTTTGTTCTGACCAGCTGACCGGCCGTGTTGCGGTTACGCACTCGTCATAGAGTTCATGCTATGCGGGGGCTTGGTGTTCGGGTTCTTGCTTTGACCCAAGCCCAGTCCATGAACAGGTTGGGGAGGAGTTCATGGATGAAGAATTGGTTGCTACAGCGTGACCAATTCTGTCATATGTCTTTGTTGCGGGAGATCCAGGAGAATAATCCTGATGATTTCATGAATTTTCTCCAGATGACTGACCCCGTTTTTCACTGTCTGTTGGCTTTGCTGTCCCCTTATATTATGAAGCAGGACACCTGCATGCGGCAAGCCATCACTCCCGAGCAGAGACTAGTTGCCACGTTGCGGTACTTGGCGATGGGGATAAGACATGTGAGTTTTTGTATGTGGACGTGGGGAAGAATGGCCGGAGTCTTTGCCCAGACCGAGTTCTACGGACGTCTCCAGAGTGGTGGCTTGGGATTGCCACCTGTGGAAGAGAATGTGGAAGGACTCCCATTTGTGTCACAGATGAAGCATTTGGTCTGGGTGAACATCTGATGAGGCGATGTCCCCTGTGTGGACAGCGTCCATCTTCAAGTCCCTCTTCCTTCCGGGCTGCAGACTCCGGCTCTGTGCTTTGCCAGCGCCGCGTAACGTCACTCCCGCGCATGCACACAATAACAGCACACACTAGGGAAGAAACGGCACAGAGTTGCGTTTCTTCTCCGCGCATGCGCCGTTCACTTTATCAGTGGACTACAAGTGAAATATCTCCTAAACGGTGCACGTTTAGGAGATATTTCCACTACCTATAGGTAAGTCTTATTCTAGGCTTACCTATAGGTAGAAGTCCCAAAAAAGGGTTTACAACCACTTTAAGGAGAAATGCTCCAAATTATTTGGCCTCAGGTGGGCCTGAGGCCGCAATTCATGACATAAATACAATGATGGCCCTGGAAGTGCAGCAAAAGTATCTGGACTATTTTATGGGTAGGGGGGCCATTGCTATGCCAGCAAATGTTTGATTCTTTTATAAAATAAAAAATTATTTTGATCTGAAATCATCTTGAATTTGATTTACTGCTTGTGTTTCTTTTAGCTGTCTCCTAGGTTCTCCTAGTGCACTTGTAGTGGCAAGTGGATTTTGCTTTATTAAATAACCCCCATTGTCACTGTAAACACCAACTTAATACAAAAACTGGTATTGAGCATTGAAAGAAGAAGCCACACATTGTTGAGTATAAAACCTTTTACTCCGTGCACATTCACATGTGCATTGTAAAACATTTTTAGTTTTATATTTTGCTTTAACAGGCATGTTTCAAACCATAACATACAAAACTCTGGAACTTACAAAGTTCAACGTACAAAAAGTGAAGGCAATATCAGACATTAGTATGTCAAAACTGTGTTGATATTGCCTTCATCAGATGGGGTGATGTCACCCCTGTAAAAGCCAAATTTTGAAGATGCACAAAAACTGGGATTCAAAATAAGGATTTCCCTCCTGATTCCATGCTATGTCAACATGTGCTAGCTCCCTTCATGGAGGATCAAGGGGATCAAGGGACATGTTTTGGCGGTACAACCCCTTCCTCTCACTTACTTGAGTTGCGAGGAAGAGGTTGCACCCACAAAACATACATTGATATCCCATGATGGCAGATAGCACATGTTGACACACTGTGTGCATCTTCAAAATTTGGCTTTTAAAATGTATTAAAACTTTAGGAAATTTCTCAAAAAAATTATAAAATGGTGTAATTTTGTTGTTATTTAGATTCTCCCTAATACATCAATCATGTTCTTCAGTTTTTGTTCAACGTCATTGTTTTTTTGCTTTATGATGTCTAAAACCCGACTACACGCCATTATGTCCTGGATTAGCATTTGTGCACTTTCACTGGTGAAATGAGGAGATTGTTCTTCCACAACATGCACATCACCTAAAATCAATAAAACACAACATGTATTATAAATATGCAGGCATACATCTATTACCTGAAGATGTGGTCTCAGACACTCACCTGTTGTGATCACTATTTCAACCACATCATCCACCTCTCCTTCCTCCACATCCTCTGGTTGTGTTGTGCTGAGTTCCCCTTCTTTAGGAGGTGGTGGGTTCCTGGTGTCCTCAGACGTCCCGAGTCTTTTTTCCCCTATGAGAATTAAACAAAAGGTATACTTAATTAGCACACAGATATTTGTGGCCAGAAATAGGAATATGAAACATTGCTTGGAAGTGTGGTACAATTGTCTATTTTGGCAGAGTCCCAAGCTGAATACATGATTTTTTCCCTTTCTTCAAGCTGGAATACTTACCTTTTTTTGGACAATATTCACACATGAAGACACCCCTAGTATCCCCTGGAGCACCTGTGTGGGACACCCTAAAAAGTTTGTTCTGGTGCCCCACACTAGTGCTCCTGCGTCCAGATGTGTAAACAGCTGCTGAGTATCCTCTCCTTACATTACACTGAATCAAGTTTGCATTTAATTCTAGTTACAAACACATCTAGACAACAATGTACTAAACTTATTTGAATACAAATAGGCATGACCAAATGTAGTTAACCCTGTATCTGCAAAGAACATCATACTATTAGTAGGCGAACGAACGATGTTTACTATGACCGATTACTGTGTCCACGAGCCTGAAAGTTGTAATTTTAACAGTAAAGAAAAGCACAAGGAGCAGCATGCAAGTAATAATAATAATAGAAACACAGGACAACTAGTTACTTTTTAGAAGAACTCTCTTGATCCTTCTGTACTGATCCTGCTCCCTCAATTTCAGGTCTGACCAGAGTTTCCTCAATTGCTCCTTGGATCGTTGTACCCCAAAATTCCTGTGCAGACTTCTCACAACTTTAGACATGATCTTGGCCTTTCTCACATATGGGTTTAGGTAAGGCCCATACTTCAAATCATAGTCTGCCCTCTTCAAGATGTCCACCATCTCCACCATCTCTACAAAAGACATGTTTGAGGCCTTATATCTCCTCCAGGATTGGGACATTTCTGGCTCTGGGCTTTCCTCATCGTTACAGGAATTACGCACCTGCTGTGTGTCTGCCATGTCCTCTGCCACTGCGCCGAAAGAGATGGGGAATATTCTAGAAAGAATGTCAGGGGTGGGCGACGCGTGCAGCGTTTCACGCATGCACAGTGTATATAAAGCATGTGCGTCGGACAATCTGTGAGTGGAGGAAGTGCCGATCGTGAGAACCAAGGTAACATTTTAACTTGGGGCATCAGTGGCCTATACTGCTTCTAGATTGAGGCCTATATTGTGATAAGATTATGAGAGTTTAGCCTGACATTAGGGTATTTCTCTTGTTTTTTGTCTTGCAGAAATAATGAATCCGTTCAAAAAGCCAGAGTTTATGAGCCAGTTTATAGATAGGTACAGGGAGCTGCCCAGTTTGTGGCAAGTCAAACATAATTTATACCATAACAGACCAGCTAGTAAGGCAGCACTGGAGAAACTGCTGGAATTTGTAAAGACGGAGGTCCCCAACGCAGACAGCAATTTTTTGGACAGGAAAATTGGTAGCTTGAGGAGCACATACAAGAAGGAGCATAATAAGGTCCTGGCATCCCAGAGGTCAGGAACAGCAGCAGAGGATGTGTATGTACCCAGTTTGTGTTACAAAATGCGTTTTCTGGAAGACCAGACAGAAGTGAGGTCATCACTTTCCACACTTCCTTCCACCCCAACTGAGGCTTCCGAGGACCAACCTGGGCCTTCCATCCAGGAAGAAGTGGAGGACCCAGCTTGAGACAGGTATAGTATTTTTCTACATATTCCTTGTCCTAAAATGAATGATGTTAACTAGATGTTATTATTGATAAGAAATTAATGATTGAACAAAAAGTGTTTTATATATCAATAGACAGTAGTGGCCAAAAATGATTGGGACAAGAATGAAAAATGCTGGGGTCAGAATGATAGTCTTTTCTATTTATTAACATTCAATTTACAACAGTCATGAGCTGAAAATTGTGTGTGATTGATGAAGCAAAAACTAAAACTATGTCCCTTTTTTATACACAGGAAAGCCTCAGCCAGGATGAGGGTCTGGAATGTGGCAGCCAGGAGGTGGCAGGGAGAAGTGGCAGCCAGGAGGTGGCAAGGGGAAGTGGCAGCCAGGAAGTGGCAGGGGAAAGTGGCAGCCAGGAGGTGGCCGGGCCCAGTGGACTGACCCAATTCCAGGTCCCTCCCCTCCGCTTTCCACCCAAAAGGCCCAGGAAGGGGAGGAATGTGGAGGAGGCAGCACTTGTCCTCATTTGGGATGCTCATGTGACCCTAAGAGACCCCCCAGTGTTCAAGAGGGCTATGGCTGCATAGTAGAAGCAAAAATGCAGGAGATGGAGAAGGGACAACGCCTCTTATGTGAGAACATAATTTTGCAGACCCTAAATAAGGGGTTAAGTGGCCAAATGACCGAAAATACACAACTTTCGGAGTTTGTCCATCCTCCTCCTCTTACACGTCCTCCACCTCCTGCCACAACTCCACGAACAAAGCCACAGCATGCAGGGAAGCATGGAAGGAAGACAAGAGAGTGATGGCCTGGGTTCAGTCTGGTCTGAAAGAAGACGCAGGCTGTGGTAGTACCACAGCCTGGGGACATATATGTGATCTGCTGCTGTTCCTGATCTCTCTGAGTCTAGGACCAGATTGTACTCCCTATTGTATGGACTCCTCAGGCTACCAATTTTCTATTTCAAATAGTTGATGTCTGTCCTGGGGTACAAAGGCTTCACAAATTTCTGCAGTTTCTCCAGCATTGCCTTCCCTCTTTCTTTTGTAATGACCCAGAATAAATGGTAATTTTGTTTTCAGCAAATACTTGCCTATGTGTTTTTTTTTTTTTTTTAAAGATTTTATTGAAAATTTTTCAGGTTAACAGGTAAAGTTTGCCATACATTGTAGAGAAACAAACAATCAATGGGCAATATACACATATAGATCAAAAGAATCAGAACCAGAGCCAGTATAGGCGTATGTAGTCAGGTATGTGGCTCAGCAAGATAGTAAAGTAGGTGTCGCCACTTACAGCTATGGATGCAGGTTCAGAGAGGACGGGTGTGGTTCTTGGAGTACGTCTAAGCCGCGTTATGAGCAGTCCCGTTTCCGTTCACCCCTGACGGGATCTTAGCTGTGAACGGGAACGGGATACCTGAAGAGGGATGTGTAGCATGTAACATGACGGCCTAGCGACTGAAATTAGAATTTGTACAACGAAATGGATTCGTCCGAAGTGTAGGGCAGACCGAGGGTGCGTCGGTCGCTCGGAGGAACAATATATGCAGCTAATATTGAGTAAAGGCATGTGTGATATGCAAAGATATGGCAAGCTGAAGGCTTCAAAAGAATGCAAATCAGTCTCGTTAATGGGGGGGGTAAGCGGAAAGGGGGAACAGAGGGGGCAGGTGTGTTATCAAGGGGGGACACAAGGTGGCCTGTCATGTGAGCTCCTCAGAGTCTGGGGGGGTGGTTGGATCAAGGCCTGTTGTGTGTTCGAGTTTCTATAATGAGTCCAACAGGCCCAAGTGGCCTGGAATTTGGTAGGAGTATCTGTGGCTTGGGCTATGAGTTGCTCCATTTCCGCTATTCGGTCTACCCTGCGTGTCCAGTCCTGGACTGTGGGGGGGGAGGGGTTTCTCCAACGAGCAGGTATGCAGAGGTTGGCTGCATTGATCAGGTGGATAGTTAGGGTTTTTTTGTATGAGGTGGGGGACCCTTGTCTGTGGTGTAGCAGATATCGGGCGGGGGAGAAGTCTGGCATATATGTAGTGATTTGGGTAATGAGATCATGGATGTCTGACCAGAAGGGTTGGATAAGGGGGCATTCCCACCATATGTGGAGTAGGGTACCCTTAGCGTTGTTACACCTCCAGCAGGTAGAGGGAACAGAGGGGTGGAAGTGGTGGATTTTGTCGGGGGTCCGGTACCATTTCGAGAAAATTTTGTATCTATTCTCCTGTGTCGTGACGTTAATGGAACCCTTGTGCATGAGGGTAAATATGTTGTCCCACTCCGTGGGGGTGAGTTCTAGGGCTAGGTCCTTTTCCCATTGTTGTGTAAGGGTGTCATCCTTGATCTTGTGGCCAGCAAACAGTAGGGCATAATTGGAAGAGATGAGATGGCCTTGAGGTTCTGTTGAGGTACAAAGAAATTCAAACGGCGTGAGATCTCTGTGCCAATGAGAGTGTTGGGTAGAGGGTTGGAGGAAGTGTCTTATTTGCAAGTATTTGTAAAAGGGTATGTCGTGGTTAGGCAGAGTAGTTACAAGTGTAGGGAAGGAAAGGAGGGACCCATTTAGGAAAAATTTCTGTGCTCTAGCTGGTGAACTGGGGGTGTCAGGGGCAGTGTCTTTCAGGAAAAGACCCGGGGGAAAGGCTGGGTTGTCGTCCAGAGGGGTCATGGGGCCAGGTGAGGGTGTGAAGGCCAATAGTTGGCATGCTTTTTTGAACAAGGAAAGTGTGGTCCCGATGAGGGGGTGGGTTCGGGAAAGAAGTTTATATGAGGCAAAAAAGGAGGCAGGTAGCGAGATCGGAAGGGCTTGAAGGAGGTAGAGGATTCTGGGTAGAATGTTCATTTTTAGTATTGATATTCTGCCCAGCCAGGAAAAGGAGCCTAGATTCCATTTCTGTAAGTCGCCTTGAACGGAACGGAGTAGGGGAGGAAATTTTTGGCGTAGAGGTCCCTTAGGTCAGTCGTGATTTTGATCCCTAAATATAGTATGTCGGATTTCTCCCAAACGAATGGGAAATTACTACGACACAGGTTCACCGTCTCCCTTGGTAGAGTGATATTAAGGGCCTTGGATTTACCAAAATTAATTTGAAGATTGGATAAAGTCTTGAAAAGGGTAAAGTCTGCCAGAAGGTTAGGAATGGTCGTGATTGGGTCTGTCAAAAAGAGTAGAATGTCGTCAGCGTATGCTGCCAGTTTATATTGCTTTTGTTGGATGTTAATGCCCTTGATAACTGGATTTGCTCTCAGTTTACGGAGTTCTAATGTCAGAATGAAAATAAGGGAAGACAGGGGACACCCCTGTTGCGTCCCATTGGATACAGAGAAGGCGTCCGACAAGCCACCATTGATCCGGAGTCTACCGTTCGGGGAGGCGTATAGTGCTAAAATCATGTTTAGCATGCGCGGTGGTAAGCCCGCCACCTGCAAAGTAGCTTCCATGTAGTCCCAAGCGACCCGATCGAACGCCTTCTCTGCATCCAGTGAGAGGAAGAATCCTGGTGTGGCAGTTTTAGTAAGCCAATGATGAATGTTGAGGGCCTTTGTGGTGTTGTCCCTGGCCTCGCGGTCCGGGACAAAACCGACCTGGTCTAAAGAAACCAGAGATGGGATGAAGGGGATGATGCGATTGGCCAGTACTTTCGCGTATATTTTTAGATCGACATTGAGGAGCGATATGGGGCGATAGTTGGGTACCAAGGAGGGGTCTTTGCCGTGTTTCGGGATGAGGGTGATGTGAGCTTCCAATAGGTCTCTGTGAGCTACTGAGGTGGTTGTAAGGTCATTGAGTGCTTTGGTTAAATGTGGTAGGAGAATTTCCGACAACGATTTATAATATGCTGCCGTGAGGCCGTCCGGTCCCGGACTTTTGCCTGTCTTCATATGTTTGAGGGCAAGGAGGATTTCGTCCGACGTTATTGGGAGGTCTAGTGTCTGTGCGTCCTCTGGGGCGAGCGGAGTGGGGCCAAATTGTGCTAGAAAAACAGTTAGGGACTTCTTACGGTCAGCCGCTGCACCAGGGCTTTGGGCGCTCGGGAGGTTATATAGCTTGGTGAAATATTGTATGAATTGGGCAGAGATGTCCTCGTTTGTGACCACTGTCTCTCCTTTGGGAGTAGTAAGCTTATGAATAGTGTGAGAAGCTTTTTTGGATTGAAGAGCTCTCGCCAATAGTTTACCGGCTTTATTGCCGAATTCATAATATAGCTTTTGTGATAAGGTGTATTTGCGTTTAACCGCTATCGTTAGTGCGTCTAAGAGCTCTTCCCTAGCTTGAGTAAGTGCAGCGAGCGTGGACTTGGCGAGGGAGGCTTTGTGTGTCTGTTCTAGTGTACGAATGCGGGCCGTCAATTCCGCCAGGCGAGAGTTCTTGAGTTTGTTACGGTGCGCAGCTATGGTCATCAATTCCCCGCGAACGACACACTTATGAGCTGCCCATGTGACCGTGGGATCCACGTCTGGGGACGAGTTATCCCGAAAGAAGTTGGAGAGGCAAGTGGTCAGTCTCTGAACGTATATCTCGTCTGTCAATAGGGAGCTGTCTAGACGCCAGATACGCGTTTTCTTGGTGGGCGGATGCAGTCGTAAAGTCATGGAGATGGGGTTGTGGTCCGAGAGGATGGCCGGGTCAATGGTTGCTTTGGCTAGGTGTGAAAGGTCTGTCTGGGAGAGAAAAAAGTGGTCAAGTCTTGAGTATTTGTTGTGTGGGGGGGAGAAAAAGGTAAAATCTTGTTCTTTGGGGTGAAGCGTGCGCCACGTGTCGTGGAGTAGTAGGTCATGAAGTTGTTGCCTGATCGATTTTAGGGCCCTATAGGAAAGGGAGGAAGCTCCATTTGAAGTGTCAATGGAGGGAGATAGGGAGACGTTCAGGTCGCCACCCACGATGAGGGTTCCTGATTGGAAGCTGGAAAGTTGCTGTAGAGTATTACGGAAGAAGGATACCTGGCCAGTATTAGGAGCGTAAATATTTGCAATGGTGAGGGGTAGTTGGTTCAGGGTGCCTTTGATAAAAAGAAAACGTCCCATTGGGTCTGTTTGTACTTCTGTTACTTGGAGTGGGCAATTTTTGGAGATGAGTATGGTGACACCTTTAGATTTAGCTTCCGAGTTGGAGGAATGGAAAGCTGTTGGGAAGTAGTGGTTTTTGAGTTTGGGGATAGAGTCTGTCCGAAAGTGGGTCTCCTGTATGAGTGCGATGTGGGTGTGGGCCTGTTGTAGAGAATAGAGAAGTTTGGAACGCTTTTCCGGAACGTTAAGGCCCCGAATGTTTATGGAGTATAGTTTGAGTGTGTTTAATTGTTGTGAAGTTGTGTCCGTAGGAAAGTTGGTGTCCTGTGTGCCCGCCATAGGTGGAGGGGGGAGGGTGAGAAGAGGGTAATTAGGGGGGAGGGGAGAGATCCGGGCAGCTGAGGATGTATGTGAAGCAGATGTGTGCAAAGCCGGAAAGTATCCGAAGAGGTGTGGAGGTACTTATCCAACAACCTCGTGGGTAGCAATCGGTGTGGAACGGAGCCCGTGCAGGGAGAGAGTCCCGACAGGTGGGACAACACCCCCAACCGAGTCCGTTTGGGGGTTGGCCGAAAACGCTGGCAGAGAGGGACTAAAAGAGGGTAACATTCAATGAACGGGGTGTGAGCCGCCACCACGGGATGGTGTGTAGCATGAGAAGGGTAGGTATACTTAGTGGCCCACCCTTAGTGGGTGGGTCCTTATCCCAGTGGGTAGGGCAGGAACAAGACGGTGCTCCGGTAGTGGTGTGGCAGTGAGGGGTGACCCTAGCTATGGGTAGTGTATAGGTCAGCAGTGGGGGGATATACATTGCCGCCAGGCTCCCCATTCCGGGGAGAGGGCGCCAAACCGGCCCCTCCCTACCCCCCACACCCATCTCGGGTTCTGGGAAAGGCAGGGAAGGTGCGGCGGCGTCCGACGATAATTAAGCTCTGTAATCCTAAAAGACACTTAACAGGGAGATTGGTAACCTTAGGGGGGGCGACTGATGTGTGTCTGCAGATACTGTAACTACCTTAACAGCAGGATTAACCTCTAATAAAAAAAATAAAATAAAAAAAAACTTTAACTTAACACCGAGCTGCTGGGAAAACATACTAGAGCAGGTCAGCCATATAACCAACAGTCCGCTGTGCTGAAAATGAAGATATAACATAAAAACGGAAAGCCATAAGATAGTACTCTTACTTAGGGTCATGTCTAAACGGCTGTGGTATTACCGGTACGGTGTAGGCTTGAGTCCGCAAATGACTGGACGATTAAGTAAGAGGGCTTCTGTCCTGGTGTGCCAGCCGGTCGGTTCCTTTGAAGAGGATGTACCTGTAGCCTAAGGCAGGACCATCGATCAGAGTGTGGGTTCTGAGTTCGGTAGGGCGCACGCAGTGCGGTTGATTGATGAGGAACAGATCTTGTCCCTTCGGGTGTGAAGGCAGTGCTGGCGTCTGCGTGTTCAGGAGATCCGAGTGTGACCGCCGTAGGAGGTGCGGTTTAGGTGACTCCGCAGGCGTTGCTGGGCGGCGTCCGGGGTCGCTCAGACTTGTGGGAATTGTAGTAGCAGGGTAGGAGTAGTTCAACATCAAGCCCCGAGGCCATAACCTGGAAGTTCTGGGCGATGAAGTGGGCAACAAACTGAGTGCTGAGCTGCAAACAAACCAGAAAGGCTTAACAGTAAACGTGGGTGCCCTGTGAGGATCTTGTGACCCGGCTGACATGAACTGATGTGGTTGAGAAATCAGCCTGCAGCCAATAGTGTCCTCACATCTGTAGTGTGATGTGGGATTCAAAAATTGGGTCCCAAAACAAAAGGTCTTCAGTAAAGGCACTGAGCAAAACTCAACACAAGTAAAGATAAAGTAAAAATAAACGTGAAACAGAGAGGGAGTTTTCCTGCTCACAAGTTTTACCGGTCCCTGCGTCTCCTCCTGGACCGTGGGGAGGTGATGATGTATTCAGCTCCAGGTTCGCTCCGATAGTTGGGCTGGATCCTATGGGTGGAGGGTGAGCGTCGTCTGCGGTGTCTGGACTCTTGAGCTTCCATAGGTTCCTCTTGAGGCTGATCATGGTGAGATGGGACCATGCGAAAGGCGGCGTACCAGTTAGGCACTGGCACTGTGGCAATTCCAAGTGTGGCACAGAAGTGAGGGAGATCTTCTGGTACTTTGAGTAGTGCTGTGCGGCCATTATTGGAAGCCGAGAGGCAGAAGGGAAACTTCCATTTGTAGAGAATACGTTTCTCCCTGACGACATCCAGGAGAGGCCTCAGGTCCCTTCTGTGTTGTAGGGTGATCCCAGATAGGTCTTGGTATATTTGGATATGTGCACCCGCGTGTGTAATCTGCTGACTGCTCCTGGCTTGTTTTAGGATGTCTTCTTTTAATTTGTAGTCCACTATGCAGCATATTATGTCCCGTGGGGGGTCTGTTTCCCGTCCCCTAGGGCGCAGCGCGCGGTGTATCCTCTCCATTTGAATGGGGGTCTGCGGGGGTCGGTGGAGAAGGCCGTTGAAGATGCTCACTACTTCATGAGAGACCTGTTCCCCCTCAATGGTCTCCGGAAGGCCTCTGACACGGAGATTATGCCTCCTCCAAGTGTCGCTGCATGTCACGCATCTGCAGTGTGTGGGAGTCAACGCAATCAGCGACTGAGTGAATGGCGGTGTCGTGGCGTTCAGTCACGGTCTCCACTCTCAGGACACGTTCGTTCAGAAAATCCAGCCGCAGCTCCGCGATGGCGGCGGCTAGAGTGTCCTTAATGTCTGCAGCAATCAGCCTCAGATCCTGGATATTGAGCTGAGGTTGTGGGGTGAGTACGATCCCGTCTCCCTCAGGGTTGGAGCGATTCTGACTAGAGTCAGATGTGTTCGGGTTGGTCGGTGGCAGCGGCTGTGCTCCAGAGTGTGGTATGCTGTGAGGGGCCGGCGCCATATTGCCTCTGCCGGCTCTGAACATCTCCGGTATATGGCGGCTTTGTGACCCGGGTAGATCCCTGGGGGACCTCGAGCGGGAGGCAGAGGAGGATCGGGAAGCGGTACCCATTATCTAGGGGTAGTGTAGTGCAAGAATATCTCCCGGCTTCTTAGAGTTTCTCCCGTGGCGGACGGAGCTCAGGGTTTAGACGTCCGTCTCCATGCCAGGTCAGGCCACGCCCCCCTTGCCTATGTGTTTTTATTAAAAAAGGACAGTTTGTTTGTGAGTAGGCAGGTACATTTCCAAAATAAAATGTCAAAATAACAAGGGACACCAACACCAACCTCCTTGAGGTTAAAAAATATAAGATAATAATGTTGTGGTAACTTGGCACACAAAAAAAAAAAAAAAATATGGAGCTCACTAGAGAATAATTTTAAAATAATCAAAAAAAAGGAGATCTTGATTTAACCACTTCAGCCCCGGAAGGATTTACCCCCTTCCTGACCAGAGCACTTTTTGCGATTCGGCACTGCGTTGTTTTAACTGACATTTGTGCGGTCGTGCGACGTGGCCCCCAAACAAAATTGACATCCTTTTTTCCCACAAATAGAGCTTTCTTTTGGTGATATTTGATCACCTCTGCGGTTTTTATTTTTTGCGCTATAAACAAAAAAAGAGCAACAATTTTTTTACTTTTTGCTATAATACATATCCCCCAAAAATATATAAAAAAAACCTTTTTTTCCTCAGTTTAGGCCGATACGTATTCTTCTACATATTTTTGGTAAATCAATCAATAAGCATTTATTGATTGGTTTGCACAAAAGTTATAGCGTCTACAAAATAGGGGATAATTTTATGGCATTTTTATTATTATTTTTTTTTTACTAGTAATGGCGGCGATCAGCAATTTTTATCGTGACTGTGACATTATTGCGGCACATCAGACAATTTTGACTCATTTTTGGGACCATTGGCATTAATACAGCGATCAATGCTATAAAATTGCAATGATTACTGTAAAAATGTCACTGGCAGTGAAGGGGTTAACAACTAGGGGGTGGGGAGGGGTTAAGGGTGTCCCGGGCAGTGATTCTAACTGTCTGGGGGATGGGCTAGCAGAGGCACGACACTGATCGCTGCTCCCGATGACAGTGTCAGTGTCCTGTCACTAGGCAGAACGGGGAGATGCTGTTTACATCGCCATCTCCCCATTCTTCAGCTCCTTGACATGAACGTGGGTATCCCAGTGGCGATTGAGTCCGCGGGCCCCGTGGGCATGGCCATGGAGCTGCACGGCAGGAAATTCAAAGTAACGTATATGTGATGACAACAGTCGACAAGTGGTTCAATAAAAAAAGGAAAAAAAATCACTGTAAAAAATAATTCTAAACATTATTATGGAGATCTGGCTTTAAAAACTTAAAATATTATTAAGGAGATCACAAGAAATAATAAAGAAATAAGTTTGTCAGAACTCTGTGTGAATATCAACAGCAAAACAACTTCATTCTTCTAGCATTATAAAGAACAAAAGAATGCGCTGCATTAAAAAATCAAAAAATTTACAGCGTGACGAATGTGCTATCTCCATTATGAACGCTAGTTTTACCAGACCGAGTGCCTCCGTCTCGTACTTGATTCTGAGCATGTGTGTTTTTTTGCGCATCGAAATTGCATACAGACGGAATTTCCGGTAGGAACTTTTTCCAGCGGGAAAATAGAGAACCTGCTCTCAATCTTTTGCTTGTGGGAATTCCCCCAGAAAAAGTCAGATGGAGCGTACACATGGTCGGAATTTCAGACCAAAAGCTCACATCAGACTTTTGCTGGCGGAATTTCCCATCGTGTGTACGTGGCATCAGTAATTACCACAGCCGTTTCATCTGAGGAAAATCCTGAAAACATGACCTGTTGGGGCACCTTGAGAACTGGAGTTGAGAAACACTGCTCTATAGGATAAGTATCACAAGCAGATACTAGAAGGCAAAATTCCATCAATTACAACTGAGGCTGCAATAGTTATACCAATATAAAATTCAGCTTGGTTTTATACAGAACCTCCCATTTTATTCTCATAACAAGACAAAGACAAGTAAAGAATAACTAAACCCAAAAACAAAAATATAACACATTGCAGCCTACCAGTCCCTAGATATAGTGGTTGAATGAAATTTTATTTTTCAGGCTAAGAACATTTTCAGCAAGTACAAAAAATATCCATTGATCTTGACAGAAATGTCATGTTCTTGAAACTTCCTGTAAGATGAACTGGAAGCAAAAACAACGTTTTCTTTTTTTGCAAACTGTTATTCCAATCACTTCTCATGAAATAGAGATGCAAAAAGGCAATTTTTTTGAAGTTCAGACTGTGTTGCATCTATAACTCCCTTTATAGATACACTGGAGGAGTGAGCATAGCCACCCAAGGACAGGATCTTGCTACTGGCAGGATCACTAAATGAAAATAGAGAAGATAAAAGCCTTAAAAAGGAATGCAGCCACAATTTAGGCAATAAGGGTTAGTGGGCTGTCATATATTACATTTTAGGTCAAGTTCTAGGCTCTTCTGGCAAGCAAAACTCTACCACTCCCTGATATCACCAAAACTTTCCCACCTATTCATGCCTTCGGCACATGCCTAATGGCAAGGGAAGCTGGCCTTCATACCAATGAGCCAATAGGAATCCAGTTAACCTTCCAGCAAACTTCAGGCAGGTAGTGTCATGGGTGGGATTCAAAGTGATGACCCTTGTGCTGCTAGGCAGAAGTGCTAACCACTTAGCCACTGTGCTGCCCCGTTGTCAAATTTCTGAGATTTAGCGGGGTGTACAAATTAAAAGCCAGAGATCTTTTGTGAAATAGCACAAACCCATGCCCATGTTATTCAACTGCCAAATTTCAAAGCTTCAGTGGGCCGTACTAGTTGAATGACAGAGTTTGAGGTTTATGGACTTGGAGAAAAGCCTAGGATCCATGGGTCTAGATGGGGGGAAAGGGCTTGAGTTGACGTCCAACACAAGTACTGGCAGACAAATGGCATCTACTGCACATAAGTTCATATTTCTCAATGGCATTACCATTTAAATTTTGTAGGCCAGGTCTGGTTTGCTTTACTACATTTGGAGCTTCATTAGTGTTCAATATATGCCAACTCTGAATATGCTTTTACTGACCTTACTAATAGGTATTTACATTGTTTATTCCTTTTTATTATTATTTTTAAATAACACTGTTAGAGGCCTGCAATAATATTACAAATTTAATTATGCTGTATATTTATGAATGCTTTTTTAATTCTGGACAAAGCTGAGCTTTAGCCTACCTGGCTTTTTTTTAAATTTAATTTTCTTAAATATAACACTATGAGAGGCCTCCAATAATATTACAAACCTAATTACACTGTACATTTTTAAATGCTTTTTAAGATTCTGGTCAAAGCTGAGCTTTAGCCTACCTGATTCCCACAGCTACAAAACTATAATCTAACCTGGTTGTAGTTAATGCAATCTTGCCAACCTGCAGGCAATAATAATTCACAATACATAGCTGTCATAACAATTGCTTTTTTTGCAAAGAGACATCAAAGTCATTGAGAAAAGCTGCTGGGGTAATTGTCATAGATTTGTGTTTTGCAGCAATCAAAACATTCTTATGCTTTCGCCCTACTGAAAGCTAGCTGTTTGTACATTTTTTATTTAAATGTTGCAGAAGATGTGGTATTAAAGGTAAAAAATATTATTTATATTACATTTTTTTATTATTTATTTATAGAAATGGCAACATAACACTGAGTAATGTACAATAAAATGGACCATAAAAAGGCAAAGTTCGCTTTTTAAGTTGCACCATCCCAAGTAAAAATGCAGCATTACACACAAAAAAATTAAAAAAAAATAAAAATATACCTTACATCTCAGATTCCACCAGTGTTGTTTAGCTGAATTTGACATCACAAGCCAAGGCTCCATTCACACGTATGTGTTTTTTTCATGCATTTTGCAGAAATGCAGGGAATTTTTTACATGGGTTCCTATGGAACATGTTCACATCAATGCATTTATGTGCCTCTGAGTTTTTGGAAAGGGACAGGGACTTTTTTCCCTCAAAATGCAGCATTTTGCATGTAATAGACTTCAATGGACCCGCATCCATAACGCAAGTACCGCTTTTTTACTGCAACTTTGATGGGATTTTGCCATGTTGCTAAGGAGGGGGCTGCCGCATCCTTAACAACTGATTAGTCATCAGATGTCAGCAAGCTTCCCTCCTTGCTGACAGCTGAATAAAAAAAAAAGAATTGGAGGCAAAAAAAAATAAAAATTGTGAAATAAAACGGCCCTCCTGGTCTAGTATGGATTTGGAGGGGATCCCCCCAATGCCAAAATGTAAAAAAAATGGAGTGGGGTCCCCCCAAAATCCATACCAGACCCTTACCTGAGCATGCAGCCTATCAGGTCAGGAAAGGGAGGAGATGAGCGACTGCCCCCCCCCCCCCCCCCTGCCGTACAAAGAAACATGCCCCGGGTGGTGACCTCACAAGGTAATACTTAAAATCTGACCTGTTAGTGGGTCCTGAGGACAGGAGTTGAGAACCACTGCCCTAGGGGATGTGTAGTGTGCATAGAGCAGTGCACATAACCACAACAAACGTGCACTGCTTGTTCTTAACAATCTAAAATGAGGAGGGGTAAGTTCAGGAGCTCACAGAGGATGTAACAAGGAGGTGGAAAAACAGAGTAAGAAACAAATGAATAAAAAATAGATGACAAAGTGTGGATGGATTATTTTTGGAGAATAAGGATGTGTCAGTTTAATATTAGATTATATACAGCTGGCATTTCATCATTTCATGCATGCACTCTTGAAGAACCTGTGCTGTAAAACTCTGTTTAGTAGGTGTATATATTTGCATTCAGCAGCATGTCGCAGGGTTGCGGTGGGTCAATCTTACATCGTATTGTAATTCTAATTGCAATTTCAGTGATTTTTTTTTTCTTTTACTGTGGTTGTCCTCTTCTGCATAGCATTGCCTTTTTTCATACAACAGAAATAAAACATTTTAAATGACATATCACTGGTTAGTAATATCTCTATGACATTTTAATGGGACCTCTGTGGGAAAGGAAATCTCTGTAACCGATCTATTTTAAAGGTTAATCACAACAGCGGAGCAAGTATGCTCTAATGTAACACAAAACCATTGTGAATTTTGCAGTTATGATGTTACTATGTGTTAGATACATGGTAATACTTGTTATCCTATTGTCAATGAGCTTGTCAAATGCTTGTCAAAAACATTTGCAAATTCTAGGACTGTATTTAGCATTAGTGATTTCCTAGACATGAAACTAGTGACATAGTTTGCACAATCTTTACCAGTTTTAATGGTGTTCATTCACTTGGAAATGAAACACCAGTAAAAACATACACTATATTACTAAAAGTATTGGGATGCCTGCCTTTATGGGAATATTTGACCATTCTTCCAGAAGCGCATTTGTGAGCTCAGGCACTGATGTTGGACAAGAAGGTATGTCTCGCAGTCTCCGCTCCAATTCATCCCAATGGTGTTCTATCAGGTTGGGGTCAGGACTCTGTGCAGGCCAGTCAAGTTCCCCACCCCAAACTCGCTCATCTGTGTCTTTATGGACCTTGCTTTGTGCACAGGTGCCAGGGTTGCCAACAATCAGTAAATTTACTGACAGTTTGTAAAAATCAGTGACTTTTACAACTGTCCGTAAATATCAGGGGCTGATAATTTGTCATGCTGTATTGATTTTTGTAAGTGTAAACAAGGCAAATTACTTGTTATGGGTATTGTCAGTGTTTCCATATTGATATACTGTTTAAATATTGATTTTTAATAGGAGTTCTGTAATTTTCAGGTTGTCAGTAAAAAAATGTACTCTGCCAGTAAATCCCCCATGTATTCTCAGTAAAAAATGGCAACCCTGATTGGTGTGCAGTCATGTTGGAAGAGTATGGGGCCATCCCCAAATTGTTCCGACAAAGTTGGGAGCATGAAAATGAAAAACCTTACGGACTAAGACTAGGTTGCCATTAAAATGTGTGTGTAAAGGCAGGTGTCCCAATACTTTTGGTAATATAGTGTATCTATCAACAGTGCTACAAATATTCAAGACTTTGAAAACCTGCCTTACCCCCTAACTCACTGATGCTCACCTCTCTCGTGATCCCCCATGACTTCTTTCTCCATCATAGCCAGCACTATATTACCCTGCACTCCCCCAATCCCTTCCACACCAGGAGAGCTCAATAGCTCCATGGGAGGGATTTCCCCGGCAACACTGGCTGTGTTGACGATGGAATTGAGCAATTTTCTTTCCTGCAACCCGTGGTTCTAAACATCATCTATGGCCTGCCTAAGGATGTGGCTGCGGCTGTGTTGATGGGGGAACTGAGCAATTTTCTTTCCTGTAACCCGTGGTTGCAGGAAAGAAAATTGCATCATCTATGGTCTTGCCTAATGGTCAAGAATTATAAAACACACAGCTAAAAGGAAAAAAAAAAGTTGATGTTCATTAGACACAGGAATTTCTACAGTGCACTAAGCAAACAATAACAGATGCCGGGAATTAAGAAAGGAAGTAACACTGTGTAGTGTCCATGCAGACATAAAAAACAAATACTGAAAATTACACCCAGCATACAGAGCAAGAAAAGTGCTACCGTTTACTATTCATACACAATAAACACCGCTAGGGCTTGCCTACACTGGTGGCAGCCCTTGCCACCCCTCTGATGAGTGATCAAAGCCAGATCACTTTTCAGAGACTGGTTAACAGGTGATAAGTCATCTCCCCACCACTTGTTATAACACTGCAAAGCCACACCACTGTGGAGCAATCATGTGCATTGCACATTGCACAAGACAGAAGGTATCCATTTTGCTTTGGCTGTGGCATGTGTATACCCCCCTCCAACCAATGTTATAGGTTAAGGTTGGTTTTTGATGGGCAGTAAAACTGAGGCTCAACTGCCTATTTTTACCCCATCCCACCTTCCCCCTGGCTGTAAGTGTGCATCAGCTGAACATCATACTGAACATTACACACAGCATACTGAGCAAGAGAATTCCTATTATGCACTCTCTTTTTATACAAAATAAGAGCAGATACTGATAAGTACATCCGGTTTACAGAGGACATGAAGTGGTACTGTATCACATTTCAAAAAGAACTAAAAACAAAGAATTAGTACTATGCAATGCCAATATGAATTATCAATTATCAACATTATTTGAACCAATTTGCTCATCTCTACAAATCATGTTACATTAAAAATGCTGTTCGTTTCAAACAACCATCCTTCTGAAATTAAAATTTCAGGAGCACAGCTGGATGAAGAAAACACATGGGGAACTCAATATTCATGCAGAAGTGAAAATTTGATTGCAGATGTGAGTTGTCATATATTCCAGAGCTGCAATGTTACTTAACACATTAAATGAGAAAACTTCAAATGTATAATTGAGATACTTAACTGCTTGGAGGGTATTTTGCCTCTTAGTTCTTTAAAGTCTGCCTAAATAAATTCTTAACATCTCACAATATAAAAAAAATATATATTTTTATTCAAGTATTCTTTGTTGATTTTTTTTTCATTTACACATACAATCCACAAACAACATTTACCACAATCTCTAACACATGTATAATTCAATTATTCGCTTTTCATAAAAAGTGCACCACACTCTTCTGCTCTGTGCATATTACATCTCACAATTTAGCTGTTTCACACAGTGCACATGCTCCAAAACGTCGTCACACTGATAGTGACGTCACCGCGCCGGATACCTGTGTTTCCAAGATGATCAGAGCCAAGCCTCGGTTTCAGCTCCCTTAGAGACTGTATTAGGAAATCCTGCTGGACGGGACCCCCCCCCCCCACTCTCTCTCTCATGGACAGATCTTCCCTCACAGGATAACCACGCTGGGTAGACGCCACTAAAAAGAGGACTATCTGTGCTGTAACTCATGTTTATCACATGTAAGTGGATGTAAGCACCTGTATATTCATTAAATGTAACTGGTCCTAATCTGTTGACGCCTTTTCTGTTCTTTTGCATGTATTTGGAGTCTGCTTTCTGCTTCCCCTGGAAGGCTTGCCCTGGAGTACGGACTATCAACAAGAATACATAAGGTTTCTGGTCTTCTTGCTCTATATATTTTACTCCCCCCTCACATTGTTACAATATCATATGATTATTTTCCCAAGTGGACAGTTATATTTTATCTTTCTTAATTCAGCAACAGCGCCACTAACCTCTGTTTTTGTACATATCACTTTTAAAGGATGCATGCACTTTTTTTGCTGGAGGAACCATACTCATTTGTTGTGCAAATGAGTAACTCCTGCACCTCCAACAACAAAGCCCATCCATCTTAAATGTATACTACATATAATGTGACACTTAGTGCCGGTTCACACTGATGCGATGCGATTTAGATGCAAATTTTTTCATTGCGTGTTTGATTATTTCCAGCACGATTGTATTGCGAATCCAATGCGAATTATATGCGAATTGTATGCGCTGTACATGTAAATTAGGCACAGATGCAATTTGTGCTCAGGCCAATCAAAAAGGCAAGAAAAAAAATGGGTGTTAACTTCCTGTGCTCTTCCTTGTTTTCCTTTGTGGGGGAGTATTGTCGTTGAGGAGTGTGGTTTGTCTGTGAGTAGTATTATTATGTTTCATCAAATGCCGTTGATCATAGCAGCAGTTGTTACTGCTACTGCTGCAGTCCTGATGGACAAAGCCAGGAGGAAGAGGAGGAGGAGGATGAGGAAGAGACTGATGAGTACAAGAAGATATTGGGTCCATCCAATTATTCAAAATAGGGAAGAGAGAGGCCAGTTCAGGATCCTCTACAATGATCTCAGGCAGCATGAGGAGAAGTTCTTCAACTATTCCCGGATGTCAGTAAATAGGTTAGTACCTGTACCCTTCCTCCCTCCTTCTTATCTATCACAGACATGCATCCTACTGACCACCAATCCCACTGACCACCAACGCCACTGACCACCAACGCCACTGTCCACCAATGCCACTGACCACCAATCCCACTGTCCACCAATCCCACTGACCACCAATCCCACTGACCACCAATCCCACTGACCACCAACGCCACTGACCACCAACGCCACTGACCACCAACGCCACTGTCCACCAACGCCACTGACCACCAATCCCACTGACCACCAATCCCACTGACCACCAACGCCACTGACCACCAACACCACTGTCCACCAACCCCACTGTCCACCAATCGCACTGACCACCAACCCCACTGTCCACCAATCCCACTGACCACCAATCCCACTGTCCACCAATCCCACTGTCCACCAACGCCACTGACCACCAACGCCACTGACCACCAATCCCACTGACCACCAATCCCACTGACCACCAACCCCACTGACCACCAACCCCACTGTCCACCAATCCCACTGACCACCAATCCCACTGTCCACCAATCCCACTGACCACCAATCCCACTGACCACCAATCCCCAATCCCACTGTCCACCAACGCCACTGTCCACCAATCCCACTGACCACCAATCCCACTGATCACCAACGCCACTGAACACCAATCCAACTTTTGATCGCTTTTCTCCTTTTACTAAAACTGTTTCCTATTACCATTTTATTTGAATTTGTGTATGGGCTTTAGCCTGTCACTTACATTGAATTTGTGTTTTTATTTCTTAGTTTCGATGAATTGCTTCGTCTGCTTGGTACACGTTTGGAGTATCAGAACACCACCTTTCGGAATAGTGTAGAGCCAGCGGAAAGGTTGCTTGTTACATTAAGGTAAAATATAGATATACTTTGTAATTTTATGCTATGCACCATAGTAAGCTATACTAAGGAATGCTAAGAATGCAGACGGATATGACAACAAAATTGTTTTCCAAAAAAAATATTTTTTTTTTATTTTAAAAAACTTAATATGTCAATTTTTTGGATTACATACTTGGCATGAAATATTTTGGAAACAATCCAGCTCCCTCTGACTCTCTGACCTCCTGACTCTCTAGCTTTCTAACGTCCCCTGACTCTCAATCTGACTCCCTTACTTCCCCTGACTCTCTAACTCCCTCTGACTCTCTGACCTCCTCTGACTCTATAACTTCCCCTGACTCTCTGACTCCCTCTGACTCTTACTTACTGTAACTTTCTTACTTCCTCTGACTCTCTTATTTCCTCTGACCCTCTCACTTCCTCTGACCCTTTCACGTCCTCTGACTCTCTGAAGTGTCTCCTCCACCTAGTGCGAGTCCTTCTGTAATAAAAAAAAAAAACATAACTAATTTATTTGATATTTTTTGTCAGGTACCTAGCAACTGGAACTTCATTTGCCAGCTTACACTATGAGTACAAATTAGGAAAATCTACGGTGAGCACAATTGTGCGTAACACCTGTATCGCCATCTGGGAGGTCCTAAGAGATGTGGTCATGAAAAAAACAAACAAAGATGAATGGAACACCAAAGCTGAGTTGTTTTGGGAGCGCTGCAACTTCCCTAACTGTGTTGGTGCCATAGACGGCAAGCACATCAGAATTGTGAGGCCAGTCGGTAGTGGGTCAAAATTTTTTAATTATAAAAAATATTTCTCTTTCGTTCTGCTGGCAGTCGCTGATGCAAACTACTCGTTCACCTACATCGACATTGGTTCTTATGGGAGCAGTTCTGACTCCAGCATTTTTTCCCACTCTACCTTTGGAAGAATGATTCGGGAGAACGCACTGGACCTCCCAAACGAACGACCACTCCCTGGAACATCAGAACCCTGTCTCCCTTTAATATTTGTCGGTGATGAGGCTTTCGCTCTCTCAGAAAAAATGCTCAGGCCATATGCTAACCGGTCACTGTCTGTGGAGAAAAGGGTCTTTAATTATTGGCTAACAAGAGCACGCAGAGTTGTGGAGTGTACTTTCGGAATTCTGGCAAACAAATGGCGTTTTTTCCACACGCCAATAAGTTTACTCATGGAAAACGCCATAATTGCCGTAAAAGCTGCCTGTGCACTCCACAATTTTGTCCGCGAAAGAGATGGATACCTTTTCGAGGACTCTTTAATGGATGAGATGGAAGGCGCTGATTGGACACATACAAGGGGCAATTACCGGGGGGCCAGCATCCGTGAGCAATATACTGACTTCTTTATGAGTCCTGCCGGTCAAGTATCATGGCAGCTTGATTCCATTTAATACAGACCAATCATTTTTTCTTTGTCAATGCTGCATCGTGTACGATCTGTACTTTTTTCTGCAATAAAGTTTTATTGTTCGACAGTGTGTCCATCTATTTGTGGCATTTTCTGTGTCAACATACAGACCATGCAATATCATTCAACAACATTGGTGGTCAGTGGCGTTGGTGTTCAGTGGGGTTGGTGGACAGTGGGGTTGGTGGTCAGTGGGGTTGGTGGTCAGTGGGATGCATGCCCTTACATTGGTGGTCAGTGGGATGAATAAATATAAAGAGTGTGTAGCCGTACAATGTAGCCTAACCCTGACGTCTCCAATCAATAGACAAATACACAGTGATAAGCAATATACTTATAATGGGTTTATAGGTTCCAGGAGGTAATCGGTACATGAGATGGATGATTTGTGCCATAGTAAGCAATAGAAGCAATGCAGACAGAGATCACACCATTGTTCTCTTCCAAAAAAAATGTTTTATTTGTTTAATTTGTAATCTTCAAGTAATTACATACTTTTGAAAATATTTTTTGGAAAATAATCATACTTCAAACTTCAAACATTATGAAGAACCACATAACCAAGAGATAATACTCTGTCTCCTACTTCCCTTTCTCTCATCCTTCATTCTTTCTCCCCCTCACTTGATCTCTTCTTTCAAGTATGACCCTCTCACTTCCTCTGACCCTCTCACTTCCTCTGACCCTCTCACTTCCTCTGACCCTCTCATTTCCTCTGACCCTCTCACTTCCTCTGACCCTCTCACTTCCTCTGACCCTCTCACTTCCTCTGGCCCTCTCACTTCCTCTGACCCTCTCACTTCCTCTGACCCTCTCACTTCCTCTGACCCTCTCACTTCACATTACCCTCTCACTTCCTCTGACCCTCTCACTTCCTCTGACCCTCTCACTTCCTCTGACCCTCTCACTTCCTCTGACCCTTTCACTTCCTATGACCCTCTCACTTCCTATGACCCTCTCACTTCCTATGACCCTCTCACTTCCTCTGACCCTCTCACTTCCTCTGACCCTCTCATTTCCTCTGACCCTCTCACCTCAACCTCCACCTCACACTCTCTCTTCATCCAACATTAGTACAAGTATCCCACTGCATAATCCACGCTGACCTGAAAAGTTGGTAGGACCAAAAAACTTTTGCATAACGTAAACAAATGCAATATGGTTAACAACATGAAAGAGGCTGTGCCGTTTAACAGGTAGGCATCTATCAATTTGAAATATAGTTCTTTTTCTCAGGTGTTACTAGCTTCAGGTACAAACAGGGATTTCACAGTATCTGGTGGTTCACTCGTGGCGGGCCAATATAGCATCACCGCATCACAGACCTTGACATTTTGGTCAGAGGTGGGATACAAGCCCTGGCATTTGTGGACAGGCAATCCCACAGACCACCAATGTCAGGGCTTGTGTGACCACCAATCGGTCATCTGGTGGGATGCAAATACTCTAAAAAATAGAAAACATAACCTAAACAAATCCAATTTGGATTAACAACATGAAAGTGGCAGTGCCATTCAACAGGTAGGCTACAAGCAGAGTATTACAACAAATTTAAATCTATAAATTCAAATATTTTGTAACACTCTGTTGCTCAGGCGTTGCTTGCCTCAAATGCACAGGCGGGGATATCACTCTATCCGGTGGTTCACTCGTGGCGGGCCGATATAGCATAACCGCATCACAGACCTTGACATTTTGGTCAGAGGTGGGATACAAGCCCTGGCATTTGTGGACAGGCAATCCCACAGACCACCAATGTCAGGGCTTGTGTGACCACTAGGGATGAGCTTCGAGTTTGAGTCGAACTCATGTTCGACTCGAACATTGGCTGTTCGCAAGTTCGCCGAACACCGAACAATTTGGGGTGTTCGCGGCAAATTCGAATGCCGCGGAACACCCTTTAAAAATCTATGGAAGAAATCAAAAGTGCTAATTTTAAAGGCTTATATGCAAGTTATTGTCATAAAAAGTGTTTGGGGACCTGGGTCCTGCCCCAGGGGACATGGATCAATGCAAAAAATTTTTTTAAAAACGGCAGTTTTTTCCAGGAGCAGTGATTTTAATAATGCTTAAAGTCAAACAATAAAAGTGTAATATCCCTTTAAATTTCGTACCTGGGGGGTGTCTATAGTATGCCTGTAAAGGGGCGCATGTTTCCCGTGTTTAGAACAGCCTGACAGCAAAATGACATTTGTAAGGAAAAAACTCATTTAAAACTACCCGCGGCTATTGCATTGCCGTCAATACACATAGAAGTTCATTGATAAAAACGGCATGGGAATTCCCCACAGGGAAACCCCGAACCAAAATTAAAAAAAAAATAAATGAAGTGGGAGTCCCCCTAAATTCCATACCAGGCCCTTCAGGTCTGGTATGGATATTAAGGGGAACCCCGGCCAAAATTTAAAAAAAAAATGACGTGGGGTTCCCCCTAAATTCCATACCAGACCCTTCAGGTCTGGTATGGATTTTAAGGGGAACCCCGCGCCAAAAAAAAAAAAAAAAAACGGCGTGGGGTTCCCCCAAAAATCCATACCAGACCCTTATCCGAGCACGCAACCTGGCAGGCCGCAGGAAAAGAGGGGGGGACGAGAGTGCGCCCCCCCCCCTCCTGAACCGTACCAGGCCACATGCCCTCAACATTGGGAGGGTGCTTTGGGGTAGCCCCCCAAAACACCTTGTCCCCATGTTGATGAGGACAAGGGCCTCATCCCCACAACCGTGGCCGGTGGTTGTGGGGGTCTGCGGGCGGGGGGCTTATCGGAATCTGGAAGCCCCCTTTAACAAGGGGACCCCCAGATCCCGCCCCCCCCCTGTGTGAAATGGTAAGGGGGTACTTACCCCTACCATTTCACTAAAAAAGTGTCAAAATAGTTAAAAATGACAAGAGACAGTTTTTGACAATTCCTTTATTTAAATGCTTCTTCTTTCTTCCTTCATCTTCTTCTTCTTCTGGTTCTTCTGGCTCTTCTGGTTCTTCCTCCGGCGTTCTCGTCCAGCATCTCCTCCGCGGCGTCTTCTATCTTCTTCTCCTCGGGCTGCTCCACACCCATGGCATTGGGGGGGAGGCTCCCGCTCTTCTCTTCATCTTCTTCTTCATCCTCTTCTCTTCTTCCTTCTTCTCTTCTTCTCTGTTTCTCTTCTTAATTTTCTTCTCCGGGCCGCTCCGCATCCATGCATGGAGGGAGGCTCCCGCTGTGTGACGGCGTCTCCTCATCTGACGGTTCTTAAATAACGGGGGGCGGGGCCACCCGGTGACCCCGCCCCCCTCTGACGCACGGTGACTTGACGGGACTTCCCTGTGACGTCACGGGGAATGCCACAGGGAAGTCCCGTCATGTCCCGTGTGTCAGAGGGGGCGGGGTCACCGGGTGGCCCCGCCCCCCGTTATTTAAGAACCGTCAGATGAGGAGACGCCGTCACACAGCGGGAGCCTCCCTCCATGCATGGATGCGTAGCGGCCCGGAGAAGAAAATTAAGAAGAGAAACAGAGAAGAAGAGAAGAGGGAAGAAGAGAAGAGGATGAAGAAGAAGATGAAGAGAAGAGCGGGAGCCTCCCCCCCAATGCCATGGGTGCGGAGCGGCCCGAGGAGAAGAAGATAGAAGACGCTGCGGAGGAGATGCTGGACGAGAACGCCGGAGGAAGAACCAGAAGAGCCAGAAGAACCAGAAGAAGAAGAAGATGAAGGAAGAAAGAAGAAGCATTTAAATAAAGGAATTGTCAAAAACTGTCTCTTGTCATTTTTAACTATTTTGACACTTTTTTAGTGAAATGGTAGGGGTAAGTACCCCCTTACCATTTCACACAGGGGGGGGGCCGGGATCTGGGGGTCCCCTTGTTAAAGGGGGCTTCCAGATTCCGATAAGCCCCCCGCCCACAGACCCCCACAACCACCGGCCACGGTTGTGGGGATGAGGCCCTTGTCCTCATCAACATGGGGACAAGGTGTTTTGGGGGGCTACCCCAAAGCACCCTCCCAATGTTGAGGGCATGTGGCCTGGTACGGTTCAGGAGGGGGGGGGCGCACTCTCGTCCCCCCCTCTTTTCCTGCGGCCTGCCAGGTTGCGTGCTCGGATAAGGGTCTGGTATGGATTTTTGGGGGAACCCCATGCCGTTTTTTTTTTTTTTTTTGGCGCGGGGTTCCCCTTAAAATCCATACCAGACCTGAAGGGTCTGGTATGGAATTTAGGGGGAACCCCACGTCATTTTTTTTTTAAAATTTTGGCCGGGGTTCCCCTTAATATCCATACCAGACCTGAAGGGCCTGGTATGGAATTTAGGGGGACTCCCACTTCATTTTTTTTTTTTTTAATTTTGGTTCGGGGTTCCCCTGTGGGGAATTCCCATGCCGTTTTTATCAATGAACTTCTATGTGTATTGACGGCAATGCAATAGCCGCGGGTAGTTTTAAATGAGTTTTTTCCTTCCAAATGTCATTTTGCTGTCAGGCTGTTCTAAACACGGGAAACATGCGCCCCTTTACAGGCATACTATAGACACCCCCCAGGTACGAAATTTAAAGGGATATTACACTTTTATTGTTTGACTTTAAGCATTATTAAAATCACAGCTCCTGGAAAAAACTGCCGTTTTTAAAAAATTTTTTTGCATTGATCCATGTCCCCTGGGGCAGGACCCAGGTCCCCAAACACTTTTTATGACAATAACTTGCATATAAGCCTTTAAAATTAGCACTTTTGATTATTCATGTTCGTGTCCCATAGACTTTAACGGTGTTCGCGTGTTCGAGCGAACTTTTTTCCTGTTCGCATGTTCTGGTGCGAACCGAACAGGGGGGTGTTCGGCTCATCCCTAGTGACCACCAATCGGTCGTCTGGTGGGATGCAAATACTCTAAAAAATAGAAAACATAACCTAAACAAATCCAATTTGGATTAACAACATGAAAGTGGCAGTGCCATTCAACAGGTAGGCTACAGGCAGAGTACTACAACAAATTTAAATCTATAAATTCAAATATTTTGTAACACTATGTTGCTCAGGCATTGCTTGCCTCAAATGCACAGGCGGGGATATCACTCTATCCGGTGGTTCACTCGTGGCGGGCCGATATAGCATAACCGCATCACAGACCTTGACATTTTGGTCAGAGGTGGGATACAAGCCCTGGCATTTGTGGACAGGCAATCCCACAGACCACCAATTTCAGGGCTTGTGTGACCACCAATCGGTCGTCTGGTGGGATGCAAATACTCTAAAAAATAGAAAACATAACCTAAACAAATCCAATTTGGATTAACAACATGAAAGTGGCAGTGCCATTCAACAGGTAGGCTACAGGCAGAGTATTACAACAAATTTAAATCTATAAATTCAAATATTTTGTAACACTCTGTTGCTCAGGCGTTGCTTGCCTCAAATGCACAGGCGGGGATATCACTCTATCCGGTGGTTCACTCGTGGCGGGCCGATATAGCATAACCGCATCACGGACCTTGACATTTTGGTCAGAGGTGGGATACAAGCCCTGGCATTTGTGGACAGGCAATCCCACAGACCACCAATTTCAGGGCTTGTGTGACCACCAATCGGTCGTCTGGTGGGATGCAAATACTCTAAAAAATAGAAAACATAACCTAAACAAATCCAATTTGGATTAACAACATGAAAGTGGCAGTGCCATTCAACAGGTAAGCTACAGGCAGAGTATTACAACAAATTTAAATCTATAAATTCAAATATTTTGTAACACTCTGTTGCTCAGGCGTTGCTTGCCTCAAATGCACAGGCGGGGATATCACTCTATCCGGTGGTTCACTCGGGGGCCTATATTGTGCATTTGTGGGAGGCTCGATTGAATTATTTTCAAGTGATTGATTTCTATAGGGATAAGGACTAGGATTGATTTCTTTGTGCTGTTCCATAGGTCTTGACACAGGTGTATAGCGGTTTGGCATGAATGGCATTTGATTGTAGAGCTGTGGCACTCTGCTTTGTTGTGGTAAATGGTGAGGAATTGATTCACGTGGTCTCAATTCCATTGCCCTTGTTATACCAGGGGTACTAGTTGGAGGGATGATTAAGGAAGCAATTGGTGGAGGAATTGGATATGGGTTTTTTGATCTGGGGGTCTCATATATGCTTGGGTAGTCAGACAAACTGGAAGGATAAGGGTTTGGTGCAGGATTTTGAGCAACAGAAAAGGGTGTAATTATTTGAGTACTCGTGGCGGGCCAATATAGCATCACCTATAGCATCACCGCATCACAGACCTTGACATTTTGGTCAGAGGTGGGATACAAGCCCTGGCATTTGTGGACAGGCAATCCCACAGACCACCAATGTCAGGGCTTGTGTGACCACCAATCGGTCATCTGGTGGGATGCAAATACTCTAAAAAATAGAAAACATAACCTAAACAAATCCAATTTGGATTAACAACATGAAAGTGGCAGTGCCATTCAACAGGTAGGCTACAAGCAGAGTATTACAACAAATTTAAATCTATAAATTCAAATATTTTGTAACACTCTGTTGCTCAGGCGTTGCTTGCCTCAAATGCACAGGCGGGGATATCACTCTATCCGGTGGTTCACTCGTGGCGGGCCGATATAGCATAACCGCATCACAGACCTTGACATTTTGGTCAGAGGTGGGATACAAGCCCTGGCATTTGTGGACAGGCAATCCCACAGACCACCAATGTCAGGGCTTGTGTGACCACTAGGGATGAGCTTCGAGTTTGAGTCGAACTCATGTTCGACTCGAACATTGGCTGTTCGCAAGTTCGCCGAACACCGAACAATTTGGGGTGTTCGCGGCAAATTCGAATGCCGCGGAACACCCTTTAAAAATCTATGGAAGAAATCAAAAGTGCTAATTTTAAAGGCTTATATGCAAGTTATTGTCATAAAAAGTGTTTGGGGACCTGGGTCCTGCCCCAGGGGACATGGATCAATGCAAAAAAAAGTTTTAAAAACGGCCGTTTTTTCCAGGAGCAGTGATTTTAATAATGCTTAAAGTCAAACAATAAAAGTGTAATATCCCTTTAAATTTCGTACCTGGGGGGTGTCTATAGTATGCCTGTAAAGGGGCGCATGTTTCCCGTGTTTAGAACAGCCTGACAGCAAAATGACATTTGTAAGGAAAAAACTCATTTAAAACTACCCGCGGCTATTGCATTGCCGTCAATACACATAGAAGTTCATTGATAAAAACGGCATGGGAATTCCCCACAGGGAAACCCCGAACCAAAATTAAAAAAAAAAAAAATGAAGTGGGAGTCCCCCTAAATTCCATACCAGGCCCTTCAGGTCTGGTATGGATATTAAGGGGAACCCCGGCCAAAATTTAAAAAAAAAATGACGTGGGGTTCCCCCTAAATTCCATACCAGACCCTTCAGGTCTGGTATGGATTTTAAGGGGAACCCCGCGCCAAAAAAAAAAAAAAAAAACGGCGTGGGGTTCCCCCAAAAATCCATACCAGACCCTTATCCGAGCACGCAACCTGGCAGGCCGCAGGAAAAGAGGGGGGGACGAGAGTGCGCCCCCCCCCCCTCCTGAACCGTACCAGGCCACATGCCCTCAACATTGGGAGGGTGCTTTGGGGTAGCCCCCCAAAACACCTTGTCCCCATGTTGATGAGGACAAGGGCCTCATCCCCACAACCGTGGCCGGTGGTTGTGGGGGTCTGCGGGCGGGGGGCTTATCGGAATCTGGAAGCCCCCTTTAACAAGGGGACCCCCAGATCCCGCCCCCCCCCTGTGTGAAATGGTAAGGGGGTACTTACCCCTACCATTTCACTAAAAAAGTGTCAAAATAGTTAAAAATGACAAGAGACAGTTTTTGACAATTCCTTTATTTAAATGCTTCTTCTTTCTTCCTTCATCTTCTTCTTCTTCTGGTTCTTCTGGCTCTTCTGGTTCTTCCTCCGGCGTTCTCGTCCAGCATCTCCTCCGCGGCGTCTTCTATCTTCTTCTCCTCGGGCTGCTCCACACCCATGGCATTGGGGGGGAGGCTCCCGCTCTTCTCTTCATCTTCTTCTTCATCCTCTTCTCTTCTTCCTTCTTCTCTTCTTCTCTGTTTCTCTTCTTAATTTTCTTCTCCGGGCCGCTCCGCATCCATGCATGGAGGGAGGCTCCCGCTGTGTGACGGCGTCTCCTCATCTGACGGTTCTTAAATAACGGGGGGCGGGGCCACCCGGTGACCCCGCCCCCCTCTGACGCACGGTGACTTGACGGGACTTCCCTGTGACGTCACGGGGAATGCCACAGGGAAGTCCCGTCATGTCCCGTGTGTCAGAGGGGGCGGGGTCACCGGGTGGCCCCGCCCCCCGTTATTTAAGAACCGTCAGATGAGGAGACGCCGTCACACAGCGGGAGCCTCCCTCCATGCATGGATGCGTAGCGGCCCGGAGAAGAAAATTAAGAAGAGAAACAGAGAAGAAGAGAAGAAGGAAGAAGAGAAGAGGATGAAGAAGAAGATGAAGAGAAGAGCGGGAGCCTCCCCCCCAATGTGAGAGGGTCAGAGGAAGTGAGAGGGTAATGTGAAGTGAGAGGGTCAGAGGAAGTGAGAGGGTCAGAGGGAGTGAGAGGGTCAGAGGAAGTGAGAGGGCCAGAGGAAGTGAGAGGGTCAGAGGAAGTGAGAGGGTCAGAGGAAGTGAGAGGGTCAGAGGAAATGAGAGGGTCAGAGGAAGTGAGAGGGTCAGAGGAAGTGAGAGGGTCAGAGGAAGTGAGAGGGTCATACTTGAAAGAAGAGATCAAGTGAGGGGGAGAAATGTCTGGAGACATGCTTGGCCAGTCCATCACCTTTACCCTCAGCTTCTTTAGCAAGGCAGTGGTTGTCTTGGAGGTCTGTTTGGGGTCGTTATCATGTTGGAATGCTGCCCTGCGGCCCAGTCTCGAAGGGAGGGAATCATGCTCTGCTTCAATATGTCACAGTACATGTTGGCATTCATGGTTCCCTCAAGGAACTGTAGCTCCCCAGTGCCGGCAGCACTCATGCAGCCCCAGACCATGACACTCCCACCACCATGCTTGACTGTAGGCAAGACACACTTGTCTTTGTACTCCTCACCTGGTTGCAGCCACACACGCTTGACACCATCTGAACCAAATAAGTTTATTATGGTCTCAACAGACCACAGGACATGGTTCCAGTAATCCACGTCCTTAGTATGCTTGTCTTCAGCAAACTGTTTGTGGGCTTTCTTGTGCATAATTTTTAGAAGAGGCTTCGTTCTGGGACAACAGCCATGCAGACCAATCTGATGCAGTGTGCGGCGCATGGTCTGAGCACTGACAGGCTGGCCCCCCACCCCTTCAAATTCAGCAGTAATGCTGGCAGCACTCATACGTCTATGTCCCAAAGACAACCTCTGGATATGACGCTGAGCACGTGCTCTCAACTTCTTTGATTAACCATGGCGAGGACTGTTCTGAGTGAAACCTGTCCTGTTAAACTACTGTATGGTCATGGCCACCGTGCTGCAGCTCAGTTTCAGGGTCTTTGCAATATTATTATAGCCTAGGCCATCTTGATGTAGCACAACTATTCTTTTTTTTCAGATCTTCAGAGAGTTCTTTGCCATGAGGTGCCATATTGAAGTTCCAGTGACCAGTATGAGAGATTGAGAGCGATAACACCAAATTTAACACACCTTCTCCCCATTCACACCTGAGACCTTGTAACACTAAAGAGTCACATGACACTGGGGAGGGAAAATGGCTAATTTTGCCCAATTTGGACATTTTCACTTAGGGTTGTACTCACTTTTGTTGCCAGCAGTTTAGACATTAATGGCTGTGTGTTGAGTTATTTTGAGGGGACAGCAAATGTACATTGTTATACAAGCTGTACACTCGCTACTTTACATTATAGCAAAGTGTAATTTCTTCAGTGTTGTCACATGAAAAGATATAATAAAATATTTACAAAAATGGGGGGGTGTACTCACTTTTTTGAGATACTGTATATAAACATGCTTATGCTACTAAAAACAAAAAAGTAACACAAAAAAAGTAAATATTCACATGTGCATTATGTGCAAACTGTCCATGGATTTCAAACATAAAATTGAATGGTGCTCTCCGAACTCTATGAAAGACATTTTCTCCCGGTTTTCCGTCATATCAAATCTGATTTGCAACATTGGGACACACCCTCCTTCTCTTGGTTTGGGAAAGCGACTATACTTAACATGAACAGCGTCACCCTTCTCTACTTTTACAAGCCTTGACTATTCATCTGCCCCCAGCCTTTTTCACTTCCTACGACGGTGTTGTACTCAATTTCTTTGGGACCGAAAACGCCCACGAATTTCCTTCGCCCAACTGATACTCCCCAAGTCCAAGGGATTGTTTGGACTCCAAAATCTTCACAAATATTACTGGGCCTGCCATCTATCCAGGACAGTAGATTGGACTGTCCACTCCTTCACTAAGGCGTGGGTCGACCTGGAGGATTCCTTCACTCACTTGCCCCTAGAACCTCTTCCCTGACTTACCCCAAAATACATCACACAGACTCTCCTTGATCACCCACTCATATGACCGACCGTGAAAAGTTTTTGGGCAGAATGCAAGGCCGTCCCTATCTCTTCCTACCCGGGTCCACTGACCTCTACTCACCTTAACCCAGAATTCTCCCCCTGGGGATGCCTAAGCATTTCTTTGCCGAGGTTTGGGCCCACCACCACATTCTTGCCAAACATTTTTTCCATAATGGCAAGTTATTGAATCACACATCCCTGGCCTCGAGGACAGACTTTCCCCTCTTGGACATACACTCAAGTACAGCATTTCCTCCAGACTTTGGACTACCTAAATAAATAGAACTGCCCCCCTCACCCCCTTTGAATCCATCTGTTCCAGATCAGAAACCCAACAACACCTAGTGCCAACTAATTACTTGCTGCTGTTTGCCAAAGGCATTTACAGCCTGTTGTTCCTGGGAAAAGGACTTAGTTATACAGTATATTCGTGTTTAATGTGAGTGAGGTTTTAATCAATAAAATACAAACATGATTTTACTACACTGTTAGAGGCTGTTATACCCCTTTTGTCATTACATGCTATTGGAGCAAATCTATATGAGAATATGGGATTATAGCAGTCTTAAAGGGACCAGTACTCTATTATCCTAAAGAGTACCTAGAAAGAAACAAGCACACTAGTGGACAGGAGGAGCGCCATGTCTTACTACAAGCATAGAAGAGGCATTGCACATGGCAGAGTGATACCTGCTGGTCACAAACACATGCTTTGTTTGACTCTACATGTATTGTAGGTAAAATTATGAAGGTGAGCATTTAGTGAGCACAGCGATGAATGGAAAGAGGGCGTTTTAACCTAAGATCACCAGTGGAATAGTCACCCTGAAGATTATGTTTTTATGCTAAATAATATTGATAAACTGTCATCATTCAATTTTATGTTTGTTTTTTTTATTATTCTTTATTTTATTTTAAACAGCTTTTCATACAAACAAACATAGAAGAAGCAATTGCATGCATACCAAGAGATATAGCATAAGCAAAATTCAGTTCCTAAATGGGCACACAAAGTCCAAAAATCATATTCCTTCTATTTATAATTCCAGTGATGGCAGACTCTTAGGTCTTTATCGATCTACAGTAACTGTACAACGATTCAGAAACAACAAATCATCAATATGACACAAACAAAAAAACGGTTTATACGAAGGTTAGGGGAAAGGGTAATGGTATAATTGGGGCCCCTTTATTCCCCCTCCACTAGTGCAAGGCCGTATCCCTCGGAGCTAGTAAAAAGGGAACAATGGGTACATTTGTTGTTAAATTTCTCCTCCTTGCCTTGCAAAGTTGCGGTAATATTCTCTAGTGAGCCACAACAAAATCGACGGGGTTATTCCTGAGTCCATAGGGCCGGAATGCTAGCTTTAGCTGCATTTAAAAGGTGGATCATCATTGAATTTTTATATTTGCGCTTCGGAAAATCTGAAAGATGGAGATGATATCTGGCCAGGTCAGATCCCAAGTCATGATTTGTGATGTGCTTTATGATGTCCCGGACTTTGGACCAAAACCCTTCTAATTTCTGGCAAAACCAGAAATTATGCAGCATGGTATCCTCTGCCTCTCCGCATTGCCAGCAGGTATTCATCATATCAGGATGGATTTTCCTCATAATAGGGCGTACACACGGTCGGACTTTGTTCGGACATTCCGACAACAAAATCCTAGGATTTTTTCAGACGGATGTTGGCTCAAACTTGTTTTGCCTACACACGGTCGCACAAAGTTGTTGGAATTTCCGATCGACAACCACGCGGTCACGTACACCACATACGACGAGACTAGAAAAGGCCGGTTCAGAACCAAGCGCGGCACCCTTTGGGCTCCTTTTGCTAATCTCGTGTTAGTAAAAGTTTGGTGAGAGACGATTCGCGCTTTTTCAGACTCGTGGCTTTCAGACCGTTTTCTGCCATTCAGTTTGTGCTTGTGGGTTTGTATCTGCTCTTCAGTGCGTGCAGCAAGTTCCGCGTGACTTTAAGTAGTCATTGTATTCTTGTTCGTTCGTTACTGTTTTTCAGTTCGCTCTTCACAGGCCTTGCTGTTCTTCAGTGCGTTCTGTTACTTCGTTCTGAGCAGCCGACCGTTTTCTAGCCATGTTTCGTATGCTTAATCCTCGTAGAGTTCGTGCTGTGCGGGGGCTTGGTGTTGGGGTCCTGACCTTGACACAAGTCCAGTCCATGAACAGGGTGGGGAGGAGTTCATGGACCAAGAATTGGTTGCTTCAGCGTGACCAGTTCTGTCATATGCCTTTGCTCCATGAGATCCGTGAGAATAAACCTGATGATTTCAGGAACTTTCTCAGGATGATGGACCCCGTATTTCACCGTTTGTTGGCTTCGCTGACCCCCTATATTAGCAGGCAGGATACCTGCATGAGGCAAGCCATCACTGCGGAGCAGAGGTTGGTCGCTACCTTGCGGTATTTGGCCACAGGGAGAAGCCTGCAGAAGCCTAAAGTTCTCGACAGGCATCTCCCCCCAGGCTCTGGGGATCATTATCCCAGAGACCTGTTCTGCCATCATACAGGTCCTGCAGAAGGAGTATATGAAGGTAAGATTTTTATCCTTTAATATCACATTTTATTGTATTGAATGTTTGATAATATATTGTATTTCTTTCCTCATTCCCTAATTACCATGATTGTAATATGCTGTGAATGTCCCCTTTGTTCTCATGCATGCTTGATTTTTATGTAATTATTATTTTATGTCCTTCATACATATTTGCCCTTCAATAACCTCCCCAGCATGGTGTCTCCTGCCCTATATTCACCTCATGTAGTCACTTAACAATGTATTTTATCAGCTCCATAGTAGTGCTTTACCCCAAACACCCCCTAAAATGTTTGGTAATGTTATTTTTGATTTAAATTCAGGCAGAGTGCCAGAGGCTTTTTTTTGTGGTGTCCCCAAATGTTTAGTAACCCTCCCTCCCCCAACTGCTAAGTCAGCTGATCACAATTCTCTATCCTCAATTATCTATCTGCTGACTTTGCCAAACCCATACACACTATACCCATCTCTTTAGTGCTCAGATTTATGGATGAATTCCCCAAAGCATGTAGTGCAAGGGCCTGCCTGTATACTTTCCAATGGTACTGTTTAAAGTTTTTGTATCCTATTATTATCTTGATAGGTAATATCAGAATGTTCAAATGTCCTCAAATGTGTACAATATGTATTTATATCTTTGTATTCAGACACTTCTTACCTGTCCAGTGGTCTGCCAATAGTGTAACTAAGGAGGGGCTGTTCCAAGTAATACCCATTATTTAGGCATTCATCTCTCAATGAAGTGAAGAGGGTTACCTGTCCAAGAGTCCCCCCCCTATAATGTTAGAAATGGCCCATGAGAGGGGGGAGGGGGAATATGATAGGTGTACCTTATACTTTGGCCTTGTTAAATTCCCCTTAATAAATGCTATCTGGAGGTTGCCCCATAATGTTTGTGTCTAATCTGCTTGCCATGTTTCTGTGAAAAAATAGTAATGTTTATTGTTTTTTCCTCAACAGTTTCCTTCAACGCCACAGGAATGGCAGACTGTGGACTCCCACTTTGCCCAGCGGTGGGACTTTCCTAACTGCGGAGGGGCAATTGATGGGAAACACGTCCACATCGTCCCACCACCCAACTCGGGGTCGTACTATTATAATTACAAGGGGTTTAATAGTATAGTGATGTTGGCGGTGGTGTCGGCTAATTACGAGTTCCTGTATGTGGATGTGGGGAAGAATGGCCGGATGTCCGATGGTGGAGTCATCGCCCAGACGGAGTTCTACAGGCGTCTCCAGAATGGCAGCTTGGACTTGCCACCTCCAGAGGACAATGTTGAAGGTCTCCCATTTGTGTTCGTTGCTGATGAAGCATTTGCGCTGGGGGACCACCTGATGCGGCCATTCCCGATGAGGACCCTCACCCTGGAACAGAGGGTTTTTAATTACCGGCTGGCCAGAGCCCGAAGAGTGGTGGAGAACACATTTGGAATCCTGGCCAGCCAGTTCCGATTATTTCTGACACCTATCCATATGGTTGAGTATAAACTGAACCATATAATACTTGCCTGCTGTGTTCTCCATAATTTTTTAAGAAAACATTCAGCCAACTATGCTGGCTCAGTTGGGCCTGAGGCCGGAATCCAAAATCCATCAACACTGACGGCGCTTGAAAGTGGCCGTCCTGGCTTGCCCTCCCTGAGTGCCCGTGATGTCCGGTTACGATACCTGGAGTTCTTTGCGGGTAGGGGGGCTATCAATATGCCAGACAATCTGTGAAACCTTTTTCAAATAAAAAACAACCAAAAGAAATTCTTTGTGGACATTTACTGCTTGTGTTTGTTTTAGCTGACCCTGACAGAAATGTGTTGAGTGCAGAAAATGTCGTGATTGTGTAACCTTATACAAAGCACTGTTGGCTGGTACTTCCTAAATGCAAAAACACATTTCACTACAAGTGCACTTGCAACTGCATTGAACCTGCACTTGTAGTGCAAAGTGTATTTGCCTTTAGGAAATAACCCCCATTTTTGCAGAAAACAGCAATTACATCACCCCAAAAGTGTTGTATTGTAGTGTTGAGACAATAATCCACACATTCTTGAGTAAGCCACTTTTTTATACCTGCACAATCACATGTGCATTTACCAAAGGTTTTTAAAACAAACCAACATGTTTGTTGTATAACAATTTTTGCAGTAGCATTATCAAAAATCGAAATATCCATTTCAGATAAAACAGGCCTGTGTAAAACCAACAAGAAAGCCAAAAAACTTGAACTTACAAAGTTTACATTAGGTAAAACCTGAAGGCTATATCCGACATCAGTATTTAGGAACTGGGTTTGATATGGCGTTCAGGTTGGGGGAAATCACCCCTGGAAAAGCCAAATTTGGAAGATGCACACCAATTTACGAATGTCAACATGTGCTATCTGCCATCAGGGGGGATCAAGGGACGTGTTTTGGGGGAGCAAGCCCTTCCTCAACGCTACTTTCTTATTGAGGAAGGGGTTGCACCCCCAAAACACGTCCATTGATCTCCCGTGATGGCAGATAGCACATGTTGGCACACTGTGTGCATCCTCCAAATTTGGCTTTTCAAAACATAGAAAAAATTTTTCAAAGATTGGACCACAATAAAACAAGTGATTTTGTGGGGTTTAAATTCACCCCAAAACATCAATGATGTTATTATTTTTTCTAATAACATCACTGATTTGTTGCTGTATGTTGTGCAATTCGAGATTACACCCCATGATCTCCCCGATCAGGATCTGGGCACTTTCAGAAGTAAAGCGTTCTCTATCCCTCACATCACGATCACCTAAAAAGAGATAAAGAACAAAAAAAAGGTCTCAAAAATCTGCCACCATCCATCTCTTTTACCTGAGCCTGTGGTCGCAGACACTCACCTGTTGTGGTGCCAATCTCCACCACATCTTCTTCTTCCTCCTGCTCTTCTTCTTGGGTTGGTGTTAGTTCCCCTTCTTCCATAGTGGGGGGGTCTGTGGTCTCCTCGGATGAGGGGTGTTCTCCGAGTCTTTTCTCCCCTATGTAAAACAAAAATGGTATACTTAGCACACAGATATTTGATGGCAGAACTAGAAATAGGAAACATTGCTTGGAAGTGGGGTACAATTGTCAATTTTAGCCGAGTTCCAAGATGTAATTTTATTATTGCCCTTTGTCAAGCTGCAATACTTTACCTGTTTAGTACAAGCTTCACAGATGGAGACCCCCTATAGTATACACTGGAGCACCTGTGTGGCCCCCTAATAAAAATGGTGTTCTTGTGTCCCACACTAGTGCTCCAGTGTCCAGATGTGAAAACAGCTGCTCAGTGTCCTCTCCTTACACACAATCTAGTTGGCAATTCATTCTAGTAACAAACCCATCTACACAAACAAATATTTGGCATCCAAGTAGGCCCCAAAAAATGTGTGAAAATGCATATGGCCTAAACAATGGTGTTCTAGAGGCCGAAAGAAAAATGTTTGATACGAACGAATAATGGGCCCATGAACATTAAAGTTGCCCTTTTAAACGTTACAATTAATAAAAGCATATTGAGCAGAACGAACGGAATAAAGACAGAAAGAATATGAACACAGCACAACTACTTACTTTTTTGCAGCACTCTCCGGATCTTTCGGTACTGCTCTGGCTCTTTCAACTTCAGGTCCGACCACCGCTTCCTGAGCTGATCTTTAGATCTTCGTACCCCGAAATTCCTGTGAAGGCTTTTGATCACTTTAGCAATCATTTTTGCCTTTCGGATGTTGGGGTGGGGGTAAGGCCCATATTTCCTGTCATAGTCGGCCTTCTTCATGATGTCGACCATCTCCAACATCTCCCCAAAGGACATATTTGTGGCCTTAAAACGTCTCCTTCTGGATCGGGACGTGCCTGGATCCGGGCTTTCCTCCTTCTCCTCCTCGTTGCTATAATTAGCATGCACCTGCTCTAAATCCGCCATCATGCTCTTCACCCACTGCGCCGAACGAAAAGGGGCGGGGAATAGAATAGAAAGAACGTCAGGGGCGTGTGCGGAGTTACACGCATGCGCAGTGTGTATAAAGCGTAACACGCGTGCGTATTACGTACGATCTGTGAGCAGAGGAAGGAGCATTGGACGCGCCGATCGTAAGAACGAAGGTAAGAGACAAACTTGTGCCTATACTGCTTCTAGATTGAGGCCTATATTGTAACAAGATTAGGAGAGTTTTGTCTGACATTAGGCTTTGTCTTGTGTTGTGTCTTGCAGTGAACATGGATATCTTAATGAAAGACAATGACTTCATGTCAGTATTCATAGAGATGCTAAGGGAGCTGCCCTGTCTGTGGGAGATTACCCACCCCCATTTCAAGAACCAAGCAAAGAGCAAGGCAGCACTGGAGCAATTGTGTAAAATTGTGAAGCAGGTGATCCCCACGGCAGACATCACCTATTTAAAGATCTTCATTGGTGGCCTGAGGAGTACATATCTGAGGGAGCGCAAGAAAGTCCTGGATTCGCAGAGATCCGGAGCAGCAGATGACATCTATGTCCCCAGGATGTTGTCCTACGACAGGCTGAATTTTCTGGCAGGCCAGACTGAACCCAGGCCATCCCTCTCAAGTCTTCCTTCCACGCTTCCTTCCCCCCCCGGCTGAGGCTTCTGACGCCCAACCTGGGCCTTCCAGGCCACATGTGGAGGAGCCCAGATTTAGCCAGGTATAGCATTCCTCTAAATATTTCTGCTTGTACAATCAATGATGTTAACTAGATGTTAGTTGGGAGTACTAATTTATGATTGGGATTGATGATGCAAAAACTAAAACCATGTCCCTTTTTCATACACAGGGAAGTCTCAGCCAGGAGGTGGCCGGGCCGAGCCGGCTGGCTGATCTGCAGGTCCCTCCACCCCCCCTGAAAACAGAAAGTGGCAGTAGGAGGAGTGCCCTAGAGGAGGCTGCTATAGCATTCTTTTGGAGGGCTACAGAGGTCCTGGGAGCACCACACACCATGGAGGAGAACATTGCTGCCTTCATAGCATATAAAATGCAGAGGATGGAGGAGGGTCAAAAAGTCATGTGTGAGGCCCTCATATTGGAGGCTCTTGAGAAAGGTATGAGGGGCCAAATTACACCTCAGACACACCTTCGCGTTGGTCCTCCTCCTCCTCCTGCAGGTCCTCCTCCTCCTCCTCCCTCTCCTCCAGGTCCTCCCAGTCCTCCTCCAGGTCCCCCCAGTCCTCCTCCAGGTCCTCCCAGTCCTCCTCCTCCTCCAGGTCCTACTCCTCCTCCTGCCACATCTCCAACTGCACAGCCACAGCCGGGAAGGAAGCGTGGAAGGAAGACCAGACAGTGATTGGCCTGGGTTCAGTCTGGTCGGCCAAAAAATGCAGCCTCTTGTGGTACTACAGCCTGGGGACACAGATGTCATCTGCTGCTATCCGGATCTCTGCGAATTCTGGACCAGACTGCCCTCCCTTATATATGGACTCCTCAGGCCACCAATTTTGATGTTGAAGAATTGTTGTCTGCCGTGGGGGTCCTAGGATTTGCTAATTTCTCCTGTTTCTCCAGTGTTGCCTTCCTCTTTGTTTGGTTCTGATCCCTTAATAAAGGATTTTTTTTTTAATTATACTCTCCTATGTGTTTTACTTCAAAAATGACAGTTTGTTTGTGAGGATTCAGGTACATTTCAAATATACAATGTGAAATGAACAAGGGACACCAACAACAAACAATCTCCTTGAGATTAAATAATAAAAGATATCAATGGTGTTGGGGTAACTTGACACACAAAACACACACACAAATATTCTGGAGTAAAAATAAAAATAACATTGAACAAAGATCAGCCTTGGAAAAAATACAAACATTAAAGAAAAAAAAAGGCTTAAAATCCCAAAAAAAAAAAAAATATATATAAAACTGTCAGATGTGACAACTAATAACAATATATTCAGGGAATCCCACTAAAAAAACACAAATAAAACTTTGTGAGAAGTGTGTGTGAATATGAGCAGCAAAACTACTTTATTCTTGTCACATTATAAAGAAGAAGAGAGTGCGCTGTATTAAACCATTTTTAACATTGCAGCGTGACGAAAGTGCTGTATCCATTGCGAACGCTAAGTTTACCAGAACGAGCTGTCCCGTGTCGGAATTTCTTCTGAGCATGCGTGGCACTTTGTGCGTCGGAACAGGCCACACACGGTCGGAATTGACGCGATCGGATTTTGTTGTCGGAAAATTTTATCTCCTGCTCTCCAACTTTGTGTGTCGGAAAATCCGATGAAAAATATCCGATGGCGCCCACACACGGTCGGAATTTCCGACAACATGCTTCGATCGGACATTGTCCATCAGAAAATCCGACCGTGTGTACGGGGAATAAGAGTTGGAACCTTATACCACGTGTGAGCATCTTATAACACAGCTCTTGGTATTTACTTGCCACTGAAGAATAGTGGGCAAAGTAAATAATATAATCCCGCTGCTCATCGGAAAAAGTGATGTCTAAATCTCTTTCCCACTTCTGAAGAAATCCGGGGACGAATCCCTCGAGAGGGTGCATTAGCACTTTATAAACCTCAGGTATCCCATGAGCAGAGGACTTTGCCAAACCCTCTATCAGGCATACATTTTCTAACGGTGTGTTAATTTGAGTTGCCCACCCTCCGTGAAAAAGGCAACTAAGAAAATGAAATTAACAGAGTGGCACAGCTTAGCGTCACTAGGAGAGTGCTTATCAACCTCTCTCCATGACACTGTGCTGAATACGTGACCATATACGTCACCACACTACTGCACATTTTTTTTCTCTTCCTGTTCCAAGTTGCTTAAGAAGTGTGCACTCGTACTTAACATTAGGGATGAGCCGAACACCCCCCGGTTCGGTTCGCACCAGAACCCGCGAACGGACCGCAAGTTCGCACGAACGTTAGAACCCCATTGACGTCTATGGGACTCGAACGTTCGAAATCAAAAGTGCTCATTTTAAAGGCTAATTTGCATGGTATTGTCCTAAAAAGGGTTTGGGGACCCGGGTCCTACCCCAGGGGACATGTATCAATGCAAAAAAAACTTTTAAAAACGGCCGTTTTTTCGGGAGCAGTGATTTTAATGATGCTTAAAGTAAAAAAAAAAAGTGAAATATTCCTTTAAATATCGTACCTGGGGGGTGTCTATAGTATGCCTGTAAAGTGACGCGTGTTTCCCATGTTTAGAACAGTCCCTGCACCAAATGTCATTTTTAAAGGAAAAAATCTCATTTAAAACTGCTTGCGGGTTTAATGTCATGTCGGGTCCTGGCAATATGGATGAAAATCAGTGAGACAAACGGCATGGGTACCCCCCAGTCCATTACCAGGCCCTTTGGGTCTTGTATGGATATTAAGGGGAACCCCGCACCCAAATTAAAATAAGGAAAGGTCCCTATATACTCTGAACAGCAGTATACAGGCGGTGCAAACAAGACAGGGACTGTAGGTTTGTTGTTAAGTAGAATCTGTTTGTAATTTTGAACATTTTTAATGTGTTTAGCTCCAGCCAAAAAATCTTTTCTAAGCTTTTTGGAAAACATAGGGAAGGGTTATCACCCCTGTGACATTTGTTTTGCGTCTTTCCTCCTCTTCAGAAGATTTCACCTCACTTTTTTGTCCCAATGAAAAATGTTTTTTGAAAATTTGGGTTTTTTTGTGGAACAAGGATTGGAAAGCATCAGTGGAAAGGAGAAATTGTTTTCCCATATTAACTCTTACATGAGAGAATTTCCCTTCCTATGGGTAGATTTCATCTCACTTCCTGTTGTCTCCTTCCGTTTGCAAGTAGGAGTCGTTTGTAAGTTAGATGTTTGAAAGTAGGGTCCTGCCCTATATACTCAGTAGGGATGAGCCGAACACCCCCCGGTTCGGTTCGCACCAGAACCCGCGAACGGACCGCAAGTTCGCACGAACGTTAGAACCCCATTGACGTCTATGGGACTCGAACGTTCGAAATCAAAAGTGCTCATTTTAAAGGCTAATTTGCATGGTATTGTCCTAAAAAGGGTTTGGGGACCCGGGTCCTACCCCAGGGGACATGTATCAATGCAAAAAAAACTTTTAAAAACGGCCGTTTTTTCGGGAGCAGTGATTTTAATGATGCTTAAAGTAAAAAAAAAAAAGTGAAATATTCCTTTAAATATCGTACCTGGGGGGTGTCTATAGTATGCCTGTAAAGTGACGCGTGTTTCCCATGTTTAGAACAGTCCCTGCACCAAATGTCATTTTTAAAGGAAAAAATCTCATTTAAAACTGCTTGCGGGTTTAATGTCATGTCGGGTCCTGGCAATATGGATGAAAATCAGTGAGACAAACGGCATGGGTACCCCCCAGTCCATTACCAGGCCCTTTGGGTCTTGTATGGATATTAAGGGGAACCCCGCACCCAAATTAAAATAAGGAAAGGTCCCTATATACTCTGAACAGCAGTATACAGGCGGTGCAAACAAGACAGGGACTGTAGGTTTGTTGTTAAGTAGAATCTGTTTGTAATTTTGAACATTTTTAATGTGTTTAGCTCCAGCCAAAAAATCTTTTCTAAGCTTTTTGGAAAACATAGGGAAGGGTTATCACCCCTGTGACATTTGTTTTGCGTCTTTCCTCCTCTTCAGAAGATTTCACCTCACTTTTTTGTCCCAATGAAAAATGTTTTTTGAAAATTTGGGTTTTTTTGTGGAACAAGGATTGGAAAGCATCAGTGGAAAGGAGAAATTGTTTTCCCATATTAACTCTTACATGAGAGAATTTCCCTTCCTATGGGTAGATTTCATCTCACTTCCTGTTGTCTCCTTCCGTTTGCAAGTAGGAGTCGTTTGTAAGTTAGATGTTTGAAAGTAGGGTCCTGCCCTATATACTCAGCAGAAATTTGGGCCTTAGGTGTTGCTGTGGCCAAAACACTGTAAGCCCTCACAGGGCCCTGCTGTGAAATATTAGATCAAGAATTGTAATTACATGCCCCTGTTGAACAGGAGCTGAAAAATTAGGCCTTAGGCACTGGTGCTGGTGCCACAACACTGCAACCCCTCACAGACACTCTAGTTGGAACGCAGGAACGAGCCCTGCTGCAAAGTATTGCATCAAAAATTGTAATTACACGCCCCTGTTAGACAGGGGCAGAAAAATTGGGCCTTAGGCACTGGTGCTGGTGCCACAACACTGCAACCCCTCACAGACACTCTAGTTGGAACGCAGGAACGAGCACTGCTGCAAAGTATTGCATCAAAAATTGTAATTACACGCCCCTGTTAGACAGGGGCAGAAAAATTGGGCCTTAGGCACTGGTGCTGGTGCCACAACACTGCAACCCCTCACAGACACTCTAGTTGGAATGCAGGAACGAGCCGTGCTGCAAAGTATTACATCAAAAATTGTAATTACACGCCCCTGTTATACAGGGGCTGAAAAATTGTGCCTTAGGCACTGGTGGTGGCGCCCAGAACCAAAAATGTTCTTACAAGCTATCAGCGTGATGATTGAGGAGGAAGAGGATAATTACTCAGGGATAATCACTCAGCATCAGCATAGGCAGTCTTTGAAGGGATCTGAAAAAAATTATTCAGTTACATCAGCATCAGGTGCTTGGTAGCTGGTGGTGATCCAAGACTGATTCATTTTTATGAAGGTCAGCCGATCGACCGAGTCAGTGGACAGACGCACCCTGTGATCGGTTACCACGCCTCCAGCAGCACTGAATGTACGTTCCGAAAGAACGCTGGATGCAGGACAGGCCAGTAGCTCAATTGCATACTGTGCAAGCTCTGGCCAGTGATCCATCCTCAAGACCCAGTAACCCAGAGGATTTTCGGTGGGAAAGGTGTCCAAGTCTGATCTTGCCCCTAGGTATTCCTGCACCATGTAAAACAGACGCTGGCGATGGTTGCTGGAACCGATCATACCTTGGGGCTGCGGACCAAAAAATTGTCTGAACGCATCGGTCAGACGGCCACCTTCTCCACCGCTCCTTCTTTGACTGACCGAAGCCTCAGCAACACGTTGTCCAGAAACAGGAGTTTGTAACCTCCCAGTCTCTGGGAACGCGTTGCACAGACCTTTCTGCAAGGCCTCCCGAAGATGTTTCATCCTCTGCTCCCTCTGCGATGGCAAGATAAGGTCCGCAACCTTACCCTTGTAACGTGGATCAAGGAGGGTTGCCAGCCAGTATTGGTCCTTCTCCTTGATACCACGAATACGAGGATCCTTACGCAGGCTTTGCAGGATCAGGGAGGCCATGCAGCGTAGGTTTGCTGAGGCATTCGGTCCGGAGTCCTCTGGGTCACTAAGGACAACAACGTCCGCAGCCACCTCCTCCCAGCCACGTACAAGTCCATGTGTTCCTTGGGACTGATCCCTTAAAGACTGCTGATGCTGAGTGCCAGGCTCCACCTCCATACTGACACAATCTTCCTCCTCCTCCTCCTCCTCCTCCTCGTCCTCTTCCTGTGTGATCGGCGGGCACGCAGGAACACTGTCTGGATAAAGGGGGCCTTGAGAGCTAAGGAAGTCCTCCTCTTCCTGCCTCTGTTCTGCCTCAAGTGCCCTGTCCATTATTCCACGCAGCGTGTGCTCCAACAGGTGGACAAGGGGGACAGTGTCACTGATGCATGCACTGTCAGTGCTCACCATCCTCGTGGCCTCCTCGAATGGTGACAGGACAGTGCATGCATCCCTGATCATGGCCCACTGGCGTGGGGAAAAAAAACCAAGGTCCCCTGACCCTGTCCTGGTGCCATAGTCGCACAGGTACTCATTGATGGCCCTCTGCTGCGTGTGCAGCCGCTGCAGCATGGCCAACGTCGAGTTCCACCTGGTGGGCATGTCACAGATTAGGCGGTTCTTGGGCAGGTTAAACTCCTTTTGGAGGTCCGTCAGCCGAGCACTGGCATTATATGACCGGCGGAAATGCACAGAGACTTTCCTGGCCTGCCTCAGGACATCCTGTAAGCCCGGGTACCTGCCCAAGAACCGCTGCACCACCAAGTTAAGGACGTGAGCCAAACAGGGCACATGGGTCAGTTGTCCCTGTCGGAGGGCAGAGAGGAGGTTGGTGCCATTGTCGCAAACCACCATTCCTGCCTTAAGTTGGCGTGGCGTCAACCACCTCTGAACCTGCCCCTGCAGAGCTGACAGAACCTCTGCCCCAGTGTGGCTCCTGTCCCCCAAGCACACCAGCTCAAGCACCGCATGGCATCTTTTGGCCTGCGTACTTGCGTAGCCCCTTGAACGCCTACGGAGCACCGCTGGTTCCGAGGAAGAGGCCATGGAGGAAGAAGAAGAGGAGGGGGTGGAGGAGAGAGGTGTGTCACAATCAGCATTTTGGAGGCGTGGTGGCGGAACAACCTCCAACACTACTGCACCTTGTCCTGCATCCTTCCCAGCTGCCAGCAGAGTCACCCAATGCGCCGTGAAACTTAAGTAACGTCCCTGTCCATGCCTGCTGGACCATGAGTCAGCGGTAATATGCACCTTACCGCTGACCGCCCTGTCCAGCGAGGCATGGACATTGCCTTCCACATGCCGGTAGAGAGCCGGAATCGCCTTCCGTGAGAAAAAGTGGCGTTTGGGTACCTGCCACTGAGGAACCGCACATTCCACAAACTCACGGAAGGGGGCAGAGTCTACCAACTGAAAAGGCAGCAGTTGAAGTGCTAGCAATTTTGCCAAGCTAGCATTCAACCGCTGGGCATGTGGATGGCTGGGAGCAAACTTCTTTCGGCGGTGCAGCAGCTGGGGCAGGGAAATTTGCCTGGTACAATCTGACGTCGGTGTACCAAAAGCAGATTGCCCACAAGTACTTGGCTGTGACACACCTAATTCTACACCTTCATTCCTCTCACTGCAGGTCTCAGAGAGGACTGAAGGTCTAGTGGGGTTGGAAATCTCAGCTGATGAGGAGCAAGGAGAGATCGTCTTTGTTCTTTGGTGTGGGTCTTTCAGATACGCTTGCCAACGAACTGCATGGCAGGTCAACATATGTCTGGTCAAGCATGTGGTACCCAAGCGGGAGATGTTTTGGCCACGCGAGATACGCTTGAGACATATGTTGCAAATAGCAGCGGTGCGATCTGATGCACTCGTCTCAAAAAAGGCCCACACCAAAGAACTTTTTGAATAACGCGCAGAGACTGCAGCGCCCTGCACATGTGGAGCTTTGGGGTGTGATGCAGTCAATGTGCTGCCCTTAGGCTGGCCCCTGGAGGGCATCCTGCCTAGTTGGTGATGTGCCACCTCCTCCTCCTCCTCCTCCTCCTCTCTCCTATCAGGCACCCACGTTGAGTCAGTGACCTCATCATCCCCTCCCTCCTCATCACTGGAGCAAACCTGGCAGTATGCTGCAGCAGGGGGAGCATGACTGCCAGATTGCTGTCCTTCTTGGGCACCCCCTCTGTCCGTGCTCATGTTACTGCCTTCATTGAGCTCAGTATCATCATCAGAGCCTTCCAAACGCTGGGCATCCTCCTGGAGCATGTACCCAACACTGTGGTCAAACAGTTCGAGGGAATCCTCATGAGGACATGGTGGAGCTAGGGAAGGAGTCACTGATGACATTGAGCTGAGGGAAGAGGCCGCTGCTTTGCCAGACAAAGCACCCTGGGCATGGGTGAGAGAGGATGAGGAGGATGAGGACGGCTTGGTCATCCACTCGACCAAGTCTTCCGCATGTTGCGGCTCAACACGGCCAGCTGCCGAAAAAAAGGCCAAGCGTGTCCCATGGCCACGTGCTGATGAGGATGCACCGTCTCCACGACCAGCACTAGACACAGAGCCTGCTTGCCCTCTCTTATTGGCTTGTGACTGTCTGCCTCTCCTTCTTGGCCTTCCAGACATACTAATGGCCTGTAGCTGCACTAAGCTGGGATAGAACACCTGTAATTTTCTTCAGGTAGCTTTATATACTGTAACCAGACAAGCCTGCCTGTCAGTAGGAAGATAACAGGAACGGATCTAGCTGAACACTGTGAGCAGGACGTACTGCACTAAATGTATATAGCAGGAACGGATCTAGCTGAACACTGTGAGCAGGACGCACTGTACTAAATGTAAATAGTCTAGCTGCCTGACCGTGGTACTAATAGGATCAAAAAGAACACCTGTAATTTTCTTAAGGTAGCTTTATATACTGTAACCAGACAAGCCTGCCTGTCAGTAGGAAGATAACAGGAACGGATCTAGCTGAACACTGTGAGCAGGACACACTGTACTAAATGTAAATAGTCTAGCTGCCTGACCGTGGTACTAATAGGATCAAAAAGAACACCTGTAATTTTCTTCAGGTAGCTTTATATACTGTAACCAGACAAGCCTGCCTGTCAGTAGGAAGATAACAGGAACGGATCTAGCTGAACACTGTGAGCAGGACGCACTGCACTGAATGTAAATAGCAGGAACGGATCTAGCTGAACACTGTGAGCAGGACGCACTGCACTGAATGTAAATAGCAGGAACGGATCTAGCTGAACACTGTGAGCAGGACGCACTGCACTAAATGTAAATACCAGGAACGGATCTAGCTGAACACTGTGAGCAGGACGCACTGCACTGAATGTAAATAGCAGGAACGGATCTAGCTGAACACTGTGAGCAGGACGTACTGCACTAAATGTATATAGCAGGAACGGATCTAGCTGAACACTGTGAGCAGGACGCACTGCACTGAATGTAAATAGCAGGAACGGATCTAGCTGAACACTGTGAGCAGGACGCACTGCACTAAATGTAAATACCAGGAACGGATCTAGCTGAACACTGTGAGCAGGACGCACTGCACTGAATGTAAATAGCAGGAACGGATCTAGCTGAACACTGTGAGCAGGACGCACTGCACTGAATGTAAATAGCAGGAACGGATCTAGCTGAACACTGTGAGCAGGACGCACTGCACTGAATGTAAATAGCAGGAACGGATCTAGCTGAACACTGTGAGCAGGACGCACTGCACTGAATGTAAATAGCAGGAACGGATCTAGCTGAACACTGTGAGCAGGACGCACTGCACTGAATGTAAATAGCAGGAACGGATCTAGCTGAACACTGTGAGCAGGACGCACTGCACTGAATGTAAATAGCAGGAACGGATCTAGCTGAACACTGTGAGCAGGACGCACTGCACTGAATGTAAATAGCAGGAACGGATCTAGCTGAACACTGTGAGCAGGACGCACTGCACTGAATGTAAATAGCAGGAACGGATCTAGCTGAACACTGTGAGCAGGACGCACTGCACTGAATGTAAATAGCAGGAACGGATCTAGCTGAACACTGTGAGCAGGACGCACTGCACTGAATGTAAATAGCAGGAACGGATCTAGCTGAACACTGTGAGCAGGACGCACTGCACTAAATGTAAATACCAGGAACGGATCTAGCTGAACACTGTGAGCAGGACGCACTGCACTGAATGTAAATAGCAGGAACGGATCTAGCTGAACACTGTGAGCAGGACGCACTGCACTGAATGTAAATAGCAGGAACGGATCTAGCTGAACACTGTGAGCAGGACGCACTGCACTGAATGTAAATAGCAGGAACGGATCTAGCTGAACACTGTGAGCAGGACGCACTGCACTGAATGTAAATAGCAGGAACGGATCTAGCTGAACACTGTGAGCAGGACGCACTGCACTGAATGTAAATAGCAGGAACGGATCTAGCTGAACACTGTGAGCAGGACGCACTGCACTGAATGTAAATAGCAGGAACGGATCTAGCTGAACACTGTGAGCAGGACGCACTGCACTGAATGTAAATAGCAGGAACGGATCTAGCTGAACACTGTGAGCAGGACGCACTGCACTGAATGTAAATAGCAGGAACGGATCTAGCTGAACACTGTGAGCAGGACACACTGCACTAAATAGTCTAGATAGAAGATAACAGGAACGGATCTAGCTAAACTGAATACAGTGTATATATATATGCAACACCTGGGATGCATATATATACACAATACACTGTAAGTGCAGCTAACTGACTGACTGTTCTGCCTAATCTATCTAACTCAAATCAAATGACACTGTCTCTCTCTCTCTCTCTATCTCTCAGCACACCGGAACACACACTACACAGGGCCGCCGTGCAGGCGGCCTTATATAGTGTGGGGTGTGTACTAAATCCCCTGAGCCATAATTGGCCAATGCCACCCTGGCTTTGGCCAATTACAGCTCTCTCTACTGACGGCGCTGTGATTGGCCAAGCATGCGGGTCATAGTGCATGCTTGGCCAATCATCAGCCAGCAATGCACTGCGATGCCGCAGTGAATTATGGGCCGTGACGCGCCACACGAATTTGGCGCGAACGGCCCATATCGTTCGCAATTCGACGGACGGTCGAACAGCCGATGTTCGAGTCGAACATGGGTTCGACTCGAACACGAAGCTCATCCCTAATACTCAGCAGAAATTTGGGCCTTAGGTGTTGCTGTGGCCAAAACACTGTAAGCCCTCACAGGGCCCTGCTGTGAAATATTAGATCAAGAATTGTAATTACATGCCCCTGTTGAACAGGAGCTGAAAAATTAGGCCTTAGGCACTGGTGCTGGTGCCACAACACTGCAACCCCTCACAGACACTCTAGTTGGAACGCAGGAACGAGCCCTGCTGCAAAGTATTGCATCAAAAATTGTAATTACACGCCCCTGTTAGACAGGGGCAGAAAAATTGGGCCTTAGGCACTGGTGCTGGTGCCACAACACTGCAACCCCTCACAGACACTCTAGTTGGAACGCAGGAACGAGCACTGCTGCAAAGTATTGCATCAAAAATTGTAATTACACGCCCCTGTTAGACAGGGGCAGAAAAATTGGGCCTTAGGCACTGGTGCTGGTGCCACAACACTGCAACCCCTCACAGACACTCTAGTTGGAATGCAGGAACGAGCCCTGCTGCAAAGTATTGCATCAAAAATTGTAATTTCACGCCCCTGTTAGACAGGGGCAGAAAAATTGGGCCTTAGGCACTGGTGCTGGTGCCACAACACTGCAACCCCTCACAGACACTCTAGTTGGAATGCAGGAACGAGCCCTGCTGCAAAGTATTGCATCAAAAATTGTAATTTCACGCCCCTGTTAGACAGGGGCAGAAAAATTGGGCCTTAGGCACTGGTGCTGGTGCCACAACACTGCAACCCCTCACAGACACTCTAGTTGGAACGCAGGAACGAGCCCTGCTGCAAAGTATTGCATCAAAAATTGTAATTTCACGCCCCTGTTAGACAGGGGCAGAAAAATTGGGCCTTAGGCACTGGTGCTGGTGCCACAACACTGCAACCCCTCACAGACACTCTAGTTGGAACGCAGGAACGAGCCCTGCTGCAAAGTATTGCATCAAAAATTGTAATTTCACGCCCCTGTTAGACAGGGGCAGAAAAATTGGGCCTTAGGCACTGGTGCTGGTGCCACAACACTGCAACCCCTCACAGACACTCTAGTTGGAATGCAGGAACGAGCCGTGCTGCAAAGTATTACATCAAAAATTGTAATTACACGCCCCTGTTATACAGGGGCTGAAAAATTGTGCCTTAGGCACTGGTGGTGGCGCTCAGAACCAAAAATGTTCTTACAAGCTATCAGCGTGATGATTGAGGAGGAAGAGGATAATTACTCAGGGATAATCACTCAGCATCAGCATAGGCAGTCTTTGAAGGGATCTGAAAAAAATTATTCAGTTACATCAGCATCAGGTGCTTGGTAGCTGGTGGTGATCCAAGACTGATTCATTTTTATGAAGGTCAGCCGATCGACCGAGTCAGTGGACAGACGCACCCTGTGATCGGTTACCACGCCTCCAGCAGCACTGAATGTACGTTCCGAAAGAACGCTGGATGCAGGACAGGCCAGTAGCTCAATTGCATACTGTGCAAGCTCTGGCCAGTGATCCATCCTCAAGACCCAGTAACCCAGAGGATTTTCGGTGGGAAAGGTGTCCAAGTCTGATCTTGCCCCTAGGTATTCCTGCACCATGTAAAACAGACGCTGGCGATGGTTGCTGGAACCGATCATACCTTGGGGCTGCGGACCAAAAAATTGTCTGAACGCATCGGTCAGACGGCCACCTTCTCCACCGCTCCTTCTTTGACTGACCGAAGCCTCAGCAACACGTTGTCCAGAAACAGGAGTTTGTAACCTCCCAGTCTCTGGGAACGCGTTGCACAGACCTTTCTGCAAGGCCTCCCGAAGATGTTTCATCCTCTGCTCCCTCTGCGATGGCAAGATAAGGTCCGCAACCTTACCCTTGTAACGTGGATCAAGGAGGGTTGCCAGCCAGTATTGGTCCTTCTCCTTGATACCACGAATACGAGGATCCTTACGCAGGCTTTGCAGGATCAGGGAGGCCATGCAGCGTAGGTTTGCTGAGGCATTCGGTCCGGAGTCCTCTGGGTCACTAAGGACAACAACGTCCGCAGCCACCTCCTCCCAGCCACGTACAAGTCCATGTGTTCCTTGGGACTGATCCCTTAAAGACTGCTGATGCTGAGTGCCAGGCTCCACCTCCATACTGACACAATCTTCCTCCTCCTCCTCCTCCTCCTCCTCGTCCTCTTCCTGTGTGATCGGCGGGCACGCAGGAACACTGTCTGGATAAAGGGGGCCTTGAGAGCTAAGGAAGTCCTCCTCTTCCTGCCTCTGTTCTGCCTCAAGTGCCCTGTCCATTATTCCACGCAGCGTGTGCTCCAACAGGTGGACAAGGGGGACAGTGTCACTGATGCATGCACTGTCAGTGCTCACCATCCTCGTGGCCTCCTCGAATGGTGACAGGACAGTGCATGCATCCCTGATCATGGCCCACTGGCGTGGGGAAAAAAAACCAAGGTCCCCTGACCCTGTCCTGGTGCCATAGTCGCACAGGTACTCATTGATGGCCCTCTGCTGCGTGTGCAGCCGCTGCAGCATGGCCAACGTCGAGTTCCACCTGGTGGGCATGTCACAGATTAGGCGGTTCTTGGGCAGGTTAAACTCCTTTTGGAGGTCCGTCAGCCGAGCACTGGCATTATATGACCGGCGGAAATGCACAGAGACTTTCCTGGCCTGCCTCAGGACATCCTGTAAGCCCGGGTACCTGCCCAAGAACCGCTGCACCACCAAGTTAAGGACGTGAGCCAAACAGGGCACATGGGTCAGTTGTCCCTGTCGGAGGGCAGAGAGGAGGTTGGTGCCATTGTCGCAAACCACCATTCCTACCTTAAGTTGGCGTGGCGTCAACCACCTCTGAACCTGCCCCTGCAGAGCTGACAAAACCTCTGCCCCAGTGTGGCTCCTGTCCCCCAAGCACACCAGCTCAAGCACCGCATGGCATCTTTTGGCCTGCGTACTTGCGTAGCCCCTTGAACGCCTACGGAGCACCGCTGGTTCCGAGGAAGAGGCCATGGAGGAAGAAGAAGAGGAGGGGGTGGAGGAGAGAGGTGTGTCACAATCAGCATTTTGGAGGCGTGGTGGCGGAACAACCTCCAACACTACTGCACCTTGTCCTGCATTCTTCCCAGCTGCCAGCAGAGTCACCCAATGCGCCGTGAAACTTAAGTAACGTCCCTGTCCATGCCTGCTGGACCATGAGTCAGCGGTAATATGCACCTTACCGCTGACCGCCCTGTCCAGCGAGGCATGGACATTGCCTTCCACATGCCGGTAGAGAGCCGGAATCGCCTTCCGTGAGAAAAAGTGGCGTTTGGGTACCTGCCACTGAGGAACCGCACATTCCACAAACTCACGGAAGGGGGCAGAGTCTACCAACTGAAAAGGCAGCAGTTGAAGTGCTAGCAATTTTGCCAAGCTAGCATTCAACCGCTGGGCATGTGGATGGCTGGGAGCAAACTTCTTTCGGCGGTGCAGCAGCTGGGGCAGGGAAATTTGCCTGGTACAATCTGACGTCGGTGTACCAAAAGCAGATTGCCCACAAGTACTTGGCTGTGACACACCTAATTCTACACCTTCATTCCTCTCACTGCAGGTCTCAGAGAGGACTGAAGGTCTAGTGGGGTTGGAAATCTCAGCTGATGAGGAGCAAGGAGAGATCCTCTTTGTTCTTTGGTGTGGGTCTTTCAGATACGCTTGCCAACGAACTGCATGGCAGGTCAACATATGTCTGGTCAAGCATGTGGTACCCAAGCGGGAGATGTTTTGGCCACGCGAGATACGCTTGAGACATATGTTGCAAATAGCAGCGGTGCGATCTGATGCACTCGTCTCAAAAAAGGCCCACACCAAAGAACTTTTTGAATAACGCGCAGAGACTGCAGCGCCCTGCACATGTGGAGCTTTGGGGTGTGATGCAGTCAATGTGCTGCCCTTAGGCTGGCCCCTGGAGGGCATCCTGCCTAGTTGGTGATGTGCCACCTCCTCCTCCTCCTCCTCCTCCTCTCTCCTATCAGGCACCCACGTTGAGTCAGTGACCTCATCATCCCCTCCCTCCTCATCACTGGAGCAAACCTGGCAGTATGCTGCAGCAGGGGGAGCATGACTGCCAGATTGCTGTCCTTCTTGGGCACCCCCTCTGTCCGTGCTCATGTTACTGCCTTCATTGAGCTCAGTATCATCATCAGAGCCTTCCAAACGCTGGGCATCCTCCTGGAGCATGTACCCAACACTGTGGTCAAACAGTTCGAGGGAATCCTCATGAGGACATGGTGGAGCTAGGGAAGGAGTCACTGATGACATTGAGCTGAGGGAAGAGGCCGCTGCTTTGCCAGACAAAGCACCCTGGGCATGGGTGAGAGAGGATGAGGAGGATGAGGACGGCTTGGTCATCCACTCGACCAAGTCTTCCGCATGTTGCGGCTCAACACGGCCAGCTGCCGAAAAAAAGGCCAAGCGTGTCCCATGGCCACGTGCTGATGAGGATGCACCGTCTCCACGACCAGCACTAGACACAGAGCCTGCTTGCCCTCTCTTATTGGCTTGTGACTGTCTGCCTCTCCTTCTTGGCCTTCCAGACATACTAATGGCCTGTAGCTGCACTAAGCTGGGATAGAACACCTGTAATTTTCTTCAGGTAGCTTTATATACTGTAACCAGACAAGCCTGCCTGTCAGTAGGAAGATAACAGGAACGGATCTAGCTGAACACTGTGAGCAGGACGTACTGCACTAAATGTATATAGCAGGAACGGATCTAGCTGAACACTGTGAGCAGGACGCACTGTACTAAATGTAAATAGTCTAGCTGCCTGACCGTGGTACTAATAGGATCAAAAAGAACACCTGTAATTTTCTTAAGGTAGCTTTATATACTGTAACCAGACAAGCCTGCCTGTCAGTAGGAAGATAACAGGAACGGATCTAGCTGAACACTGTGAGCAGGACACACTGTACTAAATGTAAATAGTCTAGCTGCCTGACCGTGGTACTAATAGGATCAAAAAGAACACCTGTAATTTTCTTCAGGTAGCTTTATATACTGTAACCAGACAAGCCTGCCTGTCAGTAGGAAGATAACAGGAACGGATCTAGCTGAACACTGTGAGCAGGACACACTGTACTAAATGTAAATAGTCTAGCTGCCTGACCGTGGTACTAATAGGATCAAAAAGAACACCTGTAATTTTCTTCAGGTAGCTTTATATACTGTAACCAGACAAGCCTGCCTGTCAGTAGGAAGATAACAGGAACGGATCTAGCTGAACACTGTGAGCAGGACACACTGTACTAAATGTAAATAGTCTAGCTGCCTGACCGTGGTACTAATAGGATCAAAAAGAACACCTGTAATTTTCTTCAGGTAGCTTTATATACTGTAACCAGACAAGCCTGCCTGTCAGTAGGAAGATAACAGGAACGGATCTAGCTGAACACTGTGAGCAGGACACACTGTACTAAATGTAAATAGTCTAGCTGCCTGACCGTGGTACTAATAGGATCAAAAAGAACACCTGTAATTTTCTTCAGGTAGCTTTATATACTGTAACCAGACAAGCCTGCCTGTCAGTAGGAAGATAACAGGAACGGATCTAGCTGAACACTGTGAGCAGGACGCACTGCACTAAATGTAAATACCAGGAACGGATCTAGCTGAACACTGTGAGCAGGACGCACTGCACTGAATGTAAATAGCAGGAACGGATCTAGCTGAACACTGTGAGCAGGACGCACTGCACTGAATGTAAATAGCAGGAACGGATCTAGCTGAACACTGTGAGCAGGACGCACTGCACTGAATGTAAATAGCAGGAACGGATCTAGCTGAACACTGTGAGCAGGACGCACTGCACTGAATGTAAATAGCAGGAACGGATCTAGCTGAACACTGTGAGCAGGACGTACTGCACTAAATGTATATAGCAGGAACAGATCTAGCTGAACACTGTGAGCAGGACGCACTGCACTGAATGTAAATAGCAGGAACGGATCTAGCTGAACACTGTGAGCAGGACGCACTGCACTAAATGTAAATACCAGGAACGGATCTAGCTGAACACTGTGAGCAGGACGCACTGCACTGAATGTAAATAGCAGGAACGGATCTAGCTGAACACTGTGAGCAGGACGCACTGCACTGAATGTAAATAGCAGGAACGGATCTAGCTGAACACTGTGAGCAGGACGCACTGCACTGAATGTAAATAGCAGGAACGGATCTAGCTGAACACTGTGAGCAGGACGCACTGCACTAAATGTAAATACCAGGAACGGATCTAGCTGAACACTGTGAGCAGGACGCACTGCACTGAATGTAAATAGCAGGAACGGATCTAGCTGAACACTGTGAGCAGGACGCACTGCACTGAATGTAAATAGCAGGAACGGATCTAGCTGAACACTGTGAGCAGGACGCACTGCACTGAATGTAAATAGCAGGAACGGATCTAGCTGAACACTGTGAGCAGGACGCACTGCACTGAATGTAAATAGCAGGAACGGATCTAGCTGAACACTGTGAGCAGGACACACTGCACTAAATAGTCTAGATAGAAGATAACAGGAACGGATCTAGCTAAACTGAATACAGTGTATATATATATATGCAACACCTGGGATGCATATATATACACAATACACTGTAAGTGCAGCTAACTGACTGACTGTTCTGCCTAATCTATCTAACTCAAATCAAATGACACTGTCTCTCTCTCTCTCTATCTCTCAGCACACCGGAACACACACTACACAGGGCCGCCGTGCAGGCGGCCTTATATAGTGTGGGGTGTGTACTAAATCCCCTGAGCCATAATTGGCCAAAGCCACCCTGGCTTTGGCCAATTACAGCTCTCTCTACTGACGGCGCTGTGATTGGCCAAGCATGCGGGTCATAGTGCATGCTTGGCCAATCATCAGCCAGCAATGCACTGCGATGCCGCAGTGAATTATGGGCCGTGACGCGCCACACGAATTTGGCGCGAACGGCCCATATCGTTCGCAATTCGACGGACGGTCGAACAGCCGATGTTCGAGTCGAACATGGGTTCGACTCGAACACGAAGCTCATCCCTACTTAACATGTCCTGGCCGGGCAGGAACTCTTGCTTGTACCCTTACTCCAGAGCTTTCAAACCGCCCTCCCCACCTCCCTCCTGTACTGTCTGTGACGCTGGGTTCCATGTCCCCCCTGGTACAAGCTCGGGCATGGAACGCGGTCTAGCTGGGGATGGTCCGAAACAGAGTGCATCGGCTGCTGACTGAAATCAATATGAGGATGATGAAGCTACTCATTACACTCGAAAAAAAATTGGGATTAGAGATCACCAAGAAACCTTATAAAGGAACACCATGGACTTAAAAATATGGTTAAAATAGATTGGTGCAAAAAACTACCAATGATGTAAACATTAAAAATGACAACTTTGAGGGGGCGTGGCTACCGCGCTGCTGTATGGACGGCGGATCTGCTAGCTCCGCTCCAGCGACGGGAATCCAGACAATTCGAGGCGTCCAAGACCGACCCCACCAGCACCAGTGCCCTGCTAAAGTGCAGCACTTCTTCCGGAGATGACCCGCAAAGAACAAAACACATCGCAGCCAAAGTAACTAAGAGATTTCTTTCCTCCTAAAGACTGCAGCACTATCCAAGATGGTGCTGCCGGCTGCTCTCCGGTCTCATCAGATAGATCACCCTCTGCCACTCTGAGCCCGAGCTCCAGGATGGGCTCACAACAACACTCTCCTGATGCCTCTACTCCGCTCTCCTGCAGCCCAGCCAAATGCAGGCCCCGCATGTCTGCTGACTCTCACAGCCACAAGGTGAGTGCATGCCAGGGATCCATGGAAGACATGAGGGAGCTGGTAGACACAATTAACTCCTTCCCCACTGCCAAAGAGCCCCTCTCTGACACAACACTAAAGGACATGCTGGTCCCCCTGCACAGTTCCCTGCATGCAGACATGGTGGAGTGTATGAGGAACTTTAAAGCTGAAGTGGGAGAGTTAGGAGGTAGAGTGGATCACATTGAAAAAAAGATGGGGGAATATGCAGCCTCATATAACACTTTAGTAGATGCACACAATGATCAGTCAGATAAGGTGACCTGGCTTAAAGCAAAGGTCGATGACCTCGAGGATAGATCACGCAGAAATAACGTGAAGATGCGCTGTATCCCAGAAACCATCCAACCTGCACAACTTCACCAATATGCCCAAGAATTTATGTCAGCTTTCCTACTATCATTACCCTCTTCAGAATACATCGCTTACCCAAACCATCACATCTCCCGGATAACATTCCCAGAGACATTTTGATGCGGGTACATTATTTCCACATGAAGGAACAATTTATGCTAGCCTTTTGGAAAAACGCACAACCCCCTGAGCAATACTCTGCTGTCCAGGTATTCTCAGATATTTCATAGTATACTATGAAGAAATTTAAATCATTGATAACCGTGACCAAAGCACTGCGTAACCATAACATTGTATACCAGTGGGGCTATCCAACAAAACTCACGATTACCAGAGAAGGCGAATCCTCAGTGATCTCAAGCCTAGAGGAAGGCCTAGCACTGCTGCGCTCATGGGATATTCTACCAGAACAAACCCCTGAAGGATCCACCTCCACTTCTAGGTTAGACACCCAGAACGAGTGGCAGGTTGTGTCACACAAAAAGAAAACAAACATAACGCCCAATCGCCTCAAATGTAACAAGCTACCCAAAACCACAAGAATCCTGATACACTATGGAGCTCACAGCCCACAAAGTTCCCCTCCTTGATTAATGTGCAGTATATCTGCCACCAGATCCCGGATGGAATCTACCTTTTTAACTTACCGTTTTTTTGTTTGTTTTCTGACTTTCTTCTTTCTATTTTCTCCACTTCCTACTTCATACCCTACCCCGTCCGAGATGGAAAACAAGTTCACACACGAGAAGACGACTTCTTCACCAGCGCTCACAAGCCACCAACTGAGAATTCTGGAGACCTACCCTGGACTTCCTAAGGTACTGTTATCATTCCCTCCCACATATCAGAAATGGCAGTTAAAGTAACTTCCTTCAATGTTCATGGCCTGAACCACCCTGCCAAAAGAGCCTCAACCTGGAAGGAAGCTCTTAGTCTACATTCTGATATTTTGTGTATATAAGAGACACATTGGGTAGCCTTGGCTGCCCCAACTTCTACCATAAGAAATCCCCTCACATATCCCCTTCCCTCATGCCTCAGCTTCTAAAAAGCATAAAGATGTCTTAATTGCCAGCAGGGACTCTGTGGCCTTCTCCCTGCAGGAGACCCACATAGACCCTGAGGGGCAGTTCCTGATTTTGGTCGGTGAAATTAACAATAGCCTCTACATAATCATAAATCTATATGCACCTAACACCCACCAGCTTCGCTTTCTGAAAAAGCTATTCTGCAAGGTCAACTTAATTAAGCGAGGTGCAGTCATAATGTGCGGTGATTACAACATGTCAGTAGACTACAAGATGGACACCACCTCTAAGGCACAACACCCTCTACCTTCACTACAACCCTTGCTCCATGCTGAAGAGATGTACGATGGCTGGAGGTGTCAACACTGCAATGAACGGGACTACACCTTCCATTCCTCCAGACACAATTCATACTCCCACATAGACCTAATTTTGGTAGACAGAACTCTGTTACAAAAGATCTTCTCCTCTACCATCCATGATATCACGTGGTCAGACAACACTCCTGTCTCTGTTACAGTAAACGAGAGACAAACAACAGCTCCAGCTACATTTGGCGAGCTAACCCTTGCCTATTCCAACAACCCTCACAAGTTGCCCTTATAACCAAACACCTAAATGAATACTTTGCTCTTAATGCTCATTCTGTGACCAACCCATTTACTGTGTGGTGTGCTCATAAAGCATATATTAGAGGCATTTTACTTCAAATATGTTTGCGGGCAAAGAGGCAGAGGACACAAAGACTAGACGCCCTCCTAACAGATATCAGACGCCTAGAGTCCCAAAACAAAAGCTTATCTGATACTTCCACAGCAAACAAACTAACTAAAATATGTTCGGATCTCAGGCTCATGCTTCTAGAACAGTATGACAAACACATTCAGTCTCTCAAATTAAACTATTATTCCTCTGGCAACCGAGCTGGAAAATTTCTTGCCCAGAGACTAAAAGATCGTAAAACACAAATGAAAATTCCCTTTCTAATTCATAATTCAGATAATAGCAAAATTTTCAATCTGAAAGAGATAGCAAACTTTCGCTGAATACTATTCCTTACTCACAACTCTTCTTCATGTTCTTGTTCTTCTTCTTCCTCCACTCTTCTCGTACTGCATCTTCCTCCAGGCTTCTTCTCCGCTCCGTCCGCACGATCCGCCTCAGTGGGAGTCTTCGGCCGTGTGGCTTTCCCCGTGTTGTCAGAGGGAGCATGTTGTCCCCGTGTTGTCAGAGGTTTACGTACCCAGGTGACCCTGCCCCCCTCTGACAACACGGGGAAAGCCACAGGGAAGTTCCCTGTGTGTCAGAGGAGGCGGGGTCACCGGGTGGCCCCACCCTCCATTATATAAGAAAAGTCAGAAGAACGAGGCATCACATGGCGGAAGACTCCCACTGAGGCGGATTGTGCGGACGGAGCGGAGAACAAAGAAGATTAAAGAATAAGTAATTAATAAAGGACTTGTAAAAAAATGTGTTTTTGAACCTTTTTGACATTTTTTTGTGAAATGGTAGGGGTGCATTTGTACCCCATTACCAATTCACACAGGGGGGGCGGGATCTGGGGGTTCCCTTGTTAAAGGGGGCTTCCATATTCCGATAAGCCCCCCGCCCACAGACCCACACAACCTCCGGCCAAGGGTTGTGGGGATGAGGCCCTTCTTCCCATCAACATGGGGACAAGGTGCTTTGGGGGGCTACCTCAATGCACCCTCCCAATGTTGAGGGCATGTGGCCTGGTACAGTTCAGGAGGGGGGGCGCTCTCTCATCCCCGCCTCTTTTCCTCTGCGGCCTGACAGGTTGCGTGCTCAGATAAGGATCTGGTATGGATTTTGAGGGGGACCCTCACGCCATTTTTTTTTTTGGTTCAGGGTTCCCCTGTGGGGAAATCCCATGCTGCTTTAATCAATGAACTTTTATGTGTATGGTCAGACCGACAATTCATTAATAGCCGCAAATAGTTTTAAATGACTTTTTTCCTTTGAAATGTAATTTTGCTGTCAGGCTGTTCTAAACACGGGAAACATGCACCCCTTTACAGGCATAATATAGACACCCCCCAGGTACGAAATTTAAAGGAATATTACACTTTTATTATTTCACTTTAAGCATTATTAAAATCACTGCTCCCGAAAAAAAACGTCCGTTTTTAAAACTTCTTTTTGCATTGGTACATGTCCCCTGGGGCAGGACCCAGGTCCCCAAACACTTTTTATGACAATACCATGCATTTAAGCCTTTTAAAATTAGCACTTTTGATTTCTCCTATAGACTTTTAAAGGGTGTTCCGCGGCTTTCGAATTTGCCACGAACACCCCAAATTGTTCGCTGTTAGACGAACTGACGAACAGCCAATGAGTTGAACTCATGTTCGTCTCGAACATAAAGCCCATCCCTACTCCCCACTATGCTGGAGAGAGTGTGGTGAGGTGGGATATATCCTACATGTGTTCTGGTCGTGTAAACACCTTCACCATCCAAGTCCTCCTTGCTTCCGCACAGTGGTTACACACGTCTTACTAGCAGATAGGTCATTAATTACCAAAAATTGGAAATCAAACACAGTGCCCAATCTATCAGAAGCACTTGAAATCACACAAACTAACTATACTTACGAATCACTACTGGCAAATAACGATGAAAAGAGACTCTTCTTTGATAAACAGTGGAAAATATGGTCAGACTGGTTTATAGCAGAATAATGATCGTACTATGTCATGTGTATGTCAAAGTCATCTGATGACTTTGCCAAACCCACACACACTATACCTACCTCTTTTGTGTTCATATTTATGGATGAATTCACCAAAGCATGTAGTGCAAGGACCTGCCTGAATACTTTCAAATGGTACTGTTTAAAGTTTTGTTCTCCTATTATCTTGATAGGTAATTGCAGAATGTAAAAATGTGCTTCAATTTGTACAGTGTGTATTCATATTTTTGTATTATGACACTTCTTACCTGTCCAGTGGGCTGACAATAGTGTAAGTAAGGAGGGGCTTGCCAAAGTAATACACATTATTTATGCATTCAGCTCTCAATGAAGTGGAGAGGGTTACGTGTCCAAAATATCCCCCCCGCCATAACACTTTTACACTGGGCCGTCAGAGGGGGTGAGGAATCTGATAAGTGGACCTTATACTTTCGTTTTTAAATACTCATTTCAATAAATGTTATACTTATGTTGGTCAAGAATGTTTGTGTGTAATCTGCTTGCAATGTTATGTGCAAAAGTACTATTTTTTTTTCTTGTTTGACTCCACAGTTTCCCTCAAACCCACAGGAATGGCAGACTGTGGCATCACAGTTTGCCCAGCAGTGGGACTTTTCCAACTGCGGATCAGCAATAGATGGGAAGCACATCCACATAGTCCCACCCCCCCAACTCGGGGTCATATTATTACAACTATAAGGGGTTTAATAGTATTGTGATTTTGGCGGTGGTATCGGTGACATATGAGTTCCTGTATGTGGACGTGGGGAAAAATGGTCGGATTTCGGATGGTGGAGTCATCACCCAGACGGAGTCCTACAGACGGCTCCAAAATGGCGGCTTGGGCTTGCCACCTCCGGAAGACAATGTGGCTGGTATCCCGTTTGTGTTCGTCACGGATGAAGCATTTGGGCTGGGTGGCCAGTTGAGACTGAGGCCGGCTTTCAAAATACAACAACTCTGACGGCACTTGAATCTGCCCGTCCTGGCTTGCCCCCCCCAAAGCGCCCGCAAAGTAAGACAAAGTTATCTCGAGTACTTTGCGGGTAGGGGGGCCACTGATATTCCAGAGAACCTTTAAAACATTTTTGAAATACTTTTTTTGGTATAAACTGAACTCATATTTCATTTGATTTACTGCTTGTGTTTCTTTTAGCTATCTCCTAGGTTCTCCAATGGCCTTTTCTTTTTGTCCATTTTCTTCAAAAGTGCAAACGTAATTTATTTGATACATGAGGTGACAATCTCTTCTTCAGCTAACTATTGTGTTGTGGGTCTGCTACACACACACACACATTGTTTTTGTTGTTAATGTATGTAATGCATTAATGTTAAAAATAATCATCCTTTTCAGCTCCATGAATTAATTGCTTTGAGTCCCTAAAATGGCCTGATTGGGCCAAATTTTAGAGCGCTGTGGTAGTTATTTACTAAAGGCAAATTCACTTTGCACTACAAGTGCAGAGCAAGTGCACTTGAAACTGCACTGAAACTGCACTTGTAGTGCAAAATGGATTTGCCTTTAGTAAATAACCCTCATTGGCACTAAAACTAACTTACTCCAAAAACTGGTATTGAGCATTGAAAGAAGAAGCCACACATTGTTGAGTATAAAACATTTTATTCAAAGCACATTCACATGTGCGTTAGAAAAGTTTTTTTTTAACAAACCAACATCTTTGGTGTATAACATTTTTATGTTTGACAGTAGTAACATCCTTTTTTTTGGTTAAACAGGCATGTTTAAAAACATAACATACACAACTCAGGAACTTACAAATTTCAACTTTGATAAAGTGAAGACCAGATTAGACATTAGTATGTCAAAACTGTGTTGATCTTGCCTTCATCAGATGGAGTGATGTCACCCCTGTAAAAGCCAAATTTTGAAGATGCACACAAATTGGGAGTCAAAATGTTGATTTCCCTCCTGATGCCATGCCTAATGTCAACATGTGCTAGCTCCCATTATGGGGGATCAATGGACATGTGTGAGGGGTGCAACACCTTTCTCTCAGTTACTTTAGTTGCGAGGAAGGGGTTGCACCCACAAAACGCGTACATTGATATCCCGTAAATGCAGATAGCACATGTTGACACACTGTGTGCATCTTCAAAATTTGGCTTTCAAATTACTTAAAAACTTTTGTAAAAATCTAAAATATAATGACAAACTGTAAAATTTTTTGGGTGTTTTAGATTCTGCCTAAAACATCAATGATGTTGTTGAGTCTTTTTTCAACATCATTGATGTTTTCCTTGATCTTTTCTAATTCCCGATTGCACACCATAATCTTCCCAATGAGGATCTGTGCACTTGCACTGGTGAAATTAGTTTCTTCTTCCACAACATCCATATCATCTAAAAATAAAAAAACACACCATGTATTATAAATATGCAGGCATACATCTATTACCTGAAGCTGTGGTCTGAGACACTGACCTGTTGTGGTCACTATTTCGCCCACTTCATGAACCTCTCCTCCCTCCACATCTTCTTCAGGGTGTGTGGGGATTTGCCCTTCTTTAGGAGGTGTGGGCTTTTTGGTGTCCTCAGATGTCCAGAGTCTTTTCTCCCCTATGTGAATAAAAAAAGATATACATAGCACACAGATATTTGAGGCAAGAAATAGGAATATGAAACATTGCTTGGACGTGTCATACAATTGTCTGTTTTGGCAGAGTTCCAAGCTGAAGACATGATTTTTTTCCCTTTCTTATTAAAGCTGGAATACTTACCTTTTTTGGTAAAGTATCACACATAGAGAGACCCCTAGTATCCATTGGAGCACCTGTGTGGGGCACGCTAAAAAGGGTGTTCTGGTGTCCCACACTAGTGCTCCTGCGTCCAGATGTGTAAACAGCTGCTGAGTGTCCTCTCCTTACACTAAATCAAGTAAGCATTTCATTCTAGTTACAAACCTATCTAGACAACAATGTACTAAACTTCTTTTAATACAAATAGGCCTGAACAAATGTAGTTAACCTGCATCTGCCAAAAACATCATATTAGTGGGCGAACGATGTATGTTTACATGAACAACGTCCCCACGAACCAGAAACTTGCCATTTTAAGCACCATTTTAAACTGTCCAACAGTAAAGAAAAGCACATGGAGTAGCAGCACAGTAATAATAATAATAATAGGAACACAGGACAAATATTTACTTTTTAGAAGCAGTTTCCTGATCCTTCTTTACTGATCGTGCTCCCTCAATTTGAGCTCTGACCAGCGTTTCCTCAATTGCTCCTTGTTTCGTCGTACCCCAAAATTCCTCTGCAGACTTCTCACAACTTTAGTCATGATCTTGGCCCTTCTCACATTTGAGTTTTGGTATGGTCCATACTTCCCATCATAGTCGGCCCACTTCAAGATGTCCACCATCCCCACCATCTCTACAAAGGACATATTTGAGGCTTTAAATCTCCTCGGGGATCAGGACGTTTCTGGCTCCAGGCTTTTCTTGTCATTGCTGCTCTCTGCATGCACCTGTTGTCTCTCCGCCATGTGCTCTCCCACTGCGCCAAAAGAGAAGGGGCGGGGTATATACTAGAAAGAAGGTCAGGGGGGAGTTTAACGCATGCACTGTGTATATAAAGCATAACACGCGTGCGTTGTACGTATGATTTGTAAGCGGGTCGTAGTAGCGTAAGTGACGATCGTTCAAACGAAGGTACAATTTTAACTTGGGGCATCAGTGGTCAGTGGTCTCTACTGCTTTTATGGATTGAGGCCTACATTGGTACAAGATTAGGAGAGTTTAGCCTGGCATTAGGGTTTGTCTTGTGTTGTGTCTTGCAGAGAAAATGGATACATTTAAAGACCATGACTTCCTCCCAAACTTTATTGATAAGTACAGGGAGCTGCCCTGTCTGTGGCAAGTGAAACACCAATTTTATATCAACAAACTAAAGAGGAAGGCAGCGCTGGGTCAACTGTTGGAATTAGTGAAGCCTGTGATTCCCACGACAGGCATCACCTATTTGAAGGCCAAAATTGGTGGCCTGAGGACCACATATAATAGGGAGCGAAATTCCCAGGATTCCATTAGATCAGGAGCAGCAGCAGATGACATATATGTCCCCAGGCTTTGGTACTATGACAGACATTTAATTTTCAACAGTCATGAGCTCAAAATTGTGTGATTGATGACCAAAAATATAAAACTATGTCCCATTTTCATACATAGGAAAGTCTCAGCCACGAGGAGGCAGTGGAAAGTGGCAGCCAGAAGGTGGCCGTGGAAAGTGGCAGCCAGGAGGTGGCCGTGCCCGGCAGCCTGACTGAATCCCAGGTTCCTCCCCTCCACCTTCTAACAAAAAGGACAAGGAAGGCAAAGAACCTGGAGGAGACAGCTACTAATTTGATTTGACAGGCCACTGCGGTCCTCACAAACACCCTTAGTGTCCAAGAGCCCTTTGGCTGTATGACAGCCAGCAAAATGCAAGACATGGAGGAGGGCCAATGCCTCATCTGTGAGGAGGTAATATTTCAGGCCCTAAATAAGGGGGTGAGGGGCCAACTCACCAATAAAAATCACGTCTGTGAGTTGGACCATACTCCTCCTCCACCTCTTGCAACACCTCCAACACCACAGCCTGGAAGGAAGCATGGAAGGAAGTCTTGAGAGTGATGGCCTGGGTTTGGTGTGGTCTGGCAAAAGACACAGGCTCACCACAGCCTGGGGACATATATGTCATCTGCTGCTGCTCCCAATCTCTCGGAGTCCTGGACCATATTGTGCTCCCTACTAAATGGACTCCTCAGGCTACCAATTTTGCCTGTCAAATAATTGATATCTGCCCTGGGGTACAAAGGCTTTAACAATTCCAACTGTTTCTCCAGCATTGCCTTCCTCTGTATTTTGTTATGATTGCTATTAAATTTATCATTTTGGTTTTGACAAATACTTGGCTATGTGTTTTACTTCAAAAAGGACAATTTGTTTGTGAGTAGGCAGGTACATTTCAAATATACAATGTCAAATTAACAAGGGACACCAACACCAGCCAACCTATTTGAGGTTAAAAAATACAAGATAATAATGGTGTTGTGGTAACTTGACACACAAAATGACAAAAATTATGGAGATCACTATAAAAATAAAAAATAAAGATTATTCTGGAATCAGTTTGTCAGAACTGTCTGTGAATATCAGCAGCAAAGCAACTTCATTATTCTAGCATTGAAAGATTTAAAAATTTTCAGCGTGACGAATGTGCTATCTCTATTACGAACACTAGTTTTACAAGACCGAGCACTTCCATCTCGTACTTGATTCTGAGCATGCGTGGAATTTTGTGCCTCGGACTTGTGCACACATGCTCGGAATTTCCGACAACAACGTTTTTTGTCAGAAAATTTGAGAACCTGCTCTCAAACATTTGTTGTCGGAAATTCCGACAGCAAATGTCTGATGGAGCATACACACGGTCGGACTTTCCGACAACAAGCTCACATCGAACATTTCCCCTCTGAGATTCCAACCGTGTGTACGCGGCATTAGAGTTGCCGCTATGAGTGGATGGTGACATAGGGTACCAAGAGATCTTGGGAGTAGCCATGGCAAACATTGCAGTGGAATCTCAATGCAAGATTGTTCAATCACTATCCACTCTTTATATCCCCCATCTCTACACCATGATAGTATAGAAGAAGGAGACATGGACTTTGTAGGCACCACTGATAAAATTCACATAAAGATTATAAAAAAAATCATATAAAAACATCACTATAGCAGCCTACAGTTACACACTTGATATCTCCAAAGGCAGCCGCTTGAGTTGAAAGTGCAGAGCCAGAGGACCACGATAACACTCAACACGGCTGAAGAGATTTAAATAGTAATATTGCAAAAAGCGCTACATGTTTTATGGGAATCGCTTCTTCCGGAGCCTTTTATACATTTTTCTAGGTAGAATAAAGAGACACCAAGTAAGTATACAGTATAATATCTATTAAATTTGGTACATCAACAATGTATTTAAAACAAAGTAACAAGACTGTGTCTGAAATACAGCAACCCCAAGAGAAATTGCATGCATAAGTGAGCTGTGAGCACATGTGGGGACATACCAGATAACAAAAAAAAAATAAACAAAACAATAGAATAAACACAATAAATGTTTTAATTCAACATATACTGCAGAGAAAAAAAAACACTGCAGTGATGTATGTATGGTAGAAACTAGATGTAAATAGTGGCAACAGCATCAGCACCCAGTGGTTACAAAAAATACCTACCTCTGGAAAATACAGTGATGTAGTATATAATAAAATAACAGTCTAGTAGCCTGAATGCTATTAGAAGGGGAAGAAGGTCTGTATGTGGACAGTCATTGGGACCATAAGTATAGCTGAGCATCTATAAATAACAATAAGAAAGCCATTATTAGAAAGGTGCTCTTCACCAATACTAATGGTTTGTCCCAGAAAGATACTACACACTGATAACAGTCCTTCAGATCGACTCACATCTAGACAATCTAGAAATGGTACAAATGCAAATACTACAGTTATAAATCCAGGGTTTCAAAAGGCCGGCACATCCACAGGTTCATAAACCACTCATACATACCTGGGAGTATATTGTGTACACCAGAATTATCCACAGGAGCCTGGAAGAGGATCTGCCACAGTGTAAGGCTCAGTATGAGTCTTATATATGTCCCAGTCAGGGGAGCGGCGCCAAAGGCTTCCGTATCACCTGACCCAGCCAAATAGGGATGTGCGTGCACCACTCCACCGTTCGCGCATGTGCGACCGACTGGAATAACCGACAGCCACAGAGCGGAAGTGGGGGAATGAGCATCCCAAAGGGGAATAGGAAAGTGATGAGCTCTCCCTAGCTAAACCTCCACCCTAGGCACACTGAGAACCGCACGTGCACGGTTGCCCAGGAGTGATGTGATGGCCCAGAAAGCTAGATGGCAAATAAACTTTGGTGGGAGGAGTGATCCAGAAGGGAAACACCCCAGGCTAATCCCACAGTGCCACAGCCTGAGCTGCATGGATTGCATGATACAGAGATAGTACCCTGGCAAGATGGACTGCCTGGTAATATTGAAGCAGGTCTGGGAAAGCCATCCCTCCATAGATTTTAGCCATGGCCAAGTATGAGTGGGACAAACGTGGATGGTTTTTCACCCAAACAAATCTTATTTTATGTTTAATATAAATGTAAATATATATAAGCGATAGCACTAGCATCAGAGGCAATGCAGCACTTATTATCACATTTTCATACTCATTTCTTGCCCTCCTATATGGCTATACTTACAAAATGTTCACTTACAAAACAATCTCAATCCTGTACCAATGCCTTCCTTCATGTACAATACTCCTTACAGCCAGGCACCTTCACTGAAGCACACATGCCATAGATTATAAGGGAAAGTCTATTTCTCTTGCTGCTGCAGGATGGCTTCAATGGGAAGTGCATAAGGTGTATTTTGTGGCAAAAATACATTAACCCTTAAAGTCCTCTTTAATCATGTTAGTTTTATGACCAGCTACTTCAGCCCATTAAAGAATGTTTTGATGATGGTATCTCTTCTTTTTTCTCTGCTATAAAACTATGCATTTTTAGTCTTTCTAGTAAAACCAAAAAAGGATAGTCTGTGCTCTCATAGTCGAGGCCAGGGGCGTTTAGTGTCAATTATGTACAGAGCGCGATCTGCATACTGCAATATTTGTTAGCGCACATGTGTACATGTGCTATATTCAATAGCCCTCAGATGAATTTAAAACTAAGAGTCTGCCAGTAGAAAGGATGCTTTGGCATGCCTTACATTTTATTCTCATGGTAAAATTACTTATGTGACCAAATAAGACAGAAGTGTCATAGGGAGCCTATGTTTGGCAAGTTCATTTATGCCAGGCAACTAGAACCATTACTGTGTAGGTCTAGATTCACACTGCATCAGTCAAAATGGTTGATAGGCAGTTAGAAGCAACCATCTTTATTTTCTGAGCTCATATTGTACTTTTTTGTTAACCACCTGGGAGCTTGCATATAAATAGCTCTCTGTCTTCTATACCTTCTCTGTGATAGTTCGACAAAAGAAAAAATAAAAGAATTCAATGAAAAATTGGAGTTGATGTTTTGTGGCAAATAAATCCTCAGTGACCCTTTTATTCTATACTGTAAAGATATTAAACAAGAGAAAAAATTATGCAATATCAGGCTGAAGTTAAAGGAGCCCTTTTCAAAATAAGGCAAATACACAATATACTGTAAACAGGAGAATAGATCCATGCAATATCTTCTTATCCTGTAAATAAAGCTATATTTACTGGTATATTTATCATACAACAATAAACATGAGATGGTACACATTGCCCACGTGTCCTTCTTTCCTATAAATGTGATGGAAAAGGATTTGTAAATACCTTCTATAGGCTCCACTGAACTATGCACTGATCTGGTTGGAAAATTTTCAGTTTTTTTCTTTCTAACTGTATCATTTGCATGCTTCCAACCACAGTCATCCAATAAGGTGTCTGATTCATTATACATTTTCATCAAGTAATGGATACACTATTAATATTTGTAAAAGGATCCCACTTACTGTACATCTCTAAATTGAAAAGTACTTTACAAATGTAGCACCTGCCAGTGGCCCCTTTAACCACTTCCGGACCGCCCACTGTATATATACGTCCTTTTTTTGAAGATGGATATCTCGGTAACGGCAGCAGCTGCTGCCATAACCGAGGTATCCATCTTTAGGGCCGGCGGCTCTGTACACGATAATGGTGGTCTCTGCGGCGGGTTCGCCGCGAGATCACCATTAGCGGCGGCGGGAGAGGTGTCACCCCCCCTCCCGCCGCTCTCCCGCACCCTCCGCCGCTTACCGGAGCCGTCGGTGGCGGCGGAGGTGATCGGGTCCTTTCCCTTCCTCAGTATGGAGACGAGTGAGGCTAAGATGGCCCCCACCCGTCTCCATACCATGTGACGGCTGGAGCAACGTCATTACATCAGCTCCGCCCACTTCTCTTAAAGGCACATTTTTTCTTGTGTCATTTTTTTTAAACGACTTTTTTTTTTTTGCATTTTAGTCTAAACATGAGATCTGAGGACTTTTTGACCCCAGATCTCATATTTAAGAGGACATGTCATGCTTTTTTCTATTACAAGGGATGTTTACATTCCTTGTAATAGGAATAAAAGTGATCCAATTTTTTTTTTTTTTAAAAACCGTGAAAAAATAAATAAAATAAAGTAAAATAAATAATAAAAAAAAATAAAAAAATTTTAAAGCGCCCCATCCCGCCGAGCTCGCGCGCAGAAGCGAACGCATACGTGAGTAGTGCCCGCATATGAAAACGGTAGTCAAACCACACATGTGAGGTATCGCCACGACCGGTAGAGCAAGAGCAATAATTCTAGCCCCAGACCTCCTCTGTAACACAAAACATGCAATCTGTAGAATTTTTTAAACGTCACCTATGGAGATTTTTAATGGTAAAAGTTTAACGCCATTCCACGAGCGGGCGCAATTTTGAAGCGTGACATGATGGGTATCAATTTACTTGGCGTAACATTATATTTCACATTATAAAAAAATTGGGCTAACTTTACTGTTGTCTTATTTTTTTAATCAAAAAAGTGAATTTTTTCCAAAAAAAGTGCGCTTAGAAGACCGCTGCGCAAATACGGTGCAAAAAAAAGTATTGCAATGACTGCTATTTTATTCTCTAGGGTGTTAGAAAAAAACCAATATATAATGTTTGGGGGTTCTAAGTAATTTTCTAGCAAAAAAACCTGTTTTAAACTTGTAAATAGGGATGAGCTTCGAGTTCAAGTCGAACTCATGTTCGACTCGAACATTGGCTGTTCGCAAGTTCGCCGAACAGCGAACAATTTGGGGTGTTCGCGGTAAATTCGAATGCCACGGAACACCCTTTAAAAGTCTATGGGAGAAATCAAAAGTGCTAATTTTAAAGGCTAATATGCAAGTTATTGTCATAAAAAGTGTTTGGGGACCAGGGTCCTGCCCCAGGGGACATGGATCAATGCAAAAAAAAGTTTTAAAAACGGCCGTTTTTTCTGGAGCAGTGATTTTAATAAAATTTATAATTTAATTAAAGTGTAATATCCCTTTAAATTTCGTACCTGGGGGGTGTCTATAGTATGCCTGTAAAGGGGCGCATGTTTCCTGTGTTTAGAACAGTCTGACAGCAAAATGACATTTTGAAGGAAAAAACCCATTTAAAACTACACGCGGCTATTGCATTGCCGACAATACACATAGAAGTTCATTGATAAAAACGGCATGGGAATTCCCCAAAGGGGAACCCCGAACCAAAATTTAAAAAAAAAAATGACGTGGGAGTCCCCCTAAATTCCATACCAGGCCCTTCAGGTCTGGTATGGATATTAAGGGGAACCCCGGCCAAAATTGAAAAAAAAAATGATGTGGGGTTCCCCCTAAATTCCATACCAGACCCTTATCCGAGCACGCAACCTGGCAGGCCGCAGGAAAGATGGGGGGATGAGAGTGCGCCCCCCCTCCCTCCTGAACCGTACCAGGCCACATGCCCTCAACATTGGGACAACATTGGGAGGGTGCTTTGGGGTAGCCCCCCAAAACACCTTGTCCCCATGTTGATGAGGACAAGGGCCTCATCCCTACAACCCTGGCCGGTGGTTGTGGGGGTCTGTGGGCGGGGGGCTTATCGGAATCTGGAAGCCCCCTTTAACAAGGGGACCCCCAGATCCCGCCCCCCCTGTGTGAAATGGTAAGGGGGTACTTACCCCTACCATTTCACTAAAAAACTGTCAAAAATGTTAAAAATGACAAGAGACAGTTTTTGACAATTCCTTTATTTATATGCTTCTTCTTTCTTCTATCTTCCTTCATCTTCTGGTTCTTCTGGTTCTTCCTTCGGCGTTCTGATCCAGCATCTCCTCCGCGGCGTCTTCTATCTTCTTCTCCTCGGGCCGCTCCGCACCCATGGCATGGGGGGAGGCTCCCGCTCTTCTCTTCTTCTTTTCTTCTCTTCTTCTCTTCTTCATTTTCTTCTCCGGGCTGCTCCGCACCCATGCTGGCATGGAGGGAGGCTCCCGCTGTGTGACGGAGTCTCCTCGTCTGACAGTTCTTAAATAACGGGGGACGGGGCCACCCGGTGACCCCGCCCCCCTCTGATGCATGGGACATGACGGGACTTCCCTGTAGCATTCCCCGTGACGTCACAGGGAAGTCCCGTCAAGTCACCGTGCGTCAGAGGGGGCGGGGTCACCGGGTGGCCCCGCCCCCATTATTTAAAAACTGTCATACGAGGAGCGCCGTCACACAGCGGGAGCCTCCCTCCATGCCAGCATGGGTGCGGAGCGGCCCGGAGAAGAAAATGAAGAAGAGAAGAAGAGAAGAAGAGAAGAAAAGAAGAAGAGAAGAGCGGGAGCCTCCCCCCATGCCATGGGTGCGGAGCGGCCCGAGAAGAAGAAGATAGAAGACGCCGCGGAGGAGACGCTGGACGAGAACGCCGGAGGAAGAACCAGAAGAGCCAGAAGAACCAGAAGAACCAGAAGATGAAGGAAGATAGAAGAAAGAAGAAGCATTTAAATAAATAAATTGTCAAAAACGGTCTCTTGTCATTTTTAACATTTTTGAGAGTTTTTTAGTATAATGGTAGAGGTAAGTACCCCCTTACCATTTCACACAGGGGGGGCAGGATCTGGGGGTCCCCTTGTTAAAGGGGGCTTCCAGATTCCGATAAGCCCCCCGCCCGCAAACCCCCACAACCACCGGCCAGGGTTGTGGGGATGAGGCCCTTGTCCTCATCAACATGGGGACAAGGTGTTTTGGGGGGCTACCCCAAAGCACCCTCCCAATGTTGAGGGCATGTGGCCTGGTACGGTTCAGGAGGGGGGGGCGCACTGTCGTCCCCCCTCTCTTCCTGCGGCCTGCCAGGTTGCGTGCTCAGATAAGGGTCTGGTATGGATTTTTGGGGGGACCCCACGCGTTTTTTTTTTTTTTTTGGCACGGGGTTCCCCTTAAAATCCATACCAGGGTCTGGTATGGTATTTAGGGGGAACCCCACGTCATTTTTTTTTACATTTTGGCCGGGGTTCCCCTTAATATCCATACCAGACCTGAAGGGCCTGGTATGGAATTTAGGGGGACTCCCACGTCATTTTTTTTTAAAATCTTGGTGCGGGGTTCCCCTTTGGGGAATTCCCATGCCGTTTTTATCAATGAACTTGTATGTGTATTGTTGGTAATGCAATAGCCGCGGGTAGTTTTAAATGGGTTTTTTCCTTCAAAATGTCATTTTGCTGTCAGACTGTTCTAAACACAGGAAACATGCGCCCCTTTACAGGCATACTATAGACACCCCCCAGGTACAAAATTTAAAGGGATATTACACTTTTATTGTTTGACTTTAAGCATTATTAAAATCACTGCTCCTGAAAAAATGGCCATTTTTAAAACTTTTTTTGCATTGATCCATGTCCCCTGGGGCAGGACCCAGGTCCCCAAACACTTTTTATGACAATAACTTGCATATTAGCCTTTAAAATTAGCACTTTTGATTATTCATGTTCGTGTCCCATAGACTTTAACGTGTTCGCGTGTTCGAGCAAACTTTTTTCCTGTTCGCATGTTCTGGTGCGAACCGAACAGGGGGTGTTCGCTCATCCCTACTTGTAAACACCTAAAATCCAAAACGAGGCTGGTCTTAAAGGGGTTAAGCTGCCCGGCAAGATGTCTCTCCCAGCTGCAGATTGTTTCTCTCTTCCTGCCTGGAGACAGAGTGCAGGGAGAGAAAGGCTTGACTTCGGAGGAGTTATATTGTCTGCTAAAGTGGCCTAGAACAAGTCCACCCCTAGCAATGAGGCAGAAACAGACTTGATTGGTTACTGCTGAGCCCCATTCTCTGAGATTAGGGATAGAGCAGATGAGACCCATGTGGAGATCTGTGAGCCTGTGTACAGTGCTGCAGTGAGCCTAGGGACATGCTGTGGGACCCACAAAAGAAGGAAAGGGTGACTGGGAGCCAGAGACAGGGGTTCAGAATAGAAAATATGAGCCTAAAGTGTGGCTTCTACTAAGGATTTACCAGGGATATGTTTACTGTTGCTGAGGAGGACATGTGGTTGTGCTGTGCTAAGCCTTATTTTATGATAACATGCTGAGGTACTGTGTTCAGAGATTGCATTATATACAGTATCTCACAAAAGTGAGTACACCCCTTACACACACACACACACATATATATATATATGTGAACTTGAGATTATTTAAATTCACCCACCCTGCATACATTTTATTGTAGGTTCACTTTTTTTTCATAGATTGTTTATATACATGTGTGTATTTTTTTTATGTATTGATATATATGATTATATTTTTGGAAATGTATATATTAATAGTCTTTTATATTAGACATATTTATTTATTTATTTGAGATGCTTATGTAGCACTGTCAATGTGCATGTGTATTGTGTGTTCACATCAGTTCCTGCCCTAAGGGAGCTTGCAGCCTGGGGTCCCTGACACACATTCATACATGCTGGGGCCAGTTTGGACAGGGTCCGACTGACCTACCAGTGGGTCTTTAGAGTGTGGGAGGAAACCCATGCAGGCACAGGGAGAACATGTAAACACCAGGCAGATGGTGTTGTGGTTGGGATTCAAACCGGCAACCCTTTTGGCTGCTGGGTGAGGGAGCTATCCACTACACCGAGCTGTCTGTATGGCTATTACATGCATTCATTTGTGTATGGTCACAGGTATTTATTTTTTTCCTTTTATCCTGTTATTATTGTTTTTGCTTGTTTTTGTTTGTTTGTTTGTTTTCTATATATATATATATATATATATATATATATATATATATATATATATATATATATATATATATATATATATATATATATATATATATATATATATATATATATATATGACAATCACTTTTATTGCTCCACAAAAATAGATAGTTGCTAATTTATGGCCTTTTATGTCTATTCTGATGTTTATGAATTGTACCACTCATATGGAGCTTTTTATAGCCTACCCCATTAGGACTGAGGTGACAATTATCCTCAGGCTTGTAATTAGCTCTGTCTCTATATATCTAACTTCTGTTGCAACAGAACAGTGGACGCTTACACAACTGACTTCAGGACACCTTTCCCCTTCATCTCCGGCACCGCAGTGACTTCACAGAAGGCCCATGGGCGCGCTGAGAATATCGACCCTGCTCATCTTGGTTGTTCCTTCTGGGGCCGTTTACATTACACCAGTTGCCTTTCTATCCATCCTGCTGACCACCATCCAGCCGTGGCATCCACCTGGAGCTGGCAGGCTTTGCCAGCAGCCAGTACGCTCCCCCTCTGGGAACTGAATTTTCTCCCCTTCATTTCCTTGGATGGTGATTGATGTTCAAACCATCTTCAGGCAAGCCTCCCGGATGATTGTTTCCCCCTTATCCACTCTGAGGTCACTGGTAAAGTTCACTACCATTTATTTTAAACTTTGACTGTTCAACCCTTTTTTAACTTTATGGAATAAATAGCACTGTTTATGCATACAATACTACATTGGAATTTATTTGATCATTCTTTCAGAGCGCTGCATTTTGTGTTTTTTTCTACATAAAGATGGCATAGGCTATAAGAAGATTGCCAAGACCCTGAAACTGAGCTGCAGCATGGTGGCCAAGGCCATACAGCGGTTTATCAGGACAGGTTCCATTAAGAACAGGCAAAGCCATGGTCGACCAAAGAAGCTGAGTGCACGTGCTCAGCGTCATATCCAGAGGTTGTCTTTGGGAAATAGACATATGAGTGCTGCCAGCATTGCTGCAGAGGTTGAAGGGGTGTGGGTCAGCCTGTCAGTGCTCAGACCATACGCTGCACACTGCATGAAATTGGTCTGCATGGCTGTCGTTCCAGGAAGGAAGCCTACTCTAAAGATGATGCACAAGAAAGTCTGCAAACAGTTTTCCTAAGACAAGCAGACTAAGGACATAGATTACTGGAACCATGTCCTGTGGTCTGATGAGACCAAGATAAACTTATTTGGTTCAGATGGTGTCAAGCGTGTGTGGCGGCAACCAGGTGAGGAGTACAAAGACAAGTGTGTCTTGCCTACAGTCAATCATGGTGGTGGGAGTGTCATGGTCTGGGGCTGCATGAGTGCTACCAGCACTGGGGAACTACAGTTCATTGAGGGAACCATGAATGTCAACACGTACAGTGACATACTGAAGCAGAGCATGATCCCCTCCCTTTGGAGACTGGGCCGGAGGGCAGTATTCTAACATGATACCGACTCCAAACACACCTCCAAGATGACCACTGCCTTGCTAAAGAAGCTGAGGGTAAAGGTGATGGACTGGTCAAGCATGTCTCCAGACCTAAACCCTCAAGATCTCTAACATCCACCAGCTCTGTGATGTCATCATGGAGGAGTGGAAGAGGACTCCAGTGGCAACCCAGGAAGCTCTGGTGAACTCCATGCCCAAGAGGACACAAAATATTGACACTTTGGGCCCAATTTGGACATTTTCACTTAGGGGTGTACTCACTTTTGTTACCAGCGGTTTAGACATTAATGGCTGTGTGTTGAGTTATTTTGAGGGGACATCAAATTTACACTGTTATACAAGTTGTACACTCACTAATTTACATTGCAGCAAAGTGTAATTTCTTCAGTGTTGTCACATGAAAACTTTCAAGTTAGCCAGCAAAAAATATTGTTTCAACTACTTTTAGATAATACCAATTATACATTGATTGTAGTGAAAGCTTTTGAAGCATGCTGGCTTATTCTTCACACCAGGCAGAAACATGCATTTTATATGAAACAACAAGGAGTTGCAGATTTTATCAACTTAATGCATATGAAAGTTGGTGGGTGCTAAAAAGTTTGGGATACATATGTAGATGGGGATCATTGTCTTCATGAGACAGAAGAGACGTCCTCACGGATGAACAAACATATTCGCCAGCCACCATGGATCATCAAATATCGTCCAAAGCTTTCATTGTTGAAAGATCACATCACATGGACTAAGTGTAATGTTTTGGAGCCATGTAGGACACCTTCGTCAGTCATGTGATGATCATCACATGCCTAACTAAGGGGTCCTGTGCAGCTCCAAAACGTTGCAGTTAGTTTTCTGCAATAAAAGCTTTGGACGATATTTGATGATCCATGGTGTGCTGGTGAATATGTTTGTTGATCCGTGATGAGCCGTGATGCGCCCAGTTTCCAGCTGGTAGTTGCTGCAGCACCTGCTATTGATAAGCTGATGTCCAGGAATGTGTGTGATGGGAATATTGTAAGCTACACTGCTGTATCATGGAACCTCTGATAAGTGTGGTCCCTTAAGACGGCCATACATGGATCAAAACTTGGCCAGTTTAGCAGGGATCAGACACATTTCGATCCATAAATGGGCAGGAAGGTTATACAGAAGTTGATCTCTGTACAAACTGCCTGTCAGGCTTTTCCCAAACAATTATATAGCCATAACACTGATCACCGTTTCCTGATGGTGGGGAAGGCTCCCCACAATCAGAACAAAATAGTTCAGTAGGAGGGATTCCCCCAACCACATCAGGTGGATGAGGGAATCGGTTCATTTTTCTTTGTTCAATCTGCTGATTGAATAAAAAAAAAATGATTCATGTATGGCCAACTTTAGTTGAAACTGTCCAAATTTCCAACTACGGGGCATATTTAGCAATTCACAGACAACAGACTGATCTGGAGGCAGTCCTTTCCTCCTCAAAGGTACAGCAGGATACCAGAAGCCCAGACATCGCCTTTGAAAGGCAGCTGGATTTTTACTGAATGTACCTTTAATAAAAATTTAAGGAGTGGGGTGGAAAACTGTTGGCCAAACAGTGGCTGCTTCCAATAAGATGCAGCTTCTGTTTGGGTATTCTGCCATCTGCTTCCGGCAGCTGTCATAATACAATAGTTCAGCAGGGGATTCGGCCATCTGTGCTGTATAGCATGGATGGAGGAATCTCTTAGATCTGTTCAATTTTTTCTTAAATCAGCTCACAAGGCTGATTGAAAAAAAAAAAAATATATGGCCAGCTTATGACATTGTAGTTTTATAGAGAGTCAACTTAATGGTATTTTCCCTCTGCTCCAGTCCTAACTTTACACAAGAATACAAATATGAATAAAGTAATCAGTGACCCACACTTTTCGTTCACCAATAAAACTTTTTATTGCTGTCTCTGTGCACATTTAAATATTTCTGTTCAATATTTTTTAGGTTTTCATTAGAACAGGAAAAACCTATCATCCATATTTCTGTCTTGTTGGGTGCGATAAAACGAATGCAGTGAATAGAAATCCTTTTTCTAATCCAACATGGACACAGACAGTGATATAAGTGCACTTTTATTCTTTTTGTTTTTTAATTAATTTCTGCAATCCCACTAGGGAGATGCCCCTTACCATGGGTTTATAGACAGCTTCCCTAGAGTTGTGATATGAACTCCTTCAGGGACACTGTCTACATAAAGTCTGCTTTGAGAGAAAAACCTGAATTCATTATTAACGAGTTCTCTTCATCTGAAGGTGGTCAATATCTTTTTCCTTACGCATCTTTCAAGAGTTCTACCTGACTAGAGTACTAATCAAGTGCTTAATGGAGACTGCACTATCAAGGTAAATTCTCATCCAGCTCATCAATGCTTGGTTCCTTGCTCTTCCAATTATCCAAGTCTAACTTTCCTCCCCAGTTGGTGGCAGCATTTCAACCACAGATGGTGGCAGTATTTTCTCCCTGCCTGGTTGCAAACTTTCCTCCCCAGAGGGTGGTAGCATTTCTTACCCTAACGGTGGCAGTATTTCCTCCCCATATGGTAGCAGTAATTCCTCCCCAGAATTTGGCAGTATTTCCACCCTAAATGGTGGTAGTATTTCATTCTAATTTATTTCCTCCCTAAGCACTCTATGTTATCTATTTTCCTGATAACTAACTATACCAATATTCTATCTTTTGTCACAGGTCTTTAAAATAGCTTGGACATCTAGTCCCTTACCTGAAATGTCTATTGCTATTAATTAAAAAACAAATTGCTATACAATGATATAGAACAAATTTAAAGGTATTAAAGAAAGAGTCATACATTTTCATCTAGCAATTTATCAAACAATGAAAGTAAAGAGATAGAGAAATGCTTTATAGATAGTATTAAACAGTTTTAGAGCACCAATAATTTCCTACTGTACAAATATAAACATTGCATAATTAAAGATTTTATGACTATTACTGATTTTTTTATGTTTCAGTGTCCACAAGAAAAAAAGATAATTGAATCATTTATCTTACATATAATTCACATCTGTGGACCCTCAGGACAACAGTTACATACTAAATAATAAAACCACAGTGCCAGATAGAGGAATATAAATGTAGCGATTAACTAGAATTTAATGCAATATAATTGGAAGAGTATATCAGAGCTGCATAGAGAAGCAATAATAAAGACTTGAGAGATCACCTAAAGTAAAGTAACTATCCCATTGCAGCGTATATATATATATATATATATATATATATATATATACAGTCAGGTCCATAAATATTGGGACATTGACACAATTCTAATCTTTTTGGCGCTATACACCACCACAATGGATTTGAAATGAAACAAACAAGATGTGCTTTAACTGCAGACTTTCAGCTTTAATTTGAGGGTATTTACATCCAAATCAGGTGAACGTTGCAAGAATTACAACAGTTTATATATGTGCCTCCCACTTTTTAAGGGACCAAAAGTAATGGGACAGATTAAAAATCATCCATCAAACTTTCACTTTTTAATACTTGTTTGCAAATCCTTTGCAGTCAATTACAGCCTGAAGTCTGGAATGCATAGACACCAGATGCTGGGTTTCATCCCTGGTGATGCTCTGCCAGGCCTCTACTGCAACTGTCTTCAGTTTCTGCTTGTTCTTGGGGCATTTTCCCTTCAGTTTTGTCTTCAGTGAGTGAAATGCATGCTCAATCGGAGTCAGGTCAGATGATTGACTTGGCTATTGCATAATATTCCACTTGCTTTCACAGTATGCTTCGGGTCATTGTCCATCTGCACTGTGAAGCGCCGTCCAATGAGTTCTGAAGCATTTAGCTGAATATGAGCAGATAATATTGCCTAAAACACTTCAGAATTCATCCTGCTGCTTTTGTCAGCAGTCACATCATCAATAAATACAAGAGAACCAGTTCCATTGGCAGCCATACATGCCCATGCCATGACACACCTAATACCACCACCATGCTTCACTGATGAGGTGGTATGCTTTGGATCATGAGCAGTTCCTTCCCTTCTCCATACTCTTCTCTTCCCATCACTCTGGTCAGTGGCAGCCCGTCCATAGGGGGCGCCTGGGCGCCGCCCCCCCCCCCCCCTCCAGGCAGCAAAAAAAAAAGTAAAAAAAAAAAAAAAAAAAGGTCCTTAAGTGCACTGTGTTCAGACGCCGGATACAGTGCGACACCGGACACAGTGCACTTATAGGAAGCGCCACGTCTATGCAATCACGAGATTGCAGACGTGGCGCTGCATTTGCGGGCGTTTAGCCCGCCTTGGGGCGTTTTCTGAAGCGCCAAGTAGCTTCCGCCTGGCCATAGTAATACATACTACAGGGCGGAAGCTACTTGGCACTTCAGATTTGATTGACATCTGCCCTGAGTCAGATGTCACTTCCTGCCTCTCTCTTTCATTGCGCCCGAGAGAGGAAACAGGAAGAATGCTGCTGCCAGTGTGAGGAGGAGGACACCGCAGGAGACTGAAGGTAAGTACCGCTGTGTGGAGAATGGGGGGGACACATGCTGTGGGGGGCTCTGATGGGGACACCTGCTGTGGGGGGCTCTGATGGGGGACACATGCTGTGGGGGGCTCTGATGGGGGACACATGCTGTGGGGGGCTCTGATGGGGGACACATGCTGTGGGGGGCTCTGATGGGGGACACATGCTGTGGGGGGCTCTGATGGGGGACACATGCTGTGGGATGCTCTGATGGGGGACACATGCTGTGGGGGGCTCTGATGGGGGACACATGCTGTGGGGGGCTCTGATGGGGACACCTGCTGCGGGGGGCTCTGATGGGGGACACATGCTGTGGGGGGCTCTGATGGGGGACACATGCTGTGGGGGGCTCTGATGGGGGACACATGCTGTGGGGGGCTCTGATGGGGGACACATGCTGTGGGATGCTCTGATGGGGGACACATGCTGTGGGGGGCTCTGATGGGGGACACATGCTGTGGGGGGCTCTGATGGGGACACCTGCTGTGGGGGGCTCTGATGGGGGACACATGCTGTGGGGGGCTCTGATGGGGACACCTGCTGTGGGGGGCTCTGATGGGGGACACATGCTGTGGGGGGCTCTGATGGGGGACACATGCTGTGGGGGGCTCTTATGGGGGACACATGCTGTGGGATGCTCTGATGGGGGACACATGCTGTGGGGGGCTATGATGGGGGACACCTGCTGTGGGGGGCTCTGATGGGGGACACATGCTGTGGGATGCTCTGATGGGAGACACATGCTGTGGGGGGCCCTGATGGGGGACACATGCTGTGGGGGGCCCTGATGGGGGACACATGCTGTGGGGGGCCCTGATGGGGGACACATGCTGTGGGGGGCTCTGATGGGGGACACATGCTGTGGGGGGCTCTGATGGGGGACACATGCTGTGGGGGGCTCTGATGGGGGACACATGCTGTGGGATGCTCTGATGGGGGACACATGCTGTGGGGGGCCCTGATGGAGGACACATGCTGTGGGGGGCTCTGATGGGGGACACATGCTGTGGGGGGCTCTGATGGGGGACACATGCTGTGGGGGGCTCTGATGGGGGACACATGCTGTGGGGGGCTCTGATGGGGGACACATGCTGTGGGGGGCTCTGATGGGAGACACATGCTGTGGGATGCTCTGATGGGGGACACATGCTGTGGGGGGCTCTGATGGGGGACACATGCTGTGGGGGCTCTGATGGGGGACACATGCTGTGGGATGCTCTGATGGGGGACACATGCTGTGGGGGGCTCTGATGGGGGACACATGCTGTGGGGGGCTCTGATGGGGGACACCTGCTGTGGGGGGCTCTGAAGGGGGACACATGCTGTGGGGGGCCCTGATGGGGGACACATGCTGTGGGGGCTCTGATGGGGGACACATGCTGTGGGGGGCCCTGATGGGGGACACCTGCTGTGGGGGGCTCTGATGGGGGACACATGCTGTGGGATGCTCTGATGGGAGACACATGCTGTGGGGGGCCCTGATGGGGGACACATGCTGTGGGGGGCCCTGATGGGGGACACATGCTGTGGGGGGCCCTGATGGGGGACACATGCTGTGGGGGGCTCTGATGGGGGACACATGCTGTGGGGGGCTCTGATGGGGGACACATGCTGTGGGGGGCTCTGATGGGGGACACATGCTGTGGGATGCTCTGATGGGGGACACATGCTGTGGGGGGCTCTGATGGGGGACACATGCTGTGGGGGGCTCTGATGGGGACACCTGCTGTGGGGGGCTCTGATGGGGGACACATGCTGTGGGGGGCTCTGATGGGGGACACATGCTGTGGGGGGCTCTTATGGGGGACACATGCTGTGGGATGCTCTGATGGGGGACACATGCTGTGGGGGGCTATGATGGGGGACACATGCTGTGGGGGGCTCTGATGGGGGACACATGCTGTGGGGGGCTCTGATGGGGACACCTGCTGTGGGGGGCTCTGATGGGGGACACATGCTGTGGGGGGCTCTGATGGGGAACACATGCTGTGGGGGGCTCTGATGGGGACACCTGCTGTGGGGGGCTCTGATGGGGGACACATGCTGTGGGGGGCTCTGATGGGGGACACATGCTGTGGGGGGCTCTGATGGGGGACACATGCTGTGGGGGGCTCTGATGGGGGACACATGCTGTGGGGGGCTCTGATGGGGGACACATGCTGTGGGGGGCTCTGATGGGAGACACATGCTGTGGGATGCTCTGATGGGGGACACATGCTGTGGGGGGCTCTGATGGGGGACACATGCTGTGGGGGCTCTGATAGGGACACCTGCTGTGGGGGGCTCTGATGGGGGACACATGCTGTGGGGGGCTCTGATGGGGGACACATGCTGTGGGGGGCTCTGATGGGGGACACATGCTGTGGGGGGCTCTGATGGGGGACACATGCTGTGGGGGGCTCTGATGGGAGACACATGCTGTGGGATGCTCTGATGGGGGACACATGCTGTGGGGGGCTCTGATGGGGGACACATGCTGTGGGGGCTCTGATAGGGACACCTGCTGTGGGGGGCTCTGATGGGGGACACATGCTGTGGGGGGCTCTGATGGGGGACACATGCTGTGGGGGGCTCTTATGGGGGACACATGCTGTGGGATGCTCTGATGGGGGACACATGCTGTGGGGGGCTCTGATGGGGGACACATGCTGTGGGGGGCTCTGATGGGGGACACCTGCTGTGGGGGGCTCTGAAGGGGGACACATGCTGTGGGGGGCCCTGATGGGGGACACATGCTGTGGGGGCTCTGATGGGGGACACATGCTGTGGGGGGCCCTGATGGGGGACACCTGCTGTGGGGGGCTCTGATGGGGGACACATGCTGTGGGATGCTCTGATGGGAGACACATGCTGTGGGGGGCCCTGATGGGGGACACATGCTGTGGGGGGCCCTGATGGGGGACACATGCTGTGGGGGGCCCTGATGGGGGACACATGCTGTGGGGGGCTCTGATGGGGGACACATGCTGTGGGGGCTCTGATGGGGGACACATGCTGTGGGGGGCTCTGATGGGGGACACATGCTGTGGGGGGCTCTGATGGGGACACCTGCTGTGGGGGGCTCTGATGGGGGACTCCGGTTTTGGGGGGACTCTGATGGGGGACACCTGCTGTGGGGGGCTCTGATGGGGACACCTGCTGTGGGGGGCTCTGATGGGGGACACATGCTGTGGGGGGCTCTGATGGGGAACACATGCTGTGGGGGGCTCTGATGGGGACACCTGCTGTGGGGGGCTCTGATGGGGGACACATGCTGTGGGGGGCTCTGATGGGGGACACATGCTGTGGGGGGCTCTGATGGGAGACACATGCTGTGGGATGCTCTGATGGGGGACACATGCTGTGGGGGGCTCTGATGGGGGACACATGCTGTGGGGGCTCTGATAGGGACACCTGCTGTGGGGGGCTCTGATGGGGGACACATGCTGTGGGGGGCTCTGATGGGGGACACATGCTGTGGGGGGCTCTTATGGGGGACACATGCTGTGGGATGCTCTGATGGGGGACACATGCTGTGGGGGGCTCTGATGGGGGACACATGCTGTGGGGGGCTCTGATGGGGGACACCTGCTGTGGGGGGCTCTGAAGGGGGACACATGCTGTGGGGGGCCCTGATGGGGGACACATGCTGTGGGGGCTCTGATGGGGGACACATGCTGTGGGGGGCCCTGATGGGGGACACCTGCTGTGGGGGGCTCTGATGGGGGACACATGCTGTGGGATGCTCTGATGGGAGACACATGCTGTGGGGGGCCCTGATGGGGGACACATGCTGTGGGGGGCCCTGATGGGGGACACATGCTGTGGGGGGCCCTGATGGGGGACACATGCTGTGGGGGGCTCTGATGGGGGACACATGCTGTGGGGGGCTCTGATGGGGGACACATGCTGTGGGGGGCTCTGATGGGGGACACATGCTGTGGGGGGCTCTGATGGGGGACACATGCTGTGAGGGGCTCTGATGGGGACACCTGCTGTGGGGGGCTCTGATGGGGGACTCCGGTTTTGGGGGGACTCTGATGGGGGACACCTGCTGTGGGGGGACTCTGATGGGGGACACCTGCTGTGGGGGGACTCTGATGGGGGACACCTGCTGTGGGGGGACTCTGATGGGGGACACCTGCTGTGGGGGGCTCTGATGGGGGACACCTGCTGTGGGGGGCTTTGATAGGGGACACCTGTTGTGGGGGACTCTGATGGGGGACACCTGCTGTGGGGGGACTTTGATGGGGACACCTGCTGTGGGGGGACTGTGATGGGGACACCTGCTGTGGGGGGACTCTGATGGAGACACCCTGCTGTGGGGGACACCTGCTGTTGGGGGCTCTGATGGGGGACACCTGCTGTGGGGGACACATGCTGTGTGGGGACACTGATGGCAACTCTGATGTAAGGGGACAGAGGCTGTATTTGGGGGGGGCAGAGGCTGTATTTGGGGGGGGACAGAGGCTGCATTTTATGTGACAGAGGCTGTATTTGGGGGGGACAGAGGCTGCATTTGGGGGACAGAGGCTGCATTTTATGTGACAGAGGCTGCATTTTATGTGACAGAGGCTGCGTTTGATGTGACAGAGGCTGCATTTGATGTGACAGAGGCTGCATTTGATGTGACAGAGGCTGCATGTAAGGACGGACTGCTGGGGACACCTGATGGCATCTGGTTGTAGGCGACGTGGCTAGTGACACACTCGGGGCTCCCACTGATTCTGCATTATGGTGAGTTGAATGATTTCATTTTATATTACAATGTAAGAATAGAAACAATGCGCTTCAATCATCCTGACACCATAACAACCATGGTGCCGGGATGATTGAAGCGCTAACACCAGATGTTTGGAGTATCTTTATCTGATGATTGTTAAACTTTGTAGAATACACATTTCTATTGTTGTGTAGGATCTAGGCCTGCTGTCCCTCTCTTCCTCTCCCTCCATCCCTCGTTCATCTCAGATGCTAACCACACCACCTTAGAGCCACGCCCACTTTTCCGCTGAAACCACGCCCATTTTTACCACATGGGAGGGGTCAAAAAGGAAGGGCGGGGTCTGGCGCCCCCCCATCCTAAAACTTCACCAGCCACCACTGACTCTGGTACAAGTTGATCTTGGTCTCATCTGTCCATAGGATGTTGTTCCAGAACTGTGAAGGCTTTTTTAGATCTTGTTTGGCAAACTCTAATCTGGCCTTCCTGTTTTTGAGGCTCACCAATGGTTTACATCTTGTGGTGAACCCTCTGTATTCACTCTGGTGAAGTCTTCTCTTGATTGTTGACTTTGACACACATACACCTACCTCCTGGAGAGTGTTCTTGATATGGCCAGCTGTTGTGAAGGGTGTTTTCTTCACCAGGGACAGAATTCTTCGGTCATCCACCACGGTTGTTTTCCGTGGTCTTCCGGGTCTTTTGGTGTTGCTAGCTCACCCGTGCATTCTTTCTTTTGAAGGATGTTCCAAACAGTTGATTTGGCCACACCTAATATTTTTGCTATCTCTCTGATGGGTTTGTTTTGTTTTTTCAGCCTAATGATGGCTTGCTTCACTGATAGGGACAGCTCTTTGGATCTCATATTGAGAGTTGACAGCAACAGATTCCAAATGCAAATAGCACACTTGAAATGAACTCTGGACCTTTTATCTGCTCCTTGTAAATGGGATGATGAGGGAATAACACACACCTGGCCATGGAACAGCTGAGCAGCCAATTGTCCCATTACTTTTGGTCCCTTAAAAAGTGGGAGGCACATAAACAAACTGTTGTAATTCATACACCGTTCACCTGATTTATGTATGATTTATGTAAATACCCTCAAATTAAAGCTGAAAGTCTGCAGTTAAAGCACATCTTGTTTATTTCATTTCAAATCCATTGTGGTGGTGTATAGAGCCAAAAAGATTAGAATTGTGTCGATGTCCCAATATATATGGACCTGACTGTATATATATATATATATATATATATATATATATATATATATATATTTTTATATATATATATATACCGTATTTATCAGCGTATAACACGCACCCCAAGTTTAGGAGGGAATTTTAAGGAAAAAAACTTTTAGGAGGGAAGTTTAAGGAAAAAAACTTACATTTAAATGCCCATCAATGCAGCCTTATCAGTGTCCATCTGTAGCCTTGTCAGTGTCCATCTGTAGACAGTGTCAGTGTAGCCTTGTCAGTGTCCATCTGTTGCCAGTGTCAGTGTAGCCTTTGTCAATGTCCATCTGTAGCCAGCGTCAGTGTAGCCTTGTCAGTGTCCATCTGTAGCCAGTGTCCATCTGTAGCCAGTGTCAATGTAGCCTTGTCAGTGTAGCCTTGTCAGTGTCCATCTGTAGCCAGTGTCCATCTGTAGCCAGTGTCAGTGTAGCCTTGTCAGTGTCCATCTGTAGTCTTGTCCCTGTGTCATTTGCAAACTTGTAGGTACACTGCTGTTTAAAAATTGCGCCGCCTTTCTCAAGCGGCTCTCGCCAAAAGGCTCACAATCGGCGGGGGATCAGTGTATAACACGCACCCATGATTTTTTCCCTGATTTTAAGGAAAAAAAAGGGCGTGTTATAAGCCGATAAATACGGTATACATTTGATTTGATATGGGATTTGTATTGCGCCGAATGCGCTCCGTCAGTGAGATTTCCAAAAGAACGTTAAAAAAGAAGTCTAGGATGCCCAATATGAAAGCGGTAGAGTAAAAAAAAGAGAAGGACCGGGGGGGGTGGGGGTTGTGGGACTAACCCTCCAAATGGGGGAGGAAAAATGAGCATACAAAATACATGTTTTTGTATGATTTCTATTCTTCATCAGATTATCCGTAGGCCTGGATAAAGAGGAAGGTTTTTAAACCCTTCCTGAAACTCAGGAGGGAGGGTAAGGGCTTTAGAGACGCTGGAAGGGAGTTCCACAGCTCATTGCCCTTTGTAACCAGGCGTCTGTTACCAGTAAATTTTAGTCTGCTGATTGTCGGTTCTGTGAGAAGTAGGTTGGCCGATCGGAGTGGTCTTGATGGTACATTGTGAGGGGCCCATTCAGACAAATAAATTGGGCCCAGTTTCCAGGGTGCCCTATATATATAGCACATTGCCTTGAATAGTACTCGCTTGGCGATAGGGAGCCAGTGCAGTTTATCCAGCACGGGAGAGATGTGGTCTGTTCTGGCGCATCCGTAGACCAGGCGAGGAGCTTGATTCTGAATTGCTTGCAATTTTTTTGCCACTTCAATGGAAGTCCAAGAAAAAAGATGTTAGAGCAATCCAACCGAGAATGCACAAGGCCCTGTACAAGAGTTAGCCGTTTTTTGTGTGAAAACAGATCTTTAATTTTCTGGAGTCTCTGTATATAAAAGTTGGAGTTTTTGATACAGAGTTTTGCATGAGGTATAAATGACAGGCAGGGATCAAAGATGATACCTAGGTTCCTGACCTGTTTTGCCGGCGTTGGGATGGGGCAGAATGAAGTGGGCCAGGCCAAGGAAAATTGGTGGTTGATTGAGGACCCACCAGCATCACCTCGGTCTTTGCTTCATTAAGGCCTAGCTTGTTGTCGGCCATCCATTTTTGTATGTGAAGGAGGCCATTTCTCAGTTGTAGGTGCATATTTGGCCCATTGTCAGCGTCAGCCAGGATCTGCGTGTCATCTGCGTAGATCTGGCATGCTAATTTGTGTGTAGCAATAATGTCATATAGCAGTTGAATAGCAGGGGCGACAATGCCGAGCCCTGCGGGACTCCATAGAGAAGTGGTTCCATTGCCGAGCTGCAAGCGTTCATCCACACTTGATGGGTCCTATCCGTGAGAAAGGAGTTGATCCAAAGGAGGACAGTGCCACTACATCCAAAAAGGTATTCCATGTGGTCTCCCAGGATTTGATGGTCGATAGTGTCAAAGGCTGCGGAGAGGTCGAGTAGCACCAAGGCTGCTGGCCCCCCCGCATCCTTTACCCTTAACAGGCGTTTGCGTATATTGAGTGCGGACAGTTCAGTGCCACGTCCCGGCCTAAATCCCGACTGGGAGTCATGGAACAGGTCGTTATCCTCGAAGAAGCTTTGCATTTGTTGAAAGACGACCTGCTCCAGGATCTTCGCCAGAAAGGGAAGATGAGATATAAGTCTGAAATTAGTGAGCAGAGAAAGGGCGAGTGTGCTCTTCTTCAACAAGGGGGAGACAATGGCATGCTTCAGTCGTGTTGGAACGGCCCCTATTTTTAAAGATAGATTCACTATCCTTGTAATTTCTGGGGCCAATGTATCTGCATTTTTCTTCATAAACCATGCGGGACAGATGTCATTCGGAGAGCTTGACGGTTTAAGCTTGGACATAATATTGGATATCTCTGCCACTGAAGTGGATGCAAATGAGCTAAAAGCTGGAGGGGCTCTTATTAGTGCCGGAGCGTCAAAGTCATTAGGCAAGATTTTGTCCTGGTTACGGATTTTTTTATTTTTTTATTTTTTCCCCAAAGGAAGACTGAAGCGCAGAGCATAATTCCATATATATATGTATGTATGTACAGTATATCTATCCTTACAACTAATCAGCTTTCAGCTAACATTTCTGTATTTCTGTGCATTTTCTTGTTATCCCATTTTTTTAACATAAGCCCCATTAAGTTCTGCACTCAGCCATAGGTCAGAAAATTCTAACCAGAATTTGAATACAATTGATAGTGACAGGAAACTCCAAAGGTAAAGAGAAATTCCACCTTTGACTGTTTTAATGGGTGCTTAACTGGAAACAGGGTAAGGTTTCCACCCTAGGAACCCTTAGTCACACAACTTTGTCATCCAAAGTAAAACCCTGCTGTTTAAATTACTTCTTTCACACAGAATTTTTTCTTGGTTTACTGGTCATAACCTGTCTTAGAATAGTATGGCAATGTGCAAATAAGTTTATATAAGATGACTGTTGGGTTGATTTACTAAAGGCCAATAGGCTCTTCACTTTGCAAAGGAATTTTCACTTTGCATGGGAATATTCAATAAGCTTACCGAATGTGGGAAAAATTCACATTGCAAACCATACCCAATTCCATGCAAGGAAAATAAACAAAACAGTAATTTTTCTTGCACATGATTAGATGATGGAAGTCTCTAGAGCTTAACCTTATTTACTGTGCAAAATAAAAATTCCCTTAAAAATTAACAGAATATTTGTCTTTAGTAAATCAACTCTAGTATGTCTACTGCTGATGGGAAATAGCCAGCTTATACATAAGCCAGGTAAACACTATCCTTTTTTTTCGTTCTTATAGCTGAGAGCTCTGATCGGGAGTCGGTCTGATGCTGGTTTTCCAGTATGCACGTTCGACATACACGCGAGGGCTGAATGTCGGACTTTTGTCTCCCAACATTCGGCCCATGTGTACCTGGCTTTAGTTTCCCTTTCCTCCTCTATCAACCTGTTGGCTTTTGAGGGTGAAAAAAAAAACTAGGTAAGCTCTAAGTTGAGAATAGGACTTGTCTCTTGTGTTTGATAGGGCTGGTTCCTGGGTAGCCAAATGCTAAGCACTGTCATATGGGAGGAAAGGAATTAAATAGCATGCCCCCTTACCTGGAACTACTGGGTACTCTTAGATCCTGGTGGCAAACAAAGCAGTGGGGAAGCAAGAAAGGTAAGTTTAGGCAACAGCTTGAGCTAATGTTAAGATTAACTTGGTACTTTGCTCTACATGGACAAAGAACAGGTTCATCTTAGGACAGGGGAAACTGTGGAGTCAAAAAAAAAATTAGTCATTTTGCACATAAACAGGGAAAGCTGATTAGACACAAACATTCTTGGCCAACATCAAAATAACATTTATTTGAGGGATATATGTAAGAGGAAAAGATTGGTGGGATTTTGAGTGAGGTATAGGGGTGCCGCTCAGGTCCCCCCCTGCATCCCGATTGGATGATAAAAAATAAAAAATAACAGATAGTGGGACTTTATATAAGCACACGGGAGCAAGAATATAATAAAAATTAGTAGCTTTTAATGAATTCAGATTATCATAGAGTTTTTGTATTCAAATAATTCAATGCATTTTGCTATATATAACTATTTGTACAACTATTACAATTCATTGGAGCCAGAAAAATATACATAAATACATATTCCAACAAGGGATCAATACATGATATGAAATATAAAAAACATTTAGAACATGGTTGCATGATTGAATAGATAAAATATACAGGTAAGGAGATCAAAAATAAGATTTATAAAGAGGAAAAAACCAATTGTATTGGAACGGCCTGACCAGATGCATCATTGTGTACACTAGGCTGTTGCTGGCTCTTCGCGTTTCAAGGTCTTTATACCTATCATCAGGAGGACCCCCCCTCCGCCCTGTTGTGATGTGGGGTGGGCGGGGTTTGTCCTCACTGCGCATCGACGTCACACATCCCGGCCGGACACGCTGGCGTCTTCTTAAGCGCAGCGCTGCCGACCGAGTGACTGCTATCTGCTAGCCCATTGGGGGATGACATGGTTGGCGCCGCCGCCTGTGGGACCATGAGACAGCTGGTTCCTGGGCTGTTGGCGCTCTCCCCTTCTCTCCCTACTTGTGGGCCAACGTCTGACGTTGGGGATATGTTTGCGGGGGCATGGCAATTGTGGGCTTTCTCCCCGCATGGATTTTACACTCTGCACAGAACTTACCTGCATTCATCCACCATCATGCACTTAGGCACTTTTGTTTGGATTGATTCCGGATCAGGTACACACATCTCCCTCTTACCATCATTCTCTGTTTCCCAATTCCAGTCCATTTTTCCCTTCACCCTTTTCTTTGTCTTCATCTCCACTCCTTTCCTTCCTCTACACCCACTTCCCTCACCCCCTTCTACTCACCCCCTTTGTTTTTCACTTCCTGCTTTTCTCCATTTCACAGCAACTCTTTTTCATTCATTCTCTGTTTCTCATTTCCAGTCCATTTCTCCCTTCACCCTGTTCTTTGTTTCTATCTTCACTCTTTTCCTTCCTCCACACCTACTTCCCTCACCCTCACCTACAACCCCCCTTTGTTTTTCACTTTCTTCTTTTGTCAACTTCACAGCAACTCCTTTTTTTTCTCCCCAGATTTGTTTCCATTGATCCACCACTTTTTTCCACACTGTCACCCTTGCGGGGCGTCGTTCATTTTTGTGTTCTGCCCACCGCAGCATGTCCCCTCAGCTCCTGTGTGGGGCATATTTGGTCGGGTCTGGGGATTTCATGGCCGCACCACCGCTGTGAGGACCACCATGTAAGTGTATGGTCAGGCTGGGTCCATGAAGGTGGGACCCTTCTTGTCCGTTCTTTGTTTTTTGTTTTTTTTTCTTTTTCCTTTTTTGCTTTTTCTTAATAATATTTTCTATTTTTATTCATTTTTTAGATTATCACTATGGTTTTTTGCTCCTGATGATAGGTATAAAGACCTTGAAACGCGTAGAGCCAACAACAGCATAGTGTACACAATGATGCATCTGGTCAGGCCATTCCAATACAATTGTTTTTTTCCTCTTTATAAATCTTATTTTTGATCTCCTTACCTGTATATTTTATCTATTCAACCATGCAACCATGTTCTAAATGTTTTTTATATTTCATATCATGTATTGATTCCTTGTTGGAATATGTATTTATGTATATTTTTCTGGCTCCAATGAATTGTAATAGTTGTACAAATAGTGTATATATAGCAAAATGCATTGAATTATTTGAATACAAAAACTCTATGATAATCTGAATTCATTAAAAGCTACTAATTTTTATTATATTCTTGCTCCCGTGTGCTTATATAAAGTCCCGCTGTCTGTTATTTTTTATTTTTTATCATTTATTTGAGGGAGTTTTTAAAGACCAAAGTATAAGGTACACCTATCAGATCCCCCCCCCTCTCATGAGCCATTTCTAACATTATAGGGGGGGGGGGGACTCTTGAACAGGTAACCCTCTCCACTTCATTGAGAGATGAATGCCTAAATAATGGGTATTACTTTGAACAGCCCCTCCTTATTTACACTATTGGCAGCCCACTGGACAGGTAAGAAGTGTCATAATACAAAGATATAAATACACATTGTACACACTTGAGCACATTTGGACATTCTGCTATTACCTATCAAGATAATAATAGTATACAGAAACTTTAAACAGTACCATTTGAAAGTATTCAGGCAGGCCCTTGCACTACATGCTTTGGGAAATTCATCCATAAATCTGACCACAAAAGAGGTGGGTATAGTGTGTATGGGTTTGGCAAAGTCAGCAGATAGATGATTGAGGATAGATAGAGAATTGTTATCAGCTGACTTAGGAGTTGGGGGGAGGGAGGGTTAAAAATGATTTGGGGACCCCCCAAAAAAGAATCTGGCACTCTGCCTGAATTTAAAGCACAAATCATATTTCAAAACATTTTAGGGGGTGTTTGGGGTAAAGCACTACTATGGAGCTGATAAAATACATTGTTAAGTGACTACACAAGGTGAATATAGGGCCAGGAGAGCATGCTGGGGAGGTAAGTGAAGGCAAATATGTATGAAGTACAACAAAAATAATTACATAAAAATCCAGCATGCATGAGGACAAAGGGGACATTCACAGCATATTACAATCATGGTAATTAGGGGATGAGGAAAGAAATACAATACATTAGCAAACATTCCATACAATAACATGTGATAATAAAGGATAAAAATCTTACCTTAATATACTCCTTCTGCAGGACCTGGATGATGGCAGAACAGGTCTTTGGGATAATGATCCCCAGAGCCTGCAGGCAGATGCCTGTCCAGAACTTCAAGTCCTGCAGGCTTCTCCCCGTCGCCAAGTACCGCAGGGTCGTGACTAGCCTCTGCTCCGGAGTGATGGCTTGCCTCATGCAGGTATCCTGCCTGCTAATATAAGGGGTCAGCAAAGCCAACAAACGGTGAAATACGGGGCCTGTCATCCGGAGAAAGTTCCTGAAATCCTCAGGATTATTCTCACGGAGCAAAGGCATATGACAGAACTGGTCACGCTGAAGCAGCCAATTCTTGGTCCATGAACTCCTCCCCACCCTGTTCATGGACTGGACTTGTGTCAAGGTAAGGACCCCAACACCAAGCCCCTGCACAGCACGAACTCTACAAGGAGTACGTATACGCAACATGGCTAGAAAACAGTCGGCTGCTCAGAACAAAGTAACAACACACTGAAGATCAGCAAGGCCTGTGAAGAGCGACCTGAAAAACAGTACCGAGGGGACAAGATCGCGCTGAATAGTACAATATGAACTGACTGCACTCACTAAAGAGCAGATACAAACCCACAAGCACAAACTGAACAGCAGAAAACGATCTGAAAACCACGAGTCTGAAAAAGCGCAAATCGTCTCTCACCAAACTTTTAGTAACACGAGATTAGCAAAAGGAGCCCAAAGGGTGCCGCGCTTGGTTCTGAACTGGCCTTTTCTAGTCTCATCGTACGTGGTGTACGTCACCACGTTCTTGGCGATCGGAAATTTCCGACAACTTTGTGCGACCGTGTGTACGCAAAACAACTTTGAGCCAACATCCGTCTGAAAAAATCCATGGATTTTGTTGTCGGAATGTCCGATCAATGTCCGATCGTGTGTACGGGGCATAACAGGGAGAGTTGCTAAGATCAGAAGTAAACTTCTGATGGTTGGGAAGAGGTCCTGGTCACACAAGTCCAACACTTCAAGAACACTTCAAGAACTGTTTTTGAGAATTTCCTTATGTTGTGATAACTCTCATTTCCACTTTGTAAGCCAGAGACTTAGTTCTCTCTGCAGTAATGTCTCCATTATCTTCTGCTTACTATCAGCTAGAAGAGGGCGCAAACGCTTTGATAATGATTGCACAGCAACAGGAACCATGGTTTCCATTTTTTCCAAAAAGTACTGCTGGCATCAAGATTTGAATCTTGAAACACTGCATCAAATTTTCTGGAAAACTAGTTTTTTACTCATTAATAATGTTGTCCAGCAAGGGGATATACAATGATTTCCTGTAGTATTCTTCAGTTGATTGTACATTGTAATTGAATCTGCGCACTTGTCTGCCTACAAGACGTGACAATTCTAGTTCCACTCCAAGTTCTGATGCCAAATCTGTAGCCTCCATATGCAAAGTGGAAAAAGTGCTATCAGCGTTACATTGCATATTCTCCAGGGTTGCCATGGTATCAGTCAAACAGTCAGATGCGCTTGTTAAAACAATTGTTGGGGATTGAAGAAAGCGAATCAGAGAAAGGGTTATGCCGCGTACACACGAGCAGACTTTACGGCGGACTTTGCCCGGCGGACTTTTCGACGTACTTTCCGACGGACTTTCTGAATGAACGGACTTGCCTACACACAATCCACCAAAGTCTGTTGAATTTGTACGTGATGACGTACGACCGGACTAAAACAAGGAAGTTCATAGCCAGTAGCCAATAGCTGCCCTAGCGTGGCTTTTTGTCCGTCGAACTAGCATACAGACGGCGGACTTTTCGACCGGACTCGATTTCAACGGATAAATTTTAAACAAGTTTCAAATCTAAGTCCATCCAACTTTTGAGAAAACAAAGTCCGCTGGAGCCCACACACATCGAATTGTCCGACAAAATCCAGTCCGCCGGGCAAAGTCCGCCGTAAAGTCCGCTCGTGTGTACGCGGCATTACTTTCAGAACACTGATGCGTGAAACCAAGAAAAATGTGAATTCTGCACTGCACAGAGAATGGATGAGAGTAGATGCTGTTGAGCTAGTGCTTGATCATTTCCATTGAGATATTGCAGATAGTGCACTCACCACTTTTACAAGTCCATCGCAAAATCTTATGAGAGAATCATGGCGCTCTACCTATCTAGTTTCACAAAGACTGGTAAGCTGAGAGCCTAAATCCTGCTCTAAAATAAAATTACGCTTTGCTGATTGCTGATTTGACCACAGCTACTGCATTGCAAACTGCTGACACTTGTGAGGACTTTGAAATTGAATTGTTCAGAGAATGATTGTAGCAAGGAGATCTGCAACTGTTGGGTGCTACACGGAGAATCTCTGATACAGCATCAGCCACCTCTGAAGACATAATACTGCAACTGTCTGTTCCAATGCCACAATGGGGCTGATTTATGAACATGTTGGTGCATTTGCGTGCGCAGGAATAGTTATTGCGACATGGCGCATACTTAAACAAATAGAAACCAGCTGGTGACTTGCGCCGGATGTGCGGAATCGTTGCGCGCATGGGCGCAGACACATTCTTAAATACAGAACAAACATCGGGCACTTACTCATTGTAATGCTGATTAAGTTAATGAGCTTTTCCTTATCACAAGAAGAATATTGCTTCCAGTTTTATTCCATTCATTCATTTCTTTTTGAAACAACTCAATAATTATTCTAGAGATCTTCCTCCTATCAACAACTGTGTGGATGTTCCCTGGACTTGGATATGAAATGTCATAATTGTCAAAATGTAATTGTGTGCATTTTATGGTGATAATCTATAATCATTGGTGAACCCGAAACTTCCATGAAAACATCTTCTTAATACATGTCTGTGTATTATGCATTCTGGACAATTCATTTCCCCATACACTGTGCAATCTGATTGTATAATGTCTAAATCTACTCATTTGTCTGAGCAATTCTTTCCCCATACACTGTGCAATGTGTAAAGGGTTAATACCCAAAAAGAGAAAGCAGCTTGTGTCTGGTGGTGTAGCTGATTAGTAACTCCTATTCAGAATTCAGTCAGCACAAAACCAGATGCAGTTCCCTGCGCTTTTTTTCTGCACTTAGGGCCAGTTCACACCACATGCAGTCCAGTGCATTTTTTTCTGCATTAAAAACGAATGGAAAGTAGGTTATATGGTTTTCAATGGCATAGTTCACACCAGTGTAGTCAGTTCCAGTGCGTTCCATTTCCAGAAAAAAAAGTAGAACATGCTGCATTTTTTCTGCACCGGACTGTACTGGAACGCTGTAAAATGCATAAAAAACGCACTGGAACGCACCGTAACGCACCTAAATGCACCAAAAACACACTGCAACACACTTGTCCTTATTTAAGGTTAAGAAAAAAGAGGGGGAAAAAAAAGCACTTGACTGCATTAAAAATGCACCAAAAAGGCATCAAAAAGGCATCAAAAACGCACTGGAACACATCAAAAATGTGCATGCAGAAAAGGACATGGAATGCATCTGGACTGCATTTCTATGGTGTGAACTAGCCCTTAGGCCCCTTTCACATGATCGGACCATTCAGGTCCGCCTGTCAGTTTTGACGGCGGACCTGAACGGGCGCTCCATGTTAGTCTATGGAGCGTCGGATGTCAGCGGAGTCATGTCCGCTGACATCCGACCCGGTCCGATCCGCTAAAAGCAGACGGGTGGCTCTACGTCCAGGTCCGTCGCTGGTGGATCGGATCGGGTGAGATCTGATGAAAACGGACATGCTGTCCGTTTTTATCCGATCCCTCCATAGGCGGCAGTGGCGCCTGACAAGCCCCTCCCCGCTCAGTGAGCAGAGAGGGACCTGTCATCCGCCGGCTCAGCGGAGATCAACGGACAGATCTCCCGCTGAGCTGGCGGACCGAGGTGGGCTCCGTAGAAATGGAGCCTGCCTCGTGTGAAAGGGGCCTAAGGCTGAATTCACACCTATGCAGTTTTAGTGCTTTTTGCACTTTGCAGATTTGCACTACAGAACGTGTTCCATAGGAAACCATGTTAAATGGACTGTACTGCAAATCTGCAAAATGCAAAAAGCACTAAAAAAGCCTAGGTGTGATTCATTCAAATGCATGCAGTGTTTTCTATGTATTCCAATGGCTCTAGTTCACACAATGCAGTCAGTTTCCGGTCAGTTCCGATGCAGGAAAAAAACGCACGGAATGGCATCTGGTGTGAACTGGCCAGTTCACATCAGATGCAGTTCTGTGCAGTTCCATTTTTTCTGCACCAATACAGTTTGTGTCAGTTTCTGCACCAGAAACCGACCGGAAACTGACTGCATGATGTCAACTAGAGCCATTGGAATACATGGAAAACACTGTGCATGCATTTTTAGTGCAGAAAAAAAGCGCAGTGGTAGTAATGTTGTAACCCCTTTTCTAGAACAAGCGTGAAAAATATATTGCTCACAAAGAGGGGAGTATTTCCAGCATATTATGTGTGTGATCATGTGTGTGTCTATGGGTAGTCCCCCCCCTCCCTATGTATATTATCTGTGTGACACACACACACGGCATACATTTATGCAGATTTTGACCACAAATATGCAATGTGTGCAGCCAATTAAGGACCAAGACTATTTCTGTTTACAAGTTAAAATCTGTATTTTTTTGCTTGAAAATTAATTAGAACCCTCAAACATTATATATTTTTAGCAGAGTACAATGGATATCATTGCAATAATTTATATTACAATGTATTTGCAGAACATTCTTACAAACGCATTTTTATTTTTAAAAAAAAAAACACTTTTTTTATTAAAAAAAAATATAAGAAAACAGTAAAAGGTACCCCATTTTTTTTTATAAAATGTGAAGGATGATGTTACACCAAGTAAATTGATATCCAACATGTCATGCTTTAAAATTGCACATGCTCTCAGAATGGCGACAAACGACAATACTTAAAAATCTCCATAGGTGACGCTTTAAAAATATTTACAGGTTGCCTGTTTAGAGTTAGACCCCTTTCACACTGAGGCGTTTTGCAGGCACTAGAACGCTAAAAAATAGCACCTGCAAAGCGCCCTGAAAGAGCAACCCCATTCACTCCCAAGGGCTCCTGAGCAGCGGCTGTTTCAGGGCGCTTTGCAAGCGCTATTTTTAGCTCCTGCAAAATGCCTCAGTGTGAAAGGGGTCTTCATGTACAATCTGTGGCATGTAAACTCCCTCTTAATGTAAACCCAAGATAACAAAAAACAGGGAAAGTCTTTGGGGTTGATTTACTAAAGGCAAATCCACTTTGCACTACAAGTGCAGTTGGTGGAGATCCGAGGAGCACATGCATGGAAAATAAACAGCATTTTTGCTTCTACATGATCAGATGTTAAAATCACCAGTGCTTCCCCTCAGATTTTCAGCGACTACACTTGTACTGCAGAGTGGATTTGCCTTTAATAAACCCAAAACTACCTAAGAACTTGGGGTGTACACAACAAAGTGCTAGAGTGCAATTTGTCTAATGGGGACACTAGTTAGATTGACCTGTGTGTCCCCAAGGAAAGGCATTGTTAGGGTTTTACCCTCACTTCCTGTTTGGCTATGTGACAGGAAGTGAAGCCAATTTTAAGAAAATAGACACAAAGCCCAACCTAAAAAAAGACAAAAAGAGGTTCTAACACTCACTTGGTTCCCCTCAAATGCCCACAATTAGAATAGGATTGTCTTGAGCTAGATTTTAGCTCAGTGCTCTAAATCAGTGTTTCTCAACCCTGTCCTCAAGTACACCCCAACAGGCCATGTTTGCAGGTTTACCTTCATCTTGCACAGGTGCTTTAAATCAGTCAATGGCTTGGTATTTTGGACAGCTATTTTAGACAAAATAAAATTCCCTAAACATATCCTGTCAGGGGTACTTGAGAACTGAGGCAGAGAACCACTGCGCTAAAATGAAAAATTGAGTACTTACCTCTGTAATTTCTTTCCTGGTCCCTATCCATGGCAGTACACACACAATCCATGCATATGCTACCATGAAGGTACGAGGAAAGTAACTTAGACAAATCACACCCGTTTTGGGATTTTCCATGCCAATCAACCCAGTTAAGCTGCAGCTGGGAAATGTGTTGCATGAAAGGTAACAAAAAAAAAAAAACACACACAAAACAAAAATTTGCTACAAATTTTATTGGTCAAAACAGGACTTAGAAAAGAGCAAGGAAAGCGAAAAACACATGTATGTTAATTTGAGACAGTAACAGAAAATGGTTAACATGAGTTAAAAGGAGTGCGCCCACAAATGGATATCTATTAAGGATTTAAACCGTCAACATTGAGAACGTTTTTGCAAAATAATGCAGCACAGACAATTAAATCAAAGTGAACAACCTTCAAACGACACACATTGACAACAAACATTTCAGGGGAAAATATCACACACCCAAAAAAATACAATAAACCAAAGTAAAAAAAAACTTGCTCGAACACACATCTGTTTGGCAAAGACATAACAAACAAAATACAAATAGAAAATACATGTGTTACAAACTTGATAAGGACACCCAAATGTACTCTCTTGTTTACCACCCCATCTTGGCTCTTTTCAGGGCAAGGTAAAGAATGCTATCTGCAAGCTTTATATAACATAGGTTTGCGTGCTAATGAGGTAATTGCAAACACATGGACATTCCATGAAACACACAAAATGCAAGTTCACCCAATGTAGAGAGAACTTCAAAGTGGGTACACCTGTTAAGGATGTCCTTAAATTACTAACCCAAAAAACACACTCTCTTGAGTATGCCCAGAAACATCCAAGTGCTGTACACACACTAAAAAAAACAAAAAAAAACTAAAGTCCCTGAGCATGCCCAGACCAACCCAAATGCAGCTAGCACAAAATAAGCCACCCCCTGTCCAAAATTAAACACATCATGCAGCATGTCCTTAATTAAGGTTAAGAAAAAAGAAGGTTGAAAAAAAGTACTGGACTGCATCAAAAACGCGCCAAAAACGTATCATAAACGCACTGGATCGCATCAAAAACGCACATGCATCTGGACTGCGTTTCTATGGAGTGAACTAGCCCTAATGCTAGTAACTTGGGGAGGGTTACTCTGCCTGTAAAGTGTTACATCTGTAGCATGTATCCAAAATGCTGCTTTAAAGATGTACGGCTTTAGAGAAAACGTACAAATCGACATTGCAGCTGCAAGATTTTAACACAAAACCAAAAATAGCCTGCCCCCCAATACACACAAGGCCATTTGGGGCTGTAAAGGCTTAAAATGAGAACCCCCACATGAAAAATACCACCCCAAAATCTAAAAATATTGTGCCCATCCCACACGCTAACAAACCCCTTGCCAAACACACAGCAATCCAGCCCATGAAAGGGGAGTGGGTGCTTAAGGGCAGGGGGTGCTCGGGCACCCCAAAAGTCAACCACCTTGTCCCCATAGTCAGAGGGACAAGGGCCTCTTCCACACAACCCTAGGCTGGGGTTGTGGGGGGATGCAGACAGGGGGCTTTGCAGAATGTGGAAAGCCCCTTTAAACTATTGGGTACAAGGTGCTTTGTGGTTGGTATTGGGCTGAGCCCATCATGCCCCAAAGGCAGCCAGCTATGTTGAGTGCATGGGGCCATGTATGGTACAGGAGGGAGTTGGGCAATTGCTCTTCTTGTCCCTTTCCTAGCTGGCCCTGTTGTTTGTGTGGAAAAAGGATGTGGTTTGGATTGGTGAAGGCAGCTCACAGCCTTTGGAGATTGGAGAATGGAGTGTGGAGTTCCCCTTTAAAAGCAAAAACTAGCCCAAGGAAATCATATGTATTAGAGGGGGAAGGTTAAATGCCCTTTTAGGAGGAGCTAGAGGAGCGAGAGTCTTTTTACATAATTTTAACAAGGGACATGTCACATGTTGGCAACGTAACACGCTAACATGACCTGTGTGCAAATATCCGACAAAAAAACACATAAAAGTGAACCAGCGTAAAAAAAAAAATGTCAATTTTAGAGGTTCGCTCATTCAACCCACGCAAATGCATTTATGTTGCTTGATATTTACTAAGATTTTGGCCAGGCAGTGAACCAACGCATTTGTACGAGCGCAAATGCCTCTTGCGCATGCGCAGTGCTTAAATTGACCTCACGCAGTTCTAAACGTACTTGCAGGCACAGCATACTTGTTCAGAAAAAGTTACTTTCTCATTCTATTTTGGGCATATTTGTTACTTGGGCAGTTATTACTATACTTCTTCACATCACCCCCATAATATTGACACTTCCAGCTTCTTTTAATTTTGAGTTGAAGATGTCCTGTGCCATGTCCATAGTGGCGCACTGATCACCTTCTCCAGTGCGCTGAGATTACTGTAGTAAATGGGAAATTGCGCTGTGTTACCGGCGCAAACATTTCATAAATACCAAAACGTACCTTGCGCCTCAGCGTGCACCTCAACTCATGGCGCAAACGGTTCGTAAATCAGCCCCCGTGTATGGGGAAATTAATTGCTCAGACAAATGAGTGTATTTAAACATCATCCAATCAGATTGCACAGTGTATGGGGAAATTAATTGTTCATACAAATGAGTGTATTTAAACGTCATCCAATCAGATTGCATAGTGTATGGGGAAAGATTTGCTCAGACAGATGAGTAGATTTATACGTTATCCAATCAGATTGCACAGTGTATGGGGAAATGAATTGTCCAGAATGCACAATACACAGACATGTATTGAAAAGATGTTTTCATGGAAGTTTCGGCTCCACCAATGATTATAGACTATCACCATAAAATGCACAATTACAAGTCCAGGGAACATCCGCACAGTTGTTGATAGGAGGAAGATCTCTAGAATGAATATTGAGTTGTTTCAAAAATAAGTGAATGAATGGAATAAAACTGGAAGCAATATTCTCCATGTGATAAGGAAAAGCTCATTAACATGATTAGAACTACAATGAGCAAGTGCCCAATGTATAAGCAGTTGTGCACGCTGGAGAACGCAGATGCGCCTGTGTGCAACACACATATTTAACAAGCTAAAGCGTGTGCGCCTTGTCAGGCGAGGATGAAATGGTGTGCTTTGACAATGTGCATGTGCAGTTGAGTAAGCTGAAAGAAGGGTGTAAAAAGCCTTGATTAGTTGTAAGACAGATCTGCATGTTCTGGACAGAATTTGTGCATTTAAACAATATTATATACATACTTCTTTAGGCCTGGTAATAGAAGATGGTAAACTAGTAAAGTTATCCACAGTATTCAGACAAAAATGTAGAAGATTACATTGGTTGTGCTTACTAATGGTAGACGTGAAAGATTGCGCAAGTGCGCAATAGCGCTTCCTATGTAAATATGGTTTGGTGCATATAAGTGCACCATAATTTTTGATAAATGTCTTGAGTCCCGTTTTTTTGTGCAATTGCTCCAATTTCTCCACTGCACCACAGGCGCAGGTCTTTAGCAAATCACCCCCAATGAGTGATGTCCACGGACAGGTGTTTAATTAGTTGGATAACCATCTGGCCTAAAACATTTTCTGTAAGCCATGGTTCTGAACTACAGTATCAATTCCCAATTTCTTCTGGGTTGCAAATTCATAAGCATCTACAAATTTTATAAAATCTTCACAAATCCATTGTAGAAATTTCTAAAGTTGAGTTTAAGTTGTTCTGTATGGGAAATGTCTGTAGTTTCATCAAATATTACACTAAAATAGCAAGCCTCTTTAATTCTAGCTACAATGACATTGCTGATTTCATCACCACAACACCTGATTAAATCATTTTGTGTGGATTTGGAAATGTAAGTAGCACAAGAAGATGCAGTAAGGAGGTGCTTCTCTATTATTTTGTCTCCAGATGCAACACAGTATCTCAGCAATTCCTGCAAGTTACCTTCATTCACCTCCAGGGTGGAGTCATCCATTAAAGCACCATCATCTCAGTGGCCACGCAGAGGTATATTTTGTCTACCCAAAAATATAACTGACTCAACGATAGAATAAATTCGCTTTCGGTTCTCTTTCACTTTCTGAAGACGTTGTGAGTTTATTTCATTGACAATTTAATTTTCCGAATGGTAGGTTTTTTATAAATGCATTTCTTTAAAATACACTCTTCTGGTGATAAACAAGCCTTGCATGGACTTCCAAATCTCCATCCTTGACCTTAAGCTTTATAAAATTAGTAAGGGTCTCCATTACCAATTTTCCAAAGGCCATGCCTTTGTTATGACCACCTTTCCGATGTTGCTCAAACAATGCACAGTACTTGCAAAACAATCCCTTTTTGGCAGGTGAATACACTAGCCAAGGAAAACTGTCAATATTTTGTTTTGACAAGTATCGCTTTATTTCCAGAGTTTCTCCATTCTTGGAAGTCATGTTCTGAACAGAGAAAGGTAATCCATATCCAGGAGGAGGTTGCCATGAATTTTCCAATAGCAAGCATTTGGTGTAGTCATTGATTGTTTTTGCAAGATGTGTGCCAATGTCATTCATTAAGATACTGCTGGTTTGAGGCAGGGTATCAGTGGCAGCACATTAGGATCTGTTTGACAAGATATTGGCTCTACAAATGTACCAGAACAGGATGGGAGGGTAGTGTCAATTTCCATACTTAAAGCGCTTTCTAGTATTGTTTTTTTTGAACTAGTACTGAAGAAAGAATCCATAGTCTTGCAGTTCACTGTTTTCTGACTCATTTTGCTGTTTCTATAATTAAAGCACAGAAGTGCACATCACATAAAGTAATTGGCTTTATAGAACAGCATTGCACACACATTGTTGACATGTACATGTACCATTACTGAACCGACCCTCTGTTTAAATATTGCAAGAATACATTGCAGACACGATGCAAGAGATGGTCAGAGACAGCAGACATGATACAAGAGATGGTCAGAGATTGCAGACATGATACAAGACATGGTCAGAGACTGCAGACATGATACAAGAGATGGTCAGAGACTGCAGACATGATACAAGAGATGGTCAGAGACTGCAGACATGATACAAGAGATCAATGCAAACTCACCAGTGCTCATCAAATGCAGCCTCACCTGTGCCCATCAAATGCAGCCTCACCAGTGCTCATCTAATGCAGCCTCATCAGCGCTTATCAAATGCAGCCTTACCAGCGCCCATCAAAAGCAGCCTCACCAGTGCCAATCAAATGCAGCCTTATCAGTGCCCAACAGCAATAGAAAAACCCTTCTATCTCTATCCAAAACTACATACACTTAAATTTCCACATACCTTTCTCTTCTATAGCAAAGCCATTTAGCATATAAAGCAGGGATTCTCTTACACCAACCTGCACTTTAAGATCCCTCTCACATGGGAGATACGATCAGGTCTGCCTGTCAGTTTTTCAGGGAGACCTGACCGAAATATCCATGCATTCCTATAGATAGGCGGGTGTAAATGGTTTGTTTATACCTGCCTACCTCCTACCGCCAATCCGATCTGCTATAAAAAAAAACCAGAAGGGGATCTGTCCTCTTCTGTTTAGGCAGATCGGTTCAGAGGTAGTTGGGTGTAAACAGACAGTAGAGTCCGTTTACACCCAGCTGTCCATAGAGTAGAGCAGGCTTAGTCAGTGTTGGCTCTTCAGAAACTTGGCGGATACAGATGTGTCATCTGCCCGCTCTGCTCCAATCAACAGAGGATCTGACAGCTGATCCCCTGCTGATTTAAATGGAGTCCACTGCTGTGTGAAAGGGGCCTAATGTTCTTCCTAAAATAACAGCAACATTGACTGGTTACATTGTTTTCCCTATAAACCCACCTGTTCTGTTTCCTTAAGCTATACATTTGTTTTACCATGAAATACCACAAATATCGCACAGAAACCCTGAAACATTTTGCCCAATTGCCATGTCAGTGTTTAAAATTCAGTGTTAGATTGATGGATTTAACAAACGTTTCAAAAATTAATACCGTATTTAAAAATAAATTCAGCTGGCCAGATTAAATCGCAATTTAACCACTAAATCTCCTCTTCCATGCCACAAATTTACAAAATATGTAGTGTGCACAGATGCGCCTCCGGTCTCTTCCAGGTATTTGGGACCTTGGCAGAAACCAGTGGCCCATATGTGAACATGCAGCAGATTTCTGCATGTGAGCACAAACACTGCCAGCTTCTGTCAGATGGGCATCATGTCATCTGCAGCATTTGTGCGCAAGCTTCGAAAAATGCAGCATGTGTGCATATGCGCTGCAAAGTTGTGGCTTTGACGTAGCAATCCCAGGAGGCTGCAGGCCCAGCCTACGCTGAAAGCTAGGAAGTGTAGTCTTGAGTAGGGATAAGCTTTGTGTTCGAATCGAACACATGTTCGACTCGAACATTGCCTGTTCGGTCGTTCACCGAATTCCGAATGATATGGGCCATTCGCGCCAAATTTGAGTGGCACGTCACGGCCCATAATTCACTGCGGCATCGCAGTGCATTGCTGGCTGATGATTGGCCAAGCATGCACTATGACCCGCCAGGGTGGCTTTGGCCAATTATGGCTTAGGGGGTTTAGTACACGCCCCATACTATATAAGGCCGCCTGCACGGCGGCCCTGTGCAGTGTGTTCCAGCGTTGAGAGAGGGATAGATAGACAGTAAGACAGTTTCATTTGATTTAAGTTAGATAGAGTAGGCAGGCAAAAATTAGTGGTGTTTTTCTGATCCTATTAGTACAGTACCGCAGGCAGCTGCAGTATTTACAAGTTAGTGTAGTGCGTCCTCTGCACAGTGTGCTCCTAAAGCTACCTGAAGAAAATTGGTGGTGTTCTTCTATTCCTATATTAATACCACAGGCAGGCAACTACAGTATTTAAAATTAGTGTACTGCATCCTCTGCACAGTGTGCACCTAAAGCTAACTGAATAAAATTGGTGGTGTTCTTCTGATCCTATATTAATACCACAGGCAGGCAGCTACAGTATTTACAGTTAGTGTACTGTGTCCTCTGCACAGTGTGCACCTAAAGCTACCTGAATGAATTGGTGGTGTTCTTCTGATCCTATTAATACCACAAGCAGACAGCTACAGTAATTGCAGTTAGTGTACGCGTCCTCTGCACAGTGTGCACCTAAAGCTATCTGAAGAAAATTTATGTTGTTCTGCTCCTATTAATACCACAGGCAGGCAGCTACAGTATTTACAGTTAGTGTACTGTGTCCTCTGCACAGTGTGCACCTAAAGCTACCTGAATAAAATTGGTGGTGTTCTTCTGATCCTATTAATACCACAGGCAGGCAGCTACAGTATTTACAGTTAGTGTACTGCGTCCTCTGCACAGTGTGCACCTAAAGCTACCTGAAGACAATTGCTGTTGTTTAGGGATGAGCTTCGAGTTCGAGTCAAACTCATGTTCGACTCGAACATTGGCTGTTCGCCCGTTCGCCGAACATCGAACAATTTGGGGTGTTCGCGGCAAATTCGAAAGCCTCGGAACACCCTTTAAAAGTCTATGGGAGAAATCAAAAGTGCTAATTTTAAAGGCTTATATGCAAATTATTGTCATAAAAAGTGTTTGGGGACCTGGGTCCTGCCCCAGGGGACAAGGATCAATGCAAAAAAAAGTTTTAAAAATGGCAGTTTTTTTGGGAGCAGTGATTTTAATAATGCTTAAAGTGAAACAATAAAAGTGTAATATTCCTTTAAATTTCGTACCTGGGGGGTGTCTATAGTATGCCTGTAAAGAGGCGCATGTTTCCCGTGTTTAGAACAGTCTGACAGCAAAATGACATTTCAAAGGAAAAAAAGTCATTTAAAAGTACTCGCGGCTATTAATGAATTGCCGGTCCGACAATACACATAAAAGTTCATTGATAAAAACGGCATAGGAATTCCCCACAGGGGAACCCCGAACCACAAGTTAAAAAAAAAAACGATGTGGGGGTCCCCCTAAATTTCATAACAGGCCCTTCAGGTCTGGTATGGATATTAAGGGGAACCCCGGCCAAAATTTTTAAAAAAATGGAGTGGGGTCCCCCTCAAAATCTAAAAATGGTGTGGGGTCCCCCTAAAAATCAATACCAGACGCTTATCTGAGCATGCAACCTGGCAGGCCACAGGAAAAGAGGGGGGGATGAGAAAGTGCCCCCCCTGAACTGTACCAGGCCACATGCCCTCAACATTGGGAGGGTGCTTTGGGGTAGCCCCCCAAAACACCTTGTCCCCATGTTGATGGGGACAAGGGCCTCATCCCCACAACCCTTGCCCGGTGGTTGTGGAGGTCTGCTGGCGGGGGGCTTATCGGAATCTGGAAGCCCACTTTAATAAGGGGACCCCAAGATCCCGGCCCTCCCCCCTGTGTGAAATGGTAAGGGGGTACAAAAGTACCCCTACCATTTCACAAAAAAACTGTCAAAAATGTTAAAAATGACAAGAGACTGTTTTTGACAATTCCTTTATTTAAATGCTTCTTCTTTCTTCTATTTTCTTTCTTCTGACTTCCTTCGGTTTCTTCCTCCATCTTCTTCTTCTTCTGGTTCTTCCTCCAGTGTTCTCGTCCTGCATCTTCATCCGCAGCATCTTCTTATCTTCTTCTCCTCGGGTCGCTCCGCATCCATGATGGCATGGAGGGAGGCTCCCGCTGTGTGACGCTTCTCCTCTTCTGACGGTTCTTAAATAATGGGGGTGTGGGGTCACCAGTTACGCACGGGGACTTGACGGGGACTTCCCTGTGGCATTCCCTGTGATGTCAGAGGGGGCAGGGTCACCAGTTACGCAACATGGGGACAAGGTGTTTTGGGGGGCTACCCCAAAGCACCCTCCCAATGTTGAGGGTATGCAGCCTGGTATGGTTCAGGAGGGGGGGCGCTCTCTCATCCCCCCCTCTTTTCCTGCGGCCTGCCAGGTTGCATGCTCGGATAAGGGTCTGGTATGGATTTTTAGGGGGACCCCACGCCATTTTTTTACATTTTGGCTGGGGTTCCCCTTAATATCCGTACCAGACCTGAAGGGCCTCTTATGGAATTAAGGGGGACCCCCACGTCATTTTAAAAAAAAAATTGGTTCGGGGTTCCCCTGTGGAGAATTCCCATGCCGTTTTTATCAATGAACTTTTTTGGGTATTGTCGGACCGGCAATTCATTAATAGCCACGAGTAGTTTTAAATGACTTTTTTTCCTTTGAAATGTCATTTTGCTGTCAGACTGTTCTAAACACGGGAAACATGTGCCCCTTTACAGGTATACTATAGACACCCCCCAGGAACGAAATTTAAAGGAATATTACACTTTTATTGTTTCAATTTAAGCATTATTAAAATCACTGCTCCCGAAAAAACGGCCGTTTTTAAAGCTTTTTTTTGCATTGATCCATGTCCCCTGGGGCAGGACCCAGGTCCCCAAACACTTTTTATGACAATAACTTGCATATAAAGATATTAAAGATAATAGGGAAAAACGGCGCTACCCAGGAGACCTGTTTGGCTCAGCCTATACAGGAAACGTTATATAAACGTAATTTTGTATCGCAAGGTTTCAAACCAATTAGATGGAAAACAAGTGCTGAAGAGTTGCAATAAAAATGCTGAAGAGTTGCAATGAAAATGGCTAAAGTATATATGTGTGGATCAGGATATAATCGCATGCATCCTACATAGGTGTTAATATATAGTAAAAAAAGGACTTTATGTGCCCAAATATCATATGATCCTAGTGAAACAATATACTTTTTCTCACCACAGAATACATTCAGCACTTTGTACAAATTAAAGACATATAATGTATAGCGACAAAAACGCATAAAACATGCATGGATCCACTTGTGTTAATTCCTATAGGAAGAAGGATTCCATACACAGTATCATAACAGTATCTCTGTGTCTAAATAATCGTATAGTTCATATGTTGTAGCAGTTACACAGATATGTAATAGTCTCATGCATTTCATGCGGCAATCAGACTTGATATTTTCCCACAGTGACTTGGTGTGTACAGGGTAGAATGGTGACTTCTGTGATCCCCCTCAGATTGCTCACTCACCAGATGTCGGAACCCCTACAGGGGTATCAGGCCTGTAATGCTGCATGAAGGACTGCTGCTGCTGTGAAAGTTCTGATGGTTCCAATGATCATGTTGCAGTTAACCCTCATATCAGGGAAAGAAAAAGGCTTCCATAGTGTAATATAGTCCCAAAAAATGTTTATTTAAAAAGTAGTATAAAAAAGAAATATAAAAAAGAAATATAAAAAGTGGTAAAATTACAAACATCCAACAGGTACCGTTCGCTTACCCGCCCCTTGGCCACTGGGGAGGGGTGTCACTTGAGTGTAGCTTATGTTGGAGTTTGGTTGCTCAGTCACTGTAACCAAAGCAGGTACGAGTGGGGGAAGTAGCGGTCAGCTGGAGATGTAATGCGCATATATATCTGTAATCTGCAGCTGCGTGGTACCGCCGCTGAAGACGTCAGATGACGAAGCGCGCACGACGGGCCAACGCCTACACATCACTTCCTGGCAGAGCAGTGGGAGGAACGCATTACATCTCCAGCTGACCGCTACTTCCCCCACTCGTACCTGCTTTGGTTACAGTGACTGAGCAACCAAACTCCAACATAACCTACACTCAAGTGACACCACTCCCCATAACAATATCTTGGCCTCACTGGACAGGGCGGTCAGTGGTAAGGTGCATATTACCGCTGACTCATGGTCCAGCAGGCATGGACAGGGATGTTACCTATCTTTCACCGCACACTGGGTGACTCTTCTGGCAGCTGGGAAGGATGCAGGACAGGGTGCAGTAGTGTTGGAGGTTGTTCTGCCACCACGCCTCCAAAATACTACTAGTGGTGATTCTGCCATACCTCTCTCCTCCACCCCTCCTCCTCTTCTTCTTCTTCCTCCATGGCCTCTTCCTGTGCTGATTTGACTTCGGAACCAGCGGTGCTCTGTAGGCTTTCAAGGGGCTACACAAGCACGCAGGCCAAAAGATGCCATGCAGTGCTTGATCTGGTGTGCTTGGGGGACAGGAGCCACACTGGGGCAGAGATTCTGTCAGCTCTGCAGAGGCAGGTTCAGAGGTGGTTGACGCCACGCCAGCTTAAGGCAGGTATGGTGGTTTGCGGCAATGGCACCAACCTCCTCTCCGCCCTCCGACAGGGACAATTGACCCATGTGCCCTGTTTGGCTCACATCCTTAACTTGGTGGTGCAGCGGTTCTTGGACAGGTATCCGGCTTACAGGATGTCCTGAGGCAGGCCAGGAAAGTCTGTGTGCATTTCCGCAGGTCATATATTGCCAGTGCTCGGCTGGCTGACCTCCAAAAGGAATTTAACCTGCCCAAGAACCGCCTAATCTGTGACATGCCCACCAGGTGGAACTCAATGTTGGCCATGCTGCAGCAGCTGCACATGCAGCAGAGGGCCATCAATGAGTACCTGTGCGACTATGGCACCAGGACAGGCTCAGGGGAGCTTGCTTTTTTCCCCACACCAGTGGGCCATGATCAGGGATGCATGCACTGTCCTGTCACCATTTGAGGAGGCCACAAGGATGGTGAGCAGTGACAGTGCATGCATAAGTGACACTGTCCCCCTTGTCCACCTGTTGGAGCACACGCTGCGTGGAATAATGGACAGGGCACTTGAGGCAGAACAGAGGCAGGAAGAGGAGGACTTCCTTATCTCTCAAGGCCCCCTTTATCCAGACAGTGTTCCTGCGTGCCCCATGATCACACAGGAAGAGGATGAGGAGGAGGAAGAGGAGGATTGTGTCAGCATGGAGGTGGAGCCTGGCACTCAGCATCAGCAGCAGTCTTTAAGGGATCATTTACAGTCCCAAGAAACCCATGGACTTGTATGTGGCTGGGAGGAGGTGGCTGCGGATCATGTTGTCCTTAGTGACCCAGAGGACTCCGGACCGAATGCCTCAGCAAACCTACGCTGCATGGCCTCCCTGATCCTGCAAAGCCTGCGGAAGGATCCTCGTATTCGTGGTATCAAGGAGAGGGGTCAATACTGGCTGGCAACCCTACTTGATCCACGTTACAAGGGTAAGGTTGTGGACCTTATCTTGCCGTCACAGAGGGAGCAGAGGATGAAACATCTTCGGGAGGCCTTGCAGAAAGGTCATTCCCAGAGACTGGGAGGTTACAAACTCCTGTTCCTGGACAACGTCTTGCTGAGGCTTCGGTCAGTCAAAGAAGGAGCAGTGGTGAAGGTGGCCGTCTGACCGATGCGTTCAGACAATTTTTTAGTCCGCAGCCCCAAGGTATGATTGGTTCCAGCAACCATCGCCAGTGTCTGTTTTACATGGTGCAGGAATACCTAGGGCAAGATCTGACTTGGACACCTTTCCCACCGAAAATCCTCTGGGTTACTGGGTCTTGAGGATGGATCACTGGCCAGAGCTTGCACAGTATGCAATTGAGCTACTGGCCTGTCATGCATCCAGCGTTCTTTTGGAATGCACATTCAGTGCTGCTGGAGGTTTTGTAACTGATCACAGGGTGCGCCTGTCCACTGACTCGGTCGATCGACTGACCTTCATAAAAATGAATCAGTCTTGGATCACCACCAGCTACCAAGCACCTGTTGCTGATGTAACCGAATATTTTTTTTGAAATGTCAGATCCCTTCAAGGCTGCCTATGCTGATGCTGAGTGACTATCCTGTTATGCTGAGTGACTATCCTCTTCCTCCTCAATGATCATGCTGATAGCTTGTAAGAATATTTTTGGTTCTGGGTGCCGCCACCAGTGGCTAAGGCCCAATTTTTCAGCCCCTGTTTAACAGGGGCGTGTAATTACAATTTTTGATGCAATACTTTGCAGCAGGGCTCGTTCCTGCGCTCCAACTAGAGTATCTGTGAGAGGTTGCAGTGTTGTGGCACCAGTGCCTAAGGCCCAATTTTTCAGCCCCTGTGTAACAGGGGCGTGTATCTACAATTTTTGATGCAATATTTTGCAGGAGGGCTCATTCCTGTGCTCCAACTAGAGTATCTGTGAGGGGTTGCAGTGTTGTGGCACCAGTGCCTAAGGCCCAATTTTTCTGCCCCTATTCAACAGGGACATGTAATTACAATTCTTGATCTAATATTTCACAGCAGGGCCCATTTCTGCGCCCACCAAGAGTAACTGTGATGACTTACAGTGTTGTGGCACCAGCAGCACCACCACCAAAGGCCCAATTTTTCTGCCCGTTCAACAGGTGCATGTAATTACGAATCTTGATCTAATATTTCACAGCAGGGCCCGTTCCAGCTCCCACCAAGAGTAACTGTGAGGACTTACAGTGTTGTGGCAACACCACCACCACCACCAAAGGCCCAATTTTTCTGCCCCTGTTCAACAGGTGCATGTAATTACAATTCTTGATCTAATATTTCACAACAGGGCCTGTTTCTGCGCCCACCAAGAGTAACTGTGAGGACTTACAGTGTTGTGGCACCAGCACCACCACCACCAAAGGCCCAATTTTTCTGACCCTGTTCAACAGGGGCATGTAATTACAATTCTTGATCTAACATTTCACAGCAGAGCCCGTTCCTGCGCAAACCAAGAGTAACTGTGAGGGCTTACAGTGTTGTGGCAACACCTAAGGCCCCAATTTCTGCAGAGTATATAAGGCAGGCCCCTACTTTCAAACATCCAACTTACCAATGACTCCTACTTGCAAATGGAAGGAGACAACAGGAAGTGAGATGAAATTTACCCCTAGGAAGGGAAATTCTCTCCTGTAAGAGTTAATATGGGAACAACGTGTCTCCTTTCCACTGATGCTTTATCACCAATCCTTGTTTCACTAAAAACCCCAAATTGTCAAAAAACGTTTGTCATTGGGACAGAAAGTGAGGTGAAATCTTCTGAAGAGGTGCACAGACAGTAAAACAAATGTCACAGGGGTGATAACCCTTCCCTATGTTTTCCAAAAAGCTTAAAAATAGATTTTTTGGCTGGAGCTACACTTTAAAAATGTACCAGTTCAAAATTACAAACATATTCTACTTAACAAAAAACCTACAGTCCCTGTCTTGTTTGCACTGCCTGTATACTGCTGTTCAGAGGGCCCGGGGCCCCACGCCTTTCCTTCTTTTAATTTGGGTGCAGGGTTCCCCTTAATAACTATACAAGACCCAAAGGGCCTGGTAATGGACTGGGGGGGTACCAATGCCGTTTGTCTCACTGATTTTCATCCATATTACCGGGACCGGACATTACATTAAAGCCATAAGCATTTTTAAATGACTTTTATTACTTTAAAAATGTCATTTTGTGCAGGGACTGTTCTAAGCACGGGAAACACACGTCACTTTACAGGCATACTATAGACACCCCCCAGGTACGATATTTAGAGGAATATTTCACTTTTTTTCTCACTTTAATCATCATTAAAATCACTGCTCCCGAAAAAACGGCCGTTTTTAAAACTTTTTTTTGCATTGATACATGTCCCCTGGGGCAGGGTCCGGGTCCCCAAACCCTCTTTAGGACAATACCATGCAAATTAGCCTTTAAAATGAGCACTTTTGATTTTGAACGTTCGAATCCCATAGACTTCAATGGGGTTCTAACGTTCGTGCAAATTTTCGGTCTGGTAAACAGATTTCAGTTCTGTCAGGGGATGAGAGACAGATGGTCTGTTCCTAACAATTAGGAACAGCGATCAGTCTCCTCCTCTAGTCAGTCCCATCCCCCCACAGTTAGAAAAACCTCCTAGGGAACACATTTAACCCCTTGATCGCCCCAGTCTTAACCCCTTCCTTGCCAGTGACATTTATACAATAATCAGTGGCTATTTTTAGCTCTGACCGCTGTATAAGTGTCAATGGTCACAAAAAAGTGTCAAAAGTGTCCGATTTTGTTCGCTGCAATGTTGCAGTTCCGCTAAAAATCGATGATCGCCACCATTACTAGTAAAAAAATGAATACATTTGGATACGCTATAACTTGCGCAAACCAGTCAATATACGTTTATTGTGACTTTTTTATCAACAATATGTATAAGAATATATATCGCCCTAAACTGATGAAGAGATTGATTTTTAAAGAACTGGGGATATTTATTATAGCAAAAAGTAAAAAAATATTGTTTTTTTTCAAAATTGTCGGTTTTCTTTTGTTTATAACACAAAAAATTACAACCGCAGAAGTGATCAAATACCACCAAAAGAAAGCTCTATTTGTGGGAAAAAAAGGACGTCAATATTGTTTGGGTACAGTGTCGCAAGAATGCGCAATTGTCAGTTAAAGCGACGCAGTGCCATATCGCAAAAAATGGCCTGGTCATTGAGCAGCCAAATCTTCCGGGGCTGAAGTAGTTAAGAATGAACAAGATGAAAATGTCAATACTAAAAGAGCAGTTTTTTTTTCTCTTCATAAATAATTGGCATACATGTATTCTACGATTTTACACAATCATAACTTTTTGTACTCACTTTAATTCCTATACTTTGGTGCTCTGGTGGGGGGAGGGGCTTCTAAGGACCAATAGAGATGAGCAGGATCTGGGATTGCAGGTAGCATCACCAATCGCCATCACTTCACATGATGTACAGCCATTGCAGCCTTCATGCCTTCTTCTTCATCCTGAGTGTCAGTGTCTGGCACTTGGAGAAGATCATGGAGGGAGGAGGTGGGTGGAGCCAATACTCTCACACTAGGCACAGAGGAGGAAAAGGCTCTGAATGTGGAGCCTCGTTCTTCTCCCCCTTAGTAGTGGCTAGGAAGTGACTGTCCTGACATCACTGGTTGCTGGATGCCAGGTGGCACAGCTGCTAGCAACCAGTACAGCTCCTTCCTCCATCTTCTCTAGGCTCCAGTGTGGCATGAAGAGAACAGGGTCCCTCTCCTGGTGCCGCTGCTGGCCTGCTGTTGATGTGAGAGAGACTTGGGAGTCCATAATATTTTCGGAGGAGGGGGGGGAATTGCTCCGTTCCCCCCTGGATCCGCCCCTGCCTTAGGAAAGGCAAAAATTATAGGGCTAAGGTTTTTACTGGAAGGGTTAGTGCAAGAGATGCCCTAAGATATGGTTTTGCTCTCCCTCCACTGGAAATACTATTGCTTGGAAATTGGAGATAAAAGCTGACGTTTCAGTATAGTCTGCTGTCCTAATCGCATGCATACATTTTAAAGAGAGGTCATGGAATAACAAAGAAAGGAAGGCATTATTGAACTGTGATTATAAAGTAATCCTACCTCATCGTAAATGCAGGGAAACAAAAACAAAACAAACAAACAACGTATAACTATTTGTTAGGTAAACAGTGTGATAATGTATAGCGTACATCAAGATATACACTGCCATTGCACCATATTATTGCATAATTTATGCCTTTTTATTTGAACTATGTCCAAGGTTGCCCAAGTACAAAACTGACACTGCTCATGGGTTTAAAATCCAAGCCAATACCCATAAAATCAAAACAAAGTTAAGCAACTGAACAAACAGCAGAAATGGATTTTTAAGGATTCACAAGGGTACGTTTGGTTTCTTTGATGTAAGCAGCTATCATGGAAAGATTGATGTTTAGTGGCATAGTAACATTTCACAAGGCAGCTGTCTGCTCAATAATAATGGAAATGCACTATCTATCTTCATTGTGTTCCATTAACATGCACCTCAAATCTATCACAAATAATGTCTACAACTCCACTCTGTAACTTAATATCACTGTAAGTTAAATACTCTTAAATATTTCTGTTCATATGCTCTGTTTTATGGCGTTTAATTCCTAACTAGTTTTTTATGCTTCAAACCTGATTAAGGAACATATTCCAATGCTGGCAGCCAGACCTTTATTTACAACGAAAAACGTTGCGATGAAAAGTAGTTTATGTGCTTTCACAGCTGTCAACACACAATTTACACAAGCCCTGCATTTTGTGTGCATTCTGTACACTGAGGAAGCTGCGGCTGCATTAAAAAACTCAAATTTAAAACTGGAAAAAATGTTCCCTGCAATTTACAACATCTGTTTAAATGAATATTTCTCCAGACTGCTATCATTAGGATGGTAATTTGTCATACAAGTTTGAAGTTTGTGATTTTATACTACTTACAAACTGTGCAACATTGAAGCTAAAATGTAACTTTTTTTGCTTGTTAACAATTACAAAATGATGGAAGTTTTCTAAGCTCTGGTCTAAACATAAACATTTTTGCCATTTCTAAAGTCTAATGGGGCGTACACACGGTCGGACTTTTCAGCCACAAACGTCCAACGGACGCTGATGGACTAAAGCTGGCTGGAAATCCGATCGTGTGTGGGCTTCTCCGGACTTTCAACTGACTTTTTCAGCCTCAAATCCGACGGACTTTAGATTTGAAACATGCTTCAAATCTTTCCGACGGACTCGAGTCCGGTCGAAAAATCCGCTCGTCTGTATGCTAGTCCGACGGACAAAAACCCACGCTAGGGCAGCTATTGGCTACTGGCTATGAACTTCCTTATTTTAGTCCGGTGTACGTCATCACGTAAGAATTCAACGGACTTTTGTGTGATCGTGTGTAGGCAAGTCTGTTCGTTAGAAAGTCCGCCGCAAGTCCGTCGAAAGTCCGCCAAAAGTCCGTCGAAAGTCTGTCGGACAGGCTGTCGGACTTTTGTAGCTGAAAAGTCCGACCGTGTGTACGCCCCATAAGACCCGGTTCAGACTGAGGCAGCACGACTTGCAGCTTGACTGCCTCAGCCGACCTGCACACGACAGCAGCGGTAACTTGCAAAACGACTTCTATATAGAAGTCAATGCAAGTCGCCTCAAGTCGCCCCCGAAGTAGCACAGGAACATTTTTCTAAGTCGGAGTGACTTGAGTCGCTCCTATTAGAACGGTTCCATTGTACAGAATGGAACGCAACTTGTCAGGTGGCTAAATCACCTGACAAGTCGTCCCAGTGTGAACCGGCTCTAACTCAACAATGTTTACTCTTAAAGCTCAACTAAAGTCCCATATTTTTTTTTTAATCTCTTTACAGTTCTGTAACCCACATGTTATGATTTGTAAATCATTTTTACAAAAAAGTCTAAAAATATTCTTTTCCCTACGTCAAAATGCTTCTTCCTGCTCTGACGCTGCAGTGTTCCATGTTGGTGGAGTTGAGTAACAGCCATACCCCCAACATGTGTTCATTAGGGATGAGCTTCAAGTTCGAGTTGAACTCATGTTCGACTCGAAATTCGGCTGTTCGCCAGTTCGCCGAACAGCGAACAATTTGGGGTGTTCACGGCAAATTCGAATGCCGCGGAACACCCTTTAAAAGTCTATGGGAGAAATCTAAAGTGCTCATTTTAAAGGCTTATATGCATGGTATTGTCATAAAAAGTGTTTAGGGACCTGGGTCCTGCCATAGGGGACATGGATCAATGCAAAAAAAGTTTTAAAAATGGCCGTTTTTTCGGGAGCAGTGATTTTAATAATGCCTAAAGTGAATCAAAAAAGTGTAATATCCCTTTAAATTTCGTCCCTGGGGGGTGTCTATGGTATGCCTGTAAAGAGGCGCATGTTTCCCATGTTTAGAACAGTCTGACAGCAAAATGACATTTCAAAGGAAAAAAAGTAATTTAAAACTACTCGCGACTATTGCCGGTCCGACAATACACATAAAAGTTCATTGACAAAAACGGCATGGGAATTCCCCAAAGGGGAACCCCGAACCAACATTTATAAAAAAAATGATGTGGGGGGTCCCCCTAAATTCCATACCAGGCCCTTCAGGTCTGGTATGGTTATTAAGGGGAACCCCGGCCAAAATTTAAAAAAAAAAAACGTTGTGGGGTCTCCCCAAAAATCCATACCAGACCCTTACCCGAGCAGGCAACCTGGCAGGCTGCAGGAAAAGAGGGGGGGACGAGAGAGCACCCCCCTCCTGAACCGTACCAGGCCACATGCCCTCAACATTGGGAGGGTGCTTTGGGATAGCCCCCTAAAACACCTTGTCCCCATGTTGATGGGGACAAGGGCCTCATCCCCACAACCCTTGCCTGGTGGTTGTGGGGGTCTGCGGGCGGGGGGCTTATCAGAATCTGGAAGCCCCCTTTAACAAGTGGACCCCCAGATGCTGGCCCTCCCCCCTGTGTGAAATGGTAAGGGGGTACAAAAGTACCCCTACCATTTCACAAAATAAGTGTCAAAAATATTAAAAATGACAAGAGACAGTTTTTGACAATTCCTTTATTTAAATGCTTCTTCTTTCTTCTATCTTCTATCTTCTTTCTTCTATCTTCTATCTTCCTTCGGTTTTTTCCTCCATCTTCTTCTTCTTCTGGTTCTTCCTCCGGTGTTCTCATCCGGCATCTTCCTCCGCGGCTTCTTCTTATCTTCTACTCCTCGAGCCGCTCCGCATCCATGATGGCATGGAGGGAGGCTCCCGGTGTGTGACGCTTCTCTCTTCATCTTTTTCTCTTCATCTTTTTCTCTTCATCTTTTTCTCTTCATCTTTTTCTCTTAATCTTCTTCTCTTCATCTTCTTCTCTTCATCTTCTTCTCTTCATCTTCTCCTCGGGCCGCTCCGCATCTATGATGGCATGGAGGGAGGCTCCCGCTGTGTGACGCTTCTCCTCTTTTGACGGTTCGTAAATAACAGGGGCAGGGCCGCCCGGTGACCCCGCCCCCCTCTGATGCACAAGGACTTGATGGGGACTTCCTTGTGGCATTCCCCGTGACGTCAGAAGGGGGCGGGGTCACCCGTTACTTAACCCCGCCCCTTCTGACATCACGGGGAATGCCACAGGGAAGTCCCTGTCAAGCCCCCATGCGTCAGAGGGAGCGGGGTCACCCGTTGGCCCCGCCCCCCCTTATTTAAGAAACGTCAGAAGAGGAGAAGCGTCACACAGTGGGAGCCTCCCTGCATGCCATCATGGTTGCGGAGCGGCCCGAGGAGAAGATGAAGACAAGAAGATGAAGAGAAGAAGAAGAAGAGAAAAAGATGAAGAGAAAAAGATGAAGAGAGAAGCGTCACACAGCGGGAGCCTCCCTCCATGCCATCATGGATGCGGAGCGGCCCGAGGAGAAGAAGATAAGAGATGCGGCGGAGGAAGATGCCGGACGAGAACACCGGAGGAAAAACTAGAAAAACCAGAAGAACCAGAAGAAGAAGAAGATGGAGGAAGAAACCGAAGGAAGATAGAAGATAGAGGATAGAAGATAGAAGAAAGAAGAAGCATTTAAATGAAGGAATTGTCAAAAACAGTCTCTTGTCATTTTTAACATTTTTGACAGTTTTTTTGTGAAATGGTAGGGGTAAGTACCCCCTTACCATTTCACACAGGGGAGAGGGCCGGGATCTGGGGGTCCCCTTGTTAAAGGGGGCTTCCAAATTCCAATAAGCCCCCCGCCCACAGACCCCCACAACCACCGGGCAAGGGTTGTGGGGATGAGGCCCTTGTCCCCATCAACATGGGGACAAGGTGTTTTAGGGGGCTACCCCAAAGCACCCTCCCATTGTTGAGGGCATGTGGCCTGGTACAGTTCAGGAGGGGGGCGCTCTCTCATCCCCCCTCTTTTCCTGCGGCCTGCCAGGTTGCGTGCTCGGATAAGGGTCTGGCATGGATTTTTGGGGGGACCCCACGCCATTTTTTTTTATTTTGGCACGGGGTTCCCCTTAAAATACATACCAGACCTGAAGGGTCTGGTATAGATTTTGAGGGGGGCCCCACGCCATTTTTTTTTATTTTGGCCGGGGTTCCCCTTAATAACCATACCAGACCTAAAGGGCCTGGTATGGAATTTAGGGGGGCCCCCACGTCTTTTTTTTTTTTAAATCTTGGTTCGGGGTTCCCCTGTGGGGAATTCCCATGCCGTTTTTATCAATTAACTTTAATGTGTATTGTAAGACCAGCAATTCATTAATAGCTGCGAGTAGTTTTTTTTTTTTAACCATAGATTTTTATTGTAATTTTGCATTAGATACATGAAATACAAAGCTTTGTTTACAACAAATGACAAAGCAGGATGAATGATAAATATCAGATGTAATTCTACAAAGAGATATTTCCACCTGAGCCACCCATATCTACGTAGTTTACAACCTCAACAGGAGGTAGGACCTGTCACCCCTACTGGGTACATACTGTGAGCAGGAACCTCTGAATGTCTGGAACAAAGTAGCTCTCTAGCGACCTTAAATGAGGGTCACTAGTGGCTGTTTACAAGATATGTTTAATTTTTACTTTGTAGATAACTATCTTAAAAACTTCAAACCTTGATATTGTCTTATTACAGTAATAATGTAAACACATACTTTATAGTGTAGTCACAACCTATTAAATTCTGTCTCAGTTCTGCTGATGTGACTACTCCTAGAATTATTATTTGTTTATTGGTTTACTTATCATTTTCTCTACTTATTTAAAGTCTTAAACCACTATCTGCCTAGTTGATTTACTACATATCATGAAAACAATTTACATTTCACAAGTGAGAGGGAGCAAACTGAGAAGATTTCCAGACCTCCCAGTGTTTATGGAAGGCCTGGGATCTTCTTTCCTTATATGCAAGCATTTTTTCCATTGTGTAATGGGCATTCACTCTAGAAATTATTTCCTCAATTTTTGGGGGTTTTTGGGAGCGCCATTCTCTTGCTAGTGATATTCGTGCCGCAAATAGTATATTAATAACAACCTTTCTCGTCAGGTGAGGAAAGTTTTCTATGCCCAGGCTTAGCAGGGCAAGTTCAGGGTTAAGCGTGACCATAGTGTTTGTGATTGTATGAATGATGGAAGCTACTTCCTGCCAGAAATGTTTTATTATCTTACAGCTCCACAAAATGTGTAACAGGGTCCCTGTGTTGTGACAGTTCCGCCAACAGAACAGTGAAGTGTTTGGATTCATTTTATTGATGCGTAGAGGTGTAAGATACCACCTGTGCAGTATCTTCTGTGCGTTTTCCCAATGATCTATACAAGCTGAAGATTTGCCATTGCTTTTTACAGCTAGATGCCATTGGTGCAATGGGAATTCTTTGTTTAGTTCCCTTTCCCACTTTCTCATATTGGGCACCTTAGTCTGCATGTATAGGGGGGTGGCAAATTTGTAGAATAGGGATATTCCTTTGTGTTTCCCCTGGTTTTTGCTTAATAGATAATGCCAAAGTATTTGGGGAATTTTTAGTGGTCTAGGGGTATTAGATTTAATGTAGTGCTTAATTTGAAACAGTAGATATGTTTCCATTGTTTCCTGTCCCTGTAGGTCAGATGTAAGAAAGTGTTCCCCATTCCTTTGAAAAGTTTGAGTCGAGATATTTGGAATTAGATATTCATACGTTGCTAATGGAATATGTATTTCGTGCATTGTTGTGTCCGTAAATGGGTGTCGTAGCATAGAAGACCACGCCATGATAGAGGCTTGTATAGTGGGGAATTGTGGTGTAGTGGGTCTGTGATGTATGCCGGCTGCTAATGCCAGTGCTGGGAGATTGTGGCCGGGGGTAATTTCCTGTTCTATTTCAGACCATCTATTGTCCGTTTGACATGAGAACCAGTATCGAGTTTGTTCTAGTATAGCTGCTTGGTAATAAATGTAGGCGTTGGGAAGTCCTACCCCACCTAGATGTTTGGGTTTGTATAGATGATTCAGTGCAATTCTGGGTTTTTTTCCTGCCCATATAAACTTATTTAGTATTTTCGCCAATTGTGTGAAGAATGATTGGGGGATAGGTATGGGTAGTGTTCTAAAATGGTATAGGAGTTTGGGTAGTATCTGCATTTGATATGCGGCTATTCTCCCCATCCATGAAATGTGTAGCTTGCCAATTTGGACCATCTCTTCTTCTATATTCGCAAGTAGGGGAGGGTAATTGCTAGTGTATAGCTTAGCGGAAGAGGAGGTGAGTTGCACACCGAGATAGGTGAGTGATGGGGGATTCCAGTTACAGGGGAACAGATGTTCTATAGTATGCTGTTCCTCTGTGGGTAAGTGAAGTGTTAAAGCAAAGCATTTATTTGTGTTGATTTTGTAAAAGGAGACTTGACTGAAAGTTTGCAATAGCTTTTTAAGTTCTAGGATAGAGTCTGCTGGTTTAGATAAGGTCAGTATTATATCGTCAGCAAAGAGTCCAATTTTATGATTTTCTTTACCTATTCTAATGCCATTGATAGCGTCATTGGACCTGATGCTTTGTGCCAGAGGTTCTATAATGAGTGAGAAAATTATTGGGGAGAGAGGGCATCCTTGTCGCGTACCATTAGATAGTGGGAATGGATCAGATAGGAGACCAGAGGTATAGACTTGGGCTGTGGGCTTGGAGTATAGGGACATAATCGCTGAATGTATCAATCCCGATATTCCAAATTTGAGTAAAGTTTTTGATAGGTAGCCCCAATGCACCCTATCAAACGCCTTTTCGGCATCTAAGGCTAGAAAGATACTCGGTACTTGATTGACTTCTGCGAATCGCAGGAGGTCTAGCATCCTTCTAGTTCCGTCTGGTGCTTGTCTGCCTTTTACGAATCCTACCTGATCCAGTCCTATAAGAGAAGGGGTAATTTCTAATAATCTATTTGCCAATATCTTTGCATATAACTTCAGGTCAGAGTTAAGCAATGATATTGGCCTATAGTTTTGGGGGTGTGAGCCGTCTTTGCCGGGTTTGGGTAATGTAACTATTATTGCTTGGAGCATTTCTCTCGGGAAAGATCCTGTTGTGGCTGCTATGTTGAAGACTTCTACAAGGTTAGGTGCTAGGAGGGAGCTAAAAGCTTTATAGTACTCAGCAGAAAAACCGTCCGCTCCTGGTGATTTGTGCATGGGAAGAGATTTGATAACTGTCTCAATTTCTGCACTAGTGATTGGTGCATTAAGTGCTTGTAGTGTTGTTGAATCTACTAAAGGCAGTTGGATTCCTTGAAGGAAATCATCTACTTCTGTTTCTGTAGGTTGGTGGGTGGGTGGGTCTTTGTTGAGGTTGTAAAGGGATTTGTAATAGTCCCCAAAGGCATTAGCTATGTCTTTGGGGTTGTAGAATGTGGTGTCAGAATTATGTTGTTGGATGCGAGTAATATTGGATTTAGCATGTCTTTTTTTGAGTTGTGCGGCCAGAAGTTTGCTAGCCCTATTATTTTGGGAATAAAAGGATAGCTTCAGCCTTTTAAAATAAAGGTCGTAATTTGCCCTAAGTTCCTGTCGCAATTCTTCACGACAGGAATTAAATGTTGGGGGTTGTGGTGCTGGGATCCTTGTGTTGGGCCTCTAGTTCTGCAATGGACTTGTGGAGCTGTGCTAAATGTTGTGACTTCTTTTTTCTTTCCCTAGAGGCAATCTGAATAAGAATTCCCCTAGCAAAGGCTTTGTGTGCGCACCATATCGTTGTTGGAGAGCATTCCCCATTGGCATTGAGTTTAAAATATTCAATAAGTTTCTCCTCCATCTCAGCCTTGATGTGGGGGCATGACAAAAGGTAGGTGTTGTTGCGCCATAGTGGTTTGTGGGAAGTTTTGTCATCCGCCTCCACCTCAATGGTTACGGGTGCATGGTCAGACCAGGTAATGTTGAGTATATCAGCCTTTCTCACCTTCTGCAGTGTGTACATATCTGTTAGGAAGAAGTCAATCCTAGAGTAGCTATTGTGCACTGTGGAAAAGTATGAGTAGTCCCTCTCGGTGGATTTAAGGCAGCGCCATGGATCAAAGAGTCTTTCTTCATGACTCCAGGATCCCAAAGAGGGCCTCTTCCTCACAGCCACCGAGGAAGAATCTAGTACATCATTCATAACCATATTGAAATCCCCACATATTATAAGACTGCCCTTTTGTAAGGATTTGGCAAGTGTGACAACTTTACGTATAAACTTCAGTGGTTTAACATTTGGGGCATAAAGGTTTACCAGTGTGTAGAGGGCCCGGTCTATTTCAGCAACCAAAATAATAAAGCGTCCATGAGGGTCATTATGAATCTGTAATAAAGAAAAGGTTAGTGTGTCCTTTATAGCGATCAATACCCCGTTTTTTTTTGAAATGTCATTGGCGGTGAACACTTTGGGGAATTTCTTGTGCGTGCACTTTGGAGGTTTGCTGCTGGCGAAGTGTGTTTCTTGTGCACACAGGATGTCACATTTCAGGTCCAGAGCTGACTTCCACATGGCCCTGCGCTTGTAGGGACTGTTTAAACCTCTCACATTGTGTGATACTATTTTAATGTTCATTCAATTCAATTAGTGCCAGCTGCTGCCATCTAGTGGTAGGAACCAATAAGCAATATGCTCTTGAGATGTTGGAGGGTATGTGTGTTATTTGAGGTAAAGATTCTGAGGTAAATTTCAGAATATGAAAAAGAAAAGAAAAAACATGAACAAAAAACCAAGCTGAGTTATGCAGCAATGTGGAACAGTCAAACAATAAAGTTTGCATGGAACAGTTCACAGGATTCATCCTGTAATTGAAAAGGGGGGATAACTAGGGTTCCTTTTAGCCGAACAACGGCTGCTTCTTTAACCTACACTTAAATGCAGGAGAAGTGTGGAAGTTGTTAGGAGTAAATGGTGCTGAGATTGGTACTGCACATTCATAAAGGCCACCAGCCGGGGTGTTCGTGTAGTAAGCTGTGCCTATCTGCTTCTTCTGTTTTGACGGTGGTTGTTTCTTTTGTCATGTAGGGGGTCAGGTTCTGCAGCTTCTCCTTCTGGAGGTAGAAGACGCCATCTTTTGAGGAGCTCCATCCCTTTTTCAAGAGAAGTGATCGCGTGCGATTCGTTCTGCATTTCTAGCAGCAGTTTAGCAGGAAATCCCCACTTGTAAAGAATCTTATGGTTGCGTAAGATTTTTGTAATGGGGACCAAATTGTGCCTTGCTGTTAGTGTCGCTTGCGATAAATCTGCATACAATGCGATTCCGGTAAATGGATCAGGGAGCGTGGGGTGCTGTCTGGCGAATCGCATCAGCTGATCCTTTATGTGGTAAAAATGGATCCTAGCGATGACATCCCTGGGGATTTGGTCGGGCAGGAATGAGGGTTTTGGCAGTCTGTGGGCTCTATCTATGATTATGTCGTTAGGCCCCAGAGATGGCAGGACTGTGGTCATGAGCTTTTGGAGGTACGCTGTGAGTTCAGCTGGTTTGATTGATTCAGAGATCCCTCTGAATTTAACGTTATTCCTGCGTGCCCTGTCCTCGATGTCTGCCATTTTGAGGCGCAAGGATTTGATCTCATCTTCCACATCAAAGTGAGCATCCACCAGCTCATTATGTGCTAAAGTGAATTCCTCCATTTTTTTTTCCACATAAGTGACTCTGCTGCTGAACGCTGACAGTTCAGTTTTAGTGTTCTGCATAAATGAAGACATGTCCTGCTGAAGGGCCCCCCTGAGGGTCAGTAACATTTCTTTCATTGTGGTGTCTAGGATGGGCTGACCTGAAGTGGGGAAAGCATCTAGCTGCTGGCCATAAGGAGAGGATTCCTCCATTATTTCTCCCTCCTTCCCTGCCTCATCCTGATTCTCCTCTTCCACCCCAATCTTCCTCTTTTGTTTCACAGGGCTATCTGAGGGTGAGGATGGCAGTGGATGACATTTGGGATCAGACTCACCCAGGGATGACGACGGATGGCTGCAGGAGTGTGCAGGGGATGCTGGATTTCTTTCTGCAGAGCGGGCGCCATCTTGGAAATCTCGGCCGGCCGTGAGGGGGTAGAAATCGGTCAATTTTCTCGGTCCCTCTCTGGATTTTCTTTTGTTCATTGTGACCGCTGTATTCCTCCTGATCTCCCCTTGCTTTGGGTACAATTTGGGTCCGTGTAGGTTAGCTGTGAGCCGCGATATACAGGCCGTTGTGGCAGAGCTTTCTCCTCACACTACCATCAGCTCTGGCCGCCCGCTGCGAGTAGTTTTAAATGACTTTCTTTCCTTTGAAATGTCATTTTGCTGTCAGACTGTTCTAAACACAGGAAACATGCGCCCCTTTACAGGCATACTATAGACACCCCCCAGGTACAAAATTTAAAGGGACATTACACTTTTATTGTTTCACTTTAAGCATTATTAAAATCACTGCTCCTGAAAAAATGGCCGTTGTTAAAACTTTTTTTTGCATTGATCCATGTCATCTGGGGCAGGACCCATGTCCCCAAACACTTTTTATGACAATAACTTGCATATAAGCCTTTAAAATTAGCACTTTTGATTATTCAAGTTCGTGTCCCATAGACTTTAACGGTGTTCGCGTGTTCAAACTAATTTTTTTCCTGTTCGCAAGAAAATACATTTACAAGTGTTTGATTCTTTTAATTCTATAGAATAATGTTTTGCATTTGAGGCATTAATATTATGGAAACGACCATGCTCATGCTGATGTGGCATTGGCTATTAGGCTATTGCAGGCTAAAAGTTCTAGCAAAGATGCGAACATTCGTGTCTATGGGACACGAACATGAAAAATCCAAAGCCCTCATTTTAAAAGGCTTATATGCAAGTTATTGCCATAAAAAGTGTATGGGGACCCAGGTCCTGCCCCAGGGGACATGTATCAATGCATTTTTTTTTAAACGGCCATTTATTTAGGAGCAGTGATTTTAACAATGCCTAAAGTGAAACAATAAAAATTAAATATTCCTTTAAATATCGTGCCTGGGGGGTGTCTTTAGTATTGTTTTTTGTGTGTGAATGCGCTGCTCCCATCTATGCACCCTTTTCAATATTCACATACCCTACCTATTAATTATAAAACTAACTTAACCACTTGAGCCCTGGACCATTATGCTGCCTAAGGACCAGAAGTCTTTTTCCAATTTGGCACTGCGTCGCTTTAACTGCTAATTGCGCAGTCATGCAATGCTGTACCCAAACGAAATTTGCGTCCTTTTCTTCCCACAAATAGAGCTTTCTTTTGATGGTATTTGATCACCTCTGCGGTTTTTATTTTTTGCGCTATAAATGGAAAAAGACCGAAAATTTTGAAAAAAAATGATATTTTCTACTTTTTGTTATAAAAAAAATCCAATAAACTCAATTTTAGTCATACATTTAGGCCAAAATGTATTCGGCCACATGTTTTTGGTAAAAAAAATGTCAATAAGCGTATATTTATTGGTTTGCGCAAAAGTTATAGCGTCTACAAACTAGGGTACATTTTCTGTAATTTACACAGCTTTTAGTTTATGACTGCCTATGTCATTTCTTGAGGTGCTAAAATGGCAGGGCAGTACAAACCCCCCCCAAATGACCCCATTGTGGAAAGTAGACACCCCAAGGAAATTGCTGAGAGGCATGTTGAACCCATTGAATATTTATTTTTTTTGTCCCAAGTGATTGAATAATGACAAAAAAAAAAAAAATATTTACAAAAAGTTGTCACTAAATGATATATTGCTCACACAGGCCATGGGCCTATGTGGAATTGCACCCCAAAATACATTCAGCTGCTTCTCCTGAATATGGGGATACCACATGTGTGGGACTTTTTGGGAGCCTAGCCGCGTACGGGGCCCCGAAATCCAATCACCGCCTTCAGGATTTCTAAGGGCGTAAATTTATGATTTCACTCTTTACTGCCTATCACAGTTTCGGAGGCCATGGAATGCCCAGGTGGCACAAAACCCCCCCAAATGACCCCATTTTGGAAAGTAGACACCCCAAGCTATTTCCAGAGAGGCATATTGAGTCCATGGAATATTTTATATTTTGACACAAGTTGCGGGAAAGTGACACATTTTTTTTTTTTTTTTTGCACAAAGTTGTCACTAAATGATATATTGCTCACACAGGCCATGGGCATATGTGGAATTGCACCCCAAAATACATTTAGCTACTTCTCCTGAGTACGGGGATACCACATGTGTGGGGCTTTTTGGGAGCCTAGCCGTGTACGGGACCCCGAAAACCAATCACCGCCTTCAGGATTTCTAAGGGTGAAAATTTTTGATTTCACTCTTCACTGCCTATCACAGTTTCGGAGGCCATGGAATGCCCAGGTGGCACAAAACCCCCCCAAATGACCCCATTTTGGAAAGTAGACACCCCAAGCTATTTGCTGAGAGGCATGGTGAGTATTTTGCAGCTCTCATTTGTTTTTGAAAATGAAGAAAGACAAGAAAAAACTTTTTTTTTTTTCTTTTTTCAATTTTCAAAACTTTGTGACAAAAAGTGAGGTCTGCAAAATACTCACTATACCTCTCATCAAATAGCTTGGGGTGTCTACTTTCCAAAATGGGGTCATTTGGGGGGGGTTTGTGCCACCTGGGCATTCCATGGTCTCCGAAACTGTGATAAGCAGTCAAGAGAGAAATCAAAAATTCACGCCCTTAGAAAGCCTGAAGGCGGTGCTTGGTTTTCGGGGTTCCGTACGCGGCTAGGCTCCCAAAAAGTCTCACACATGTGGTATCCCCGTACTCAGGAGAAGCAGCAGAATGTATTTTGGGGTATAATTTCACATATTCCCATAGCATGTTTGAGCAATATATCATTTAGTGACAATTTTGTGCAAAAAAAAAAAAAAAATTGTCTCTTTCCCGCAACTTGTGTCGCAATATAAAATATTCCATGGACTCGACATGCCTCTCAGCAAATAGCTTGGGGTGTCTACTTTCCAAAATGGGGTCATTTGGGGGGGTTTTGAACTGTCCTGGCATTTTATGCACAACATTTAGAAGCTTATGTCACACATCACCCACTCTTCTAACCACTTGAAGACAAAGCCCTTTCTGACACTTATTGTTTACATGAAAAAGTGTTTTTTTTTTTGCAAGAAAATTACTTTGAACCCCCAAACATTATATATTTTTTTAAAGCAAATGCCCTACAGATTAAAATGGTGGGTGTTTCATTTTTTTTTCACACAGTATTTGCGCAGCGATTTTTCAAACGCATTTTTTGGGGAAAAAACACACTTTTTTAAATTTTAATGCACTAAAACACACTATATTGCCCAAATGTTCTTAGGCCGAGTACATGGATACCAAACATGACATGCTTTACAATTGCGCACAAACGTGCAGTGGCAACAAAATAAATACATTTTTAAAAGCCTTTAAAAGCCTTTACAGGTTACCACTTTAGATTTACAGAGGAGGTCTACTGCAAAAATTACTGCCCTCGATCTAACCTTCGCGGTGATACCTCACATGCATGGTGCAATTGCTGTTTACATTTGACGCCAGACCGCCGCTTGCGTTCGCCTTAGTGCGAGAGCAGGGGGCGACAGGGGTGCTTTTTTTTTTTTTTTTTTTTTTTTCTTTATTATTTTTTTGCTTTTTTATCTTATTTTTAAACTGTTCCTTTCATTTTTATTTTTTTTTAATCATTTTTATTGTTATCTCGGGGAATGTAAATATCCCCTATGATAGCAATAGGTAGTGACAGGTACTCTTTTTTGAAAAAATTGGGGTCTATTAGACCCTAGATCTCTCCTCTGCCCTCAAAGCATCTGACCACACCAAGATCGGTGTGATAAAATGCTTCCCCAATTTCCCAATGGCGCTATTTACATCCAGCGAAATCTAAGTCATAAAATGCTCGTAGCTTCCGGTTTCTTAGGCCATAGAGATGTTTGGAGCCACTCTGGTCTCTGATCAGCTCTATGGTCAGCTGGCTGAATCACCGGCTGCATTCTCAGGTTCCCTGTTGAGACAGGAGAGCCAGAGAAAAACACGGAAGACGGTGGGGGGGGGCATTCCCTCCCACGGCTTGTAAAAGCAGTCTAGAGGCTAATTAGCCGCTAGGATTGCTTTTACATGAAAGCCGACCGCTGGCTGAAAAGAATGATACCAAGATGATACCTAAACCTGCAGGCATCATTCTGGTATAACCACTCAAAGTTGTGAATGGCGTACCTGAAGACAAAAAAATGGTTAACAATAAAGCACAGTAAACGGTAAAGTATAAAAAATTGCATACCTGAAAAGCAAACATGATAAAGCATAATAACAATAAAACATTGCAGAATAGAATACAGTAAAAAAGAGCAGAACAATAGAGAGAATAGAGAGAGAGAGAACAATAAAACGACAACTATTTTTTTTTATTTTATATATATATATATATATTTTTTTTTTTTTTACACTTTTTTTGTAACTAACTTTTATAACTGTAACCGGTTCCAGGTTCGGGTCTCTCAAAATGCGATGGCATCTTGGGAGACCCTGTGAAAGTGTGCCTAGTCTGTGCAATGCTGTACCCTACGCTAATACTCAACTAGTGTATGGTAGCGTTCAAAACATTCACCAATGCAAAGACCAGGATTGTCAGGACAGGAGGGACAATAATAGCGGGTGTCACGCCTATGTCCGCGCTAGCTGCAGACACAATATCTTTTTTGGGGGCGTTCGCTGGGTAGGGGTACTCGGGAGGACATAAAGAAAATGCCTCTCATGCAGCCGACTGCATTTGGTTGGGGATGTGAATGGGGGAAGTACGGGCGCTGCAGAAGCGGTGGGTTCCCAATTAGGATTGGCGAATGCAGTAGGAAGGGCACTATGGGCACGACGGGCCTGTGTTTGTCTTTCTGGTGGCAGCGGGACACTACTTGTGCTTGCCACCTCACCAGCTTGAACTGCACTTATGGGACTCGCCACGTCACCAAGTGTTACTGCAGTGCTGGTTTGACTACGACCGGGGTGTACTAGGCCGCTGGCGCTTGCCAGTTCACCAAAACGCTACCAAAAAATCTGTTAGCGATCGCAGGGATCAGGCCTGACTCTGCGAACGCTGCAGTTATGCGTTTTAGTCTTTTGTAAGTGACAGTGATCGATCGATACTGCACTTGGGTGGGCTGGGCTGGGCCGGGCGGAGGGGCAAAACGCAGGTGCTAGCAGGTATCTGGGCTGATCCCACTAACACTGCGTTTGTGAGAACCCTAAACTGCTGGGGATGCTAGTATAGATCTGATCGGATCAGATATTGATCCGTTCAGATACTTACCACTAAGGGTGGTGTACGGTGCGTGCGTGGGTGTTAGCGGTACTGGCGCTAACCTGACGCTGCCTGGGGCTGGTGCTTGCCAGTTCACCAAAATACTACCAAAAAAACTGTTAGCGATCGCAGGGATCAGGCCTGACTCTGTGAACGCTGCAGTTATGCATTTAGTGTTTTGTAAGTGTCAGTGATCGATCGATACTGCACTTGGGTGGGCTGGGCCGGGCGGAGGGGCAAAACGCAGGTGCTAGCAGGTATCTGGGCTGATTCCGCTAACACTGCGTTTTTGGGAACCCTAAACTGCTGGGGACACTAGTATAGATCTGATCGGATCAGATATTGATCCGTTCAGATACTATACCACTAAGGGAGGCGTATGCTGCGTGCGTGGGTGTTAGCGGTACTGGCGCTAACCTGACCCTGCCTGGGGCTGGTGCTTGCCAGTTCACCAAAATACTACCAAAAAAACTGTTAGCGATCGCAGGGATCAGGCCTGACTCTGCGAACGCTGCAGTTATGCGTTTAGTCTTTTGTAAGTGACAGTGATCGATCGATACTGCACTTGGGTGGGCTGGGCTGGGCCGGGCGGAGGGGCAAAACGCAGGTGCTAGCAGGTATCTGGGCTGATCCCGCTAACACTGCGTTTTTGGGAACCCTAAACTGCTGGGGACGCTAGTATAGATCTGATCGGATCAGATATTGATGCGTTCAGATACTATACCACTAAGGGAGGTGTATGCTGTGTGCGTCAGTGTTAGCGGTACTGGCGCTAATCTGACGCTGCCTGGGGCGACGCATATCACCGCCGGGCGATCAGGGGGCTAAACCTTTATTCGGTAATAAACGGCGGGTGCCCTGACACTATAAAAAATAAACAAACTAACCAGCGTCAACCGTAACGGTTATACGGTGATCAGTGGTGAAAGGGTTAACTAGGGGGCAATCAAGGGGTTAAAACATTTATTCGGTAGTATATGGGGGTCCCTGACGCTATAAAACGCTGACGGCGAACCTAAATATTTATGTCCCTAACTAGCGTCACCAGCGACACTAATACAGCGATCAGAAAAATGATCGCTTAGTGACACTGGTGACAGGGGGTGATCAAGGGGTTAAATCTTTATTAGGGGGGGTTAGGGGGGTACCCTAGACCTAAAGGGGGGTAATACTCACTGTCCCAACACTAACTGTCACAAACTGACACCAATGCAGTAATCAGAAAAAAAAAAAAAAACTGCTGGTGTCAGTTTGTGACAGGGGGGGGGGGGGGGTGATTGGGGGGGGATCGGGGGGTGATCGGGGGGGGGGGGGATCGGGGTGTTTTGTGTGCCTGGCATGTTCTACTGTGTGTGTGTGTGTTGGTGCACTCACATTGATGTCTTCTCTCCTCGGGCCGGAACGGAAATTACCGACCCGAGGGGAGATGACATAATTTCCTTTGCTGCTGTTTAGCATACAGCAGCAAAGGAATGATTCAATTGGCCGGCGGCGATCGCGAGGGGGGGGCCACGAACGGATGGTCTCCCCCTCACCACCGATCGCCGGGGCACAAAGGACGACCGCCTCGGACCCCCCACCCGCGGAAGGCAAATCACGTACACTGTACGTGATTTTGCCTGTCCGTGCCACTTTGCCGACGTACATCGGCGTGAGGCGGTCGTCAAGTGGTTAAATACAACATATACATGTGAAATTCACCACATTAAGCCAAAAACCATATAACAAAAATCCGATGACATATATCACATATGTAACCGAGTCCCCAAAATATATGCTTGCAAATCCTCTATTGATTGCCGTGATTGGCGTGCTCCTGTGTTCCTTCAATATACATAAAGTGACTGTGTGCTCCACCACCACCTGTGAGATTGGCCACTCACCAGATATTTCTTTATTAATACACCTTTGGTTCATTCATGGGATAACCACTCCACTTATGGAAAACCTCTTTAACGGCTATAATTGGACTTTAGTGTTCCTCATATAAAATATGGATAAAACGATCATCGCACAATAACGTTTTAAAACTGTTTATTATGTAAAAACAAAGAAATGTGAAAAACAACACTTTTAGTCCTTTTCTATGAAAGGTTTTCTGAATGCAGCAGTCAAAGAATCACTATTAAATTGATTGTAATATTGGTTTTGCGCCGGTGACACACACATATTAGGTGTCTTTAGTATGCCTGTAAAGTAGCGCATTTCCCGTGTTTAGAACAATACCACAGCAAAATGACATTTCTAATGTCATTTAAAACTGCTCACGGCTGTAATAAATTGTCGGATCCCGGCAATACAGATAAAAATCATTGAAAAAAATGGCATGCCCCCCCCCCAGTCCATTACCAGGCCCTTTGGGTCTGGTATGAATTTTAAGGGGAACCCCTCACAAAAAAATGTAAAAAAAAATGCTTGGGAGTCCCCCCAAAATCCATACCTGGCCCTTCAGGTCTGGTATGGATTTTAAGGGGAGCCCTGCACCCAAATTTAAAAAAAAATCCATACCAGACCCTTATCCGAGCATGTAACCTGGCAGGCTGCAGAAAAAGAGGGGGACGAGAGAGCACCCCCCCTGAACCATACCAGGCCACATGCCCTCAACATGGGGTCTTCCCCAAAGCACCTTATCCCCATGTTGATGGGACAAGGCCCCATCCTACAACCCTTGCCCAGTGGTTGTGGGGGTCTGCGGGCGGGGGGCCCAGAATCTGGAAGCTCCCTTTAACAAGGGGACCCCCAGATCCCGCTTCCCCCTATATGAATGGGAATTGGATACATTGTACCCCTACTCATTCACCAAAAAAAGTGTCAAAATGTTAAAAATGATAAGAGACAGCTTAGGTCCTTTATTAAAAAAGAAAAAAAAACTGTCCATTCATCTTCGATCACAGCACTGACGGACCAACAAATAAACAAAAAAAATGCAATAACTTCAAAGGGGGTGGAGTCACCCATTAACGTCACCGGGTGGCCCCACCCTCAGCTATATACAGCTGTCATCACAAAGAGGCTTCAGTCAGTGGGAACCTCCCATGGAGGCGAAGTTGTTGCATTTTTTTTTCTCGGTCCGTCTGCGCTGTGATCGAAGATGAATGGACATCGCTGGACAGTTTTTTTTCTTTTTTAATAAAGGAATTGTCCCAAGCTGTCTCTTGTCATTTTTAACATTTTGACACTTTTTTTGGTGAATGAGTAAGGGTACAATGTACTGATACCCATTCACATGGGGGGGTGGGATGTGTGGGTCCCCTTGTTAAAGGGGGCTTCCAGATTCTGTTCAGCTGGGGGGTGCTCTCTCGTGTACCCCCTTTTACTGCAGCCTGCCAGGTTGCATGCTTGGATAAGGGTCTGGTATGGATTTTGGGGGGGCCCCTACCCCATTATTTTTTCTAATTTTAGTGCAAGGTTCCCCTTAAAATCCATACCAGACCTGAAGGGCCTGGTATAGATTTTGGGGGGACCCCTACGTCATTATAAAAAAAATTGGTGCAGGGTTCCCCTTAATATCTATACCAGACCTGAAGGGCCTGGTATGGATTTTGGGGGACACCCCCTTTTTTATTTATAATTTTTGTGAGTGGTTCCCCTTAATATTCATACCAGACCCAAAGGGCCTGTTAATGGACTGGGGGGAGAACCCATGCCATTTTTTTCAATGGTTTTTATCTGCATTGCGGGATCCAACAATTCATTACAGCCGTGAGCAGTTTTAACCCTTTCATGATTAAGCCTATTTTTGACATTTGGTGTTTACAAGTTAAAATCCGTATTTTTTGCTAGAAAATTACTTAGAGCCCCCAAACATTATATATATTTTTTAGCAGAGAATCTAGAGAATAAAATGGCGATTGTTGCAATATTTTATATCACACGGTATTTGTGCAGCGGTGTTTTAAACACAACTTTTTGGGAAAATGGACAATTTCATGAATTTTACATCATCCAGAATGCCCAATAAACACAGTTTAGGGTCAAAGGATAAGCCAGTTGAAAGGCACTATTAATGGTATGTGTTATACTAGTCCAGGCATCTCCAAAAAAGATATACGAGGTCCTCATTGTCTCTACTACACCTTGCACTCAATGGATTAGGATGGAGTCCAAGAGTAAACAGCTTAAGAGGGATGCGATGCACCCGCTGTAGTTAATATAATTGGGACAAGCTTTGAATTACATTCAAAAAGCAGCTACAGACACATTCCAAGGCCTCAGTCAGATAGTGGTCTCCAGATATGGTACCTACATCATTTTCCCATTTTTCCATAGCGGTCTAATTATTCCACCAGCAGCATCGCATAGCATCTAGAAATTAACACTTTAGTGGAGGTGGAGTGCTGCATCTTGTTAAAAAGAGGGGTTGGGGATAACAGGAGATGCCAAAGAAAAGCATGCTGCATTTTGAAAATGTATACAGCAAGCCATATCAGGATTACAGCTGGTCAAATGAAAGCAATCTACCATTTATGAAAATGTGGCGAAGATGAGAGCTATGCCCAATGATAACTTTTTTAAATTTTTAACACAGTGGTGAAAATTCAAACCTACCATGGACTAGTGAGCCAAATGAAACCTGCAGTCAGGGCCAGTGCTAGACTATTTTGCACCTTAGGCAAGATCAGCTACTTGCTTTCTACCATTTTAAAACAGTAGAAAATATTAAAACATCTAAATATGAAACTGCTAAATTTCTTTTCAATTTGCAATCCCTGCCATAAGATGCCAAAGAGACAGCCCAATCCAGCAAAAAAAACCCCAAAAAAACAGCCCAATCTAGCAAAGAAACATTCACATATAGCAAAGAGACAGCCAAATCCAGCAAAGAGACATCCCCATATAACAAAGAGACAGCCCGTGACAGAGTGTGACAGGTGGGGGAGTGTGACAGGTTGGGGAAAGTATGACAGGTGGGGGACAGTGAGACAGGTGGGGGGGCCAGTGTGACAGGTAAGGGGCAGTGTAATAGGTGGTGGGGGCCGGTGGGGGGCTGGTGTGGCAAGTGGGGAGGCCAATGTGACAGGTAGGGGGGCAGTGTGACAGGTGGGGGACCAGTGTGACAGGTAGGGGGAAGTGTGACAGGTGGGGGGCCAGTGTGACAGGTGGGGGCAGTGTGACAGGTGGGGGAGAGTGTGACAGGTAGGGGGCCAGTGTGACAGGTGGGGGGGTGGCAGCCTGACAGGTGTCAGAACTTCACTCACTGTGTTGGCTGTTAGTGCCAGCTTCTCAGGACTGCCCTAAAAATAAGAAGAAGGAGAGAGCTGAGGCAGGCACACTGCTTGGAATCCTATGTCAGCAATAAGCAGCCCTTCAGAGCAGCCAATCATGGAGTCGTGTGCTTGTTGTCCCGTGGCCAATCAACAGCAGGGGTCAGCGTTACGTGTGGTGGTGGGCAGGGCCAATGGCTGCTTGTGTGTTGTGCTGTCCCGGGGCTCAAGTGCCGAGTAGAGGCAGGAGGATGAAGTAAGTGCGTACAAGCAGTGTGGTCACCTGTCAAGTGTTCCCCAGGGCGGCCTCCCCCCTTTTTTTATTGGGAAGAGATTCCCACACTTCCCTCGCTCCTCCCTTTCAGTAAACTGTGACAAATAGCCCAGGAAGTGAAGGTAGACTGGGGGCAGAGCGGCGTTGAGCACCCAATAACAGGCCACCCTGTGTGTGTGTGTGTGTGAGTGGAGCTGAGGCAACCGGCAGTGGTAATGTTCTGTCACTGTGCGCGCCCTCCGCATCCTGGACTACGGAGAACTAAGCACTGACAAGTTCCCAACGGAGAGTAGTAAGGAAACCAGCGGTCCTGGCTGTGCCTTAGGCGTCAGTGCACCCCAGGCGGCTGCCTAGTTCGCCTAGTGGTAGCACCAGCCCTGCCTGCAGTGCTGCTCTAAGCTAAGATAGAGATCCCCCGCAGTTTGCATTGAAGGGAGCTGGCATCAGAGGTGTAAGCGCATTATCAAGAGAAGAAAGGCCACCGCTCACCATCCCAGTGAGTTAGTATGTAGATGAATGTGGCCTCAGCCAGCATTGCTTCAGCCACGTCCGCCTTGGCGGACGTGGCTGGACTGATGTTGGCTGAGGCCACGTTCATCTTCTATGGATTAGGGTAGTGAGAATGAAGCACATTGGGATGGCTTGGGCAGAAAAAAAACATTAGAAAAGGCTTTTATTTATTGTGAAATTCTGCCTGAAAAGGTAAACTTAGCCTTTAATTGATATTTAAGGTAAATTTAACTTAATAACAATTTTGCCTCACAGTCTAAAGTTGGGAGGGCCCCTAACAGTTTTCCAAATTGATATGCAATCTTATGCCGCGTACACGCGATCGGAAATTCGGCCAGCAAAAGACCGATGAGAGCTTTTGGTCGGAAAATACGACTGAGTGTTTACTCCATCCGACTTTTGCTGGCCGAATTCCAGCGAGCAAAAGATTGGGAGCATATTCTCAATTTTTCGGTCGGAAAAAGTTCCTATCCAAAAATGCGGACGTCTGTAGCAATTCCGACGCGGAAAATTCCTACACATGCTCGGAAACAATTTGACGCATACTCGGAAGCATTGAACTTAATTTTCTCGGCTCGTCGTAGTGTTGTACGTCATTGCGTTCTTGACGGTCGAAAGTTCAGCAAACTTTTGTGTGACCGTGTGTATGCAAGGCAAGCTTCAGCAGAATCCTGTTGGAAAAGCCATCATATCTTTTTCCGACCAAAATCCCAATCGTGTGTACGCGGCATCAGGCTGAGTTCACACTTATGCGAATTGGATGCAGGTTTCCCTGCATCCAATTCACATGACAGGAGAGTGTGACGGACTCTCAATGGAGCGGGTTCACACATCTCCTGCGTGGCTGCGGAGCGCACTGCGGAGCGCTCAGTTTCAGGTCCGAATTCAGGTAAAAATTCGGACCTGAGTCGCCCCTGAAGCAGAGAACAGGGACGCACTGGACCCCTGCTGCGAGCTGCTCAGCAAACAGTGTGAACCCAGCCTTTAAGTCAGAAAAAAGAGGCTTCAGTTGGAGGCTTCCCACACTCTAAATTCAGTTCACAGCAGTCTCCCTTTAAAAAATGCAGATGCACATACTCAGAACAACATGCTGACATGAAGTAAAAGACAAATGAGATCCACATGGGTTGGATATTGATTGATTAATTGGCACATTCATTCACTTAAGTCATCAACATAACCATTTTCAGAAGAGAGAGAAATCTTTGCAAATTGTTGAAGGCTACTGTTAGTTTAAAATATTTTATACTGTCCGTGTTTGCAGCAAATACTCACTCCAATGATCACTGTGAATCCATGGTCATTTTAAAACTAAAGTAAAGCATATTAGAGGATTAAGATATTTAGAGAGTGATAACCTTTAAACATTTTAATGATTTGCATTTGCTGAGTATAAGCTGACCTTTGTCTCTCTGGAACACTCAGCTGATTGATATACCTGCTAACGAATTCCAGCAGAGACTTATCTACACTTACCTGCTCACTTCTCACATTCTCCTGCCAAATTACTGTAACAGGCAACTTGAAGACTCCATTCAGTTAGGCTCTGCATTCTGTTTGCATTTCAAAAATGTTAATTCGCATATCCTAAAATGTTGATAGTTGCTAAAAGTTGCTCAATACATTTGTTCTATGATCGCAGAATTTTAAATAAATGTAAATAAAATTACTTTTGCACTCTTGCTATTACAGTTTATTGCTAATTGTACACTTGCCCATTGCCAGTCTCTATACAATAATGGCTTGATGCTGTACTCCTGGCAGATATAAAAGACACATACATTACTGCATCTCTGTATGTATTAATATATTATGAAATGTTAAGTTTAAAATGAAAGCAGGGTAATGCCGCGTACACACGAGCGGACTTTTCGACCAGACTGGTCCGAGGGTCTATCCGACTGACTTTCGGCGGACTTCCGACGGACTTTCCGAACAAACGGACTTGCCTACACACGATCGCACCAAAGTCCGACGGATTCGTACGTGATGCCGTACGACCGGACTAAAATTATTATTATTATTATACAGGATTTATATAGCGTCAACAGTTTACACAGCGCTTTACAACATTAGGGAGGAGAGTACAAGTACAATACAATTCAATACAGGAGGAATCAGAGAGCCCTGCTCGTTAGAGCTTACAATCTAGGAGGGAGGGTCAAGTTATACAAAGGGGCAATAGCTGTGGGGGATGAGCTAATGGAGAAAATAGTGCAGTTGTTAGATGGAGGCAGGATAGGCTTCTCTGAAGAGGAAAGTTTTCAGGGATTGCCTAAATGTGGATACATTTGGAGACAGTCTGACAGATTGGGGTAGGGAATTCCAGAGGATGGGCGAGGCTCAGGAGAAGTCCTGGAGGTGGATATGGGAGGAGGTGATGAGGGAGCTAGAGAGCAGGAGGTCCTGGGAGGAACGGAGAGGGCGATTAGGTTGGTATTTTGAGACTAGGCTAGTGATGTAGCTGGGGGCAGAGTTGTGGATGGTTTTGCAATTTATTGTTAGTATTTTGAATTTAATTCGTTGGGCGAGTGGCAGCCAATGGAGGGATTGGCAGAGGGGGGTAGCAGACACTTAGCGATTTGTAAGGTGGATGAGTCTGGCAGCAGCATTCATGATGGAAGTTGATAGCCAGTAGCCAATAGCTGCCCTAGCATCGGTTTTCGTCCGTCGGACTAGCATACAGACGAGTAGACTTTTCGATAGGAACTGGGTCCGGTGGAGTTCCGACGTAAAGATTTGAAACATGTTCCAAATCTAAAGTTCATCAGATTTTCAACCGAAAAAGTCCGCTGCAGGTCCGATGAAGCCCACACACGGTTGAATTGTCCGGTCGAAAAGTACGCTCATGTGTACGCGGCAAAAGTAAGTAAACACACAGTGGGTAAGTACTTGCATTTGACATGGTAAAGGCCTCTTGCAGCCAACTGTGTGTCTGAACAGGTCTGTTACATTACTGAGATCACTGGCTGTAATTGTGGTGATTATTATGCCGCGTACACATGGTCGGAATTTCCAACAGAAAAGGTCAGATGGGAGCTTTTGGTCAGATAATCCAACCAAGTATATGCCCCATCTGACTTTTTCTGTCAGCATTTCCAAAGGACTTAGATGGAGAATATGCTCTAAATTTTTCTGTCGGAAATGCCGACGGTGCTTGTCCCGTTGGCAAGTCCGACCGCGTGTACGCGGCATTATTTATACACTTTGTAAACTTGCTGTAACAGAGTGGAGGTAAGCAGGAGCGGCCGGTCCATTAGGAGCTCAGGGGCTCATGGGGCCCCCCTAGTTTGCATGAGGGGATGCATGCAGGGCACCGGACTCATATGTTTGTATGAGGTTTTTTTTGTTTTTTTTCAAGTACATGATTAGATCCTGAGGCTCTAATTGGTATTAAAATGGTTGGGCTCGGGGCACAGAGCACTGCGCCCTGAACCCACCCACTTGTGAATCAATATTCACTATTGTCTCCGGCTTCTCCTCCCAGCCAATCAGGACAGGAGGTGGATCGGGTTGGCCAGGAGGATAAGCAGAGGAAGCCGCGGAGGGACCATACCATTAAGGGGTGAGTGCGGGGAACCATGCCATGGAGCGGTAAGTGCGGTGACCGTGCTGTGGAGCAGTGAGTGCGGGAGGACCATGGAGCAGTGAATGCGGCCATGGAGGGGGTTTGTTTGCTGCCCCCCCAAAAAGTTAAGCACCAGCCACCACTGGAGGTAAGGCTAGATGAATTGAGGTTGTTGGTACAAACACTAAGGCCTCATTCCCACGTTGGGTACTACAACGCACACTTATATGAGGGCCATATTTACCCACACTGGGATGCACTGGTGTTTCCTGTACAGTCTGTGTTTGGAGCTGTACACAAGCAAAGTACAGATGTGAAATTGGTAGCAGCATCCGTCTGTCCAGCCAATGCATTGCAGTTGACATTAATGAGACTGCCTGCATTGGGATACACGAATGTTTGCATTTCAAACATGCTAATGCGCATATACTAAAATGTTGTTAATTGCTAAAAGTTGCTCAATACATTTACTCTATGAGCTCAGAGAAAAGGAAGAAGAATGAGAAGTAACACAAAATGCCAATCATCGCAAAGGGACATGCTGATAGGAAGAGAGAGTAGAGTGGGATTAGCTTACAGTGTGCTGCATCTTCTTTCATTGGGAATGGGAAGAAACCTGTAAAGTGGTAGTCTTCTCTCCTGCTAGACAGGGCTGTGCTGTGTGGCAGAGCTGTGTAAACCTCAGGACTGGATGGACAGAAATACAAATCCTTTTGCAGGTAAAACAGCTCTTGTATATTCATATCATCTGTGTTTTAATTGTTTGCCTGGAGTCCAGCTTTAACCTTAAAGAAGTTGTAAAGGCAGTATGTTTTTTTATCTTAAAGTGGATGTAAACCCAATGTCATCCTTTCTAAACTACTGCCATAGGGGTTATCTATAAGGATATACATGCCTCCTGCATGTATCTTTACCTGTCAAATGTCTCCCCTCTGTCTGTTATGATAGCCGAAAAACTACATATTCTGTGAGTGGGTCTGTTGTCTGGAGCTCGGTGGGTAGAGTCGTGATGTCAGTAGACTCCCCGCCCACCTCTACACTCCCCTTGTCAATATGCAGTTTTCTCCTGTGTATTTCTTACACTGAACTTCTGCTATGATCTCTAACATCCAGTGAAAAGACAGGAAAGTAACCACATGACTTCAGCATGCCCAATTATGCCGAGGTGTGGAACATCCAATCCTGGCAGAGCAGCAGAAGAAAGAAGTGGGAGGGAATTAAAAAATAATGCATGTGTCTTAGGCTAGTGCACGAGATATGTAAATCACCTGTCACTCACAGCAAGGGGGAGTATTTGACAAAGATTTTCTCTGTTTGTCAAGATTTATCTCACTGAACAATAAAAGAGGATTGCTCAGAGATGGATTAACTCTTTGTGGCAAGACTGGGCTCAAATGATAGGAAATCGTATACTTTATATTATGACATAAAAAAAAAACATTTTCGGGTTTAGATCCACTTTAAAGTGCTATTAAACCCACAACAGTAAAATCAGTCTGTATATGCAGCATAGCATGCTTGTTATAATCACTGTGGAACTTAAGGGGTTAATCCTCTGTATTGTGTAAAAAGTCTGTTTTATCCTGTATGAATAGATCCTTCCCTCCTGCACTGTCTATCTGGGGAAAGCCAGCTAACACAGGTAGGGTAGCCAACCTGCACATGCTCAGTTGTGTCTTTTATGCTGGAGAGAACATTTACTTGTTCTCAGAGATAGCCAGGTCACATGATATTGACATCACACATGTGGGCGTGTATACAGGCTGTAGTGGAAATCTCCCCCCACCTGAACTCTTAGCACCGGAGAAACTGTGAAGTTTATCATGTAACCGTGGTATACAGATCATCCAAAAAGGTATATAGTGGCAGTATTTTAATTTAAAAAGATAATTTATAAGCTGTGGGCACTGTGGGGCGGATGAACTATTTTAATATTATTCGGTTTAGTAACACTTTAATGCATTCTATGCATTAAGATAAAAAGCCTTCCGTGTGTAGCAGCCTCCCCAGCCCCCCTAATACTTATCTGAACTCATCTTTGTCCAGTGATGTCCACGAGTCCCTCTGCTGTCAAGTACTCTCCTCCTGATTGGCTGAGACACAGCAATGTCACCATTGGCTCCCGTGACTGTCAATCAAAGTCAGTAAGCCAATCAGGAGTGAGAGGGGACAGGGCCAAATGGCAGCTCCGTGTCTGAATGAATGCGCAGAACTGCAGCTCGGTTCAGGTGCCCCACAGCAAGCTGCTTGCTGTGGGGGCACTCAACAGGAGGCAGGGGCCAGAAGCTGTGAAGAGGGACCCAAGAAGAGGAGGATCCAGGCTGCCCTGTGCATAACCACTGCACAGAGTAGGTAAGTATAACATGTCTGTTATTTAAAAAAAAAACACTTAGACTTAACAATCACTTTAACCTTTCATAAGAGAAATATGGTAGCAGCTTCTTTTTTAGCTATTATAATATCTTTTGGCTTAAAGTTTCTAAATTACTTACCTGAAGAAAATTTTATAAAAAAGTAGACTGAAGTGGAGTTCCACCAAAAAGTGGAACTTCTGCTCATTTGTCCATCCCCCCTCTGGTGCCACATTTGGCACTTTTTAGGGGGGAGGGGGGAATGGATACCTGTCTTTGACAGGTATCCTGTCCCCACTTCCGGGAGACCGGGCCGCAGCAAATTCCATCACAACTCGGCTCCCTCCTCCTCCCTCCTGCTTCCCCCGCCACCAGGCCAGTAGTAGATGCACAGCGGTGCCTCACGCATGTGCAGTAGGGACCCGGCGTGAAGCTATAATGCTTCACCACCGGATTCCCTTACCGGCAATGGCGGCAGCACCCAACATCTGCTGGAAACATCAGCTACGGTGCCAACATCATTGGACTCCAGGACAGGTAAGTGTCCTATTATTTAAAGTGAGCAGCTGCAGTATGTGTAGCTGCTGGTTTTTAATTTTTGCAGGGGTGGGCGGCCCTCTGCTTTACGAATAGTGCAGAAATTATTTTTTGCAGATTTGTTTTAGGTAAGCTGCTCAGTGCATTGAAGGCAGAATGACAGCCAGGCATTTGTAGAATGAGAAGTAAGCCATAGCAACCTCCATGTTTCTTTCAGAAAATGTTTTCTTTAACATTAACCTTTTTTTTTTTTTAACTAAAACAAATTAAAAGCCCAACTATATACAGTGGGGACGGAAAGTATTCAGACCCCCTTAAATTTTTCACTCTTTGTTATATTGCAGCCATTTGCTAAAATCATTTAGGTTCATTTTTTTCCTCATTATTGTAAACACAGCACCCACATTGACAGAAAAACACAGAATTGTTAACATTTTTGCAGATTTATTAAAAAAGAAAAACTGAAATATCACATGGTCCTAAGTATTTAGACCCTTTGCTGTGACACTCATATATTTAACTCAGGTGCTGTCTATTTCTTCTGATCATCCTTGAGATGGTTCTACACCTTCATTTGAGTCCAGCTGTGTTTGATTATACTGATTGGACTTGATTAGGAAAGCCACATACCTGTCTATATAAGACCTTACAGCTCACAGTGCATGTCAGAGCAAATGAGAATCATGAGGTCAAAGGAACTGCCTGAAGAGCTCAGAGACAGAATTGCGGCAAGGCACAGATCTGGCCAAGGTTACAACTGAGCTATTGGGGGAGAAGAGCCTTGGTGAGAGAGGTAAAGAAGAACCCAAAGATCACTGTGGCTGAGCTCCAGATATGCAGTCAGGAGATGGGAGAAAGTTGTAGAAAGTCAACCATCACTGCAGCCCTCCTCCAGTCGGGGCCTTATGGTAGAGCGGCTCAACGGAAGCCTCTCCTCAGTGCAAGACACATGAAAGCCCGCATGGAGTTTGCTTGGTGGTGGCAGCATCATGCTGTGGTTTTTTTTTTCAGCTGCAGAGATAGGACGACTGGTTGCAATTGAGGGAAAGATGAATGCGGCCAAGTACAGGGATATCCTGAATGAAAACCTTCTCCAGAGTGCTCAGGACCTCAGACTTGGCCAAAGGTTTACCTTCCAACAGGACAATGACCCTAAGCATACAGCTAAAATAATGAAGGAGTGGCTTCACAACAACTCCGTGACTGTTCTTGAATGGCCCAGCCAGAGCTCTGACTTAAACCCAATTGAGCATCTCTGGAGAGACCTAAAAATGGCTGTCCACCAACGTTTACCATCCAACCTGACAGAACTGGAGAGGATCTGCAAGGAGGAATGGCAGAGGATCCCCAAATCCAGGTGTGAAAAACTTGTTGCATCTTTCCCAAAAAAGACTCATGGCTGCATTGGATCAAAAGGGTGCTTCTACTAAATACTGAGCAAAGGGTCTGAATACCTACAGTAGGACCATGTGATATTTCAGTTTTTCTTTTTTAATAAATCTGAAAAAATGTCAAAAATTCTGTGTTTTTCTGTCAATATGGGGTGCTGTGTGTACATTAATGAGAAAAAAATGAACTTAAATTATTTTAGCAAACGGCTGCAATATAACAAAGAGTGAAAAATTTAAGGGGGTCTGGGGGTCTGAATATTTTCCATCCCCACTGTATATTTTTTAATAGTTATCCTCTAACATACCCCCACAAGTCTTTTACCTGTCTGTCCACATTCTGGTCAGATCCACACTATGGTCCACAAGGTGCTGCACAGTCACAAAAGAAAAATTATTATCTTTATCATACAGTATTTATATAGAGCCAACAGTTTGTGCAGTGCTTTACAATACAAAGAGAGTCAGTACAGTAATAGACACAAGGGTTAGGAGGGCCCTGCTTGTGAGAGCTTACAATCTAATAGAGTGGGAATATTATTATGCATTGCTATGGAGAGGCCACCTGTAATGTGACTCAACAATAGGTGGCCTTTTAATAGGATTGAATGGAAGGGGGCAACCACTGAGGGGATGCCAGCTCACCAAGGAGGAGATGACCACCTGCTTGACTCACAGGGAACCAAAAAGCTTGGTGCCCATTAGCAGTAGCCACAGATGCATTGGTTGGGGAAACCCCATTTTTGGGGGAACCCCTCACAAAGCAGCCTTCCCAAAGCTGAAGGGCATGCTGCCATGTATCAACATAGTGGGGAGGGTACACACTCACTGAGGGATACCATCTTGCATGCTTGGTATGTTAGCTCTGGGAGGGTGGGGGCATGCTGGATTTTTTTTTCCATTTTTGCTATACTTGACAAAATAAAAGTAACAGTTATCACTCCTAGTGCTGAAACTGTATAAAAACTGTTTCAGTGTCATCAAGATAGATTACTTTAAAATTCTCTTGCAGACTATATAGCAGAATATATACTATTCTCACCGCTACTATACAAGTGAGATTGCTGTTTCCTTGTTAGCAGGGCCCCAGTTTGCCATCAGCAATGGTCAGGCTGGTCAAGGGCCCCTTCCACCATCCTCCTGCTCAGGATTGAGATAGGGTACACACACACACCTGTAACATGGAAAACCCCCCATCTTTGGTCACTCACATTCTCCAAATCTGAGACCAAACTTCAGAAATAAGGAATGTTCATGTGTTCCGCCTTTTCATGATTTTACTGTAGCAGAAATATAATGAATAGCTCTTGGCAAAATATTTTTTTACCTCTGCCCATTCTGTCCCAACATTAATAATTCTGCACAGTCCAACACTACCATAGGATAGGTGTTCAATTCTTCCATTGTCCTCACTGTGGATCACCATAGGTGGGTTCTCCAAAAAAACCTTTTCTAGGCATATCTTGGAGGGTTTACTTACGAGGGCTGCTAACTTACTGTATATGGCAGTATAGTAGGGGTAACCTTTTATCCCTGTCTAGCCTCCCTGTCTAGATTCGTTGGACTCTAGATTCTATAGGACTCAACTACTCCCACACAAAATACTCACCCAGGGGGGAATAAACAGAGTTTATTTTAGCAATTGTCAGTAAACAAGCCATTTTACATTTATGTTAGATATCGGTAAATGAGCTCTGCTATGTGCCACATCCCTAAAGTATAGTGGGAGGGACAGACCCGAAGGGGTAGGACTAACAAATTGTGTGACAGTAGGGTCATCTGTGAGTATCGACCAATGTTTACACAAAATTTTCCTAATTTGCGTGTGTTGATTGGAGTTTCTCAAAATAATTCTAACATAATTAATAAACCATAATGATAAGTTAAAGTCCTTGCCTTTTTTATGCAAGGACTTTTACATGTACATGTTTAATAATTACCTATTTAGAAAAATGTATAGATGTACACAATAACTGTGCCCCCTTTTTTTTGTATGTCCCCACGCAGGTCTTTCGGTGGTTTCCTGTTCCGGTTGGATGGTCGGGGGTCTTTCCTTCTCTGTCTCCTGTCGCGGAGGGGGAGGCAGGACTACAGGGTCTTTCCCTCCCACCATACCTCCAGAATAAGCTGGGGATCTCCCTCTGCATCAGCAGTAGCTGACTCCAGGTGCTGGTGTCCGTCGCACACTCACACAAGTGCGCACGGCCACCACCAGTGGGTGGTGTGCTGGCGTGTGGCATCACCGGACAGGTTTTCATGGAGTCGGCGGCCATTTCTGGGATTCTCCCTGAATGCCAAGGAGGCCATACAGCTGGCCTTTGATTTATTCATGGCTGGAAGGGGCGTGCAATACAGGATGGGGAGGTGAGACACTGATGCGCTGGTTCATACCTTGATTATTCAGGTGAGATAGGTCAGGGCATCAGCAGGCTTCCATATAAACGTAACACCCAGTATACATCCTATTCCTATCTGGATACAGCACACTGGATAGTTGCAGGACAGGAGCATGTAGTGAAAGACAACTCTCAGTAAGTAGCCATTTACCATCGCTTTTCTTTGAAAATATATTGCAATATGGTCAATTTACCTGGGGGTTTGAGATAGCTGCCTCAGCCCTCTCTGACTATTTAACTTAGTTAGACATGTACACACACACACACCTATATATATATATATATATATATATATATATATATATATATATATATATATATATATATATATATATATATATATATATATATATATATATATATATATATGTATATATATATATATATATATGTATATGTATATATATATATATATATGTATATGTATATATATATATATATACACACATATGTTTCTTTCAATGCAGCATGTGGGTGCTTTAATGGTAAGGAACTGATACCACTAATCATAAATCAACATATTACACACTGGATTGATAGATAGTTAAACAAGGTAATTATACCCATTGAATGTAGCTTTACCTATAGACATATGTTATAAACTTCTATACATATGTATACAGCTGTTGGAAATTTATATCTCCCAGGTGATGCATTTGATCTGGGAAATACATTCCTTCAGCACAAAGCACAGGATTTGCCTCAGTGCATAGGATATCCTTACCAAAATAAAAAAAGTTGAAGGTAATTCATCCCTAGATATTATATATATCATATGCGCATTTTTGTCTCCTCCCACCCTTGCACGTCTAATTAAGTATGACCTCTTGTAGACAGAATTGGACTCTGCCCATTTTCTGGATGGTGGACCATCGTGAGCATATCCTGATGTGTTGTGACGTTTTGTCTTTTTGCTCTGGATATTTAAAAATATTTTTCGTATCAAAGGTAGGACCCTTTGTTATTGTTGAATTCCTGCATATACAGGCTACTTATTCCCAATGATGATGATGTTATTGATATCAATATTGCTAGTATTCTGTATTGATATGTTATAGATGTCTGTATCCCCCTGAAGAAGATTGTATACAAAATTACGATTGAAACGCATTGGGGTTACTCTAAACAGTAATACCCACAGATATACCATTTGGGCATTTCTTTTTGTTAAATGTTATATAGACATTTAATATGTTTATTTTTGGGTACACCAGAGCTCTTGTTGTTGTTCATCCTTTTACACATGTTGCCCTTCCCATCCTGTTTCCTTTTTGTTATTGCTGCTTTTATTGATGTAATTTTACCCATTGAAAATAAAAAAACATAGGAGGCTGCCCTCCTCAGTTTATGTTGTATTTCCTTTTGATGTTTTTGTCTCTTATGTGCCAGTTCTAGCCCCTGTGTGGGCGATCTAGGTCCCTTTGACATTGTTGTATGTTTAACACTACTTTTGCAATAAAACTTATTGGACTAGAAAATAAAAACAATATTTTTATATAAAACAAGTATTGTTCATTACTTGTAAGCTGCGTATAAGCCATTGGGAGTATCTTGCTTTTTGTTATATACGTTATTGTGCTAGCAACACGCTGTTTATAACCAGGAGAGGTGGGTTCCACATTTTCTGTTTAAAACATTTGGGTGGCCAAACATCCATATCTCCCATTCCAAAATCCCTCCTCCAACCCTGTAGTTGACAACAGGAGCTTTGGTATAGATGTTATATTACGTTTCAATTTTGATCAAATTTTTAATTTTGGAAACTGTATAGTTGTTCACAATTTTGTGTCTTTTTTGTGTGTTGATACAAAAGTGAAGTAGACATTAGAGTAATTTTCAGGGGCAACAGTGGACTGACCTTATGTCAACATATGAAACAGATTTTGCACAAAATGAACAAACTGAAACTGAGATTGCTTCCCTCTTTTATAAGCTAAACAAGACTCTTGAGGAAAAAATGGCTTTGTTTTGGCACAATAAGACTTTTGATAGATATATAAAAGAGAAAATCAATCCTTATGGGAGGAGAATCCAAATTTTTCCGAATTTGGAAAATACTACTGTGGAATTTAAAAAAGAGTGGGAGGACAACTTACAGTTATGTTCACAAGCTATGATTACTACGTTAATCAACGAGTATGAGAAACAGATCTCTCAGCTAGATAAGGAATAGGGATGAGCTTTGTGTTCGAGTCGAACCCATGTTCGACTCGAACATCGGCTGTTCGGTCGTTCGCCGAATTGCGAACGATATGGGCCGTTCGCGCCAAATTCGTGTGGCGCGTCACGGCCCATAATTCACTGCGGCATCGCAGTGCATTGCTTGCTGATGATTGGCCAAGCATGCACTATGACCTGCATGCTTGGCCAATCACAGCGCCGCCTGAACAGAGAGCCGTAATTGGCCAAAGCCAAGGAGGAAGGCAATGTTCATGCCTCGCTGGACAGGGCGGTCAGCGGTAAGGTGCATATTACCGCTGACTCATGGTCCAGCAGGCATGGACAGGGACGTTACCTAAGTTTCACGGCGCATTGGGTGACTCTGCTGGCAGCTGGGAAGGATGCAGGACAAGGTGCAGTAGTGTTGGAGGTTGTTCCGCCACCACGCCTCCAAAATGCTAATGATTGTGACACACCTCTCTCCTCCACCCCCTCCTCTTCTTCTTCCTCCATGGCCTCTTCCTCGGAACCAGCGGTGCTCCGTAGTCGTTCCAGGGGCTACGCAAGTACGCAGGCCAAAAGATGCCATGCGGTGCTTGAGCTGGTGTGCTTGGGGGACAGGAGCCACACTGGCGCAGAGGTTCTGTCAGCTCTGCAGGGGCAGGTTCAGAGGTGGTTGACGCCACGCCAACTTAAGGCAGGAATGGTGGTTTGTGACAATGGCACCAACCTCCTCTCTGCCCTCCGACAGGGACAAATGACCCATGTGCCCTGTTTGGCTCACGTCCTTAACTTGGTGGTGCAGCGGTTCTTGGGCAGGTACCCGGGCTTACAGGATGTCCTGAGGTAGGCCAGGAAAGTCTGTGTGCATTTCCGCCGGTCATATAATGCCAGTGCTCGGCTGACGGACTTCCAAAAGGAGTTTAACCTGCCCAAGAATCGCCTAATCTGTGACATGCCCACCAGGTGGAACTCAACGTTGGCCATGCTGCAGCGGCTGTACACGCAGCAGAGGGCCATCAATGAGTACCTGTGCGACTATGGCACCAGGACAGGGTCAGGGGAGCTTGGTTTTTTTTCCCCACGCCAGTGGGCCATGATCAGGGATGCATGCACTGTCCTGTCACCATTTGAGGAGGCCACGAGGATGGTGAGCAGTGACAGTGCATGCATCAGTGACACTGTCCCCCTTGTCCACCTGTTGGAGCACACGCTGCGTGGAATAATGGACAGGGCACTTGAGGCAGAACAGAGGCAGGAAGAGGAGGACTTCCTTAGCTCTCAAGGCCCCCTTTATCCAGACAGTGTTCCTGCGTGCCCGCCGATCACACAGGAAGAGGACGAGGAGGAGGAGGAAGATTGTGTCAGTATGGAGGTGGAGCCTGGCACTCAGCATCAGCAGCAGTCTTTAAGGGATCAGTCCCAAGAAACACATGGACTTGTACGTGGCTGGGAGGAGGTGGCTGCGGACGTTGTCGTCCTTAGTGACCCAGAGGACTCCGGACCGAATGCCTCAGCAAACCTACGCTGCATGGCCTCCCTGATCCTGCAAAGCTTGCGTAAGGATCCTCGTATTCGTGGTATCAAGGAGAAGGACCAATACTGGCTGGCAACCCTCCTTGATCCACGTTACAAGGGTAAGGTTGCGGACCTTATCTTGCCATCGCAGAGGGAGCAGAGGATGAAACATCTTCGGGAGGCCTTGCAGAAAGGTCTGTGCAACGCGTTCCCAGAGACTGGGAGGTTACAAACTCCTGTTTCTGGACAACGTGTTGCTGAGGCTTCGGTCAGTCAAAGAAGGAGCGGTGGAGAAGGTGGCCGTCTGACTGATGCGTTCAGACAATTTTTTGGTCCGCAGCCCCAAGGTATGATCGGTTCCAGCAACCATCGCCAGCGTCTGTTTTACATGGTGCAGGAATACCTAGGGGCAAGATCAGACTTGGACACCTTTCCCACTGAAAATCCTCTGGGTTACTGGGTCTTGAGGATGGATCAATGGCCAGAGGTTGCACAGTATGCAATTGAGCTACTGGCCTGTCCTGCATCCAGCGTTCTTTCGGAACGCACATTCAGTGCTGCTGGAGGCGTGGTAACCGATCACAGGGTGCGTCTGTCCACCGACTCGGTCGATCGACTGACCTTCATAAAAATGAATCAGTCTTGGATCACCACCAGCTACCAAGCACCTGATGCTGATGTAACCGAATAATTTTTTTTTAAAGATCCCTTCAAAGACTGCCTATGCTGATGCTGAGTGACTATCCCTGAGTAATTATCCTCTTCCTCCTCAATCATCACGCTGATAGCTTGTAAGAACATTTTTGGTTCTGGGCGCCACCACCAGTGCCTAAGGCACAATTTTTCAGCCCCTGTTTAACAGGGGCGTGTAATTGCAATTTTTGATGTAATACTTTGCAGCAGGGCTCGTTCCTGCATTCCAACTAGAGTGTCTGTGAGGGGTTGCAGTGTTGTGGCACCAGCACCAGTGCCTAAGGCCCAATTTTTCTGCCCCTGTCTAACAGGGGCGTGTAATTAAAATTTTTGATGCAATACTTTGCAGCAGGGCTCGTTCCTGCGTTCCAACTAGAGTGCCTGTGAGGGGTTGCAGTGTTGTGGCACCAGCACCAGTGCCTAAGGCCTAATTTTTCAGGTCCTGTTCAACAGGGGCATGTAATTACAATTCTTGATCTAATATTTCACAGCAGGGCCCTGTGAGGGCTTACAGTGTTGTGGCCACAGCAACACCTAAGGCCCAAATTTCTGCTGAGTATATAGGGCAGGACCCTACTTTCAAACATCTAACTTACAAACGACTCCTACTTGCAAACGGAAGGAGACAACAGGAAGTGAGATGAAATCTACCCCTAGGAAGGGAAATTCTCTCCTGTAAGAGTTAATATGGGAAAAAAACTTCTCCTTTCCACTGATGCTTTCCAATCCTTGTTCCACAAAAAAACCCAAATTTTCAAAAAACATTTTTCATTGGGACAAAAAGTGAGGTGAAATCTTCTGAAGAGGAGGAAAGACAGCAAAACAAATGTCACAGGGATGATAACCCTTCCCTATGTTTTCCAAAAAGCTTAAAAAAGATTTTTTGGCTGGAGCTAAACACGTTAAAAATGTACCCGTTCAAAATTACAAACAGATTCTACTTAACAACAAACCTACAGTCCCTGTCTTGTTTGCTCCGCCTGTATACTGCTGTTCAGAGTATATAGGGCCTGGTGGCCCCACACCTTTCCTTATTTTAATTTGGGTGCGGGGTTCCCCTTAATATCCATACAAGACCCAAAGGGCCTGGTAATGGACTGGGGGGTACCCATGCCGTTTGTCTCACCGATTTTTATCCATATTGCCATAACCCGACATTACATTAAACCCGCAAGCAGTTTTAAATGAGATTTTTTCCTTTAAAAATGACATTTGGTGCAGGGACTGTTCTAAACACGGGAAACACGCGTCACTTTACAGGCATACTATAGACATCCCCCCAGGTACGATATTTAAAGGAATATTTCACTTTTTTTTTACTTTAAGCATCATTAAAATCACTGCTCCCGAAAAAACGGCCGTTTTTAAAAGTTTTTTTTGCATTGATACATGTCCCCTGGGGTAGGACCCGGGTCCCCAAACCCTTTTTAGGACAATACCATGCAAATTAGCCTTTAAAATGAGCACTTTTGATTTTGAACGTTCGAGTCCCATAGACGTCAATGGGGTTCTAACGTTCGTGCAAACTTTCGGTCCGTTCGCAGGTTCTGGTGCGAACCGAACCGGGGGGTGTTCGGCTCATCCCTAATAAGGAAAAAGACAAAATAGAACAAGCCATAGTTCCCCTTAAAGAGCATACTTTATATCAGGATCTTGAGAATAAACTAAAGGACGATTTGGCAAATTTAAATAAGAGTACCCTCCTGACAAAGAAGAAGAAATACTGGCGAGACAAAAATGCATTCCATGAAGGCAAGGCCTATAAATGGAATAGTGAAACTAAAAGAAATGTATACACCTGAAGGAATTACCAGCCACCGGCTGAATGGCAGGGTGCATATTACCCTTCCGATTCTTCTGCACCATCGGCATGGGACAATGCACATCCCTACTGAGGTTGTGGTAGAGTCAAAAGAACTAGAAAACATAGAATTTCCCTAGAACAGGATAATAAAAAGCGCATGTTGGACACAGAAGTAGAACACACACACGATCAAATGCCACCTAGCACAAGTGGACACATACAGGGTACCTACAATGGTGACCAAGAATCCTCACTATCTGACACTTCCAGTAATCAAGTCACACCCTTTAGGTGAACCAAAAGCACAATCACGCAACAACATTAGCAAATCTACTGGAAGACACAACACTTCTGTCTCGCTCCTTAGACTGGACTACAGCTATACTACTGGCTTTTACTGCCCAGGATTGCCTTCTGGGTGCAGGATTGAATCTTCTAGGCCTTAGTGCAACCTGTTTTCCCTCTTGTGGGTGAAGCCCTATCAAGAGGGGGCAGATGGGCAGAATCTTTCAGACTTTGTTTTTATTGGAAACATGGAATGTTTATCTATCACACCATTGGATTGATTATAAATAATACCACTCATAACCCTGATGAAGGAGATACACACTGTCAGGGAATTGGCCAAAGATCTGGCAATCTTACCAACACCCATCATGGCTGCATCAGGCGTGCTCCCATGCGTATTGGTGTACGTAGATGCGTGGCTGCACGAATGGGCGTACGCAGATGAGCAACAACGCGACGGCGCTACTAACGAGCATATGCAGATACGCAATGGTGTATCCTGGCCTATATAAACCTGCTGCTGAGACCTGTGCATTGCTGGATTATCATCAGCTCCCCTGTGTTCCTGTGCTCCTGTGTTTCCTGATCTTTGACCTCCCATTACCGATCCGGCTTGCTTAACCTGTTATCCTGATCTCCTGGTTTGACCTCTGGTTTGTACTTCTGACCCTGCTCCTGTCTGCTCCACTGTGTTTGATCTTGGCTTGGCTCACCGACTCTGCTGCAACCTGTCTCACTATGTATGACCCCGGCTTGTGCCAGTTCTGTTACCTGAATCTCACATTGACTGATTAATCGTGCATAACCCCGGCCTGGCTCCTGGTTCTGTTTCCTGATGGTCCATCTGCCAAGTTCACCTGGTACTCCGCAAGTAAACCTGCCCTACAGTGCATCTTGCTTGTTCCAGCTACCTTCCAGTGATCAGCGCATCAAACCACAGCAACTGACAAACCGTGCTTCTTTGGGCACTGCACTCCCTGTAACACTTGCAGGGGTGCACTGCACTTAGCCACAAGGGGAGCCCTCTCAGCACCTCAGCCTCGCACTTGTTATGTGACACACATTCTCTGAAATGCGTTGGGTAGAGGCAACCTTACTGTATCTTCATTATCCTTACAGTTGGTGTATTAATAGCTGCTCATACCATGTATATACAGTTTTTTTTTGTTTTTATCTAGCAATGTACAAAAAAAACTTGTTTTTATGAATCAAATGTTCTGTATATTATATAATCCTAGTGCGTAACAAGTCCCACCAATGGGGGATTCTTTTTTCTTCTGCATTTTACTGGAGTTGTGCTTTCATTTTCTTACAAAAGAGTCAAAGAAACAGTTTTATCAGAATAAAAATAGTACTGCCAAAGTCAATGATGATGGTGATAATTTTATTACTTTATTTGGAAATGAATTTGATTTTAGTTTTAAATGTGTTTTTCAGCAAGTGCTTGAGTTACCATTTGCTTTTTAAGATTTTATTTTTTTTTAACTTTTAAAATATATTTTCCCTCTTGTGAAATGAAGAAATATATTGTTGTCCTATGCTCATCTATTATTAATACACTAATCTGTGCAGGTTATAAAAAGTGTCACATTAGTAAAGCTCAATAGATTCCCAGCTTGCTGCAGTGGCATTCTTTCTGTCATCACAACCATTACTCTGCTAATGTTACATGCTCAACCTTGTATACAGTCTAATTTTGTATTTATAGAATTTTAGCACTTATGCTAACAAGTGTGTCCAGGAAAAATATATAATTTTGTAAAATGTATTTGTATTCTTAAAGTGGCATTTACCTACGATTGTAACAATGCTTTGTTTAAATTTTTTGGTGAATGTTGAAACAACAAAGATAAGACTTTGGAAACAGGTTACCTAATATGCTTGACATTCCTTATGGCTTATCAGCATCTTGTCTGACTTTTGATCCTATACACACTAATCAAACATTTGCTATAATCAAAAGTGTTTTATTCAAATACACGTTAGCATAAATGCAAGCTTTTCTCATGCAGGGCAAAGCAGCAATTTTGCTTTAAAGGGAAACTGAACTCTGGAAACTGTGCCCAAAAAGGCTGAAAAAGGGTAAATGACTGCAACTTATCTTTACCTTTTTGCTGTCACATACATGATGGAGATCGAGCTGAAGATGGACTTCTTCTGAACCTCTTGTCCAACATTCCTGGTAGTGGCGATAGGAGATGTGAAGACACAGAGTGGCACAGGATTCATTGTTCTGGGCAGTGCCAGCTGTTCGATTCAAGACACACGCAACTGTGGACCACCATGTAAGGACCAAAGGCAGGAACACAGTAACACCCGAGTGGACTAGAACAAAGCCAGGACACAAGCCAACAGCTGGGAAAATAACTACTGAATCAGAAGCCACAGAAAATGTCAGGATACAGGCCAAGGTCATCAAAAACCAGACAGTGAGGTAAAGGGACATAAGGCAGAAGCAGAGTCAGGATACAAGCCAATGTCAGTTCACAGCCAGGCAGAAAGCTACCAAATCAGATGGCAGGATAAAAATTCCAAAACATAGGCCAACCTCATAATAGGCAGAAGGGAATCCAAAGGCAGGTCGAAGACATGGTGGGTCATACACAGAAAAGCAAGCATAGTTTCAGCAATCTGTCCATGTCACATTCCAGCTAACCTAAAATACATAAAGATTCTCAGTGCTCACAGTCTATACGTAATAAGAGTCCACAGTGATAGAAATTAAATAGTGGCTAAAAGGGCGCAGGTGATCCCCATAAAGGGTAAAGTGCATATGTAGAATGTTTAGCTCACAGTACTTTACTCCATAGAACAGGCTCCTATAGTCGACTAGATGGGGCTGATGTGATGAGCTGGGAATGGAGGAATGGAGGGATGGATTAATGGTTATGGGTTAGATGGTATAAATCCTCAGCTCCTTGACACTTCAGATCAGGGAGAGATCCACAATATATGCAGAAGAAACAAAGTTGCCAAAGCGCAGCAATTAGTAAAAAGGAAGTAACATTTTTTTAAAAACATATCCACATCTACGGGAAATTAGGGGAAGTGCAGCTTGAACATAAAGGAAATGGTGAAGTTGACAGATGGAAAGCCTGCAGCCGCTAATGGAGACCCACTAATAGCACTGTGTATCCGGACCAGTTTCAGCCATTCTCCATGTTCATGGCAGCAGCAAGAAGTGAGCTGGAACTATAGACACCCAAAATGTGTAGTGCCCACCCACTTCTTGCTCCTGGTGCTGCTTATAATCATCATAAGTCCCATGCACCTCTATATCAGGAGAAATGGGTTATTTTAAACCTAGAGAGTACCTACAGCCCAAACAATTCTGTTTTCAATAGAATAAAAACCAGAAAAAGAGGTTCCCCTAAGTGGACTTTCCCGGCACTTGCACAAAGATTAAGTAGGAGAGTACAAACTAGTATGAAGAATAAAAGAGTATTTTTATTTAATAAAGAGTTACAATTTCTAAAAACAATGTGGATATCACAAGTAACAAACACGTATTACAAGGTTGACATAGTTTACATCAAACATTGAATAATGATGTTGACTACAGATGAGCTCTTTTCAAGCCCTAAGAGCTCATCTGTAGTCAACATCATTATTCAATGTTTGATGTAAACTATGTCAACCTTGTAATACGTGTTTGTTACTTGTGATATCCACATTGTTTTTAGAAATTGTAACTCTTTATTAAATAAAAATACTCTTTTATTCTTCATACTAGTTTGTACTCTCCTACTTAATCTTTGTGCAAGTGCCGGGAAAGTCTACTTAGGGGAACCTCTTTTTTCTGGTTTTGATGTTTTATTGGATGTGGCACGGCTCCCCTCTCCCTAGGAGAATTGATCGCTCCCTTGCTTTGTTTTCAATAGAATGAGCAAGGATGGGTACACCTGATTTTATTGTTGTCTGTGTCCCTGTTACTGAGATAACCCCTATTTGTTTTGGAAACCAATGTCACCAGGACTAAAATTAAAAAAAAAAAAAAACATATTCTGAGTTGTCACTGTCACGGAAATTGAGGCATAGTCTTCCAGCTCGAACACTTGATCCGATGACAACTGTCTGAAAAATTATTTCACTCACATCTGCTAGCTAGTATCTACTGTATAAAACAAAAAGCGATGATAATTCCTCCTAATGGGACACAGGGACAAACACTGAAAATACAGGTTTTAAGCCATTCCCTAAAATATGCTTAACTGGGCTTTTGATATGCTGTAATAGAACACCTAAGCTGAAGGCAAATTTTTCTTTGAACTATAATTTACCATGGCTGCTTGTGCTCGTTATCATTGATATATTAACACTTTGCCATCTGGCCTATGACATATTTACCCCAGGGCTGGCCTCTCGTCCCCTCCGGGTGGATGTCATATGAAGTCCTCCCTGGCTTGCGCTGGGCGCGTTCTGTCACCAGCTGTGACCATGAGACACAGCAGATGACTGATCACTGTACCGGCCCGCTGGTACCATGTGACCACTATAACCAATCACAGCAGGGCACATGACAGTTGTACACCATGGATGGCTTCCTTTCAAGCCATCCATTGTGTACAATTGGGTTTGCCAGCTGTGTTTGGTCACAATGATCACATGGTACAGACTAGGCCAATCACAGCCCATCTGTGTATTGTGATCAGTTGTGGCCAGTCACAGCTAATATAAAAATCCAAAAAATATATATAACGTGGCGCTAGATTCAATAACTAAAAAAACAGTCCAAAGATGGTCTGAGGAATGAGGGGGATCCAATCACCAGGTATAGTGCAGATGAAAAGGAACACTCGTCACCATGTGGTAATGTAGTCTGCTTACCGGAAGGCTGTGGATAGTAGGCATGTATAGATATTCTCAATAGCATCCAGCAAATCCAGCTCTCTAGAACCCCTCGTACAAACAGACAACAACTTCCAGATGGATTCCTTCACAGATTAACATCTCTCATAAATCACATCAGCCATGGGACTTCCAAATATGCAGTCATCAAATACCCAGAGAAAGAAATAAGGGACCCATAGTGAAGCCCGTAATAATAATAAAAACAATTTATTGTAGTAACTTACAGTTGAAGTTTAAAAGTGCATGCATCAAATAGGACAATCGGCTGCAGCGTTCAGCGTGCTGGTGTCAACCTGCCTGGGTATTTGATGACTGCATATTTGGAGTCCCATGGCTGATGTGATTTATGCGAGATGTTAGTCTGTGAAGGAATCCATCTGGAAGTTGTTGTCTGTTTGTACGAGGGGTTCTAGAGAGCTGGATTTGCTGGATGCTATTGAGAATATGTATACATGCCTACTATCCACAGCCTTCTGGTAAGCAGACTACATTACCACGTGGTGACAAGTGTTCCTTTTCATCTGCACTATACCTGGTGATTGGATCCCCCCCATTCCTCAGACCATCTTTAGACTGTTTTTTTAGTTATTGAATCTAGCGCCGCATTATATATATTTTTTGGATTTTTATGTTTGATATCAACGAACTTTGCTGGCTGCTTGCTTCTACATTTTGATTAGCGCAGATTTTTCTTTGTGATCTAACCCAGTCACAGCTAATCACAACAAAACAAACTGAACGGTTGAATTTCATTCAGTAAAATTCTTGCATACAGTATAGCAATGAAGTTCATTGAAATTCATTGCTATAAGCAAACATAATGTGTAAAACATTATATTGCTCTGGTCAAAGTGTTTAAAAAAAAAAGAGAAAAATATATAATAAAAAAAAAAAAATAGAAAAATGTAATTATATATTTTTTTGTTATTGTTGGTACTGTCACCAGTCAGTGTATCTGATCACAGCTACACCAGTCACTGTACTGCATTGGTGACAGTATGTAAAAAAATAAAAATGGTAAAAAAAAAAGTTATTTCATCATTTTTCAAAAAAATATGACAAAAAATTACAACTTCAAAAAACTTGCCATGCCTCTTACTAAATACCTTGGACTGTACTTCATTCCAAAAAGGGGTCATTTGGGGGATATCTGTACTGTAATTTTTTGGGCCTCAAGAAATGAGATAGGCCATCAGAACATCAGGATTGATCAACTTTCAGATATACAGTATGCTATAGTTTGTGGACTGTATAACTTTCCTACAGACTAAATCATATACACTAATTTAAGTTATTTTCACCAAAGAAATATAGCAGAATACATGTTGGCCTAAATCTATGAAGAAAGATTATTTTTTTGCAAAATTTTAATACAGAACGTGTTTTTTTTTTCAAAATTTTCAACCTTTTTTCCATTTATTTAGCAAAAAATAAAAAACCCAGTGGTGATTAAATACCACCAAAAGAAATCTCTACTCGTGTGAACAAAATGAGAAAAATGTAACTTGGGTACAGTTTTGCATGACCACTAAATTGTCATTCAAAGTGTGACAGCTCTGAAAGCTGAAAATTTACCTGGGCAGGAAGGGGGTAAAAGTGCCCTGTATTGAAGTGGTTAACTATTTCTTTTAACTTTGTTTGTGCTATATTTACTTGTATATATTAAAAACTATGCAAAATAAAAGTAAGCAAAATTCAAATAATATATTCAGCTCAGATCATTTAATCATTAAAAAAGCTATCTCATAAATAAAGTTGACTGAAACAAATCCTGAGATAGATCAATCAATAGAAATAATAAATCACAACAGCTTCTATATCATCAAATGACTAATTTCCATTGAACCTCCTCTGGGAAATAAGTTAAGAATTAAAAAATAAATAAATAAATAAAATCTAGTAACGCTTGTACCTTTATGTAATAAACATTTACATACATCTACCTTTATCATTGAGAAGAAACCCAAGATGCATAATCATGATGGACTTTAAAAGCATTATTTGTAGAGGCTGCAGACATATTCATGTTTTAATGCGATTGCTCTAAACCAATGTTTAAACAGACAACAATTCCTGCCAGCTTACAATACACTTGGCTGGCCAGGTGCCCCATCCGCTATGTTTCAAGATGCATAATTCAAAAAAGGGTCTTAGATAATAGGCTTTCCCAGAAGCTGAGCTCTTAAGTATTTTGGAAATTCTTGCACATTTACATTTGCATTTTCAAAACATATTTCATATATTGCTCTTCCACAATTCAAGAGGTAATATAGGCTGAATGGGCGATAGATTGAAGCAAAACTTGAACATCATCAGTACTTGAAAGAATTGTATCTAAATGGAGCATAAAATTTCAGGCATGCCCAGTGATTATGCTTATTGCAAAAATATTATTGCGGCTTTTATAGTTAATCTTATTTAGAGAAAGAACTACATTTTATATGATTTACCTATTTCTGCAGGTAGCTAATTTGGAAGCCTGGTGACACAGTGGGTAGCACATCGATGGTTGTAGGGATGGTGCCCTGGGTTTGGTTCACATCAAGATATGATATGCATTATGTTTTTAGTTTATCCTTTTATTTATTTGGGTTTACTTCTCTTCTCCCCACAGAACTTTACTAACTAGTATACAGTGGGGAAGGAAAGTATTCAGACTCCCTTAAATTTTTCACTCTTTGTTATATTGCAGCCATTTGCAAAAATCATCAAAGTTAATTTTTTTTCCCTCATTAATGTACACACAGCACTCCATATTGACAGAAAAACACAGAATTGTTGACATTTTTGCAGATTTATTAAAAAAGAAAAACTGAAATATCACATGGTCCTAAGTATTCAGACCCTTTGCTCGGTATTTAGTAGAAGCACCCTTTTGATCTAATACAGCCATGAGTCTTTTGGGAAAGATACAACAAGTTTTTCACACCTGGATTTGGGGATCCTCTGCCATTTCCCCTTGCAGATCCTCTCCAGTTCTGTGAGGCTGGATGGTAAACGTTGGTGGACAGCCATTTTTAGGTCTCTCCAGAGGTGCTCAATTGGGTTTAAGTCAGGGCTCTGGCTGGGCCATTCAAGAACAGTCACAGAGTTGTTGTGAAGCCACTCCTTCATTATTTTAGCTGTATGCTTAGGATCATTGTCCTGTTGGAAGGTAAACCTTCGGCCAAGTCTGAGGTCCTGAGCACTCTGGAGAAGGTTTTCATTCAGGATATCCCTGTACTTGGCCGCATTCATCTTTCCCTCAATTGCAACCAGTCGTCCTGTCTCTGCAGCTGAAAAAAAAACCCACAGCATGATGCTGCCACCACCACGCAAACTCCATGCGGGCTTTCATGTGTCTTGCACTGAGGAGAGGCTTCCGTCGAGCCGCTCTACCATAAGGCCCCGACTAGAGGAGGGCTGCAGTGATGGTTGACTCAGCTTACCTCTCCATGTGTTCTGCTTAAGAGGCCAGCCACTCTCACCTGGCTGCTTAAGTAGTCTCTCCTCAAAGCATGGCTCCACCCCAGCCACTATCAGGGAACTCTATATTAACCTGTGCACTGAAAGCCAGCTCTGCTGATCAATATTGTGTGTTTAGCTTTTGTGTGCGACTTGCTGTGTCTTCTACGTCTGATTCCAGTTACCGATCTTGGCGTGTTCTTGACTATCCTTACCTGCTTGTTACCCCAATCTTTGGCTATCTCCTGAATATCCTTACCTGCTTGTTGCCCCGACCTTTGGCTATCTCCTGACTATCCTTTCTTGTCGCTGTCTGCTGCTTTCACTCTACCTCCCTGTAGTTTACAGTGAGCGTGAGCTGGGAGGCCCCAGGGGTCGCAACCTGGAGCCAGACTGCAGCTAAATCAATCCCCACCACTAGGGGCTTCTGGTGAACACCTGCTGGCTCTTAGACTGCGCACCCTGGGAAATCTCATGCTCTAGCTGCCAGTGTCATCCGTGTAGGTACTACAGAGTACCTGATCTCCTGTATATCCTAGAGCTCCATCCACAGCAGTCAGCCGTAGGGTCCACTACCTTGCTGTGCACTCCAGACCCCAAAGGGGTGCATCTGTCACCTGGGCTCAGGTGACCTGACAGTATTGCATGTCAACATTACAAGTGCATAGAATTGGCAAAATGTCAACCTGGCCAAAATGTCAAAACGTCCTCCAGTGCAGCAACCACGCTGGAAGACATTTTACAATTTCCTTGTCCATCCCTGAATATGGATCTGGGCCAGCTATATAATCTTATGCGACCCTGAAAGCAGCATGATGACAGTGAAATATACCTAAAAACAGGATACAGAACCAGCCATGACAAAAGCCTGGTCCCTCTTTAAGGACCATTAGTAGACAAATAACAGGTGAACTGATCTATTCCTTCCAGCAGATTGCAATTGTTGGTTGTATCTATTGCTATGTTCACTAATGTTTCATATGTAAAGCACAGAACTTGACTGTAGTTATCTTCCTGATGAAGCGGGCATGGACCCGTGAAACGTGTCAAAGTTACAGCAAGCAATGCATCACCCAAGTTTGGCGGATATGAGTGAATTACTAGATGATATATGTTGCAATTCTATGCACTTGTAATGTATTATAATAATAATAATAACAATAATAAACTAAGCTGCTATGGCAGGAAAGTGGACACACCTGGGCCAAAGAAGGAACAGGTTATTAACTTAGTTGGTAATACATATTGGATAGCCTGAGTTGATAATACATCAAAGATTACCTGAGTTGTTAATACAGAGTAAATATCCTATTTGTCTTCATATAAATGTAACACAACAAAATGTGCAAGCGTACAAATGGGTGAATATTTATGCAAAGTTCCTTACATTAACAAAATATATTTTTTAAAGGTCAGAGTTATTTTTTAAATTATGATTTTGAAATCCCTCTCTATACAAGATAATATACTAATGCAAATAGTTAATTGGGCAGTAAAAAAAAAAAAAAGCAGGGGTGGATTTTTAATTACAACTAAAATGATAGACAATTTTCTATGTGCCCTGTTTTAAGACAGTAATTATAAAGATTGCTTTAGACATTAAAATTGTGTGTACTGTATATTAATCTGCAAATTATGTCATAACAAATTGTATTCCAGATTCCACTTGCAGTCAGTAATTCTGTTTTTGTTCCCTTAAATGTGCATATCATTTCATCATGCTGTACAGCATGTTTACCCTAATCAAAAATGGTAATGTAAAACCCAAGATCAATTAATCCATGGTGTGGGCAAATACAATCTTAAGCAATTGAATTAAGTAAACTTTTCTCTGGAGAGCTTCAAATAGAAGAGAAACTTACTAAAATCAACTAGAACTAATTATTTTCTGATTAATCCTCCAGAGTGACATATAATCAGTATGACACAGATGACAAAATGAATTATGTCAAATATTTTTTTTAAAAAAGCATCAAGATATGATTTAAAGGTATACTATTCTGTTTTATGTTTAACTTTTGTTATGTCTTGTGTTATAAATAGTTTAATCAACTTCAAGTAGTTACAGGTAGTTTAAAAGTTTATATAAAGGGTGTTCCCCTTTTAGAAAAAAAAGGAAATAAGTACATTCTCTGTGTACTCTTTCACAGCCGACTGACATTGGTGTTAATTGACTGGTTCCCTTCACTCAACTTTGCACTGCTAATAATTGAAGATTCTTATAAACTAGATCATATGCAAACCTCAAACCTACCATTTTGACAATCAAAAAGGGAGACCTCAGTGGTAGCCATAGAATAACGTTGTTTTAAATCCTAGCTAATAACTTTTAGTTTGGTAAAGAACAAAGTAACAGCTGAGTCAAAAAAATCTGCAGATTTTAATCCCTTGGCGCCTGGTCCTTGGCACCAAAAGGCTGCATATTTGCATGAATTGCTGTCAATACAGCAGTCATGTGATCTTAAGCCTCGTCCCGCCTCCAAGCATCATAAACCTCCCGACAAATTCCTTAACAGCGTACAACAAATACTATATTATCATTATATTGACAATTTTTTCATCATATGGACAGAAAATCTAAAAAATTGAAAAAAATACTCACTAACTCCTTGCTAAGTATTTCACCTTTCAATCACACTAAAAATTGACTATTCAAGCACATATATGAATGTCATGGCTATCACAGTATCCATCATGGGGTAAAAACTGCATATCTAAATATAAAGGAAACTCACCGACTGATGCAACAATCTCCACAGTTCCAGTTTACACCCTAGCACACCAAACAAGCCATCATATAGAGCCACGCTCCTAGATAGTACTGCATATGCTCTGACCCAGAAGACAGAAACAAAAACATCTCAGAGGACTATTAGATAACTAGTAATTCAAGTAACCACATACAGCAATAGAATGGATACTGAAGATAATCAAAAAGCTGAAACCCATCAAAAACAGGGTAGAAGACTGAAAGGAATCTTTCAACAACCTCCATTGCTGGCCTTCAAGCAATCATCCAACCTTAGACAAAATTAGTAAGCAACAAACTTAACTCTGACTACAGAGACACAAGTAATGGGACAAAACATTGCAACAATAAATGCTGTGAACTGGGCAGACACCTCAATTTATTAAAAAACACCACATGCATTAAAAAAAAACCTTCATTATTACTCCTTCAGTAATATAATGTACTTCATTCTAAGCAACAAGTGCAACCAGAGATGTTACAATAAGAAAATGAAACAAGATAAAACAAGACAAAAATTACAAAAACAATGAATCAACATTACACAAGCAATACAAGAACATAATGAAGATGATTGACGCACACCCGTGAGACTAAATTTCTCACAAAAAGTCCACTCTATGAAAGAAATGGAAGTATTGGTTTTTAAAAAGAACTTTAAAGATACTCAAGAAAAGAAAACCTCCAAGCTACAATAAGAGATAAGAGATTGCTGTGTTTGTAGATTTCGTCTTAACCTTTTGCTCTTGTACATCAAACATATCAAACAATGTCAAAGTGGACATCACTTTGTGGACAGAGGCACAGTAATGCTGGAACAGAAAAGGGCAATCTTCAAACTGCTGTACAAGGCTGTAACAGAACAGCTGAATAAAATGACTTTATATGCTGTAGCATGTATAGTAACCTTCACTACAGACAACTGCACTCAGTAATTTGGAGAGGTGTCCACATAGATTTGGCCCTACAGTGTATTTGATTTTACACTAATTGCAGTCTTGTGCATTAACCGATCTCAGACCAAGAGTTGTGCTTTGACCTTGTCACTGTTATCGCCTCCTGAAAGATTTACTCCCTGCATTTTTCTCTTTTCTTTTTCAAACCTTCATTTCTAAGGACAGTGTATTTAATTATTTCAAACTTAACAGGCATATGGTGTTTCTGTACAAATGGATTTACAAGATACTGCACCATTCAGGCTGTGGCAAAAATAGTACAAGGAGTAGCTTTGTCAGCTCTATTTCTGCAATAGGTATGTTTCATTTTATCTTTAATTTATACTTGCCATGGAGCCGTTAGATGAAGGGCAGGGAAGGCATACAGTAATTCTATGCAGCTTACTTTTAACCGAAAACTATTTGAGTGAAGCTGCAAGTGGAGATGCTGGGGTTAGTTTTGTCAGCTGTCTTCATGAAAGAATGTTTAATTTTCTTCCTGATTTTACACTTGCTGCAGTAGAATATAGACAAAAGTAGCAAGGACATATTGAAAGATTTAATATAGCAGACCTTGTATGAAACAACAGGAGTTAAGCAAAAAAGCAATTTCTGTTAGTTTTGGAATCAATAGGGTAGAGAAGATAATAATGCTTGATAACATAGTACCAGAAAAGTCTTAAACTCAAAATGCCAGAAAAGATGTGTTGTGGCAGGCATTATAGGACACCTTGTGATGAAAACAGTGGATCTTTGTAATGAAATTAGAGAAAGTTCTCTTTTTGTTCTGTAATAATTTTTATGTTTTTGTTCGTTAGGGATGAGGTTCGCGTTCACCTCTATCATGGGTACAAGGCAATCCCACAGTACACTTTTGCAGCTTTCAGACCTAGCAAAAAATGTACAAATTCATAGTAACCTGGCCTTTGAACGTTGCTGGCTTAGAGGGGCTAATAAGGCTTTTAGATAACTCTACCCCCTAATTACAAAAGGGTGGGTCCCCATTAGCCTTATGGACTATGTTCTTTAGCTGTGATAGGGAAAACATAAGGAGTGCTGTTGATAAAGTACAGAGGGAGACATTAGCCTGGGGCTTGTATGCACTGGCAGGTCCCTTAAAGAAAATGTAAAGCACTTAATATCCAATAGGTACCAAATTCTTTTGTATCTTAAAGAATTTGGGAGTTGGATGAGGTAAGTGTTTTTTATACTTTTTTTTTTCATTTTTTGTTACATCCTAATGCTCCTATATGTCCATCAACCCCATTACAGCCTGTCCATGTTCACATGCACTACAGTGAGAATAGGCTGTATGTGTTTTTTCACAGACCTTTGTTTATAAAGTGGACCTTATGTAAAAAATTTAATTTTTCACGCATATTTCTCAATTCTTACTGGCTGCAATTGTTTTTTCAAAGACCATTGTGCATAAAGTGGACCTTCTGTAAAATGAATGATCTACTTTATTGAAAGTCCACAAAAGTCAAATTGCCTGCAAAGGTAATTTAAAAATAAAGCTTTTGCTTAAAAAAAAAAACCACCCTTGTCCTGGCTTCCAACTCTTCCGAGAGATGCAGGTCATGTTCCCAGGACTCACTGTGGCCTTCTGGGACTGCAGGCTACTCACAATCTCATGAGATTGTGCCTTTACCATGATCTGGAGTGCATTCTCACAGAATATTGAGTGCCCAGCTGTCCCAGGAGGAAGCATTAGAAGCTAAGGCCTAGGTAAGTATATTTTTCTATTTATTAGCTATTTAGTGTAGCTTTTTTTTAATACTTTTAGATAGGGCTTTACTTTCAAGTCAATATTGCAGGTAATTTGACTTTGGAGGTCCACTTTAAATGCTAACTGACAACAGTGGAATAATTCCTGAGCGATGTGCATCAGCTTAAAAAAGCATATAGTTTCTTTTGGGAGAGCATGTGGCCGGGTGATTTACATGTAGTCTGTGGGAGACAGGGACAGAGTGTTGTCACTCCATAAAACAAAGTGTCCAAACAATGACAACTATATTAGTATCACCAGCTGTTATTTTTATATAAGCTAGCAATTAAAATAAAAATAAGCTTCCCTAAGTGATATCATCATGTTAAAGCTTATATGAGATTGTAGTGGTTATGTTTACATCTACTTTAATGAACTATGCCTGAGTTTCTTGGATTGCAGTGCTGGGTGTACATTTTTTTGTGTTCCCTGCATGTGATGAGTGCCTGTCACAGCTTCCTCAATTCCATTAACCCCACCACATCAGAAGATTACAGTACTGGGACAAAAGGTTATTAGAGGATGAAGGTTTCAAGGAAAGGAGAAACCAGCAGCACAAGGTACACAACAAATTAATAGTATGTAACGTCCTTTGTTGCTAGTTTTCTTTTTCATTTTGACTAAATTCAGGCTTTAATATAACACTTTTCCTGAGTGGTCCGGTTATTACTCGTAACTAATTTCTCTTTAGTCAGCTTAAACAAAGACTGAAATTTTGAAAAAAAAAAAACAGTTTTCATAGTTTGTTACAGTTTTTTAAAAACAGGTATAGCGCCACCCCTGAAGGAGCCGCTTGGTGAATTTGGATTCTCTGATGTCTGCCTCAACTCCAAGAATGACCTCAGCTCCTCTGACACACCAGATTAAATTAAATCACTGCAAACACATTTAAGGACACGTGGTAAATACTGTTATCCTGAATGTGGATTATCACCAAAAATAGACACACACCTGGTAGTGATAAACAAGTTGAATATATTAGCACGGTTTAAAGCATATGGAAACTTACAACACTGTTAAACCTTGCTACATATACCTAATACATTAGAAAAGACAACTTTGAATATTTATCAACTGCAGCTATAGAAAGGGAAATAATCTATATGCCCTTAAAACAGGCGCTGAGAGGGAGGAGAGAAGACTTGGCAACTTCTCAGCTCCTTCTGGGCCTCAAACACCTTTGAAAGGCAAACACACAATGAAAAGAAAAGGGTTACACAAGTACAGTAAGCACAGTTCTGAGGTGAAGAATACTAGTGTCTTCTGCTAGAAAACAGTGGGGCCCCTGTTTTAAGAGAAGGTTTAAACAAGCTTGCATGGAGCAGTTATCCTCTAGAATGTTCCAGTAGAGATTTAAAAGGGCAAACAACAAGAGATGGCAGCTCCAAACAAGCATCCCATGACACTAAAAAGAGAAATTGGTGTCTGCATGCAGTGTCAGTATGGTGTAAAGAAGGATGCTGGGTTTAAACCTGCTCACCAGTACTCTGCGCGATGACACAACAATAGTCCCAGGTGCTGGTTCAGGCTCCTGATGCTCCTAGCAATGTTGTAAGACACTGGATCTCTTGCTGATGACCGATCGAGATAACTGGTAGCGAAACTCACAAGGTGAACAGGCAGGGGCCGACCTGATACCCGGATGGGTATCTTGATCCCTGAAAGGTGTGGGTCGTCTCTGCTGAGCTGAGTGGTGCTGGGCTGATGAGTAGGGTCCCTGGATTCATTAGTAGTGGACCACATGGCTGTCTCTGCTCCTGGCTCCCCTCAGGTGTCCTTACTGCTCTGTCTCCAGGCAACACTCTCCTGGCAGTCTCTGGAAAAGCTTGGCTTTCTCCCCCTCTGATGCTTTTTCTCCTTTATTGATGTGTGCTGATGAGGTGGCACTGATAGGCACTGATAGGCTGCACTGATAGGCACTGATAAGGCACTGGTGGCCACTGATCGGGAGGCACTGATGAGGCTGTACTGATATGTGGCACTAATGAGCACTGATAGGTGGCACTGATGGGCACTGATACGTGGCACTGAAGGGTACTGATAGGCAGCACTGAAGGGCACAGAGAGATGGTACTGATAAGCGGCACTAGTAGGTGGTGCTGATGGGCACTGCTAGGTGGCACAAATAGGCACTGGTAGGTGACATTGATAGGCAGCACTGATAGGTGGCACTCAAGAGGAGGCACTGATGGGCACTGCTTGGCAGCACTGTAGGCACTGATAGGTGGCACTGGTGGGCACTGATATGTACAGTAGCAATGTTGGGCACTGCTTAGCAGTACTGATGGGCATTGGTAGGTGGCAATAGTGGGCACTGGTGGGCAATACTTAGCAGCAGTGACTGTCAGTGTGCGGGACCGATGTCCCATTTACACAAGCCGGTAATTAACTTGTATTTTTATTCTCAAGCTGTCAGTGTGAGGGGAAAAAAAAAAAATGACCGGCCTCTGTTTACATCACATAATCAGCTGTCATTGGCTGAAAGTTGATCACATGGTAAAGGCTGACATTGACTGACAGCTGATCACGTGGTAAAGGGCTGACATTGGCTTACAGCTGATCACGTAGTAAAGGGCCTTGGCACTTGCCTACACCATCTAGAAAAAGAAAAAGCTACAGAATTACATTATTCAGAAACTGCTGATGTATCCAGCTAGACCGTGGCTATGCGGTGGGGACCTCGCAACCAAGATTTACTTAAGAGCTATCAGATGATCCTGCGTGATTCAAGGTCAGATAAAACCTCAGGAGGAGACAACAATTCACTGAGTGCAGCTTACAAGGAATCACAAGTTTATATACTCCCAAGGGCACATCAGGCCTGGTGGGGTCGACACCTGCGGCAGAGTTCCAGAGCATAAATTCATAGAATTTATAATATATAGTGCTTGTATAAATGTATAGAATTTTTAACTTGATGCGTTGCACGGCCAAAATGAAAGAAACCCCCCAAGGGAGTGTTGTATATATTATATGTGTATCACTAAGATAATTAGTGCATAAATTATGATATTAAAAGAGAACATGAGGAACACAAGAACATGATGTGAGTGAATGAGTGAAGGGAATGAAGAGTGAAAATTAAAGAGTGGTAAAAAAAAATTGAAGAAAAAGTGAAGGAAGGAGAAAATATCAGAAAGTAAAAAAATGACCAAAGTGCAATGGATGAAAGAGGAAGTGAATGAAAGTGAGAATATGGTGAAAAAGTCAAAGAGAAAGGAAAAAGGAAAAAAGTGCATCTGGATGCATGGCATATATATAACGTGTGTGAGGAAGTGTGGGGGGGAAAGTGCAATGGTTTGATAAATGAGCAATGAGCAGAATGTATAAAAAGGAAAAAGTGAAAACCAACATATCAAAATGCAATAGGTTTAGCACGAAGTGTGAAAAAAGTAAAAAGAAAAGAAAGTGGAATGGTTAGATGAGAGCATATGAAAAAGAGGAAAGGAGTGATGAAAAATAAGTGAAGTGTGCATGGATGGTGTGCTCTGTGGGGAATAGGAAAAATATATATGAGACAACAAAAAGTGAAGGGAAAGAGAACAACAAAACAAAAAAAAAGGAAATGATGATGAAGTGATAGCAAAACTGGAGAAAAAGGGAAAGTAAAAAACAGAGAAGTATGTTGTGACAGACTCACCCGGGACAGAGGCTTTTGGAGGGGACTGAATACCAGCCTCTTGCCCACCGATTATGGGCCCTGGCATTTTTGGGAACGGTGTTCTTTGTGAAGTTGTAAAAAAATGATAGCGAAGTGATGACAAAAGCAGGGGGGGAAAAAAAGAGAAAAGCAGAGAGCAGACAAATGTATACATACTTCAGGTGTATAGATTAGACAATTAGGACCATTGAATTAGTACCTTGCTTAGTTCAATGATGATGTTAGCATCAACCTGTTTGTGCACATGTAGCCTTTCATGCATCTTTCAACCTGATGTGCTAAATGTAGTCTCTTTGCAGCAAACCTATCCTCTGAAGAAGACCCCAACAAAATGGGTCGAAACGTGTCAGACTTTGTCTTACATTAGACATGTTGTCATATAATATTATGTACAAATTTGTGTTTGCATTCTCTGCACTTTGGGGCATGCCCCCTTTAGAGCTCATATTTTAACTTTTGTGGAAACACTGTATGCTATTATTTTTAATAAAGAACGCACTTTTCCAATTACAGCTACTATTTATTTACTTTGCTGTTAAAAATTCCCTCTGGGGGAACTTTCCCATAACAACATATGCCCACATTAGTGTGAATCTGCAAAAAACACTTTACTAAAAAAAATGAGTAAAATGACTCACATTAGAATACACTCACAGGAGCTTACCATAGATACAAGCCATAAATTATAAACATAAGTGAAAGTGCGTTTGTGGAACAAGCTCACAATAAAAATTACCCCAATCTGCTAACATGCTATAAGATATTTACTATAGCTCTAAAATCTTTTCACCTACTGTGGCATTCCCCGTGACGTCACAGGGAAGTCCCGTCAAGTCACTGTGCGTCAGAGGGGGGCGGGGTCACCGGGTGGCCCCACCCCCTGTTATTTAAGAACCGTCAGACGAAGAGACGCCGTCACACAGCGGGAGCCTCCCTCCATGCCACAGCATGGATGCGGAGCGGCCCGGAGAAGAAAATGAAGAGAAGAAGAGAAGAAGGAAGAAGAGATGAAGAAGAAGATGAAGAAAAGAGCGGGAGCCTCCCCCCCATGCCATGGGTGCGGAGCGGCCCGAGGAGAAGAAGATAGAAGACGCCGCAGAGGAGATGCTGGACGAGAACGCCGGAGGAAGAACCAGAAGAGCCAGAAGAACCAGAAGAAGATGAAGGAAGATAGAAGAAGCATTTAAATAAAGGAATTGTCAAAAACTGTCTCTTGTCATTTTTAACATTTTTGACAGTTTTTTAGTGAAATGGTAGGGGTAAGTACCTCCTTACCATTTCACACAGGGGGGGGGGCGGGATCTGGGGGTCCCCTTGTTAAAGGGGGCTTCCAGATTCCGATAAGCCCCCCGCCCGCAGACCCCCACAACCACTGGCCAGGGTTGTGGGGATGAGGCCCTTGTCCTCATCAACATGGGGACAAGGTGTTTTGGGGGGCTACCCCAAAGCACCCTCCCAATGTTGAGGGCATGTGGCCTGGTACGGTTCAGGAGGGGGGGGGCGCACTATCGTCCCCCCCTCTTTTCCTGCGGCCTGCCAGGTTGCGTGCTCGGATAAGGGTCTGGTATGGATTTCTGGGGGGATCCGACGCCGTTTTTTTTTTTTTTTGGCTCGGGGTTCCCCTTAAAATCCATACCAGACCTGAAGGGTCTGGTATGGAATTTAAGGGGAACCCCACGTCATTTTTTTTTAAAATTTTGGCCGGGGTTCCCCTTAATATCCATACCAGACCTGAAGGGCCTGGTATGGAATTTAGGGAGACCCCCACGTCATTTGTTTTTTTTAATTTTGGTTCGGGGTTGCCCTGTGGGGAATTCCCATGCCGTTTTTATCAATGAACTTCTATGTGTATTGTCGGCAATACAATAGCCGCGGGTAGTTTTAAATGTGTTTTTTCCTTCAAAATGTCATTTTGCTGTCAGACTGTTCTAAACACAGGAAACATGCGCCCCTTTACAGGCATACTATAGACACCCCCCAGGTACGAAATTTAAAGGGATATTACACTTTTATTGTTTGACTTTAAGCATTATTAAAATCACTGCTCCTGAAAAAACGGCCGTTTTTAAAACTTTTTTTTGCATTGATCCATGTCCCCTGGGGCAGGACCCGGGTCCCCAAACACTTTTTATGACAATAACCTGCATATAAGCCTTTAAAATTAGCACTTTTGATTTCTCCCATAGACTTTTAAAGGGTGTTCTGCGGCATTCGAATTTGCCGCGAACACCCCAAATTGTTCGCTGTTCGGCGAACTTGCGAACAGCCAATGTTCGAATCGAACATGAGTTCGACTCGAACTCGAAGCTCATCCCTAGCCCACACCAAGTTGATTAATGGGCTTATTAGAGAGCCATATACTTCCGGTAAGCCTTTTCCTGTGATAATACAGTATAGTGCTGGAAATGCATGAAGCATGGGATTCACAGGACTCCTTTTGTCATAATTGCATTTATGTATGATTCACAAGTGTAGATTGTTAAACTATTGTTTGGTATATATTGTGCTAATCACATATTGTGTACATTTTAATCTTTATTAAGATTACATTTGTTTCACAAATAGTGCAGCACAGTAGGTGAATACATACAAGCTGAGTGTGGTTCCGATCTGCAAAGCTGACATGGCGTCACCGCATCCTGGCTCCTGTATTATTTTTCACTGGGAGAGATGATGGCTTGAAATGATTTCCTATTTGATTACCATGTTCACAGAAATTGTGGACTGTCTTTTACTTTATCACTCGAGTAAACACACAATTTGGGCTTTGTTATATGTATTCACTTGTTTTTCTGGGTATATTTGCACATGTGTGTTGTATGGTATATGTAAATGGGTGGTGCTGCGCTAATCCTAAATAAATTGATGTGACTTAAATAATAAATATCAGACACAGAATGAACTCCAAATGGTGCATGGTGCTAACCAAAAAACACATAAATGTCAAACGGAACCTTCCATAAACATTAATATAAAATAATATCACCGTGATAGATAACTGACAAAATCAGTAACAGACCAATACTGGATGCAGTGCAGGTAAGTAGTGATTTGAGCTATGTGCACACACAGCCCATAAAAAGTGACATTGTGCAATGTGCAATAAAATGCAATTTTAGTGACAGTATGCTAAACTCCACATGGTGCAAAAAAGTGTAAAAAACCAAAAATCAAATAAAATATAAATTACAAATAGGAGATGATTATTGCAAGTATAGTCCTTTTAAGAAGAAGAAAAATTATATATAAATGTGACAGCAACGTCCAAGCATGCAGACGTTGCAATTAGAGTGCTCAAAGGTGAATCACATCTGGTGCATCTTCGTGTGCAAACACACAGGTGGGTATTAGCCCCTTACCTTAGGGTAATAGGGCAAAAGCAAATAGCCAGACAAAGCCTTTGTGGTATCCACCTGGGGGTTCCAGCGCTTCCCTCACCGTCCTGGATCCTGGGGTTTGGTTCCCTCAGATACAGTGCAGGGGGGTATGTAAAATAGTAAGGCAAGAAAGGACCCAATAGTGTAACACCGTTTGGTATAAAATCGCTTGTTTATTAGAAGAAAATTAGGTACTCACATTAAAAATAGTGAACAGCAATTTTGATCCGACGAGCGGCGAGCTCGTGTGTCTCTAACAGTATCTGCAGCCTGTCCCGTCCCGGCTGCAGATACTGTTAGAGACACACGAGCTCGCCGCTCGTCGGATCAAAATTGCTGTTCACTATTTTTAATGTGAGTACCTAATTTTCTTCTAATAAACAAGCGATTTTATACCAAACGGTGTTACACTATTGGGTCCTTTCTTGCCTTACTATTTTACATACCCCCCTGCACTGTATCTGAGGGAACCAAACCCCAGGATCCAGGACGGTGAGGGAAGCGCTGGAACCCCCAGGTGGATACCACAAAGGCTTTGTCTGGCTATTTGCTTTTGCCCTATTACCCTAAGGTAAGGGGCTAATACCCACCTGTGTGTTTGCACACGAAGATGCACCAGATGTGATTCACCTTTGAGCACTCTAATTGCAACGTCTGCATGCTTGGACGTTGCTGTCACATTTATATATAATTTTTCTTCTTCTTAAAAGGACTATACTTGCAATAATCATCTCCTATTTGTAATTTATATTTTATTTGATTTTTGGTTTTTTACACTTTTTTGCACCATGTGGAGTTTAGCATACTGTCACTAAAATTGCATTTTATTGCACATTGCACAATGTCACTTTTTATGGGCTGTGTGTGCACATAGCTCAAATCACTACTTACCTGCACTGCATCCAGTATTGGTCTGTTACTGATTTTGTCAGTTATCTATCACGGTGATATTATTTTATATTAATGTTTATGGAAGGTTCCGTTTGACATTTATGTGTTTTTTGGTTAGCACCATGCACCATTTGGAGTTCATTCTGTGTCTGATATTTATTATTTAAGTCACATCAATTTATTTAGGATTAGCGCAGCACCACCCATTTACATATATTTATCAACTAGGTCAGGTATATACCAGAACCGGTGTTAGCAGCTTTTCCACCCCTAGCCGATCCTATATCTGATAGCGCGGGAATATTCTCTTTAAAACATGTGTTGTATGGTACATTAATTATGCACTGTAATACATATATATTGGAATATCACACATTCCAGATATGTGCACATGTGTTATGATAAATGCACAGTCCTTTTACGTATTGAAGACACATCATTTTTCATGTTTATTAGGATTTATTTACAGGGTTTATATCTTTTTTTATTTTCAAACTTAGTGCCGCCTCCTAGCTTGTTTTTTTTTATCTTTATATTGGCTATTAGTATACAGGGGGTCCCCGGGTTACAAACAAGATAGGGACTTTAGGTTTGTTCTTAAAGAGGTCCACCCAGGGGGGCCGTCAAAAAAAAAAAAAATTAAAAGTCAGCAGTTACAAATACTGCAGCTGCTGACTTTTAATTGGACACTCACCTGTCCCTGGGTCCAGCGATGCGGGGGATCGAAGCCCCGCTCGTCCCCCCCCTCCGCTCGTCGGCGCCGGCATTTCAACTGTGGGCGCCGGGCTGTGGCTTCACAGCCTGGCACCCACTGCGCATGCGCGAGCGGCGCCGCGCGCCGTGATTAGCCGCTCAATCACCTGGGACCTGTAATGGGTCCCAGATGATTGACAGGAGGGAGGGAGCAGAGCGGAGCCCTTCCTGTGCCAAGGAGGAAGTGATGTCACCAGCCCAGGCTAAGGAACAGGCAGACTACGAGGGACCACCTAGCAACAGGCATTTAGAGGTAAGTGAAAAAAAAAAAATATCCAAATGTTTTTTTGTTTGTTTTTTTAGAATTTTTCCAGGTAGTTTTGTTTTTTGGGTGGAACCCCACTTTAAGTTGAATCTGTTTGTAAGTCGGAACAGGTAAATTTTTTAAGTGTAGCTCCGGCCAAAAAATCTATTTTTAAGTTTTTTAGACAGCCTAGGGAAGGGTTATCACCCCTGTAACATGTGTTTTGCTGTCTGTGCTCCTGTTCAGAAGATTTCACATCACTTTCTGTCCCAATGACAATTGGATTTTGAAAATTTGGGGTTATTAGGGAAACAAGGATTGGTGATAAAGCATCAGTGGAGACACCTTTTTGCCATATTAACTCTTACAGGAGTGAATTTCCCTTCCTAGGGGTAGATTTCCTCTCACTTCCTGTTGCCTCCCTCCGTTTGTATGTAGGAGTCGTTTGTAAGTCGGATGTTTGTAAGTAGGGGACCCCCTGTATATGACATAATGCTCTGTCTCTTGATTGTTATTTTGCTTTAAGTATTCATTTATGAATTTTAATCCAGTGGTATGTTGCTGGACCTTGGTAGAGACTAAATAATTTGGAGGGAACCCAGATGCTTATATTTACGATTACAGGTTCCTCTCACCAGTATACATGTCAATGTAAAGAGGAACTCTCTAGTCACCCAAGAATGAGTTCTGTTCGCCATCTGGAGCCATCTGACTGGGTTTAGGTGTAAGAGAGCTACACTAGCAGAGTAGGAGTCTGGAAGTAACCTTGAACATTTGTCTTTGTGTGAAGACTCCAAGTAAAGCAGAAGTTCAGCTCTTGGATTAAAATAAGAAAGGGAGGGGTGCTTAAGGTGATGAACATGTGAAGCACCATGCCCTCAGCAGGCAATAAGTGTACCCTTGTGGGATGAGAAGCACACCTTGACTGCCAGCATAATCTGTGTGATGTTACCTAACCCTGTGAAGCATTGGACTTTTACTGTTTTGCAGCTTACAGTAGGTTATGTCATGAATCTGGTCAGGAGGTGTGTGGAAGAGGCAGCGCAACAGAGAACTTTGATGAGTATCTTGAATGGTGTGCAAAGAGTCTGAAGCTTGAATGCCTGGAAAACCAGAACATTATGAAATAGCTTCTTTAAGATTGTAGTGCATTATGCGTACAGAGCCATTTCATGCATATGCTATGATCCTATGTCCTTTATAGAGATGGGTTTGATTATTCTGCAAGGGACAAAAGCATTCACCAGGCCACATTTTGTTTATGTTAGATATTGTTATCAGATACAACACTGAACGACAAGGACATTGTAGATAGTACTTGTTGTTTTCCATTTACTCAAGTTGGAATTATTAGACATTAATGGGAAAAGTAAAGTTATGTGAAGCATGCCACTTGTGTGACTCGTGTCCAGTGCCACCTGTGCAACTGTGTGAGACCAGGAATGCATTTATTCCTCCTCTAAAATACCAAAAGAAATTGCTCACATTATACAGAAATAGATCTTAAATGAGAGAATCTATCAGTCTTCCAGTTTTAAATACTCCTATAATCCATGAGGACTGAAAAAATCCCTTTAAATATTCATGAGCACAAAGAATCTATCAAGCAGGAACAAATCTTCTATTTTTGTTAAAGCAACACACAAGAAACATGTCCATTAGCTCTCTAGGTGGTACACCAAATGGCCTTGGAATCCTTTGTTAAAGACTGGAGGATAAAAAAATGAGAAAATAGCTTAAAATAAAATAAAAAGAAGAAAGGTGTATTAATATTCACAGGGAATTTCACATGTATAACAAAAATAAATCATTTAAAACTTAAAGTTTAAATTACATTTTTTCGAGCCCAGGCAACTCCAAAAATAAAGGTAGAGAATTGTTTGATTAAATGAACAATGAAAAATGTATTGACAGAGGCTGTTTCCGTAAGGATAGAACCAAAGGTGTAACCAAAGGCTTAAAGGTTAGACTTCAATGTGTTCAGTCCCTCAAAGCCTACCAGATAGCAGAACTCAAAAGTATTGTGAAGCAGAGATAAATGTTGTTTGTACAAAATAAAATATGGACAATGGGAAGAAACCTCTTGTATCCTCTGCAACCTATTTAGTTATACATTGGGACAAAGCTACTAATATAGAACTGAAATTTGCTGCCTTTTTTACATTCTGTTAGGCTGTTAGACTTATGTATTTTTTTGTTATCTATAGAAAAAACTTCAAACCCCCCCCACCAGAAAAAAAAAAAAGAAGAAGAAAACACAATGCAAAACGTTTCCTTGTTAGCAGGTGCAGTTAGTCTGCTGTTTTGTTGCCAATATAATGTGGCAAAGGGAATTGTGAATTTGAGTGTTAGGCCCCTTTAAGGGGAAACCTTCCTTTAGTGATGTAATGAGTGGAATTAGTGCCCATATAAGTACCAGGATGAGATAAGCCTCATGACAGCCTTACACCCCAGAGCTAGTCAGATGTAGTTAGCTACTACAAAGGGCCCTGGATAGGGCTTCAATTCTGGGTGAGGTAGTGCAACATTCAGAAGGACCACCTAGAGTTCCACTGAATCTTTTATGGTCTGCTGAGGGCTGTAAAAGGCTTTTAGACCAGGCTAAGAGTCCTCTTAATGGAGTACTAGTTTACCTGGGAATGAGTGTGACATCAGGGAGCATGCCCAGCTGGGCAGATCTATAGTATGGGGCAATGAGAGAGACTAGTATACTAATGAGTGACACTGAAGAAATGGCTGCACTCCAAGATCCATCAAAATTCGTATTTAATGAATGAACATCCCAAGTGTTTTAGACAGTTCAAATGGTTGGTGTCTACCATTTGAACTGTCTGTTCAGAGGTGTATGATATATAAAACTAGCTGAACATAATAAAAATGTGAGAGTGGTAAGACAGTTCATGTGTATGTATTTAAACTATGTGTTTGCCTTTTGCCTGCATTCTGTAGCAGATCTACCACCTTAGCAGGCATTGCGGGCACATAGAGTAATAGGAGGTCCTGGAGCAAATTTTGGGTTAGTAGAGGATAGCAACAATAATAATAATGAAAAGCATAATATAGTTTTACATCATTAAGCTGGGTATACACTGGTAGAATGTTGCCCAAATTTTGTTTTAAGAACCTTCATTCAATTTTCTAATCATTAGTGGGGTCATATCAACATTTTTGTTTGACCGCAGTGATGAGAAGGTTCTAAGGAACAAGGTGCAATAGTTTTCTGGATTAAACAATTGTCCAACAGTGTATGTGATTTTTCCTTCAGGAAAGTCTATCCACTACAGAAATGTTAAAAGCAAAATTTTGAACTACTTTCAAATTATATTCATCAACCTGTCAAATGTACAGAGAATGTTTGCACAATTTTTCATACAAATTTTTGTTTAAAAAGTATATAGCCAGCTTCATAGATAATGATATATCTTCACAGCTCAAACAGCTCTTTTATCACTCTCAAACCCCCACTACTCCATATGTGCTCTGGGGAGTTACCTGCATATAAGCCCCCCTTGCTGATAAGGTAACCCTCTTCTTCCCCCCTAAAGGGATCATTACCCAAATAAGGGAGAGACAAACAGTATTTCCCAACCAGGATGCATTTCTTTCCTTATATCAGTGACACTTTCTGCCCAAGGGGTCACCTTGACAATAAGTCAAGGAAAAAAAACAAAAGAAAACTAACAGAGGTTCTACCCTTTTCCCAATTTCTGAAAAATCTGAAAGAAAAAAGTTATTTGCTTAAGTTGGGATAAAGGAGAAGTACAGCCCAAGCTTACTCGGCTGAACTTCTCCTGTGGATTACAGAAAGGCAGTTTGCTTTGCACTCCTGTGACCCATTTTCAGCAGACAGCAGGCTGACATCACAGAGCCAGTCCAGGTTCAGAAGTATTGCGACTTTATGGTCGGGGTCTGCCCACATGCCTGGACCGCCACCTGGCTCAGCCTCTCAGTGAGCCACTGAGAGGCTGAGCAAGCCACTCCACCCCCTCCACAGCCCAGCGCTCCAGTGAGCATGAGGTGGCAGAGCAGAGAACAGGTGACTGACAGTCAGCAGCTCTCAGTTTACAGAGCTGTGAAAACTGAGCAATCAGCAGTGTTTGATTGCTCGGTTCTCAGTGTTAGGGCCAGCGGGGGACATATGTAGCATTAGACTGATGCTGCATCCACCTAGGTAAGTGTGATTAAAAAAAAAAAAAAAGTTTCCCAGACTTCTCAATGTTTCAAAATAACAAAATCAGCTTCCTTGTAAACAACCATAGGATCAAATGCTAGCTTGTTCCATGCTGTAAACATCACCCTCTCCATTGTTTGAGTAAAGTGAAAGGTCTTGTGAGGTTTACAGATTTAGTTTCTGTTTATCCTAACAATATTCTGGGATGCAATATTAATATGATACATCACAGTGCACAATAGTTTGTGTGTCATACTTCCTTATTGTTCTACTATTTGAATGGGTGAAAAGAAAATATAATGTTCTGCATTGTATAAACTGGCTAGTGAGATAGCAGTTGATTTCTGATGTATTCATTGTTACAGAGTATTGCAGGAGAAATAGATGCTATAAAAAAAATATGTAATTATATTATATATTGGATAATTATAATTATATACATTGATATATAAATATATATATATATATATAGAGAGAGAGAGAGAGAGAGAGAGAGAGAGAGAGAGAGAGAGAGAGAGAGAGAGAGATAAAGAGAGAGAGAGAGAGAGAGAGAGGGAGAGAGGAGATAGAAAGAAGAGAGAGAGATGGAGAGTATACATGTATATAGTATATATCCACATCAATACTAGGCACTTTCGCCCCCTTCCTTCCCAGACCAATTTTCAGCTTTCAGCGCTCTCGCACTTTCAATGACAATTGCGCGGTCATGCTACGCTGTACCCAAATGAAGTTTTAATCATTTTGTTTGCACAAATAAAGCTTTCTTTTGGTGGTATTTATTCACAACTCCGTTTTTTATTTTTTGCGATATAAGCGGAAATTTGGAAAAAAAAAAACAATATTTTCTTCTTTCTATTTTAAAAGCAATCCAATAAAATCGAATTTTGTCATAAATTTAAGCCAAAATGTATTATGCTACATGTTTTTTGGTAAAAAAATTTCTGTTAAGTGTATAATAATTGGTTTGTGTGATCACGGACAGATGTACGCAAATGATCATGTACAGATGTGCACAGGTGATCACAGACATATGTGTGCAGATAATCATTGGGGCATGTGATTTTAGTGGGACATATGTGGGGGACAGGTGTTTTTATTATTTGGGGACATGTGTTTTGGTGGCCATGTGTTTTGGGGACATTGTGTGGGGACATGTGTGTTTTACATTGTGTGGTGACACTAGGTTGGTGATCAGTGCGTAAAAAGCTGTAAAAAACAGCTCATACTCACTGATCACCAGCCGGATGCAGCGATCCCCTCACCTCTCCTCACTGACAACTTCTGTGTGAGGAGAGGAGAGCTGATTGACAACCAGCTCTGTGTTTACATCATATGATGGCTGTGATTGGACACGGCCATCATGTGATCAGAAGGGCCAATCACAGAGCCCTCCTGCTGATCGGAGATGCACTGTGTCCGGGTGAAACGAGCGCATCGGGAACGCACCACTGCGTGGGCCCGCGCGCGTGTGATCCCCCTCCTTCTGAGGGACATTCCTGAACGTCCACTCAGAAGGAAAGAGCGCCCACCAGGCCTTTTATGTACATTGGCCGGGTGGGAAGTAGATATATATATATATATATATATATATATATATATATATGTGTGTGTGTGTGTGTATATATATATATATACAGGGCTCAAAATCTCAAGTCCCGAGCCACTAGCCAGGCCTTAAGTGTTACTCACCACCAGTTGTCCTACCCAACCCCTGTCCTGCCTCACCCCTAATTCCGCCCCTAAATATGCCCTCGTAAATTATCTCATGAAATGACACTGTTAAATATTTTTTGCAGAATTAACTACAAAATACCCATCAGTGGTGCAGACCCATCAGTGCCCATCAGTGCACCCAATCAGTGTCCATCAGAGCAGCCTCATTAGTGCCCATCAGTGCAACCTCATCATAGCCCATCAGTGCAGCCTCATCAGTGGCCACCAGTGCAGCCTATCAGTGCCCATCAGTGCAGCCTATCAGTTCCCATCAGTGCAGCATAAAATTGCCCATCAGTACAGCATATCAGTGCCGCCCCAACAGTGGTCATCAGTGCCGCCTCATCAGTGGCCATCAGTGCAGCCTATCAGTTCCCATCAGTGCAGCATAAAATTGCCCATCAGTACAGCATATCAGTGCCGCCCTAACAGTGGTCATCAGTGCCGCCTCATCAGTGGCCATCAGTGCAGCCTATCAGTGCCCATCAGTGCAGCATATCAGTGCTGCCTTATCAGTGCAGCCCTATCAGTGCTGTCTGATCAGTGGCCATCAATGCAGCCTCATCAGTGGCCATCAGTGTAGCCTCATCAGTGGCCACCAGTACAGCCTATCAGTGCCCATTAGTGAAGCCTATCAGTGTCCATCAGTACAGCATATCAGTGCTCATCAGGGCAGCGTATCAGTGCCACCTTATCAGTGCAGCCCCATCAGTGCTGCCTCATCAGTGCAGCCTCATCCGTGGCCATCAGTGCAGTATATCAGTGCAGGCTTATTAGTGCAGCTCCATCAGTCCCGCCTCATCAGTGACCATCAGTGCCGCCTTATTACTGGCATCTATGCAGCCTATCAGTGCCCATCAGTGCAGCCTATCAGTGCCCATAAGTGCAAGCTCATCAGTGCATGCCAGTGCCCATCAATGCAGCCTGTCAGTGCCCATCAATGCAGCCTCATCAGTGGCCATCAGTGTAGCCTCATCAGTGGCCACCAGTGCAGCCTATCAGTGCCCATTAGTGAAGCCTATCAGTGTCCATCAGTGCAGCATATCAGTGCCCATCCGGGAAGAGTATCAGTGCCACCTTATCAGTGCAGCCCCATCAGTGCTGCCTCATCAGTGGCCATCAGTGCAGCCTCATCAGTGGCCATCAGTGCAGTATATCAGTGCAGGCTTATTAGTGCAGCTCCATCAGTGCCGCCTCATCAGTGGCCATCAGTGCTGCCTCACCAGAGTGGGGATCTCATGCTGTGACACAGCTTGGAGATGAAATACTGGCCACTGTCATACAAAGTCCTGCACAAACAAGAGACGTTACATGACACCAGAAGGGGCGGTGCCACCGAGTGATGTAGTCGGGTGGCCCTGCCCCTTACCTATATAAGAACTGTCAAAACGTAAAATACAGCAGGAGGCGGAGCATTTTTTTCTATTTTTTGGGGGGCGGCAGGTGTCGGATATATATATTGAGAGACCCTAATTTTTTTATTTTTTACTAAAAGACTTGTCAAAAAATGTTTCTTATGGTTATTACTTTTTGACACTTTTTTGGTGAATGGATAGGGGTACGATGTAGCTGATACCTTTTCACATAGGGGGCTGGGATCTGGGGCCCCCCTTGTTAAAGGGAGCTTACAGACTCTGAAAAGCCCCCCGCCCACAGCCCCAGACAACCACATCCCAGGATTGTCGGAAGAGATCCTTGTCCCCATCAACATGGTCACAAGGTGCTTTGGGGGAGGTGGCAGAACGCCTGCCCCAAAGCACCCACCCCCCATGTTGAGGCCATGTGGCCTGGTATGGTTCAGGGGGCACTCACTCATCCCCTCTCCGGCTTCCCAGCCCCACTCCCTAAAAAACAGCTTACACCGCACCCTGATTGGGCAAAGCTTTGCCCAATCAGGGCGCAGAATGCACTGGGCACAGAATGTCTGGGCAAACACCCAGCGGACACCCTGCAATTTCGGGTGTTTGGTGAACGGCCGAACAGGCAAATGTTTTACCCAAACTCATGGGCCAAACCGTTCGCCCATCCCTAATACCGACTAATTACATTCATTTTTTCAAAACTGACACCATGGACTTGGGCTGCATTCTGTGCTGTTCAGTGAGTCCTTATAATATCTTCTGTTTGTCTCTTTTGTCAGCCCAGTGTGTTCACTGGTCCTGCTTTTCCTGAACTTGCAGTTTCCACCACATTTTGGTTCCTAAATGGGAGATTGAAAAGGAGATTGGTCTGCTTTATTGGAAATCTGTCTTTCCTCACTTGTATTGGTTAAACTTGCACTACGGTCCATTAGTACTGTATTCTTTGAAATACAGTATTTTTGTTTGTTGCCTTGACTTTCTGTTTTCTGTGACCGTAAACACTGTAAACTAAGGTGATAGTGAAAATCTGTGTAAGCACATGATGAGCCCTTCAGTGTGGTTGATCTAGGATCTGGGTACTGTTTTGGAACCACACTGATGGCTTTTTTCAGGTAGGAAAACACCACAATTTTCACCATGGCCCAACTGATTCTCACATTTCTTTACAAATTGTCCTAGCCTCTGCTACAAAAATTCACTGCAGCAACTATATTATTATTTACATAATTTAACTATTATGCCACGTACACACGATCAGACATTCCGACAATGAAATCCTGGATTTATTTCCGACAGATGTTGGCTCAAACTTGTCTTGCATACACACGGTCGCACAAATTTTGTCGGAAATTTCGAACGTCAAGAATGCGGTGACATACAACAGGTACGACGAGCCGAGATATATGAAGTTCAATAGCCAGTGTGGCTCTTCTGCTTGATTCTGAGCATGCATGGAATTTCGTGCGTCGGTACTGTGTACACACAATCGGAATTTATGACAATGGATTTAGCTGTCGGAAAATTTGAGAACCAGCTCTCAAATTTTTGTTGACGGAAATTCCGACAAAAAATGTCCAATGGAGCCTACACACGGTCGGAATTCCTGTCAACAAGCTCCTATTGAACATTTGTTGTCGGAAAATCCGATTGTGTGTACGCCGCATTAGTGTCCTAATAATTACAGATCATTTCAGTGCAAGAGTTTTGGGTCACCTTGCTACAAAAGCATGAATGTAGCAGCAGTGGTATCATTCAAAAGGAGGCAATTAGAGATGAGAGTTTTTATGTACCTGAAATTTTAGCAACATGTGGGAGATTTCTGTGAAATTTTGCCATTTTGGAGAAATGTATTGGAGTTCATAAAAAGGCAAAATGTAGGTGGATTTTGTTGGCATTTATCGTTTTTTTAAAAGCTTTAAATAGCTATCCTAGACTTGTTCTTTTACCTCAAAAACAGCCGTACGTTGACCTCTTTATTTTGTGTATTTTTCGAAATATCTAGACAATAAAAAAAGAAAACGTTTAAAGGGACAGTACATAAACAACACTCAAGTACATACAAAAAAGAAAAAAATGTAAACACAAACAAAATTCAATTAAACAAACTAAACTTCCCTAATTACACCACCCCTCTAAAAAATGCAGATAAGAAGATCACTTTTTATGAGAATTTCACCCTAGCAGCTTAACAAGTGAAATTACAGTGTCCATGATGCTTAAACCAGTCATTTTGCGATTAAATTAATTTCACAGAAACCATTGCACTCATCCCTAGGGGCATCATTATGGGTCTAAAAGTTGTTAACTATGGCAAAATCCCCATAACATTCATGGGGTTTTTTTTTTTTGTTCATTGTTTGAACTTTGTGCAAAACACACTCAAGAGTTGCTCAAGGAAAGGTCTTTACATTAAAGCTAAGATTTTTCTAAGCCCTTAAAAATTTATGTTATGAATGTAATTTGATTTTCATGTCACTTATGCCCTGTACACACAACCGGTTTTGCTGTCGGAATGAACTCTGAAGGTTTTTCCGACGGAATTCCGATGGAATTCCGCTCAAGTTGTCTTGCATACACATAATCACACCAAATTCCGACCATCAAGAACGCAGTGATGTACAACACGTACGACATCTCGTACTTGCTTCAGAGCATGCGTCATTTTTGGTATGTCGGAACAGCATACAGACGATCAGTTTTCTCAATAGGAATTTGTTCCATTGGAAAAATATAGAACATGTTCTCTATCTAAGTCCGTCTGAATTTTCGACGTAAAAAGTCTGATGGGGCATACACGTGGTCGGAATATACAATGAAAAGCTCCCATCTGACTTTTTCTGTCGGAAATTTCAACTGTGTGTACTTGGCATAAGTCTTTTTTCTGCTCAGAGCAATGATTTTTAAAAATGCCATCAGGAAAGAAAACGTGGCATGGCATGCCTAACAACAATTTACAGCTGACCTCAAAGCAACTGGCTAAAAACACAGCTAAAATAAATACATGGAAACTTTTTTTATATGCTAGAGGATTTTTATTTCTGTACATCAATCAAGAGATTTTCACAACTCTGACAGATGTCACAGCTAGGTCAGTGATGTGGTTTTGTTGCTCTGCAATTATGCAATACAGTTTGGTAACCTCTTGCACCTAGCTAGTGAGTGGACAGTGAACAAGCAGCGTCATTCCGATGAGCTCCTTTTTCTCTTCTGTCAGCTTGTTCCTTGTCAGCAAATGTGCATGTAGTCCACCTGCTTGGCTTCTAGTGTTACACCCTCCCTGTTCCAATCTAAGTGCTGCTTTACAGGGGATAACAAAAAAATATACCAGGAGTTATAACAGATATTTAAAAATAGCTGCATTACATGATTGTCTCATTTTTTAGATTTCTTTAAAATACAACTTCATGTTTAAACTAAAAACCCTTCCCCTACCCATGTAGTATGCCTCCACACAGACTTATGATGCACATATGGCCCAGCAGGTACTTGTGCTGCAGTGGTCAGTGGGAGTTACACGCTTTTGGTATCAATGTTATTACTGTGATGGTACTTTACTATCTATTCTTTCTACTGTTTTTCATTTATTTATAACTTTCAAAAAAGCAAATAAAAATGTTATTTAAAAATACATCATTCAGTTGATTTGTTGTAAATGCAAGCAGCATAAGCATGTGATTTTGACTTATTGTAGTCCCTGTACTGCAGAGCACATACAGTGGTAGGGAAAGACAGCAAAAGGAGTCAGTCGGGTATGTTGAAGTAAAAGGAATATGGTGACAGGAGGAGAGAGCAGAGTGACAGAAAGAAGAGGTCATTGGCGTTCTGCTTCTTCTTCCACTGTTCAGTCACAGGGTGGTGGTGGGGAGGAGACTTGTAGGCAAATGGGAAACTGCAGTAGAGAAAGATCAGGTCTTAGCTCTCTTAGCCTCAAAGTCATTATAAATACTGCTATTTTTTTTTTTTTTAATCATTAAGATTTTTATTAGTTTTTTTTTTTTTTTTTTTCCAATAGATTTTATTGAAAGAAATTGCAAATACAGGGTATCACATTAGTTGGTATACAACATTTTTGAACCTTTTTACATATATGATTTTGAACATTGTAAATATAGATATTCACATATATATATACATATACACATATATATATATATATATATATATACATATATAAATACACATACACAAATACATACAAATACCAGTAGTCTATGCACATTTATATATAGGTGTAAAACCAAAATAACCAGGGTGGGATATATGATGTGGCTTTTAGATGGACATATCATGACGATATAACTGGATGAATCAACAGGGTGGGTCCTGTGGGAGCTACTGGTATCAAAAAAAAACAAAAAGAAAAGAAGGGGGGAGGGGGGGAAAGATGGGTAGAAGGGGGGGGGGAGTGGAAGCATACATCAGTCGGTTAAAGTATTAAGTAGCTATAGCGTTACAGGAAGAAGAGAGAACGGGAGTGTCTTCCTCCTCAGGAGTGTTAATGAAAGTATCATAATAAGCGAATGAAGTATTTTCGAAGTTTTGTAGTTCCTCTTGGGACAGAGTTGATTGCATGAAGGCCCACCATCTTGAGTAAAATCGTGTGTGGGGGAGTTCTTTTTTGAAGTCGGTATTGAGTTTGTCTCTGTGAAGCAAAGTTAGAAGCTCCCTTTTAAGTTGCGAGATCTGTGGGCAAAGAGAGGAGGTCCAGTTTTGTAGAATTAGTCTTCTAGCCAGTAAGAGACTGATCAAGGCCCAGTCCTTATATGTAGGGTGGGTGATTGGGGACCACGGGAGCAGTTGGTCATCCCAGTATCCGAAGATGAGGAGTAGGGGGTCTTTCGGTATTTTTAACAGCGTTGTTTTGAAGATGTAGGAGATGATTTGGTCCCAGAAAGCGGAAATGGAGGGGCATGACCAGAAACGGTGGGAAAGTGATGGTTTTGGCTGTCGACACATGGGGCAATTTGCTGCGCCTTGGACATTCTTGTCCGAGATGAAGGGTATGTAGGCGCGGTGCATAATCTTTAATTGAGTTTCTCTCCATACCTCATTGGGGGTCAGCTGAAGCGTTTTCTGGTACCCCTGAAGAACCTTTACCACTATGTCTGAGTCAGGGAAGTCCTTACCCCAGTTTGCTACCGATGAGGAGGCAAGTGGGGGAGTAGTCCTTATCAAGAAAGGTTTATAGATATCCGAGATTTTGTAAGAGTCACTGTGGAGTAGTAAGTCTGTGATGGATGTCTGAAATCTCTTACTTTACTTTCCTCTCTGCATGAATCTTTTATAAAGCTGACGCATTGTGCGTAGTGTAAAGTATGAGATGTAGGGAGAGAGAAAGTTTCTGCGATGACAGAGAAGTTATGAGGGCGTCCTGTTTCCAGATCACATAGGGTGGAAACATGTGTGAGGCCTTTTTGTTGCCAAATAGTGAAGGGTTTGTATTCCAAACCCGGTGGGAAGCTGGGATTTCCTTGAATCGGAAGATGTCTGGACATAAAGGGTGAAAGTTTCAGTGTTTTCCGTACTTCCCTCCAAGCTATGGCTGTGTCTCTAAGGAGAAGGTTGTGTTGTATAGGTGGGGGAATTGATTTCCACCTGCAATGAAGTAATGCCACCAGGGAGTACGGTTGGGCCATTGAAGCTTCCATGGAGTAATTAGAGCAGCGAGAAAGTTGCGATATCCAGTCTAGGCTTATCCTGAGTAGGCAAGAGAGGTTATAGGTTCTGATATTTGGGAGACTAATCCCTCCTTCGCGTCTGGGAAGATACAGTTTAGCAAGGGCTATACGTGGTCTTTTGTTCCGCCAGAGAAATTTGGAGAAGGCTTTGTTTAAGTTTTTGATATCTGCATGTTTAAGAAGTAATGGTATCGTTTGGAGAGGGTAAAGTAATTGAGCGAAACTGACCATTTTTATCAGGTGACATCTTCCCAGGAGCGAAAGGGGCAGATCCATCCAGTTATCCAATTCTTGAGAAATTTTTTTCAATAGTGGGGGATAATTTAGATGGTAAATTGAATGGGGCAGTCTTCCTATTTTAATGCCTAGATATGTTATGTGTGATTTGGCTACTGGAAAGGGTGAGTGTTGTGCCCAGCGAGGGACAGATAAAGTGCCTATGGGGAGAATTTCGCTTTTGCTGTAATTTATGCGGAGACCCGAGCAGAGTTTAAATTCATCAAAGATTGTTTTGATGGTGGACATGTCAGAGGAGGGGTTGGTTGAGAAAATTAGGATGTCGTCGGCGAAGAGTGACGTGCGGAGTTCTTGGGATCCTATTTTGATGCCGTGTAATGGGGCCTCTAGAGTAAGGTATCTAGAGAGGGGTTCTAAGGCTATGTTAAAGAGGAGTGGGGATAGGGGGCAACCTTGTCTCGTGCCCTTGTAAAGGCGGAATTCATCCGAGAGAAGGCCTGCCGCCACCAATCTGGCCGCGGGGGAGGCATACATGGCATGTATAAGGTGTTGGAAAGGGCCCGTAAAGCCCATTTTTGATAGGGTCAGTGATAGCCATTCGAAGCTAACATTATCGAAGGCTTTTTCCGCGTCCAAAGTGATGATGGCATGGTCCCCCCCTGGGCTGATTTTGGCTTGTTCCAGAGCCATCATTACCTTACGGATGTTCATAGTGGCTGTTCTCCCCTTCACAAAACCTGATTGGGCTGGGTGAATCAGAGAGGGAATGATGGTGGCAAGTCTGGAAGCTACTATCTTTGAGAGAATTTTCACGTCTAAATTTAGGAGTGAGATGGGTCGGTACGAACCCGGTTCTTGGGGGTCTTTGCCTTTTTTCGAAAGTAGTTTGACTATGGCCTGATTCCCAGTCGGTAAGTAGGGGCCGCCGGTCCATATACCATTATAGACGGCGAAGAGAGTGGGTTCGGTAATAGTTTGTAGGGCCTTATAGAATTCTCCTGTAAACCCATCTGGGCCTGGGGCTTTAGAGGGAGCTAGGTTCCGGATGACATTAGATATTTCTTGTAAGGAGATAGGTGCGTTGAGGACTTCAAGTTGGGAGGGAGAGATCGTGGGTAGAGACAGCCTGTCTAGGAAGTGTTTGGCTGTGTTTGTGTCGATTGGGTCGGTGGCATATAGCGAGGAGTAGTATTGTAACATTATTTTGTTAATGTCCTGTTGTGAGGTTTTTATGTCACCTGCGGTGTCCCGAAGGGAGGTGATGTGTGTCGGGCGGAAAGGGCCTTTGCAGAGTCTTGCTAACAGTTTGCCAGCTTTGTTGCCAAATTTATGAAGGGTGGCTGTCATATGTGCCCTGTATGTCCGCTCAAGGGTATCTGCCCAGGTATCAAAGTCCCTTTTTGCTACCTGCCAGTGTAGCCTGTTATCAGGGGAGTCCCTAGTGTAGAGAGAGCGTTGCGCCGAGCGCAGGTTGGCACTGGCCCTCTTATAATTTGCCAAAGTGTTTCTCTTGTGAGAGGCAGCGTACGATATGATTCGGCCTCTGAGGAAGGCCTTGCCAGCTTCCCAGAAAAGGTTCGGGTTGTCCGTATGTGGGGAATTAGTCTCGGAGAATTCAGACCAAGCTTTCTCCATGTAGTGTCGAAAGTCTGAGTTATTCTGGAGATAAGCGGGGAAACGCCAAAGTTTAGGAGTAGGATGTAGGTCAGGGGTATCTAGCGAGATTGAGATGGGGGCGTGATCTGATATGGCTATGTCATGGATATCAGAATTTGAGATCATGGGGATAAGACTGTCAGTGCAGAAGAGGTAATCGATTCTAGTGAAAATGTTGTGAGGGTTGGAGTAAAAGGTGTATTCTCTATCTGCTGGGTGGAAAAGCCGCCAGATGTCATGTAGGTGGAGAGATTCCATAGTGGATGCGAAGTGTGTGAGATCAGACAGAGTGGGAGATGGACACGTTCGTTTGGAAGAGGATCTGTCGTCGATTGGGTGTATGATGGTGTTAAAATCTCCCCCAACTATATGTGGGAGGTGTGGAGAGTGTAGAATCCAGGAGGACAATTCATTAAGAAATTTTTTGCCGGGATTATTTGGGGCATATATGTTAGAAATCACTAGAGTGCTGTTGCCCAGTTTTATGTGTGTGGAGAGGAAACGACCCTGGTTGTCTGTTTCCACAGATAGTATCTCGCAGGGAAGGTTTTTGTGGATTAATATGATAACCCCTGCTTTGCGATTGAGTGCACTTGAGCCTAGGACAGTGCCCACCCAAAGTTTTTTCATTCGGTGGAGGTCAGAGGTGGTTAGGTGGGTTTCCTGGAGCAGGGCGATGTCTGTTTTTAGTCTTTTGAGGTGACGAAGAATTTTAAGTCTCTTAACGGGGGACCTAAGCCCTTTCACGTTCCAAGAGGTGACTTTCATGTGAGTAAGGTCGAAGGTAGGTTGTGTGCCGGTAAATTGTTAACAATATATGTAGACCTGAGGAGAGGAGTTGAACTGGTAGTGCTAACTAGGGTGGACTGGCTCTGAGGAAGGAGTTGTGGCGGAGAGTCTAGTGGCAGATGGATGTTGCTGGGGACAAATAATGAGGAGGGATAAGGAGGGGTAGGAGCAAGGAATAAAAACATCTCATAACAATAGAGGAACTTCTCTTTTTTCCGCATAGAGTCACTGTGCAGGCCAGCTCCCCTAACGATCCAGTCGCTGTACTGAGTGCGCGCCCTGAATGGTTCAGTGTCAATGGCTGCGACGGAGGACCTCTCATAGGTGCAGGATCAGGGGGAGGCCATTCAAAGTGAGGCTATAGGAGGTGAAGTAGTATAAAAGGGAAAGAAAACTGTGCCATAGTAAAAGAGAACAGACAAACTTAAACAAGCCATATACCTGAGTGTCCAGACATTGGAATCATTAGTACCGAGGAGCAGGCAGAACATATGCTCCTAAAGAAAACATGGTGAGGTAGCAAATCTTCTCATCAGCGGGGGGTGTTACGGTGGGTAGGTCCGGAAGATCTGAAGCGTTTCGGGGAATCTTTCCTCGGGCTTCGCTGGTCCAGAGGGCGATTATTCGGAGAGGCCCTGAGCGGGGAATCGGAGTGAGATTTGGTGCGCAATGAACGCAAGAAGGCTTCCGCCTCAGGGGTGTCCTGAAAAGAAAGCTGGTCTCCGTTGGGAGCTTTGATGCGGAGAGTTGCAGGGAAGGCCAATGTGAACTTCATCTGTCGTTGATGTAGCTCTGTGCAGATGTGTTGGAATGCTTTCCTCTTTTTGGAGACTTCTATGGAATAGTCCGCGAAGATCAGGATTTTGATCCCATCAACTTCCAGAGATCTGTTTTGCCGAAACTTTTGTAGGATGACAGTCTTGTCGTTGTAGTTTAGGTACTTCGCTATGATTGGGCGAGGGGATTTGCGATCAGGAGCGAATGTTCCCACTCGGTGGGCCCGTTCTACCGTAAAAGGGCCGGGGAGGCCTAATGCCTCCGGGACGCGTCTGGTGCAGAATTCTGCAATAGCTGAGGACTGTAGTGATTCTGGGACCCCCACGAATCGCAGATTGTTCCTTTTAGATCTGTTTTCTAGATCGTCCAGTTTTTGTAGTATGTACTGATTGGTTTTCTCCTGTGCTCGTTCGGTAGCTTGTGCCTGATAAACTTCTTCTTCCAGGTTTGAAAGGTGGTGTTCCACCTCGTGAAGTCTAGTTGAATGTTCTCCTAGTTGTGCCTTGACTTGCCTCATTCCCGCATCCACTGCCTTTTCCACTGAGGAAGTTATCATAGGGGATAGGAGGGCTGCGACGGCTTGAGCTATACGATCCGTATCATTATCCCCCTGGTATGGGGAGGGGGAGGTAGGATGCAGGGAGAGAGGAGAGTGGAGTGAGGAGGGGGGTACTGTGGGATCGCTCACCTCCATGCCTGGTTCGTCGGGCGTGGAATTCGGGAGGACCGGGGTCTCGGGTTGCGTCCGGGCCGGTTGCATTGTTGCGGCCGCGTAGGAGCGCGCGCCAGTCTTCTCCACAAATCGGTCCATAGGGTAACTTGTGGGGGCTGTGGAGTGACTTCTGGCAGGAGGAGGGGGTGTGCACTCGATATTGAAGTCCTGTTGTTGAAGGCCTAGATCGGGGCAGGCGGCTGTATTTGGGCCTTTTCTTGTCCTGCTAGGGCTGCGTAGGCCTAGATATTTGCTGGGCTAGGCGAATCTGGCGTGGATCCCTTGGTTAGTGAAGGAGGGGTCCCTGATGAGGAGCAGGAGGGGGGTCGGGCAGTTGTTTTAGTACCCAGGGTCGTGGCGTGAAGGTAGCGTAGGCCGAGACCAGGGCCTCGATTTGCGGCCGGGCCGGGTGAGATCGTTGCGGCCTAGTAGGAGGCCGGTACCTTGGCGATCTGGTGGTCCTAGGGGAGTGAGGGGTCCCCGGTTAGGTTGCAGGCGGTAGGAGGGGGGTCGGGCGGTTGTTTTAAGGCCCCTGTTCCTGACGTGGATGCCGCGTAGGCCGAGACCGGGGCCTCGATTTGCGGCCGGGCCGGGTGAGGTCGTTGCGGCCTAGTCGGAGGCCGGTACCTGGCGATCTGGAGGTCCTAGGGGAGTGAGGGGTCCCCGATTAGGTTGCAGGCGGCAGGAGGGGGGGTCAGGCGGTTGTTTTCAAGCCCCCGTTCGTGACGTGGATGCCGCGTAGGCCGAGACCGGGGCCTCGATTTGCGGCCGGGCCGGGTGAGTTCGTTGCGGCGTAGTCGGAGGCCGGTAACCGGCGATCTGGAGATCCTAGGGGGGTGAGGGGTCCCCGATTAGGTCGCAGGCGGCAGGAGGGGGGGTCGGGCGGTCGTTTTCAAGCCCCTGATCCTGACGTGGATGCCGCGTAGGCCGAGACCGGGGCCTCGATTTGCGGCCGGGCCGGGTGTGGTCGTCGAGGCCTGGTAAGAAGCCGGATTCTGGAGCTCTGGAGGTCGGCAAGAGAGTGGGGAACACCCGCGGAGGTGTTCCGGCGTCAAATGGGGATTGGGCAGGTATTTGTAGGCTGATTTTTGGAGCGTGGTGTGGGAGCTGTGAGGAGGCTCAGCTACTCCATGCGGCGCCGGAACCGGAAGTGTTTTATTAGTTTTTATCAACAGTACAGAAAAAAAAGACAAGGAAGTTAAAAAACAAAAAAAAAAAACAAAAAGATATATAGAGTAACAGTAAGCACACATGTTCGTACACACCATTTTCATTTGGATCTATCAAAGTACATTTATCAGATATTTATGAACTCTTGTATTTGGCTGTCCATATACTCCAGATTATATAGAATTTTATTTATTTTATTTATTTCACATTTTAGAGAGTTGATGGCTAGTATGCGTTCAAAGATGTAGTGTTGTTGGACTAATCTGGTTACATCAGTAATGTTTGCAGTGGGAGTATTTTTCCAGGTGCGAAGTACTAGGGAGCGTGCAACTAAGAGGATATGTGATACAACTGACCTCATCTCATATGGAAATTTTTCTATTCCTATGTGGAGTATTGCTAGTGTGGGATTAGGGGTTGTAATTATGCCAGTGATTGAGGATATCAACTGGAATACTTGGTTCCAGAAGCTAGTTAAGCATGGGCATTCCCAAAACATATGTAGGAGGTGGCCCCAGAGGGCACAATTCCGCTACCATAGAGGTGAAGTGTTTAGGAAGAATTTTGTCAGTCTGCAGGTGGTGTATTGCCATCTGTTTGTCACCCTAAGCATCATTTCCCAATGGCTTATGATTTTTGGGTTGTTTGGAATGCTTTCTGCCACTGGTCGTCTGTGATTGTGATATTTAAGTCTGTCCCATTTCCTCATGTTCGTAGTTTTCCTGAAAGCTCTTTTGTCCTGTAAAAGGTTGTAAAATACTGATATATCCTTACATTTTGGCTTTTCTAGTGTGAGATATTGCCAGGATGTGGGTGGTATCTTAACTGTCGGAATGGAATTGGCTTTTAGGAAGTGTTTAATCCTGATGCCTGTGAAGAGCATGTGGTTTGGTAGTTATATATGTTGTCATTATGTCTTCAAATGGTAGGGGTTTGGCATTTGTGATTAGGTCCTGTACAAACCGAATCCCGTGTCTTCTATCAGCAGACAATTCTTTTTCAGACCAGATATTATTCTGGTACAGATTCCTTGATGACATCTTCTTGATATGGAATGGGTCTGCTGATAGCCTAAACCAATGTATGACTTCTATGGGTCAAAGCGATTTCAACCTTAAGTTTACAATGGCATGCGACCCATTAAAAATTACCTTTCTGGATGTCAATATCTATAAGAACTCTGATGGCCACCTGTCCAATGTACTATACCGTAAGGAAACGGCTGGCAATACCATCTTGCATGCAAGCAGTTTCCACCCGGCACCACTCGTTAAGTCCATTCCGTATACACAATATCTTCGCGTTCGCAGGAACTGCTCTGATGAGGAGATGTTTCTTGCTGTAGCTAAAAAACTACAAGTGAGACTGCTCCAGCGTGGATATTCCCCCACGAGCCTTAAAAAGGCATTTAAAAGAGCTAAAGAGAAGACCAGATATAGCTTACAGTTTGATAAATCTAAGAAAGGTTCCAATATCATTGAACAACATACACAAACAAGGACTATCACCACCTTTAGTAAGCAACATAAAGCCTTCAAAAAAATTCTTCAAAAAGACTGGCATATCCTTCAGATTGATCCGATACTCAATTCATTTATATTGAATGACCCTTTAATTACATATAAACGCACTAGGTCTCTGAAAAATATGCTAGTCACTAGTGAATATACTGGTGAATTTAGGGGGGACCCCTGCAAACACCAGGCCACCTTCAAATATGGGGGATGCCCACAGTGCCAGTTCATTAACACTGACACTAATGTGACATTACCCAATGGACGACGTTTTGTGCCTTCCCACTTCGCAAACTGCCGCACGTATGGGGTAGTCTATCTTCTGACATGCCCCTGTGGCTGTTTTTACGTGGGTATAACTAAATTGGAATTACACAAGTGGATGAGTAAACATGTACACACAGTACGCACTTGCAATCCAGACTTACTATTGGGGAGACATGCCCGGGACGTACACCAGGGTATTTTCCCTAAAATCAGATTCCTTGTACTTGATCGGGTGCACCCCAATCCTAGGGGGGGTGATTGGGACAAAACCATGCTACAAAGAGAGACAAAGTGGATAGTGGCTTTACAAGCCACTTTGCCACCTGGCCTCAACAATTGCATTAGTTATCGACCTTTTCTAGAAGGTTTCACTTCTGGCACTTAGGAAGGACTGGGCTAAATCATTAGTCGGTGTACTATTATGTACACACTGCCCATTTTCCGTTATCGTTCCCTCTTTGTTGCACCTTTTCCTATTATACTTTTTTCTTTTTTCCCATTTGTCAACCCTTTTCTGTGCTCTACTGTGTCAACATCATTTGTAGTTAGGCTCTTTTACAATTTGGGTAGCTTTGAATAGTGCTCTGATTTATATGTTCATTCTATATATATATTGTATTTTTTGGAACATGTATTTTAGTATACGGACAACAATATCTGCATATTCTTTAACCTTTGGATTGTTTTTTTCTTTTTTGAGTTGGAGCACACATCCTTGCAGCGATTCCATATGGGATACAAATTTACATCCTTATGGCTATTTTTCCACTAGGTGGTGCTGTATGTACATGGTGTTTTAGATAACATCTCTCGTTCATCTTTGCACCACTAATGGCCGCCTTGGGCGCTTGTGCACACTAAGCCGTTACAGTCCATTTACCCTTTGCTTATTTAATTTCTGTGTCTGACAGAGGGGATGCTTTGAGCGGAGGATTCCTCCGTTCATCCTCCTCTGTTGGCTTCCAACGTCACACACACGCTGTATCGTGCGTGCGCCCGATGTCAACAAACTTCACTGCGCATGCGCATGGGCTGGCGTCCGGCGCCATATTTAAACTCTCATTGTGCTTCTCACAAACTGCAGGCACAGTTACACAGGGGCGACATCCTGTACATTGATAACCTTATCATAGGTAAGCGAGTCCCATTTTAATCTGTGGACTTTTATCACTCCCTGTAGGCGATTTGGAGGTGGTTATTTTTCATTTATTTTTTCATCTTTGCGTTCTAGGGCACAGGGAGTCAGGGACCATTGGCTAGTATATGCTAACTTAGTAGCTCTATTTGAGGCTCTGGTCTGTCTCCGTCCTTACTGCCCTCTTAAAGCATTTATTGGTAAATATACTTGTTCATATTCTCTCATTATTTAACACTCCTTATTTGCATTTATACCCTCATTCGGGGAGTTTTATGTTGCCCTTGGTCCTGTCCTTTCCTCTGTGGGCATTTAGTGGCTGGGTCTGTTACTGTTTTTAAGGGGGCTCATGTACTTATGTGACTTTTTTATTTAATCCCCCCTCTTCTTTGCCATCATTTTACAGCTGAAACCCAATCACTGGCATATACCCGCTATTATATCGTTGTGAGAACAGGTTTCTTCAAGCCAACAATGTTTGTTTGAACGGCGTCCTGTGCCTTTCTTGATATTTGATTTTTCAAGTTCCTGATATGGAATCGCTCCAATTGGTATGTGGGGCACTCAATGGCCTGTATGTTGATATTTTGAGCAATGTGACACACTGTATATGTTTTTGTTTGCAGTCCTCTCTGATATGTTTCCTTTTTACTTTAGAGCTAATACATGTGACCATTCTCCATCATGTACCCCTGACAAAGGTGTAAAAAACCAGAAAGGCGTCGGGTATCAGGGTCTTTACCCATCGGAGAGCATCAGTGTCATTTTGTAATTGATTGACTTTTTGTGTTTTGCTATGTTCATTGTATGCACTACCAGATGTCACCCATCTTTTTATATTTTGTTCACCTGTCTGATCTTTTAACATTTGTGATATAATAAATAAAAAAGTTTTTTTCACATATATCAGTGTTGGCGGTCTTTCAAAGTCACATTTAGGGTTTTTTTTTTTTTTTTGGATCCTGTGTATTGGGAATAGTTTCAATGATAACATTGGTATTTTTGCCTCTAGTAGGCTTAAGGGAAATTGGTAATTTTTTATAGGGCACTTTTGGTGGTTTTGGTTTTGGTTGAGGATAAATCTCCATGCTTGTAGAGAAGCCTTAATAGTAGGAGGAATATTTCTAGTGTCCCATGGAATCCAGATGTCAGATGAGTGGTGTATTAGTGTCTGTAAGCTAGCATTTGACTTGGTCTAGTCTAGTTGCCCACATGTAATCGTAGATATCCACCAACCCCGCTCCTCCAACTTGTTTTTGTGGAATCAGGTTGTTTGGTAAGCATCTTGCCTTCTTTGCACCCCATATGAATTTCCACATTAGAGTGAACATGGACTTGAGAAAGTGTGGTGGGAAGGGGATTGGAAGTATTCTAAATATATATAAGATTTGAGGTAAGGTTGACATCTTAAATGCCGCTAGTCTACCTATCCACATTAGCTCCTTTCTTGCCAAGTTATTAGTCTGAGTTTCCAGTTTCGTTAATAAGGGTTTAAGGTTGGAGTTGGCTAATGCTGTGACGGAGCTAGTTAAGGTTATACCCAGGTATGGTATACCTCTATCACTCCAGCTATAGGGGAAAGATTTTTGCAGTTTAGCCCTGGCAGTCTGTGACACTCCCGGATTAAGGATTAGGGATTGGTGAAATTCACTTTATAATTTGATACCTCTCCAAATTTTTTCAATAGCTCGTGAGCTGGTGGGAGTGATATAAGTGGGTTAGTTAGGAGTAGGATGACATCATCTGCAAATAGGTTGACGACGTGAGAGTTAGATCCAAACTGGAAGCCAGAGATGTTGGCATGCATTCTAATGGCCTCCGCCAGGGGCTCTATCATGAGAGTAAAGATTGTCGGGGATAACGGACATCCTTGGCAGGTTCCATTAGTTATGCAGAAGGGGGTGGATAGCATACCTGTTAAGTATACCTGTGCAGATGGACAGGAGTATAAATCCAGGACTGCATGTAAAATATTGCCACAAAGGCCAAATTTAGATAGCACCTCTGACATGTACATCCAATATACTCTATATGAAGATTGACATCGCAAATTGTGGATGATTACATCGAGACCAGCAAAAAGGGATCCCCCTGTCCAGTTTTAGTGACAGCGCTCTACAGTTCGCCAAAGATCTTTTTAAAGGTCGATATCTGCACGCTGATCCCGCCGATACCTGGCATGATGTGACGCTTCCTGGTCTGCTCCAGCCTACGGTAAAATCAGATTTATCTCCAATATATTACATAGATGCTACTCTTTACATGCTGCATTACCCCACTGCTGGCTATTATTGAACTGATCAGATTACTGACATTTGGTTCTACTTAAAGCCGCAATTGTCTTAAGCTAATCTCACGGAATTCATTTGGAATTGTTTCACCACACCTGCACTTTAAATCTTTTCATGAGACTGCTGTAATAGTGAATAAATAATCCATGATCGGGACTGCCTATGATGATCCAACACGTGTATCACTACTACTGACAAATCCCATAATCATTGGATGAGTATCCAGACAGACTTGACAAGCGACTCTGATTGAATGGTGTATGTGGATGTGAGTATGAGAGGTTGATGAGATTTATCTGCAAACTGGTGGCCACCAATATTTCCTTCAGACATTAGGTCTTTTTAATGTGTTCTGGGAATAAGGGTTGTTGTTTGACATTTGATTTAGATGTATATGTTTAAACTTTGGATAGTTAATTGAATAAAGATTTATACCTTTAGTACCGGTTTGTCCTTATAGAAGAGTTTCTTTGTGCCTGGCACGTGATCTTTTTATGATTCAATAATAACTCAGAGGACAACTAAATCCTGGCGTCTCTGATTTATAATCATTATCCGAGACGCCGGACTTAGACGGTACAATCGGGTTTAATCCCCATTAGAGGTCAGGGCCAATGTATGGCCACTTAGCTCCCTAGAGGGAGATCCGGTTTGGTATACAGGAGTAGTTGAGATATCCTTTTGTGCCTTTCTTTTCTTTCTAATTACATGATATTCAGTGGGATTATACTTCCCTTCTAAAGGACTCCTCTCACTATCCACCCACCCATTTATTCCTGGGTCACTTTTAATATACACAATGAGGGACATTTTGACTATACTCTTTATAATACATATATAAATCACATGTGGGTATAAATTAGGGAAATTGTGGGGAATCACTGACCCTTTCCATCATCAGCTTGAGGATGGCATATCTATTGGATGAAGAAATAGACCTTGAAATACAATCTGCATTTTCAGATGAAGCGACAGCGATACATAGTGGTGGAGATGAAACCCTAAAAGGACTTTTGAAAAATCACAAAAAACTTACGATTAAATTCCTTAATAGAAAGTGGGACATCTCCTCACTAAAATCGCATATCGCACATAAGATAATTCCCAGAGGTTTGAGGGAAAGAGTGACTCCAGCAGGGCATCTACATACCCCAAGATTTCTCCAGCTTTGGAAACAAAGCTGTTTGGAGCGTGGTCTAGCTATTCTTAACATGATAGTTGAGGAAGAACAGTTACAGCTAGAAGAGATTAAAAGGGACATAGACACAAGTGTCCAATTACTTGAACCATATAAAGAGGATCCTCTATTCATCAAATCTAATGAACTCTTGAAGAAAGAGGTAGAAAAAACACAAAGAACCCTGAAGTCTACAAAACAAGAAAAATTCAAACAAAACCTACAGGACTGGGAAAGTGGCGATGTGTTTGACCCCAGCATACCCAGGGGTAGAAGTAGATCCCGCAGACGAAACCATAGAAAGAGGTCCAAAGTAACTCAATCAAGACACTCATCTACAGATAGTGAAACAGGAAATCTTGAAAGGACAGTTGCTTTTTTAGACACAGGGGGGGAGTTACCCAACAGCCCAAATTCCAGAAGGGGCCAAGGGAAAATAGGAAAAATTCCTCCCCAAGGCAAAAACGGAAGTCAAGGAAGAGAAAGAGACATAAAAGGAAGCCAGAGGGAATTAAGATCGTCCTCACGGAGGACTTAACTAAGGAGGGAAATATGAGTGAAACACACAACATACATGTTTCAGGTATGCAAGATAAAAAAGTGGTTAATTTATCCAACTTTCCTCTAAATCAGCACCATATATCACTTCTACAAAAGGGACTCTCTTTTTCACCTACAAGCTCAATGAGTGAATTTGAGGTGTTTAAGGATATAAACCTATTCCTACGTAAGGTCATCTTTAGATACTGGCACTCTGACAAAGGGGAAGTGAATCCCAATGATGAGAAAACTAGGGAAGAGAGGGAGGCTTTAGAGATACTTGTATCTCTACTGGAAGAAAATGACAATACTAGTCTCAATGATGAAATTAATAGCCCTTCATCCATACCTCTGCGTCCCTCAAATTTAACTATTAGATCTCTTAAAATGCCATCCCTTTCGAAACATAAACAGATCCAGGCATTTTTGGAGCAGGTCCAAAGGGACTTATCCACACTTAACTGGGACTATCATGGAATAGACAACCTAAGCCCGGAGGAGAGAAAGGCCCTTAGAGAGCTTAAGGAATCCAAGGATATTATCATTAAAAGCAGTGATAAAGGTGGAAATACAGTATTGCTATCACCGGATATGTATGAGACGGAAACTATGCGCCTCTTAAATGATCAAACTACATATAAGAAACTACCTTACAATCCTTTTCCCGAAATCATTGATACTTTAAACTTCAAATTAAGGATGGCTTGTGATAGCAACCTCCTTTCCAATAAGGAAACAAAGTATCTTTGCGTCAGCGAATTTAATACGCCAACTTTTTATATAATACCCAAACTGCATAAATCGATTACGAACCCTCCAGGAAGGCCCATAGTGTCAGCGATCAAAGGACCACTGGAGAGAGTGGGCAAATTCGTTGACGCAATGATAAAGGAATTAGTGACTGATCTCCCTTCCTATGTACAGGACACTCGCGACGTTCTAAGGAAAATCGACGGACTCAGGGTACCAACAGACACCATATTGGTGGGGATTGACGTAGAGTCCCTGTACACGTCGATCCCACATGAATGTGGACTCAGAGCGGTACAGTATTTCCTTGACTTCAAGTTCCCACAATTAGCCGCTCAGAATGAATTCATTGTAGACTTGCTACAGTTTATGCTGGATAACAACTGCTTCCAATTCCTTAATCAATATTATAGACAGATAAGGGGCACCTCCATGGGGGCACCATGGGCACCAGCGTATGCCTGCCTGCACCTAGGGCTATGGGAACGGGAGCGCGTTTATCCCTCGTCTATTTACCTCAGCCACTGTGTCATGTGGCTGAGGTACATAGATGACGTGATTATGCTATGGAGGGGTACCCCCCGGGAACTGCAGTCCTTCATTGACGAACTGAATCTGAATGACCTAAACATCAAACTGACCTTTTCTTTTGATTCTTGTACTCTGCCATTCCTTGACCTTAAGATTCAGATCAACAATGGCCAAATCTCCACAAAAACGTTCAGGAAGGATACAGCAGCCAACACTCTGCTTTTGGCTACAAGTCACCATCCGAGGTCCCTCATTCACGGAATCCCAGTGGGGCAGTTTTTACGTACCAGACGCAACTGCTCAGAGGACAATTCATTCCTCCTTGAATCCCGCGAATTATACGGGCGATTCCGTGAGCGAGGATACTCACATGGATGTATCAGAAAAGCGAAAAAACGTGCGTACCTTACTGAACGATCATCCTTACTTTCTAAAAACAAACCTGTCCAACAATTAGACAAGACCACCTCTCCTCCAATAAGGATCATCACTAAATATGGGACACAATGGGGGCAAGTCCGTAAAATACTTAATCGCCATTGGCATATCCTAGCCGAATCCCCTATATTGGGGAGAATAGTAGGCAGCAGACCTTTAATGACGGCAAGAAGGGCCACAAACTTGAGAGACAACTTGGTCCACTCGGAATATACGAGACCTACCAGACGAAATTGGCTCACTAGCCTCCCTCCCCTTAGGGGTATGTTCCGATGTGGCAGATGTCACATCTGCAAATATGTAGACAAGACGGACAGGTTTGCCAACTCGGACGGCACAAAACAATTCAAAATCCATCATTTTATCAACTGTCGGTCAATGAGGGTCATATATATGCTCACATGCCCGTGTGGTCTTATTTACGTGGGCAAGACCAAAAGACAGCTTAAAGTCCGCGTTGGCGAACATGTCCAAAGCATATTAAATAAGGATGACGAGGGACCTTTATCACTGCACTTTCTGGAGAAACACGATGGCGATCCAAGTGGCCTTAAATGCAAAGGTATCTATAAACTGAATTTGCCCCCAAGGAGAGGTGATTTTGACAAAGTGCTATATCAAAAAGAAAAAATGTGGATATTTATGTTAAAAAGCATGCAGCCACGAGGCCTGAACAATGAATGCAACTTATCTGTTTTTTTAGAACCATAAAGGATAACTACTATTGCAAAGCCCCCCTAACAAGGGGCTTGTGGATATGAATGGGGATTCTTCATATGATGGGACCCAATTAGGGGTCCCCATGACTGCCGTCCATCTGTACATAACCCCTTGGTCTGGACCAATAGGTACTATTAGGGACCTGTTACCAAAAACCTCCATTTAATTTTCTATATCCTCTATTAACTTGGCATGTGTAGTTTCCTTACTTGCATTTATCAGCTACCTGTTTTATCCTTTCTGTCTACAATGTTATTTTTTAAAAATAAGTGACTACTCTCTAAGGGTGTATCTGCACTAGGTGTGGTAATGACCTCTATGTGCTACAAAATTGCTACATATATTTTTGTATCCACTAAATAGTGGAATGTAGCAACTTTGTTAGAATGGTTATACTTGGTAACTTAACATGATAGGATTACTTCCCCAGAAGCCCAGTAATCCGGGTTTAGGACGGTATTGGGCCGGTGATTCCCTAGACCATTGTCCCTATGTGATCTACCTATGATTGGTGACTGTGGCCGGGAAATCGCTGCCAAGAAACCTTGTTTGGCGTCTTTTGTCCTTTGTGGACATTGCATGTGAGGTTTCCCTGTCCTTGTATTGGAGCTGCCTGCGCTGATCTGTTGGTTCGGAAGGCAATCTGCTTGGATAGATGATCAGCTTTTAGGTGCATACATGCACAGGAAATTGATCTGTGTTTTATCCGTTATGAACGGCTACACCGATTCATCCATCCATGTATCCACTAGGCACTGTAGCAATTTTCAATAGATGATTTGTTTATAAAAATTTCCCTAAACGATCTGGGAATTTTTTTTTTTTTTATATATTTTTATTTTATTTAAACTGTTGGTGGTTACTTCTAGTTACTTTGGTCAGTTTAAATAGGAAGGGCAATTCCCCTAAAAAACCCAATATCTGAAATGATTCCAGATACATAGGGGGTTAAACTCTGAATGTTCCTCTGCACTATGTGTGACTATGCACGGGTGAGTGATATCATGAATGATTAATGCGCTGTGGACTGCTGACCAGTAGTAATCAATTGAAACTTGATTGAAATGACTATATATAACTTGACTGACACACTAATGCGCATGCTCTGAGGAAGCTATCATTTAGCGAAACATGTAAGCATCATTAAGGTGATATCCACAAGAAGGATCTACGGATGGCCACACATCTTTAATTGAATTGCTCCTCAAACCTCTCTCCGTACCGACCGTGGAAAAGCATCAGAGCCTGACACTTGCGGCTCTCTCAGTGGGTATAGCACCTGTTATAGCATCAAGGAGATGATGTTCGTATAACCAGCTGATGAAGATTGACATCGCAAATTGTGGATGATTACATCGAGACCAGCAAAAAGGGATCCCCCTGTCCAGTTTTAGTGACAGCGCTCTACAGTTCGCCAAAGATCTTTTTAAAGGTCGATATCTGCACGCTGATCCCGCCGATACCTGGCATGATGTGACGCTTCCTGGTCTGCTCCAGCCTACGGTAAAATCAGATTTATCTCCAATATATTACATAGATGCTACTCTTTACATGCTGCATTACCCCACTGCTGGCTATTATTGAACTGATCAGATTACTGACATTTGGTTCTACTTAAAGCCGCAATTGTCTTAAGCTAATCTCACGGAATTCATTTGGAATTGTTTCACCACACCTGCACTTTAAATCTTTTCATGAGACTGCTGTAATAGTGAATAAATAATCCATGATCGGGACTGCCTATGATGATCCAACACGTGTATCACTACTACTGACAAATCCCATAATCATTGGATGAGTATCCAGACAGACTTGACAAGCGACTCTGATTGAATGGTGTATGTGGATGTGAGTATGAGAGGTTGATGAGATTTATCTGCAAACTGGTGGCCACCAATATTTCCTTCAGACATTAGGTCTTTTTAATGTGTTCTGGGAATAAGGGTTGTTGTTTGACATTTGATTTAGATGTATATGTTTAAACTTTGGATAGTTAATTGAATAAAGATTTATACCTTTAGTACCGGTTTGTCCTTATAGAAGAGTTTCTTTGTGCCTGGCACGTGATCTTTTTATGATTCAATAATAACTCAGAGGACAACTAAATCCTGGCGTCTCTGATTTATAATCATTATCCGAGACGCCGGACTTAGACGGTACAATCGGGTTTAATCCCCATTAGAGGTCAGGGCCAATGTATGGCCACTTAGCTCCCTAGAGGGAGATCCGGTTTGGTATACAGGAGTAGTTGAGATATCCTTTTGTGCCTTTCTTTTCTTTCTAAATACTCTATCAAACGCCTTCTCTGCGTCTATAGAGAGCAGCAGAGAAGGCGTTTTGGTTAGTTCCACATAGTGTATAATATTTATGATTCTCCTGGTAGCATCTGAGGTCTATCTCCCCTTCACAAAGCTCATCTGGTTGCGCTTTATTAGAGAGGGTATGAAATCTGCTAGTCTTTTGGCTAGAATTTTAGCATATACTTTGATATCGGTATTTAATAGCGATATAGGCCTAAAGTTGCTCGGTATTGTTGGGTCTTTTCCGGGTTTGGGTAGCGTGACTATGTACGCTTTCAACATCTCTGATGGGAATGTTGCCTCATTTGCGGCCTTTGTGAAGACCACTTGCATATGTGGTGCGAGTGTTTTACTGAATCGTTTAAAAAAATTATTAGAAAACCCATATGGTCCGGGTGATTTGCCATTCGGTAAAGTGGCAATGGTTGATTCAATTTCAATGGTTGTGAATGGGGAGTTCAGTGTTTGTGTTTATTTTTCTGGTAGAGATGGAAGATGTAGTTCCTGTAAGAAGTTTTGTATGTTTGCTGTTGTTGGTTGGATGGTTGAGGGATCCCTATGAAGGTTATACAAATTGCTGTAGTAGGCAGCGAATTGGTTAGCAATATCTTGTGGATTTATGATTTTGTGTTTGATAGTAGGATGTACTAGGTGTGCAATTCTATTCTTAGTGTGGGCTGCCTTAATTCTATTGGTCAAATATTTGCCTGCTCTATTGGCGTTGGCATAATAGTTCAGGCGTAAGCGTCTAAGGTGTACGTTGCATTGCTGAGCTAAACGCTCTTTTAATTGCTCTCTTAGTTTTGAGAGCTCCCTAACAAGCGATGCGTTTGGTGAGGTTTTGTTTTGTGTTTCTAAGGTGTGGATGTCAGCGAGTGTAGAGTTGAGTTGTGAGGTATATTGCCTTTTTTTCCTGGCCCCCATTTGGATTAGTATGCCCCTCATTTATGCCTTATGGACATTCCAGAGTGTGAATGGGTTTTCTACAGAGTTTTCATTATTCTGTAAGAATGTGTGGAGGTGTTGAGAAATCTCTTTGGAAATTCGGGGTTCATGTAATAACCGTACATTACTGCGCCAGATAGGTGGGGAAGAGGAGACACCCTGTTCAGCAATAGACATTGTAATGGCAGCATGGTCAGACCACGTGATGTTGTGGATCCTCTTGGACGCTATTTGTTGTAGTGTCCACTTATCGGTCAAGAACAAGCCAATGAGCGCGTGTCTATGGAAAAAAAGGTATAGTCCTTTTCATTCGCATGCAGACATCTCCTTGCGTCAAATAGCTCTGCGTTGTGGAGAACTTTGCTCAAGTAGTTGGTGTTGTTTTTCCTGTGGGCGGTTGTGTCCATCTTTGGATCTACAATTAGAATTAGATTGCCACATATGATGAGACTGCCATATTGTTGAGATCGGATCTTTTTGAACAATCTGCTTAGAAATCGGATTTAGTGCGAATTTGGAGAATACACTGCCACTATTGTGTACGGTTTTAAGTTGATGTCTCCTTTTAAGATAATGTAGCGGCCGCTGTCGGCTATGGTGGTTTCTTTGTGTTGGAAGGATAAAGTGTTCCTTATTGCTAGTAATACACCAACTTTCTTGTGTCCGAGCATACATGTCTAAAACACATGTGGGTACTCTCTGTGTGAGCATTTTGGGTGCTTGTTCATTTGGGTGTGCGTTTCTTGCACACACACAGAATATCAGCCCTGTGTTTCTGGGCCTCAGACCACATAGAGAGTCTTTTTGCGGGGTGATTCAGACCCCTGGCATTAATGGAAAGGCATGTAATGGTCATTGTAGTGATTTATGGTGTAGTGAGTAGCATCGTAGAGTGAGTACTAACTGTGACCATAGTGTCTTTGCCGGAGTGGCGTCCGTCTGTTGGGAGATGCTCTAGTGAGATGAGTGTCCATAGACTGAGCGGGAGCTGTTGTCACTTCATTTTCACGTGCTTCAAACATGGTGCATAAAGAACAATAAAAACAAAACATAGTTAGAGATAAAACTGCAAATAGAACAATAAGAATAGGATCCTTAAACTGATCCATGTGCAGGTGTAACTGCTGAAAAGTATCTGGAGGGAGAGAACAGGGATATTAATTTGGAACCCCTGTGTCCGGAGAGATATGTGTGGTGAGGTAAGTGGCTTGCTCACGGGTTTCCACCAGTGTTCTTTTTTGGTAGAACGTTTGCGTGAGACCACCTGCCAGTCATTCTGAAGGGACTTGGGTTGCGGAGTTTGGGTCTCATGGAAGTCTTGAGGAGGCAGTATGTCTCATTGGCGCAGGGCGGTAATGCCTTCTTCCAGGGTTGAGATTAGAATTGTGGTCCCATTGTGGGTGACCAATTGTTTTGCAGGATATTTCCACTTATGAAGTATTCTATGGTTTCTTAGGGCCTTCGTTATAGTCGCCAAGTTGCGACTATAACAAAGGTCTGGGAGAATGTCCCATTCTTTTAGCAGGGTAATCCCTTTTTCCAAGGAGGTTATTGTATAAGTTTGGTTGTCCTTGGTGATGGTTAGCTTTGTGGGGTAACCCCATCTGTATGTGATTTTGCAATCTTGAAAAATTTTAGTCACCGTATTTAAGCTCTTTCTTTTCTGAAGTGTATATTGTGACAGATCAGCAAAGAATTGTAGGTTCTGGTATTGTGAGGGGATTTGATCTTGCTTCCTCATAGTAGCCATAAGGAGTTCCTTCACATGGAAAAAATGTAAGCGGAGGAGTACATTTCTGGGGACAGATGAGCAGCTTGGGTAGACAGTGAATTCTGTCGATAGTGACATCTAAGTCAGTGAGACTGGGTAGGAGGTTTTTAAATAGTGTTGCTGCATAGAGGTTTAGTTCAGATTGTTACACAGATTAGGGGATCCCCCTTATTTTTAAATTGTTTCTTCTATACCTGTCCTTCATGTCAGCTAAATTAGCTTTGAGCCATTCATTTTCTCTCTCCCTCTTATCATGAGCGTCAACCAGATCATTAATGGTTTCTGCATATTCCTCCATCTTGGATTCAATGTGATCCACTCTATTTCTCACTGCTTGTATGTCTTGGTTAAACCTGCACATATAGGTGGCCATATCTGATTGAATCATGCTCCGCGGAGACAGAAGCATGTCTTTTAGCACAGCATCCAGCACAGGCTGGTTCTGGGTGGGAAGGACTCTATGGATTCTGGCATCTCTCTTGTATCCTCCCCTGAGTCTGAGACAAGGCTCCTTGCTGTGCCCAATCCATTGCCATCCAGCCTGGGCTTAGACTTGGCAGGGCTATTGGTAGATGGGGAGGGAGGGTAGAAGCTCTGGCTAGCTGGGGAGTAGCTTTTGGGTGGGTGATTGCCTTTCTTTGAGGCATTTGCAAGCAGGGAGGCTACCTCTGGTGAACAGGCCTCGGCGCCATTCTGCTTACCTCCGTTCATGGCCATGGTGAAGAAGTCCGTGAGGCGCTGGGGTTTCCTATTGCCTCACTGCTTGTTAGGCATGCTACCGGTGGTGTCCCAGGCTGAACCGCCATGGTTTTGGGGTGTTTGATGTCCCTGATGGGGTTGCTTTTAGCCGCTGTGTCCTTGTTATGCCAGAACTCCGGGATTAAGCAACCATCTGGCTTCCGCATCAGGCCACGAGCCGATCTTGGAAGTAGACTAAACACATGCATTATACATTTCTAAAAGAAAATTTCTTGAGTACATTTATAGGAACCACTTTGTGCTTTAACAGTATTATGACCTGGTCCTGTAAAGTTTAGGAAATAAAGAAGGAATTCTATTAATACTGGTTAAATGCATTGCAAATTCCTGCATATTATATGTTTCAGATCTTTTTCCAAAGGGTTGAAGGATCAAACATTTTATACTTAACAATTTTATACAATGCAAGATATACAGTACATCCCAAATACTGCTTCCTCCTCTATTTTCAGCACTCTATCTTTTCACCTACAAGTGTTGATATCACTCGGTAGGAGCTATGATATCTACCTTCCCTAACATTTGAAAGCTCAGTCTTCTTACCATTCAGCTACAGGTGTTGATACCAGTGATTTGGAGCCTTGATGTCTTTCTTCTCTAACGTTTTAAGTTGAAAGGAGAGCTTCAGTCAGAAAAAAAGGGAATGAACTTATTGTATATGAGGTAATGATAGCCAGAAGTACCTGTTCTGAGGATTAAAGGGAAACTATTAACGTTTTGGATCAAGTTATGTACTATATATATATATATATATATATATATATATATATATATATATATATATATATACAGTAAAATAGTGAAAATCAACCAGCGCTGATCACAAATGTTAAGTACTACAAGCAGCTGAATACTGAGGATAAAATCTATCAAATCCAATATATCCAATATATTGGAAGGACCTCCAGGCCCCTGCATGTGCGTTTAGGAGAGCACATTAATAATATTAAGAAGGGATTAAAAACCCTCAATGTTTCGAAACATTTCAAAATGGTACATGCCCAAAACCCCAGGGGATTAAAATTCTGGGGAATTGAAAGAGTTAATAAACATTGGAGGGGGGGTAATTTTCTTCGCCAGCTTAGTCGCAGGGAATCCCACTGGATACATGAAACTAAGGTCCTCCTGCCGAGAGGCTTAAACGTCGAGTTTGACGTAAATTGTTTTATTTCTGATCGGTAATTTTCTATGATTGATTTATTATTAGATAATGTTTTTATGTATTTTTACTGTGTTTTGAATATATGAATTTTGTGGGCGGGTGGGATGTTCTACGAGACTGAGCAAATACGCGGGTCGTCTTATAAGCCTTGTACCTTTAATAGGGGGCTTGTCACGTCTGTACTAGCTACACTTAGTAGCATTTTATTATCTTTTAGGGTTCAATTACATTCTTTTATAATTGTACTAAATCATTCTATGGCTCCAGCATGAGAGCTGATACTTCCTTGTTTTTGTTATCTGTTGCCATAGTAATTTTGCACAGATTTTGTTTCATTGGCTGCGGCGAACAGCCGAGTCAGTTAAAAGCGGGTGTACTACGTCACGCCGTCGCCGCTGAAGAAGTCCCGCCCATCACAAGGGACGTAACGCGTACGGATCATACCACGTGACTTGTGACGTCACCCGCGCTCTGCTCGCTCTCGTGGAGTATCTTACATGCCTGCTTCCTTCGCACTGGGGTACAGTGCCTACTTTGTAAGTTGTTCTATGTTTTAATTAAACGGATTTTAAGTGAGAGACAGAGAGCACTAGATTTTGTTTATTTATTCCATGTGATCGTTGCCTGAGACTGCAAGCTGCCTGGTTCCAGTTGCCTGTCCTTATACATCTCCCAGTGCGGGAAAAGCTGTTTTAAGACCTCATTGAGGTGAGAGGCTAGTGTTACTGGTGGTGGATAGTCATTACTATATCAGTCACGTATTACTGGACATCACTTGCACATCGGGATCTTTGTCTGGAATTCTTCTGTCTCTTCATGGATATTTTATTTATGGACATTGATGTTTACTAACTATTTTTAGGGAAACTGTCAGCGCTGTACTGCCTTTTTTTATATATATACAGTGCCTTGAAAAAGTATTCATACCTCATTAAATTTTCCACATTTTGTCATGTTACAACCAAAAACATAAATGTATTTTATTGGGATTTTATGTGATAGACCAACACAAAGTGGCACATAATTGTGAAGTGGAAGGAAAATGATAACTGCTTTTCAAAATTTTTTCCAAATAAATATCTGAAAAGCTGGGCGTGCATTTGTATTCAGCCTCTCTGAGTCAATACTTTGTAGAACCACCTTTTGGTGCAATTACAGCTGCAAGTCTTTTTGGGGATGTCTCTACCAGCTTTGCACATCTAGTGAGTACATTTTTTGCCCATTCTTCTTTGCAAAATAGCTCAAGCTCTGTCAGATTGGATGGAGAGCATCTGTGAACAGAAATTTTCAAGTCTTGCCACAGATTCTCGATTGGTTTTAGGTCTGGACTTTGGCTGGGCCATTCTAACACACGAATATATTTTGATCGAAATCATTCCATTGTAGCTCTGGTTGTATGTTTAGGGTCATTGTCCTGCTGGAAGGTAAACTTTTGCTCCAGTCTCAAGTCTTTTGCAGACTCTAACAGATTTTCTTCTAAGGCTGCCCTGTATTTGGCTTCATCCATCTTCTCATCAACAGCTTCCCTGTCCCTGCTGAAGAAAAGCCTGCCCACAACATGATTCTGCAAAGACCATGTTTCACAGTAGGCAGGGCGTATTCAGGGTGATGTGCGTGTTAGTTTTCTGCCACACATAGCATTTTGCTTTTAGGCCAAAAAGTTTAATTTTGGTCTCATCTGACCAGAGCACCTTCTTCCACATGTTTGCTGTGTCCCCCACATGGCTTCTCACAAACTGCAAACAGGACCTCTTATGGCTTTCTTTCAACAATGGCTTTCTTTTTGCCACTCTTCCATAAAGGACAGATTTGTGGAGTGCATGACTAATAGTTGTCCTGTGGACGATTTTTTGTACTTTAATTGAAGCAAGTACAGTAACATTGCAATTAAATCAACTTCTGTGTCTGCTTGAAGAGGTAAGCTGCCTGTGGATTCTGCCAAGTCAGCAAACAAACTAGTTCTAAGGAGGTAGATATTGCAACTATAGCCAGCTAAGTCAAATCAGTATATGCTAACCCTGTATGATATCTTCACAAAGATGTCTATGGAAGAAAAAAAAACAAACAAACAGATATGGACATTGTCAGTGGGAATACTGCGATGTCTATGACATGTAATGCATGCCTCCAATTGTTAAACTAGACATTACTCGGCATGCGTGACCTTACCATGAAAACATATATCTTATGCTAGATCCACTTTTAAATAGCAAAATTGTGTTTTACATGATTTTACAAGCATCAAATCCGCAGACATCATTATATTCCTTCTTTAAATAAAATTATAACTGACTAACAAAGAGCATATTTTGGATTATAAATCACAATATTATCAGCAAGCACCTTGCCAGATTTCTATTTGCACTCCAGAAGAGCCAACTCTGTTTTGAATTTAAGTTAATTATGCAAATTAAGCAAGGTCCAAAATAGTCATCAAAAAGGGGCATTTCATTCAAAGTAATATATAAAAGTGTGATTGATCATAATCTTAATAATAATAAATGGACTGGATGGTAGATGATGGTAAAAATAAATTATCCCTCTCATCTATAAAAACGGATAGCATACTATATATAAAGTATGTTAATATAAAATAGAAATTGCTGTGCCTAATTAAACTGGTAAGTATACAGGCGGTTCCCGAGTTACATTCATCTGACTTACATATGACTCATACTTACAATCAGAGGGAGACAACAGGAAGTGAGAGGAAATCTACCCCTAGAAAGGGAAATTCACTCCTGTAAGTGCTATTATGGGAAAAAGGTGTCTCCACTGAAGCTTTATCACCAATCTTTGTTTCCACAACAACCCCAAATTTTCAGAGTTCACTTGTCACAGGGACAGAAAGTGAGGGGAAATCTTCTGAACAGGGGCACATACAGCAAAACAAATGTTACAGGGGTGTTAACCATTCCCTATGCTATATATCTAAAACTTAAAAATTAATGAGTTACACTTGAAAAATGGACCTGTTTCACCTTAAATACAAATTTAACTTAACCATTCACCTGCCGGCGCATAGACAAATGATGCCGGAAGGGAAATCTCCTCCCTCTGGGTGGAGGTCGTATGACGTCCGCCTGTACTCGTAGCTCCAGGGCGCCCCCAGGGTCGCACAGCGCAGCGATCGGCGATGAGGTGTGTCTATTGGGATGCAGCCCATCCCAGATGAGGGTAAAGAGCCAATAAAAATGGTTCTTTACCATGTGACCGACTGTGTCCAATCACAGCCAGGCACATGTGTTGTGCTTATTCTCACTGCTCGTGTGCACCCCTGGGGGAGTGCAGCGCTGCGATTGAGGATGAGGTGTGTCCCTCGAACACAGCACATCCCCGATCAGGTTAAAGAAACAATGAAATTGTCTCTTCACCACGTGGCCAGCTCTGTCCAATCACAGCCGGTCACAAATGTCAACAAACGCCCATCAGAGTTTACCAAGTACCTGTCACCAGCCCATCAGAGTACCCGAGTATCTGTCACCAGCCCATCTTAGTGCCTGTCACCAGCCCATCAGAGTACCTGATTACCTGTCACTAGCCCATCAGAGTACCAGAGTACCTGTCACCAGCTCATCAGAGTACTCGAGTACCTATCTCCATCCCATCAGAGTACCCAAGTACCTATCTCCAGCCCATCAAAGAAACTGAGTACCGGTCACCAGCCCTGAGTACCCAAGTACCTGCCACCAGCCCATCTGAGTACCTGTCACCGGCCCATCAGAGTACCTGTCACCAGCCCATCAGAGTACCTGAGTACCTGTCACCAGCCCATCAGAGTACCCAAGTACCTGTCACCAGTTCATCAGAGTATGCAAATAACTGCCACCAGCCCTTTAGAATGCCCGAGTACCTATCTCCAGCTCATCAGAGTACCCACATACCTGTCACCAGCTCATCAGAGTACCTGAGTACATGTCACCAGCTCATCAGAGTACCCGCGTACCTGTCACCAGCTCATCAGAGTATTCACGTACATGTGCCAAAAATATATATATAAATATACAAAATCTAAAAGTATATGGTGAGGAGCAGCTACATACGAAGTGACAACAACAAAGAAACAATGTGAGAAAAAATGTAGCGCATAAATTGTGCAAAAAGTTTTCAATCAAGAAAACAACTAAAAAATGAATATCCATGAATAGTGAACACAGCCATGATATCTCACATTGTTTCTCACATTATTCACGTACCTGTCACAAGCCCATATGAGTACCCGAGTACCAGTCTTCAGCCCATCAGAGTGCCCGAGCACCTATTTCCATCCCATCAGAGTACCCAAGCACATATCTCCAGCCCATCAGAGAACCCGAGTACCGGTCACCAGCCCAGAGTACCCAAGTACCTGTCACCAGCTCATCAGAGTACCCAAGTACCTGTTACCAGCCCATCAGAGTATCCACATACCTGTCACCAGCCAATTAGAGTACCTGAGTACCTGTCACTAGCCCATCAGAGTGCCCCAGTACCTATCTCCATCCCATCAGAGTACAGGAGTACCTATCTCCAGCCCATCAGAGAACCCGAGTACCAGGCTCCAGCCCAGAGTACCCGAGTACCTGTCACCAGCCCATCATAGTACCCGAGTACCTGCCACTAGCCCATCAGAATATCTGAGTATCTATCTCCAGCTCATGAGAGTACCCCGATTACCAGTCACCAGCCCATCAGTGTACCCGAGTACCTGTCACCAACCCATTAGAGTGCCCGAGTACCTATCTCCATCCCATCAGAGTACCCAAGTACCTATCTTCAGCCCATCAGAGAACCTGAGTACCAGTCCCCAGCCAAGAGTACCCGAGTACCGGTCACCAGCTCATCTGAGTACTCGTGTAGCTGTCACCAGCTCATCAGAGTAGCCGAGTACCTCTCATCAGCCCATCTGAGTACCAAAGTACCTGTCACCAGCCCATCTGACTACCTGAGTACCTGTCACCAGCCCATCTGAGTAACTGTCACCAGCCCATCAGAGTACCCAAGTACCTGTCACAAGCCCATCTGAGTACCCGAGTACCAGTCACCAACCCATTAGAGTGCCCAAGTACCTATCTCCATCCCATCAGAATACCCAAGTACCTATCTCCAGCCCATCAGAGAACCTGAGTACCGGTCACCAGCCCAGAGTACCCGAGTACCTGTCACCAGCTCATCAAAGTACCTGAGTACATGTCACCAGCCCATCAGAGTACCCCGGTACCTACCCTCAGCTCATCAGAATACCTGAGTACCTATTTGCAGGCCATCAGAGTACCTGAGTACCAATCTGCAGCCAATAAAAGTACCCGAGTACCTATCTCCAGCCCATCAGAGAAACCGAGTATCGGTCACCAGCCCAGAGTACCAGAGTACCTGTCACCAGCCCATCAAAGTACCCAAGTACTTGTCACCAACTCATCAGAGTACCTGAGTACATGTCACCAGCTCATCAGAGTACCCACGAACCTGTCACAAGCCCATCTGAGTACCCGAGTACCAGTCACCAACCCATCAGAGTACCCGAGTACCTATCTCCATCCCATCAGTGTACCCAAGTACCTATCTCCAGCCCATCAAAGAAACTGAGTACCGGTCACCAGCCCAGAGTACCCGAGTACCTGTCACCAGCCCATCAAAGTACCCAAGTACTTGTCACCAGCTCATCAGAGTACCTGAGTACATGTCACCAGCCCCTTTAGAGTACCCGAATACCTATCACCAGCTCATCAGAGTACCTGCGTACCTGTCACCAGCTCATCAGAGTACCCACGTACCTGTCACAAGCCCATCTGAGTACCCGAGTACCAGTCAAAAGCCCATCAGAGTACCCGAGTACCTATCACCAGCTCATCAGTGTACCCGCGTACCTGTCATCAGCTCATCAGAGTACCCACATACCTGTACAAGCCCATCTGAGTACCCGAGTACCAGTCACCAGCCCAGTGTACCCAAGTACCTGTCACCAGCCCATCAGAGTACCCAAGTACCTTTCACCAGCTCATCAGAGTACCCGAGTACCTGTTACCAGCCTATCAGAGTACCTAAGTATCTGTCACCAGCTCATCAGAGTACCCACATACCTGTCTCCAGCTCATCAGAGTTCCCGAGTACCTGTCACCAGCCCATCAGAGTATCCACGTACCTGTCACCAGCACATCAGAGTACCCGAGTACCTATCTCCATCCCATCAGAGTACCTATCTCCAGCCCATCAGAGAACCCGAGTACCGGATTCCAGCCCAGAGTCTCCGAGTAGCTGCCACCAGCCCATCAGAATACCAAAGTACCTATCTCCAGATCATCAGAGTACCCGCGTACCTGTCACCAGCTCATCAGAGTATCTGAGTACATGTCACCAGCGCATCAGAGTACCCAAGTACCTGTCACCAGCTCATCAGAGTACCCGCGTACCTGTCACCAGCTCATCAGAGTAGCCACGTACCTGTCACCAGCCCATCAGAGTACCCAAGTACCTATCTCCATCCCATCAGAGAACCCGAGTACCGTTCTCCAGCCCAGAGTACCCGAGTACCTGTCACCAACCTATCAGAGTACCCAAATACATGTCACCCGCTCATCAGAGTACCCGAGTACCTGTCACCAGCTCATTAGCATACCCGCGTACCTGTCACCAAAGTATCCACGTACCTGTCACCAGCCCATCAGAGTACCCGAGTACCTATATCCATCCCATCAGAGAACCCAAGTACCGGTCTCCAGCCTAGAGTACCCGAGTACCTGTCAACAGCCCATCAGAGTACCCAAATACCTGTCACCAGCTCATCAGAGTACCCAAGTACCTGTCACTAGCCCATCAGAGTACCCGAGTACCTGTCACCAGCTCATCAGACTACCTGAGTACCTGCTACCAGCCCATCAGGATACCCGAGTGCCTATCTCCAGCTCATCAGAGTACTTGAGTACCTGCTACCAGCCCATCAGGATACCCGAGTATCTATCTCCAGCTCATCAGAGTACCCACGTACCTGTCACCAGCCCATCAGAGTGCCAGAGTACCTATCTCTATCCCATCAGAGTACCCGAGTACCTATCTCCAGCCCATGAGAGAACCCGAGTACCGGTCTCGAGCCCAGAGTACTTGATTACCTGCCACTAGCCCATCAGATTACCCAAGTACCTGCCACTAACCCATCATAATACCTGAGTACCTATCTCCAGCTCATAAGAGTACCCACATACCTGTCACCAGCTCATCAGAGTACCTGAGTACCTGTCACCAGCTCATCAGAGTACCCACATACCTCTCACCAGCTCATCAGAGTACCTGAGTACCTGTCACCAGCCCATCAGAGTACCCGAGTACCAATGCAGCCCATCAAAGTACCCGAGTCCCTATCTGCAGCCCATCAGAATACCTAAGTACCTATCTGCAGCCCATGCCTCATAGAATATACCTTGGGGTGTTTTCTTTTCAAAATGGGGTCATTTTGTGGGTAATTCCATTGTCCTGGTGCTCCAGGACCTTCAAAAGTGTTAAAGGTTGTCAGGAAATGAGATGTGTAATTTATGCTCCTAGAACACCTGATGGTGCTTCTTGAATGCTGGGCCTCTGTGTGGCCAGGTTGTGTAAAAGTCTCACACATGCGGTATCGCCATACTGAGGAAGAGTAGCAGAATGTATTTTGGGGGGGTATTTTTTTTTTATGTAAATGCTATGCGTTAGAAATATCTTATAATTTGACAACTTTGTGTAAAAAAAAAAAAAATACAATTTCATTTTCTTTCCACGTTTTCCAAAACTTTTGGAAAAAAATGACTTGTTAAAAAGACTCAGTATGCCTCATAGAATATACTGACATATACAGCATCAAACATCTAATAATGAACAGTCCCCCTTTTTGGAAAAAAGTAATATGTGAAGCAGGGTGATAAGTAGACAGTAGTGCCAAAATCTTTAAATTGAATTTCATAGTCCATATGTAGACTTTCGGACACAGTATAGTCCCCTTCAATCCCCTGTGCAATGGACACCATATGAAACCTCCACCGGTGATAAGGAATGCCTTCTTACCAGATATACTGGACCCTAGAAAAGGCCAGTAGCACTTGTGGCTGGTTACCCTGCCAGGGCCTTTGGGTTGCAATCTGACCAAAGATCTATGGTCCTGCAGGCAAACTCTATAACATTCTATTACCGAGCCATAGACTATGATGGACGGAGGGGGTTCTGCGTCCTTATAGCTTTATAGGGCTCTGTGGGACATCCCTAAATATCGGGAGAGAGATGATTATTTTTCTACGTTTGATTGTGGCTTCAACTTAAGTGCCGCTAAAGTCCCATCCAAGGGGAACTCCTCTCTTTGAATGTAAACAAGGTGGATCCCCGTTCTGACAGGGGAGGAGAGAGACATCAGCTGTTCCTAGTGATCAGGAACAGCGATCTCTCTCTACTTCCAGTCAGTCCACTCCCCCCACAGTTAGAAATACCTCCCTAGGGACACACTTAACCCCTTGATCACCCCCTAGTGTTAACCCCTTCCCTGCGAGTCTCATTTATACAGTGATCAGTGCATTTTTTAGCTCCGATCACTGTAATAATGTCACTGGTCCCAAAAAAGTGTCAAAAGTGTCCAATCTGCCTGCCACAATGTCACAGTCCTGCTAAAAATCTCTGATCACTGCCATTATTAGTAAAATAATAATAATAATAAAAATTCTATTAATCTACCCCCTATTTTGTAGATACTATAACTTTTGTGCAAACCTATCAATATACGCTTATTGTGATTATTTATTTACCAAAAATATGTAGAAGAATACATATTGGCCTAAATTGATGAAAAAATTAGTTTTTTTTTTTTTTCATTTTTTTATTGTATATGTATTATAGCAAAAATATATTTTTTTCTTCAAAATTAAAACCGCAGAGGTGATCAAATACCACCAAAAGGAAGCTCTATTAACCGCTAGCTGACCGCCGGCTGTCTATTGACGGCCAGGCGGCGCAGCTCTCGTTGCGGGCGGGCGTCATATGACGGCCTCGCATTCCTAGGCCACCAGGGGGCGCGATCGCGCACGGCCGCCATGTCACTAGGCACCCGGTGCGTGTGCCCGGCGGCCGCGATGTCCGCCGGGCACCCGCGATTACCGGTAACACAGCAGGACCGTGGATCTGTGTGTGTAAACACACAGATCCACGGTCCTGTCAGAGGAGAGGAGACCGATGGTGTGTTCCCAGCACAGAGGAACACCGATCGGTCTCCTCCCCTAGTGAGTCCCCTCCCCCTACAGTTAGAATCACTCCCTAGCAACACAGTTAACCCCTCGATCACCACCTAGTGTTAACCCCTTCCCTGCCTGTCACATTTATACAGTAATCAATGCATTTTTATAGCACGGTTCGCTGTATAAATGTGAATGGTCCCAAATATGTGTCAAAAGTGTCCGATGTGTCCGCCGCAATATCGCAGTCACAATAAAAATCGCAGATCGCCGCCATTACTAGTAAAAAAATTTAAAAAAATAAAAATGTTATAAATCTATCCCCTATTTTGTAGACGCTATAACTTTTGCGCAAACCAATCTATATACGCCTATTGCGATTTTTTTACCAAAAATATGTACAAGAATACATATCGGCCTAAACTGAGAAAAAATTTGTTTTAAAGAAAAAAAAATTGGATATTTATTATCGCAAAAGATAAAAATTATTGTGTTTTTTTTAAAACTTCTCACTCTTCTTTTGTTTATAGCGCAAAAAATAAAAACCACAGAGGTGATCAAATACCACTAAAAGAAAGCTCTATTTGTGGAGAAAAAATGATAACAATTTCATTTGGGTACAGTGTTGTATGACCGCGCAATTGTCATTCAAAGTGCGACAGCGCTGAAAGCTGAAAAATGGCTTGGGCAGGAAGGGGGCGAAAATGCACTGTATTGAGGTGGTTAAGGTCATTAAGGGGGTAAATCCTTCCTGGGCTGAAGTGGTTAAATACTTTGCCAGACTCATAGACATCCATGACTTTTATCTAAGAGCTTTAAAGAGCTCTATTGATCTTGGCATGATGACACCATGCATACCAATAGAAAAAATAGCACCAGACCCTAGATGTCTGAGGTTTAAATAACACAAGTTCCACCTGCATACTCCCTAAGGAGCTTCTAATCATTGGCACTGAATCTGGAACATCAGATTCCAATTTCATGGATTTGAAGTGGTTGCAAATTTAGAAGTGTACTAATATGCAATTTTGGTAATATATATCATGAAAATTAATAAACCGTGTCAGTTTTTATTTATCGTTTGTTCAAGTACATCACCTTTATCTGTAGGTACTATATTTGAATAAAATGTGAAAAATCACATATTTTGAACTATTTGCAATGGGTGTACCTACTTTCTATATGACTGATATACAGCATACAGTACATATATAGATATAGATATGATTCTATCTATCTATCTATCTATCTATCTATCTATCTATCTATCTATCTATCTATCTATCTATCTATCTATCTATCTATCTATCTATCTATCTATCTATCTATATATATATATATATATATATATATATATATATATATATATATATATATCATGCCCATGCTATACTTCTACCCCACAAAATGGCTCTGAGATCTTCTATACACAGACCCTGTAAAAATTGTGGACACCATCAAACCTATATGAGCTAGTTGGACATCTTCTCTCATAACTGTCATAGCCTCCAATCTTCTGGGAAGACTTGTCATAAAGTTCTTGAGTGTCTGTGAGAATTTATGCCAATTCATTCGAAAGAACATTTATGAGATCAGGTACTGATAATGAACTCCATATTTTTTGAGTGTTGATCATGTGACCTTGACAGGTCAATTGAAAGAGCTCTTGTCCCTGCTGTTTTTTTACAATCCCCATCTATTTACATCTTCAGCTGGAAGAACAATAAGGTCCATCTATAAAGCACATTGCTGTGCTTTTAAATATATGCTTTTTCCTTTTTTATGGTAAGGCCATATCACTGTTTTTCAAAGACGTGCGCAACCTATTGGATTAGGGTGTGCACCCCAAAACTCAAACACACACGTGTGCTGGTGAACATATATATATAGACATATATACAGACACACACTTTTAAATAAATGTACACAAACATTTTGTAATGTGTTAAAACAATTTGTAATATTTGAAAATATTTTACATCTTATGGCAGAGCTGGTCAGAGGGAGAAAGTGGGGGTGAGAGAGGGGGGAGATGGGATCAGTTGGCAGTGGTTGTGGGGGGAGGGGAATGGGATCAGTGATAGTGCTGGGGGGATGGAATGAGTGGAAGTGCTGGAGGGCATGGGATCAGTGGCAGTGCTGGAGGGGGGGTGATTAGTGACAGTGCTAGGGGGTTGATGGGACCAGTGGCAGTTGTGGTGGGGGGTAATGGGATCAGTGGCAGTACTAGGGTGGGATAAGTGGCAGTGGTGGGGGGGGTGGGGATCAGTGGCAGTGCTAGGGGATTGATGGAATCAGTGGCAGTGCTGCAGGGATGGAATGATTGGAAGTGTGTAAAGGTTGTTGGGATCAGTGATGGTGGTTGTGGTGGTGGGGGGGTAATGGGATCAGTGACAGTCCTGGGGGTATGGGATGAGTGGCAAGGTTGGGGGGGATCATTGGCAGTGCTGGGGGTTGATGGGATTAGTGGGGGTTGTGGTGGGGGGATTTGTGGCAGTACTGGGGGGGATGAGTGGCATTGGAAGGGGGATCAGTAGTAATGCTGAGGGGGAGAAAGGATGAGTGGCAGTGTTGAGGGGCATGAGATCAGTGGCAGCAGTGTGGTGGTGGATGGGATTAGTGGCAGTGCTGGGGGGGGGTGAATGGGATCGGCAGCTTGTAGGTAAAAAAGCCACGCACACTAGGGTTAAACAACAGTAATACTGCTACTGCTCTCCAATACACCCACTGGGAAATGGAGAAGAATCTGTAAAAACACAAGGAAAAGAGAACGCAACTCGCCCCAGTGTAATCCAGTTTATTGGAAGCAACCAAAAAAACATAACTAAATACAGTACCATGGTTCCATAAAAACATGACAAAGGAGGCCAGGCCTCCGAAACGCATCACCGTGGCAACTGTAATATATGTCTCCTCCTGCCTGCTTGTCCCTGCGTGTCAATCTTTCAACCACGGAGTGCAGTGCTGGCTGGAACAGGTGCATGCGCAGTAGTACCTGCCTGCCGAGGACCAGTATCAGTGACTCCTGGGGAATCCAAGCTGTCAGCTAGCCTCATTGGAGGTGTTTAGTTACCCAGATCCCACAATGGCCATCGAGGAGGGATGCCATTTATCTAGACATAGGCTTATCTTTTATGGAACCATGTCAGTGTATTTAGTTATGTTTTTTGGTTACTGGATTACACGAGGGCGAGTTGCGCTTTCTTTTCCTTGCGTTATAACAAATTAAAAAAAATAGTCCACATCCCTTCTGTGCCTCTATGCTCCACTGGTCTAGGATAGTGACGTCATTAAGACCAAAGTAGGGTTCATCCATCTGCTCTGGATGTGAGGAAACCGATGGACAGTTCATCCCTGGAGCGTGGGGAGGGAGAACCGCCTGCCTGGGAAGCGGGGGATCAGGTAGATATAACACTTTCTCCTCTCCCCTGAACAAAACAAGAAATTAACCACTTTCAATGTGGGCACAGCCCCACTGCAAGGGATAATTGTTTATGTGCCCGCCATTAAAATTTAAAGCGGAACAATACTCACCTAGGATCCAGGAATGCAATGTCCCCGAGTTCCCCACCCGGACACTGACATCTTCCGGGTCTCGATCATCATTGGCTGGGCAGGGATGACGTCGCTCCCGCGCATGCATGGCTCACTGTACAGCGGTGGACAGGCAGGTAAGTAAATTTAATGAAAAAGAGGCAAGACCTGTCTCTTCTGCATTAAAATTCCTGCCTGTCTGCCCATTTTAAAACTCAGGACTAACGTTCCACTTTAAAATCTTATATGACATTTTTGTGATTGACATATATGCTAACATTGCAGCATGTTATTGCAGCAAGTGGAACTTCTGTCTCTAAGTGACTTACAACTGTAGCATTATTTTTCTCCAGACTAACTAGGATTCTTTTGCACTGTGCACTCCCAAATAGGGATGGGAAAACAGTTCAGCCCGAGCACAAGTTCGGGCCGAACTTTTGTTGTTCAGACATTCGACGAACAGCTGAACAAACGGGTTATTCGACCGTTTGTTCGCCACCCGAACTGACCACAATGCATTATGGCGCTGAACAGTGCATTGCAAGCCCTGATTGGCTGAAGCAGTGAAAGCTTCAGTCAATCAGGGCACAGAGCACTGTCAGAGTTATTATTGGACACTGTCATCATGACTTTATCCACTCATGGCTCATTCCCGCCCCACAGTTTAAAAGTATTCTTTCAATGGCAGCCACTTTAAGTGTGATTTTGGCGTGGAGAGAGATAGAACAATGCTATTAGTTAGTTAGTGTGCTATAGTGTGCTATTTTGCTTCAATTGTCAGTGTAGAATATTAGTTTAGTGTCAGTCTAGGGATAGTGTCAGTGTAATGAGGAGGACCATAATTCAGCTTTGCATAGTGTGCAGCTAGAGTAGGCACAGCTCAGATAGTTTCACTGTAGTGTAGTGAGACTGTGTCATTCATAAATACATTAGTGTAGAGTAGGGACAGCTCAGATAGTTTCAGTGCAGTGTAGTGAGACCGTGTCAATAATCTTTACATTAGTGCATAGCTAGGGCAGGGACAGTTCAGATAGCGTCAGTGTAGTGACGGTTGAACACTGTCTATTTGATTGCGTTACTGCCAGTTTAACGCCATATAGTTTTGTGCGTTACTGCCAGATTAACGCCATTTACTTCTGTGTGTATTACTGCCAGTTTAATGCCATTTACTTCTGTGTGCGTTACTGCCAGTTTAACGCCATATAGTTTTGTGTGCGTTACTGCCAGTTTAATGCCATACAGTTCTGTGTGTCACTGTACATTTGGCTATTATATTGCAGTATATTATAGTGTATCCGTTACTACCAGTTTAACGCCATATAGTTCTGCATGCATTACTGCCAGTTTAACGCCATATCATTTTGTGTGCGTTACTGCCAGTTTAACGGCATATCGTTTTGTGTGCGTTACTGCCAGTTTAACGCCATATAGTTCTGTGTGCATTACTGCCAGTTTAATGCCATATAGTTTGGTGCGTCACTGTACATTTGGTGCATTATATTGCAGTATATTATAGTGTATCCATGGAGTGTGTCTGTGTATTGTAAGTACTCAAATTAAAGTGCACCAAACACCTCTTTACATTGATTAAAGTGCATCTACATACAGATTTCAACTTCTTCTTTACATTTGCTTATAAGCACCACCCCCTCCCTCCCAATAATGTCTGGGAGGACAACAAGGAGAGGCAGATGTTCCCTTGTAAGGGGGCCAGCAACAAATGTGTCCACAGGCAAAGGTGGACAGGGTTGTCAGTCCTCAGGTAGGGCATCATTTCCTCTGTTTAATGAGTTTGCCTGTGCTATCCAGCCACAGCATTCAGAGGAGGTGGTGGACTGGCTTACTAGATCTTCCTCATCCTTCTCATCCTCTGTCACGCAAGCAGAGACAAGTGTGCAGTCCCCTGCAGTTGTCAGGGAGGATAAACCTGCCTCCTTGTCCACATCTATTCCTGACATAGCTCCAACATCAGCCATTGAGGAGTCAGCTGAGTTATTTGACCACTGCGTCAGCCACTTGCCCCTTGATAATGCCCAGCTATTACTGGATTCAGATGTTGGTTCTGAGGTTGAGGATGACAGGAACATAAGCGTAGAGAGAGGGAGGAACTCTGGTAGACAAATTGGCTTTCATGTTCCCCAAGCCGCAGCGTATTGCCAAGTTTTATCCAGTGATAATGATGAAGATGGAGGAGAAGAAGATGATGATGAGGTCACTGATGCAACTTGAGTGCCAGATAGAGCAGAGGAGGAAACTGAAGGTGAGACGGCACAACCCCAAGGAGGCCAACATCAAGAAAGAGTAGAGAGCAGCCACCCTAATCACATTCTTCAGCTGTTATCTCCTGGCCCACTCCCCAAAGCTCAGCTGTCTGGGCCTTTTTCAGCACATCTGCAGCAGATCGCACTGTTGCTATCTGCAAACTGTGTCTCAGGCACATCAAACGTGGCAAAAACACCAACCATATGCATATTATTGCAATTTTTTTGCCTTCATCAAGAGCACCTCTATAGGGTTACGGTGGGAAGGCACTCCCGACACCCAAAGAGTAATTTTTCTGCACCTGTTTGACAGGTGCATATCATTGCAATTTTTTACAGCAAGGCCAATTCTTGCTTTCATCAAGAGTATCTCTATAGAGTTACGGTGGGAAGGCGCCACCGACACCCAAAGGCCAATTTTTACGCACCCGTTACTTCTATACAAAGTCAAAATGACACCAGAATGTATCCAAAAAATCTCTAATCTTGTTCCCAGTGCACTACAGCGTGGCCTCGTCATACACACTGGCTCCCCAGCAGTTGCTAAACAAAATAAAGGCAGCTTGAAGGGAAACTGTCATTTTTTTGGCTTTATAAATGCAATTATTGCTGCAGCAGATTCTAGACATGGTACAGATCTGCCACTTTACAGGTAGACTAAGGGGACCCCTCAGGCACTATACTGGAAGGAATTTTCTTTTTTAGGCTTTCACTTTAAAAATCAAAAATCACTGCTCATTTAAAAATTACGTTTTTAACAAACTTTTTTTTTATTAATACATGTCCCCCAGGGCAGGACCCAGACCCCTATAACCATTGTATGCCCAATTACTTGCATATAAGCCTTCAAAATGGGCACTTTTGATTTTTGATGTTCGGGTCCCATTGACTTTAATGGGGTTCGTTATTCGGGTCCGAACTTTCGCGATGTTCAAAAGTTCTGGGGCAAGCCGAACAGGGGTCATTCCTACCAATTCACATAGAGGGGAGGCTGGGATCTGGGGGTCCCCTTGTTAAAGGGGGCTTCCAAATTCCGATAAGCCCCCGCCCACAGACCCCCACAACCACCGGGCAAGGGTTGTGGGGATGAGGCCCTTGTCCCCATCAACATGGGGACAAGGTGCTTTGGGGGTGACTCCAAAGCATCCCCCCATGTTGAGGGCATGTGGCCTTATACTGTTCAGGAGGGGGGGTGCTCTCTCCTCCCCCCTCTTTTCCTGTGGCCTGCCAAGTTGCGTGCTCGGATAAGGGTCTGGTATGGGTTTTGTGGGGGACCCCTACGCCATTTTTTTCACATTTTGGAGCAGGGTTCCCCTTAAATCCATACCAGACCTGAAGGCTCTGGTATGGATTTTGGGGGGACCCCTACGCCAATTTTTTTTAAAAAAATTGGCACAGGGTTTCCCTTAATATTCATACCAGACCTGAAGGGCCTGGTATGGATTTTAGGGGGACCCCCACGCAATGTTTTTAAAATTTTTGGTTTGGGGTTCCCCTTAATATTCATACCAGACCCAAAGGGCCTGGTAATGGACTGGGTGGGGAGAGGGGAGAACCCATGCCATTTTTTTCAGTGAGTTTTATCCATATTGTCGAGACCCGACAATTCATTACAGCCGCGATCAGTTTTGAATGACTTTTTTTCCGTTAGAAATGTCATTTTGCCGCGGTACTGTTCTAAACACAGGAAAACTGCGCCACTTTACAGGCATACTATAGACACCCCCCCCCCCCCAGGCATGATATTTAAAGGAATATTTCATTTTTATTGTTTAACTTTAAGCATTATTAAACACTTTTTATGACAATAACTTGCATATACAGTAAGCTTTTAAAATGAGCACTTTTGATTTTTCATGTTCGTGTCCCATAGACTTTAATGGTGTTCGTGTGTTTGTCCAATTTTTTTTCCTGTTCGCAAGTTCTGGTCTGAACCGATCCGGGGGGGTGTTCAGCTCATCCTTACTCCCAAATGTTATAGTTTAGTATAAGCAATAGATACCGTATTTATCGGCGTATAACACGCACTTTTTCCCCTTAAAATCAGGGTAAAATGGCGGGTGCGTGTTATACGCTGATCCCCTGCGATCCTGAGCTGTCAGATCTAAAAAATCGCCGACCGCGATTTAAATATGGCGCCGCCGGCGCCGAAATACACAGCGCCGGTCCTCGGCTCTTCTCGGCCACTTTCCGCTTCACTCGAGCGCCGCCCGAACCTAGCCGAATGTACTCGGCTAGGTTCGGATAGCTCCGCTCACCGTCACGCCCATCCCGAGTGGAGCCGAAAGTGAACGAGAGCCGCCGAGAAGAGCCGAGGACCGGGTCTGCGTATTTTGGCGCCAGCGGCGCCATTTTCAAATCACGGTCAGCGATTTTGAAGCTCAGCGAGCTGCAAGGCTGCACTGGGGCAAGGCTGCACTGGGGCAAGGCTGGACTGGGGCAAGGCTGAACTGGGGCAAGGCTGCAATGGACACTGGGGAAGGCTGCACTGACAAGGCTGCACTGACAAGGCTGCACTGACATGGCTGCACTGACATGGCTGCACTGACATGGCTGCACTGACATGGCTGCACTGGCAAGGCTGCACTGGGGCAAGGCTGCACTGAGAAGGCTGCAATGATGGGCATTTAAATGTAAGTTTTTTTCCCTTCAACTTCCCTCCTAAAAGTTTTTTTTTCCTCAAAATTCCCTCCTAAATTGGGGTGCGTGTTATACGCCGATAAATACGGTATATACTGGAGTATACATTTCACAATGCTAAGGTAACATAAACCCTCTCTCAAGCAACATCAGTACAAAATCCCATGTGAGTTTTGTTTCTAGGCTCCAGTAGCTTCTCCGGAATAAAGAATTTGCACAAAATTACACGTACGCAGTGGAATAGTCTACATTGTCCAGAAAAGGAAAAGGAAACACTTTCCAATATAATAGAGTTTCTACTTTTTGAAGGGGGGGGGCTATGCAACATTGTTTATTTGGGTAAGAGCATATGCATATTTTATGTTTTGATTTTGTTACAGCAATTCTGCTTTTGAGAACATAAAATGTTGGGTTGACTAAGGCACAACATCTCTAAATTATTTTGTCCAAAACCAATCCCTATTCCATCTAGGGTTGGGACTTTATTGGACAGTTTGTTCTGGTAACACGTTAAAAAATCATGGGCTTACTGACTGGATAACAAGGTGAAAACAAAGGAAGAAAAGCATAAACAAAGAAAACTAATGCAGCCACCACATCTTGAGATTTAGTAAGCTGTAATATAATACATTTTTATTGTCTGATTTAATATCACTTTAGGCTAGGTTCACACTGGTATGACAAACGCTCCGACATTGGGAGCTCATGTCGCATGATATTTGAAAAGCAATGTTTCCATATGAGAGCTGCCTTAACTGTTCCGACACAAGTCAGTCCGACTTTTAAAATGCTCCCTGCACTACTTTGGTCTGACTTTAATCCTACTTCAGCCCACTAAATATCCCTGAAGTCAGATCAAAGTCGGATTGCGGTCTAAACTGATCCGACTTTGGCATGCGACTTGTGCTCTGATGATCTTGAAGGGGAACTCCGCGCCAAATTTAAAAGAAAAATGGCATGGGTTCCCCCTCCAAGAGCATACCATGCCCTTCGGTCTGGTATGGATTTTATGGGGAACCCCTCACGCCGAAAAAACGGAGTGGGATCCCCCCAAAATCCACACCAGACCCTTACCCTAGCACGCAGCCCAGCAGGTCAGGAAAGGGGGTGGGGACGAGCGAGCACCCCCCTCTGGAACAGTACCAGGCTGCATGCCCTCAACACGGGGGGGTGGGTGCTTTGGAGCAGGGGGGCCCTGCGCCCCCCCATCCCAAAGCACCTTGCCCCCACGTTGATGAGGACAAGGCCTCTTCCCGACAACCCTGGCCGTTGGTTGTCGGAGTCTGCGGGTGGGGGGACTACTGGCATCTAGAAGCCCCCTTTAACAAGGGGGCCCCCAGATTCTGCCCCCCCCACCTTATGTGAATGAGAATGGGGTATACTCTTACCTGCATACTCCATAAGGAGCTTCTAATCATTGACACTGAATCTGGAACATCAGATTCTAATTTCATGGATTTGAAGTGGCTGCAAATTTAGAAGTGTACTAATATGCTATTTTGTTAATTTGTATCATATACAGTATATGAATTTATTTGAATAAGAACATATGCATATTTTATGTTTTTATTTTGTTACAGCAGTTCTGCTTTGAGAACTTAAAATATTAGATTTTGGTGTGAGGGCTGACTAAGGCACAACATCTCAAAATTATTATGTCCAAAACCAATCCCAATTCCCTCTAGGGTTGGGACTTTATAGGTTCCAAATACAGACATAAAAACATGTGTTAAAATCATACAATTGTACTTTATTCAATATACAAGGAGTTAAAGAGGTTATAAACCTCCAAAAAAAAAAAATCCAAAAAAGAAAAAACATGCAAGACAAAAGCATAATGAGTTAGTATGCATCACATACTAGTTTATTATGAAATATTTACCTTAGAATGATGCCTAAATTGGAGCCGGCACACCGCTGACAGGGCCGACATCTTTCTCTGAGTTATTTCCGGGTTTGCAGGCACGGATATGTGATTGACCAGAGCCGCGATGATTTCACTCCTGCGGTCACAGCATGGGCCCTGAAGAAACGGCACGAGGGGGGTGTTCCTTCAGTGCGCATGTGCCGATGATGTCGGTGGCAGTATATATAGTAAATATCTCCCGAACAGTGCAAGTTTAGCAGATATTTACAGTGCCTACAGGTAAGCCTTATTATAGGCTTACTTGTAGGTACAATTAAAGCGCAAGACTTTACTTCCTCTTTAAGAATTGGCTTGTGTGGCCTCAGGACATGCATTTATATGGGTGAGACTATCTGGCAGAAGATTATTGATGCTACATTAATGTTTCTCTCTTGGCACTATGTTTGTGGAGGAGGCATCTGCTGGAGATTGCATCAATCTGCCAAAGAAGTGGATAGTGAAATGAGTTGAAAATACAGCCACCTATTATGTGACTATATGAAGTGGACATTAATAAAATGAGTCATATATAATTGATATACTAAGTACATAAGGATGGTTTCTGTGATTATTTGTATTTAGAGGTAGGCAAAGGGATACCTTCCTGCAATCAAAGGACATTGTAGATTATCAGTCAATTTTAAAATGCAAAAAGAATCTTAACTCTTTATTTAGTAACCACATCAGCTCCGGAAGGTTATCCCCCATTCCTGACTAGGTGATTTTTTTGCGATACGGCAGTGTCGCTTTAACTGACAATTGCGCGGCCGTGCAATGCCATACCCAAATAAAATTGATGTCCTTTTTTCCCACAAATAGAAAAAAATATTTTTTTTTCTTTCTGCTATAAAACATATCCAATAAAAAAATGTATTCATCAATTTAGGTCAATATGTTTTCTGCTACATATCTTTGGTAAAAAAAATCCCAATAAGTGTATATTGATTGGTTTGTGCAAAATTTATATAGTATCTACAAACTATGGGATAGATTTATGAACTTTTTATTTTTTTTATTTTTTTTACTAGTAATGGTGGCGATCAGCAATTTTTTAGCAGGACTGCGACATTGCGGCAGACAAATCTGACACTAAGTGACACTTTTTGGGGAACAGTGACAACAATACAGTGATCAGTACTAAAAAAATGCACTGTCACTGTATAAATGACATGGGCAGGGAAGGGGTTAACAGAAAGGGCGATCAAAGGGTTATGTGTGCCCCTAGGGAATGCTTAATAACTGTGGGGGAAATGCTGACACTGGAGAAAAGCAAAGATTAGTGTTTCTGCCTAGCAGAAACAGAAGAGCTCCATTTTCCTCTCTTGCAGAATGGTGATATCCCTTGTTTACATAGGCAGACTGTTCTGCCTCTCCTTGGAATGATCGGCAGGTCCTGGCGGCCATCGAGGCTGCCAGACCCGTTGAATGGCTCCCACTGTGTCCAATCGCAGAGGAAGTGGGGCTCTGGTGGCAGGAACAAACAATGACATATAGGTACATGAATTTGCACTAAAGGGCCGCCCTGCCACAGTATATGTACGTTGGGCAGTCCTTAAGCGGTTAAATAAAGAAATAAATTGTATGATTTTAACACATTGTTTCATATATGTATCTTTCCAACCTTAGAGGAAATATGGATTGGTTATGTATATGCTTTGAGAACATGGTCCACAGTCACAACAGAAGAGCAGATGCGCCTTACAAGGACTGCAGTGTTCCAGACAGGGACTGGATAAAAATAGCCTGCCAGACATATTACAAGGCAAAAGTCTACATCATTCCATTTTTTTTACCACTTATGAAGAAACTAGAATAACAGTTATTACCTCTTGTATCCTTGACCTTCCCTCTTAGATTGTTAGCTCTAAGGAGCTGATTTCTACTGTATTAGTGTGTATTGTATTTGTACTGTCTACCCTTAAGTTGTAAAGTGCTATGTAAACTGTTGGCGCTATATAAATCCTGTATAATAATAATAATAAAACAAAAAAAAAACCTCATCTCCAGTCACAGACAACATTTTATTAACTACAGAACAAACAATTCTTTACACAGAAATTAGTTTCCAATGTAAAATACCAAATTAAAGCAATTTGTGTCCATAGACAACTCCTGTCTTCACATATCTGTGATCTTGGTGACAAGTGTTGGCTGGCACAACAGTGATTGGCAGTAATGTACTTTCCACCAGCATCACAGGCACCCACTGCTTTGACTTCACATTTTTATTCTGCAGAGAAATAGAAAGTTAGAATATTGAGACATGTCAGTCCGCAGAACCATCTCTGGGAACATCAAAAAGAACATATAGTAATTGTAAAAGAATTTGAAGAGTGGAACAGAAGTAGCATGAAATGGTCAGAGTCTGGCCAGTAACAGAACATCTGATATGTCATAATATTCCATTTTCACTATCCATAAAGTGGTTTTAAAGGCTGAAGGTTTTTTTTTTTCTTCTGTGTGCTGCTCCCCCCACAGCCCTAAAAAACTCAACTGAGCCCCTTTTGGATCCAGCAATGTCCATGAGAGACTCGGCTGTCCCAGAACTCCTTCTCCTCATTGGCTGAGACAGCAGAGGGCATCATTGGCTCCCACTGCTGTCAATCAAAGCCAGTGAGCCAATGAGGAGAGAGTTGGGGGCGGGGCTGAACTGTGGCTCTATGAGTCTTACGGATGCATAGAGCTGGACTCAGGAGCAAGTACACACCAGTTCCCCTCATAGCAAGCGGCTTGCTATTGGAGGCACTGGTTAAGGGGAGGAGCCAGGAGCACTGGTGGGGGAACCCAGAAGAGGAGCACTAAAAAAAATTACACAATGACCTTGCATCAGTGATGATGGGTAATACCTAGGGCATATTTATAAAGCAGTGAACCTGACATTCAGCAAACATTCACAGCAGTGAATAGCTGGTGAAAGTCACATTCACCACTTTTTTGATAGACCACTTTAAGTGGTAAAAAAAAAAGTGGTATTAAATCCAAAACCAAAAATGAAATATATTGCAGGTTAGCAATCACTGGGTGGCTGCATCAGTTTTCTTTTCTTTGGCATTTTCTCTCTGTTTTCACCTGGTAATCTGGCCAGTAACATACCTCCTGTATTTATGAAACACAACTCTGGAGGAATTAGCAGAGGAATCACAGCAGACAGCAGCATTGTCAGTCTGGGGGGGGGGGGGGGGGGTAGTGTTAACTGTATTGGCAGGTTTAGAACCACTAACACATTGTAAACTGATACATTCTAGTGGAGAGTTTGTGCTGTGAAAAAAACAGACTTGCTGGCTGGATCACCAGATGAAAATAGAAGAAAAATGGGTTAAAAATGGAAACTAATGCAGCCATCACATGTAAGAATTGGTAAGCTGTAATATTATAAACAGTTGCTTTGGGTTTAATACTGCTTTAAATGGAGTGTAAGGAAATCCTAATACCATATTGGGTTATGGAGCTAGAATTTGTGACTTTTATAACATTTTGTTTGTTTTCTTTTTGTTAGATTATTTAACAGCTATGAAGTGTGAAGTTAAAGAAAAAAACTGCGCTGTTTTAAACACCCCACACCAGCTGCAACTCAAAGTGAAATACGCACAAATATAAAGGCCAACCTAACATCCAGGTTATCCAAGCTGTAGGGCCCTCACATTTCATAAAAAAATTAATTAAAAAAATAAAAAAACATAAGGATCTGCGCTTAAACATATAAAATATTAAAAAAACGTGCAATTGAATAAGATCAGTCAGATCAATTTGTACGATCAAATTGTGAAACAAATCACAAAGGATGACTACAAACAAGGCACATAATAAGTGAGCATTAATGATAAATAAATGAATTCACAGTCCTTGAAATGTTTGATAAGACACCATGTGATACAATCTTCAGTGACTTCTTATAAGACAACGTGAATCCACCACCACATAGCTTGTGCAGCTGGTAAGCTTGCACTTTATCTAAGCCTGTGGCTAATTCCCAGCCAGGGCCTTTGATCTTCACAGCACCTCCGGTGACTGATAAGCCAAACATTCCTGGAGACTTGGAGTATATCCGATGGTCAGCAGCCAGCCACAAGAATGACCTACTGGTCTTGATTGAGAATAAGGGGTAGGTGAACAGAGAAGCCCAGCAACACATGTCAAATGGAGTCACAGATCTAGCAGAACATTGCAGAAAGGAGAGATACTCAATCAAGACCGGGAGGTCATTCTTGTGGCTGGCTGCTGATTGCTGGATATACTCCAAGTCTCCAGGAACGTTTGGCTTATCAGTCACTGGAGGTGCTGGGAAGATCACCCTGGCTGGGTATTAGCCACAAGCTTAGACAGCTTGTGCAGCTGGTAAGCTTGTAAACTGTGGATTCATTTATTTATCATTAATGCTCGCTTATTATGTGCCTGGGTTGTAGTCATCCTTTGTGATTTGTTTCACAATTTGATCGGACTGATTGATCTGATTGATCTTATTCAATTGCACTTTTTTTATTTTTTATATGTTTAAGCGCAGATCCTTATGTTTTTTAATTTTTTAATTTAATTTGTTATGAAATGGGGGGGCCTTACAGCTCAGATAACCTTGATGTTAGGTCGGCCTTCACACTGCATATTTGTTGCTGAATTTAGAGGACATCTTACTGTCTTTGTACAATGAGATTTTGCTATGTGTGGCCAGTTTTACACGCTTAAAAAAAATTGCAAATTCACGCTTGTTTGTCCAGATTTGGCATTTGTGGACATCATTCTTTTTGGTTCACAACAGTAACTTATTAAATAGTTCAGACATATTTTGTACAGTAAATAAAGTGTTAGTAATAGGAAGCATAATAGCTGTGTATATAAGATGTATGAATGATAGGAATATAGCCATACAATACAACCTGCACAACAGGGGAGCATTTTGCTTCTTACAATTTAGGACAATAGGAAATGTGCAGAGGATGGAAATAGAAGGATAACCAAAAGAATAGTCATGCCACAGTGAAGAAACATCATAACATATTATGCCTTTAGAGGGCACCTGTCATTCAGCATCAGGAATAATAGGGGAGGATTACCAAAGCAGACAAATATTGTTGGTCCTTTGACTGGGGAAGATTTGTTGCCTTTGGAGGCACCGGCATTGCTAGTGCTGGCTATTTCTTGGGGGGTGCCCTGGATCATGAGGCTGACAATTTTTTGGTTTTGATCGTCGCTGTAGTGCCCATGGCTTTCCAACTTTCTATAAATTGCTGCTGCATAGAGGGGGCACATGTGTATTGGATAGGGGGGGATGCTGAGGGATGAGCGGTCTGTACTTGGGGGTACTTGGAGGGGGTAGGTGATTTGGGAAGGGGAGTCTGAACTGAGGAGGTGAGTTGGGAAGGGGGGGCTGAGAGGGGGGTCTGTACTGAGGGGGGATGGGTAGGGAGGATTTAGGATTGTGAGTGGAGATCTGTACTGGGGAGGAAATGCGAGACTGTTGAGGGAAATCTGTGGGCATAGGGGGGAAAGATTTGTAGTGGGAGGAGAGGGTCATTTTTGGTTGTACTCTGTAAACTGGCCTGTGCATTACATGCTCCTGACCCTTGCACTCTGTGTTACACACTAATCTTTCTGTCTCCCTCTTTTCTTTATAATAGCTTCTCTTTAAAGTGAACTTGTTGTATTGCCCATGCAGGGCAGGCCTGCTCCTGCATATACTCATCTTCCCTTTATTCCCCTGCCAATCTGTTAGCCAGTGCTGGTGCTTAGCTGTTGGCTGCCCAGGCTCCAGCATCTTTACAGCAGTTGAGGAAAGAGTCCTCAGCATTGTGAAAGCTCCAACTATGTTCTATCTGTTGCTTATCCCTACACGAGTAAAGCTTTTTTTTTATTTATTAAAAAAATGTTTTACAAACAAAAACACAAAAACAAAATCACTACCCGTCTCTTAGGGCGGAACAAACAATCCAACAACACAACACACAAAACAAAAAACAAGAAAAAGGGAGAAGGAAAGCCCCACAGGGGGGAAGGAACACAATCATCATAATAGAGTGATTAACAAATGTTCTCTATCAAAAATTAGGATAAATACACTCTATCCACTTGGACCATATTGCTTCAAACTTTCACATAGAGTTCCTGAGATAGTAGGTATGTTTTTTTAAGAGAATATTAGTTTTCAGGCTATAAATAACACTCTTCAAACAGTAAGCTGTAAATTCTGATTGGTTAAAGATAAATCTACTTGATCAAGTAAACTGGTAAAAGGGTCAACCAACAAGTTAACACCAAAAAGCCAAAAGAGTCCCAAGAGTCCCCACCACCTTAGCCCAGTATCTTCTCAATTTAGGACAATGCCATAGAAGATGAATAAGGGACCCAGATCCACGTTCACACCTAGCACAACAAGGGTCATCTTTCAGGCCAATGTCAAATAAAAATTCAGGAGCTCTATAAACTCAATGTAAAATAAATACCTGTGTACATATATGAGAGGAAGATAAGGAAACACTCTGAAGGGATTGTAGAATACCCTCCCAGCTATCATTAGGAGTAGAGCCTATATCTCTATCCCATCAAGACCTACATAATAAAGGAAACCTCAAGAGGAATTGATCTAATAATCCATGGTAGGTGTCCAAAATGAATCCCTTAGTTGATGATGCATTAACTATAATGTTAATGAGAGGCATGGAGGAAAAAAAGAAACCGATTCTAAATTAGGCTGAACTTGAATAGTGTGCCTAAGTTGGAGTTGTTGATTGAACCACTTAGGATTCATCTCAAATTCTGCCACAAATTTTGCAAAAGATTTTAAAGTACCACTATCAAAGAGATGATCCAGGGGACTTACTTCTGCTCTTTCCCATCTCTGGAATCCCTGGGTTAAATTTAGTTAGAAAATCCCCAATATTTTTTTTGTTGAGTGTCATGTTTTGCACATTAAGAAAAGATAGTGAATGATACATGCAAAGCCCTTCGAATTGGCACCTCCAAAGTGTATTAAGGTTGGTGACCTTGACTCATAAATAAAAATGTATATTTAAGAAGAAAATGAACTTTTAAGGCGCGGTTTGACCATGCAATATTGTATACTGTACATGACAATTTAGTTTATGCATCATTATCAACAAATAAGGTTGGGGGCCTAGACAACCTTTTGGGGTAATAATTTGTATTTTGATACCATACATAACCTATTGTGGATAACCTGTTTCTTATATTTAAATTTGAACAAGTGTTACAATTTGAATACGTTGTTAGTTTTGGTGCTTTTAAAAGTCCATTTTTTGACATACTGTACATATTTCCTCAAATGACTCAAACATAGGCTTTGGGAAGACTTAGAGGACATCTCAGCTTTCCACCCTGCTAGATGTTCTAACTGGCCTGCTGTTCTGGAAGTTTTATATATAGGCAAATATTATCCTCATATTGATTCGTGATTCCAAATTGACCACTTAAGGACCAAGTCTCTTTTTGAGACTTGTATACAAGTTAAAATAATTTTTTTTTGCTAGAAAATTACTTAGAACCCCAAAACATATATTATGTATTATGTTCTCTCTGCCCCCCCCCCCCCAATAAAAGTGATCTTGCGGTGAATCCGCCACAGAGACCACCTTTATCTTAAAGAGAACCACACACCGTTGCTGAAAATACCAGGGTTATGGCAGCTATCTTCTGCCATAACAACAGTGTTTAGCGTCAAAGTACTAACGTACAGTTACGGCGATTTGCATGAAGTGGTTTAAATAACTACTGTAGTAGGGAACAGACACAAAAAATACACCGAGCATCTTTCCAAATAACTGTTCTGTTTATTTGATGCAATTGAAAATTTTTAAACACATGACTATGTAGGTATTACCATAAAAGTACAATTGTAATATTAATGCAACAAAGGGTGTGACATAGGCAGACTAATTCTAATCTGGACTCGAAAGAATGCAATGTAATCAAAAGATTTTTTTGTGCCGTGTGTACAATGAGTGCAGTGAGCAATACATAGGCAAAGCATACATAATAGAATACAATTTTATACATAATTTACAATTTCCTTAAGAAGTAATACCATGGATTAGGGTCAGATAAACCTCCTGTATCAATAGGATATTGTAAAATTTCTACTTTTATCCTTGGTGACTTCCTCCTCCAGATCAGGTCCCTAAGTATTAACCCTTACAAAGATTCTTGGGGGTATCCAGATAGAGGTATGGAGAAAATACAGCAAATGTGGCAACCAAATAAATTTAAAGTGGAGCTCCACCCAAAAGGGGAAGCTCTGCTTGTTCGCACCCTCCCCTCCTCCACTGCCACTTTTGACACTTTTTGGGGAGGAGGGGGAGTGGGTACCTGGTTTTGACAGGTACCCACTCCAACTTCATAGTAAGATTGCCGCATGTCGATCTCCATCATTTCTGGCTCCTTCTCCTTCCCCTCATTGTCTTCTGGGACACACAGATATATCTATCTATCTATCTATCTATCTATCTATCTATCTATCTATCTATCTATCTATCTATCTATCTATCTATCTATCTATCTATCTATCTACTCTGTTTCCCTGAAAAATAAGACCTAGCATTGTTGGGGATGGCTGCAATATAAGCCCTACAACCCAAATAAGCCCTACCCTGTTTCCCAGAAAATAAGCCCTACCCTGAAAATAAGACCTACAAGGACTTTAACTAGGGCTTATTTGGGGGTAGGGCTTATATTGCAGCCATCACCGACAATCACGCTAGGTCTTATTTTCGGGGAAACAGGGTATCTATCTATCTATCTATCTATCTATCTATCTATCTATCTATCTATCTATCTATCTATCTATCTATCTATCTATCTATCTATCTATCTATCTATCTAGTCTATTTTTTTATTTTTTTTTTTACCCAGAGTGGTATATGGCCATTCCTGCACAGGTAGGTAATATAATTTGTCACCTCATCTTTAAATTACCCATCTGCATAATGACAGTGACAATGATTTATGAGCTCTATGTATAATTTATTAGCTGTAAATGGAGTATCAGAATGGTCCATTAAACGGGGGATTGAGATAGAAACACAGAATTAATTTGTTTATGTGTTCCTGTTTGTAAATAAAAAAATACATTCCATCTAGTCCATGCAGTCCTGTGTTGTCTTCCTTCCAGTCCAATGTTCTTCTTTGTCACTAAGCTCCCATGCTGCCATCTTGGCCCAACATCTTGCACATGCTCAGGTCCATCACAGGTTAGTGGGGCTGGTAGAGTGTGTGTCTGCTCATGTGCTGAAACACATGAAACCCCTGCACGTGTGCATATATGCTACATGGCTCTGCCAGGTGCCATAGACTGACAATGGCCTACTGCTTTTTGTATGTGCATGGGGATTTCATGAAATTCTGCACATGTGCATACTCTTCACATGGCTCTGTCAGGTTATATAGATTCAGCAGCATGTCTGCTTGTAAGAGTCCCTGATCGGGCACCCGTTCGCACCATGCTCGCCTAGGGTTGCCTACCCAGACACTTCAGCGGCTCACAGCATAATTTTTTTTTTTAAATATACACTATAGGATTGTAACAGATCTGGGATACCTTTGGGAACACAAAAGAGAATAGTATAGCGGTGCGCATAGTGCCCCCTAACCCTCCTGTCAGGCCCTATTCTGAGCTACATTTCTCTAAATTTCTCTAAATAACGTGTCTGGGTTTCAGGCAGACTGAAACCCAGGCACATGATTCAAAACCGGACTGTCCAGGTGAATCCTGGACAGGTGGCAACTCTATGCTCACCCCACTATAGCAGTCTCCCTGACCGTCAATGATTTGGTACATTTACACATGTTATGCCAACCTTTCACCCAGTCTAAGTCTCCTTCCTCCAGGTGAAGATCCTGCTCCCACTGGGATCTATATTTCAATGTGGGCTTCTCGTCCACTGATTCTAACATTTTATAAACTCCCGAAATGAGGCCTTTTTGACAAGGGGATGTGTGGCATAAGCCCTCAAAGAATGCCGCGTACACACGGGCGGACTTTTCGACCGGACTGGTCAGACGGACTTTCCGACTGACTTTCGACGGACTTTTGACGGACTTCCGACAGACTTTTGAACGAATGGATTTGCCTACACACAATCACACCAAAGTCCGACGGATTCGTACGTGATGACATACGACCAAACTAAAATAAGGAAGTTGATAGCCGGTAGCTAATAGCTGCCCTAGCATGGGTTTTCGTCTGTCAGACTAGCATACAGACAAGCGGATTTTTCGACCGGACTCGAGTCCGTCGGACAAATTTGAAACATGTTCCAAATCTAAAGTCCGTCAGATTTTTGACCGAAAAAGTCCGCTGCAGGTCCGATGGAGCCCACACACGGTCGGATTGTCCGCCACATTCGACTTGTCAGACCAGTCGGGTCGAAAAGTCCGCCCGTGTGTACACGGCATTAGAATCAGATGTGAGTCCAGCGTAGTGCTGTTGAAAAAAATTACGGATTTGTAGAAAGTGGTAATATTCTTCCTCCGGGATATGATAACGAGTTTGTAAATATGAAAACGTGGCAAATTTCGAGTCCGATAAAAAGTCATCCAACGTGGTCAAATTTTGTTCAACCCAGACTTCATTCAAATTATTTTAAGAGTGAAATGCACATACAGCTGTATGTGGAAGTTTTTTTACCTGCCAAAGGATTTTTATTTTTTATCAACCCAGTTCTGACATTTACACAGCTCTGCCACACATCACAGCCCTGTCTGTCAGGGCATAAGTCTAATGCCGCGTACACATGGTCGGACTTTACGGCAGACTTTGCCCGGCGGACTTTTCGACGGACTTTACGACGGACTTTCTGAATGAACGGACTTGCCTACACACAATCCACCAAAGTCCGTCAAATTCATACGTGATGACGTACGACCGGACTAAAACAAGGAAGTTCATAGCCAGTAGCCAATAGCTGCCCTAGCGTGGCTTTTTGTCCGTCGAACTAGCATACAGACGAGCGGACTTTTCGACCGGACTCGAGCTCGACGGATAGATTTAAAACATGTTTCAAATCTAAGTCCGTCCAACTTTTGAGCAAACAAAGTCCGCTGGAGCCCACACACGATCGAATTGTCAGACGAAATCCCATCCGCCGGGCAAAGTCTGCCGTAAAGTCTGACCGTGTGTACGCGGCATTAGCAGTGCAGGTACTCCCACTGCAGCCAATGACATTACATTGCTGCTTATATAACAAAACTATATAGGGCAGTAGCACAACTGGTGGCCCCAGGTAATAAGGGAGCATAGCAGCTTCCTGTAAAGCGGAGGGTCAGATACAAATATATCAATTGCTGCTGCAGTATATGAAAAAAGAGTCTAGATCAATGCAAGGCAAGGTATGACCTTTACAAAGAGGCATTTGTCTTTTTTTATCAGAAGTTCAGATGACCACCAAAATTGTTTAGTTCTCTGGTTTCATTCTACAAGCCCAAAACAAAAAAAATATTTAGTTTATGGGTTTTGGGTCAATAGACTGTAAGCCTCTTCAAAGGTCATTGACTGGTGTGATTTGTTCTTTTTGTTTTACAAAGCACTAGGGAATTTACTGGCACTGGCATGTAAATTAGTAAAATACAATACACTTAGATATGCTTTTGAATCCTAAGATCAGTATTGTACACCTGCTGTCTGATCCAGTGATACACAGATAAATCTCTACTAATTTGTTTGCGCAATATGAATCGCCCACATGCTTAACACAAAAACAATAGCATGCAAGGCGTCATGTGCAAATACAAGATTTCTTCCACAGTAACATTTATTATTTTTATAATAGTTATTGAGCTGCATCAAATACAAGCACAGGATACCAATCATTTTAATTTATTTGATTTAAAATTTAAAATAAAGTTTTGATTTTTTTCTTTTCTATTCAGAGACAGTCGCTTAGCCGTGATTTAGTAATTTGCGTGCAGATGATTTAAATGATTCAAAATGGAGAATTTCTTAAATCAGTTTCAATGAAAAGTAATAATCTGAACTTTCAAAGAAACAGATAAGTCGTGTACATATCATATGCTGATGCCATAGCTTTATTGAATCAAACCACATTCAGAGTTATTGAAAATAGTTTGACATTTAAGCAGTTTTTATTGAAATTGTGTAGTTCAAAGAAATAAGCCGTGATGGAGTTTTACCATCATCCATTTTATTAATCCCATAAAAATGAAAGATATAAAAACCATAACCCATATCACTGCTTTTTTTCATCTCTCAACAGTAGATAGAAAATGAAAAAGCATACATTTTCCCTTATTTTTTATTATTTTTTCATTCTTTCATATCATTTTCTAGTTGCAATAATTTTTAAGATATATACAAATGGCAAAACAGTCACATATCACTCCAGCTCTTAGAATGATAGACTGTGGCCATTGTTTAGCTGAAATGGAACAATTGTGTTGATATCTGCAATAAATGCTGTAACATTAAAGAGATGAAATAAAGAGTAAATAATGAACATGCAAAATGTATATACCCATGATACAGGTTTTGTAGTGCACATGTAATTTTCATAGGCATGTAAAGGAAGCATCAAGACAAATGCATACAAGAATTATAAAGGGAATTTAAAATGTAATTGATTTATATTGTACTTCTATTTTCTTTTTAACTGAAGAAAACAATCATCTGGAAAGAGGTTATTTGAAGTGACATATTATTTATCTATGAACTTTTCTTCCTTTTCTCCTTTAACAAAGTGCTTAGTTTTGGGGAAAAAAGTGTAAACAGGGACTGCATCATTATTTTAATCACTTATAACACTATTTAGAAATAGTTCAATAATAATTCATCAGCTGTACATGGTTTTTCAATTAGTCAACATTTAAACAAGCAGAAATATACAGCAGAAATATACAGTACTGTGCAAAAGCTTTAGGCAGGTGTGAAAAAATGCTGTAAATGTTTTGGCTGTAGCAGGAGGCAAAATGCAACGCAATACTGACTGTCTGTAGGTAACATTGAAGCATAGTGGAGGCTCCTTGCAAGCTTGGGGTTGCATTCCTGTATATAGAGTTGGAGGTTTGGTCAGGATCAATGATGTCCTCAATGCTGAGAAATACAGGCAGATATTTATCCATCATGACATACCATCAGGGAGGTGTGTGATTCACAGAATATCTGTGCTTAGTTCTTTAAGATGTTTGGAACAACCTACCTGCTGTTCCTTCAAAAATTGTGTGCAAGTGTACCTAGAAGAATTGATGCTAGTTTGAAGCCAAAGAGTAGTCACCAGGGGCGGACTGACCATTCGGTCACTCGGTCGCCGACCGAGGGCCCGCCGTCAGGAGGGGCCCCATGAGTGGCTCAGTCAGCAGCAGAAAAAAGCCGCCCGCCGCACCGCACGAAAACCCCGTCCTCCTGTCCTGGATTATTACTGCTCCCAGCGCCGCTGCCGAGCAGGGCTCGGCTTAGGCTGAGAGAGGCTCTGTCAGCAGGGAGGGGCGGGACAGGGAGCTCCACTGACGCTCTGACCCTGCCCTGCCACGCCCCTCCCCATGTAGTCTGAGTCTGTATCTAATTAGAGCGTCTCTCCTGCACTTTTGAGAGCTCCGCTCTGGACCACAAAAAGCCCCCCCCCTTAACATCGAAAGCTCCGCCCCCTACCACAGAAAGCTCCGCCCCCTATCGCCGAAAGCCCCGCCCCCTACCGCCGAAAGCCCCGCCCCCGGACCTCTGAGAGCGGGAGGTAGGTCCTTCTGCCTACCGTATATACCTGGACTGTAGACCCCTTTTTTTTGCTAAACCATCCCTGGAAATGTAGTTTACCCCCCTGTAAAGCTATGCATTGCTGAAAGTTTAAAATTTAAACTTTTGGTTACTTCCTGTAGTCGCATTCGCAGTCTCTGGTTACTTCCTGTAGTCGCATTCGCAGTCTCTGGTTACTTCCTGTAGTCGCATTCACAGTCTGGTTATTTCCTGTAGTCGCATCCCCAGTCTCTGATTATTTCCTATAGTCGCATTCGCAGTCTGGTTATTTCCTGTAGTCGCATTCGCAGTCTCTGGTTATTTCCTGTAGTCGCATTCGCAGTCTGGTTACTTCCTGTAGTCGCATTCGCAGTCTCTGGTTATTTCCTGTAGTCGCATTCGCAGTCTGGTTATTTCCTGTAGTCGCATTCGCAGTCTGGTTATTTCCTGTAGTCGCATTCGCAGTCTCTGGTTATTTCCTGTAGTCGCATTCGCAGTCTGGTTACTTCCTGTAGTCGCATTCGCAGTCTCTGGTTATCTCCTGTAGTCGCATTCGCAGTCTGGTTATTTCCTGTAGTCGCATTCGCAGTCTCTGGTTATTTCCTGTAGTCGCATCCCCAGTCTCTGATTATTTCCTATAGTCGCATTCACAGTCTCTGGTTACTTCCTTTAGTCGCATTCACAGTCTGGTCATCTCCTATAGTCGCATTCGCAGTCCTGTAGTTGCATTCGCAGTCTCTGGTTATCTCCTGTAGTCGAATTCGCAGTCTGGTTATTTCCTGTAGTCGCATTCACAGTCTGGTCATCTCCTATAGTCGCATTCGCAGTCCTGTAGTCGCATTCGCAGTCTCTGGTTACTTCCTGTAGTCGCATTCGCAGTCTGGTTATTTCCTGTAGTCGCATCCCCAGTCTCTGATTATTTCCTATAGTCGCATTCGCAGTCTGGTTATTTCCTGTAGTCGCATTCGCAGTCTCTGGTTATTTCCTGTAGTCGCATTCGCAGTCTGGTTACTTCCTGTAGTCACATTCGCAGTCTCTGGTTATTTCCTGTAGTCGCATTCGCAGTCTGGTTATTTCCTGTAGTCGCATTCGCAGTCTGGTTATTTCCTGTAGTCGCATTCGCAGTCTCTGGTTAGTTCCTGTAGTTGCATTCGCAGTCTGGTTATTTCCTGTAGTCGCATTCGCAGTCTCTGGTTATTTCCTGTAGTCACATTCGCAGTCTGGTTACTTCCTGTAGTCGCATTCGCAGTCTCTGGTTATCTCCTGTAGTCGCATTCGCAGTCTGGTTATTTCCTGTAGTCGCATTCGCAGTCTCTGGTTATTTCCTGTAGTCGCATCCCCAGTCTCTGATTATTTCCTATAGTCGCATTCACAGTCTCTGGTTACTTCCTTTAGTCGCATTCACAGTCTGGTCATCTCCTATAGTCGCATTCGCAGTCCTGTAGTTGCATTCGCAGTCTCTGGTTATCTCCTGTAGTCGAATTCGCAGTCTGGTTATTTCCTGTAGTCGCATTCACAGTCTGGTCATCTCCTATAGTCGCATTCGCAGTCCTGTAGTTGCATTCGCAGTCTCTGGTTATCTCCTATAGTCGCATTCGCAGTCTGGTTACTTCCTGTAGTCGCATTCGCAGTCTGGTTATTTCCTGTAGTCGCATTCGCAGTCTCTGGTTAGTTCCTGTAGTCGCATTCGCAGTCTGGTTATTTCCTGTAGTCGCATTCGCAGTCTGGTCATCTCCTATAGGCGCATTCGAAGTCTGGTCATCTCCTATAGTCGCATTCGCAGTCTGGTTATTTCCTGTAGTCGCATTCGCAGTCTCTGGTTATCTCCTGTAGTCGCATTCGCAGTCTCTGGTTATCTCCTGTAGTCGCATTCGCAGTCTCTGGTTATTTCCTGTAGTCGCATTCGCAGTCTCTGGTTATTTCCTGTAGTCGCATTCGCAGTCTCTGGTTATCTCCTGTAGTCGCATTCGCAGTCTGGTTATTTCCTGTAGTTGCATTCGCAGTCCTGTAGTTGCATTCGCAGTCTGGTTATTTCCTGTAGTTGCATTCGCAGTCCTGTAGTCGCATTCGCAGTCTCTGGTTACTTCCTTTAGTCGCATTCACAGTCTGGTTATCTCCTATAGTCGCATTTGCAGTCTGGTTATTTCCTGTAGTTGCATTCGCAGTCCTGTAGTCGCATTCGCAGTCTCTGGTTACTTCCTTTAGTCGCATTCACAGTCTGGTTATCTCCTATAGTCGCATTTGCAGTCCTGTAGTTGCATTCGCAGTCTGGTTATCTCCTGTAGTTGCATTCGCAGTCTCTGGTTATTTCCTGTAGTCGCATTCGCAGTCTGGTTACTTCCTGTAGTCTCATTCGCAGTCTCTGGTTACTTCCTTTAGTCGCATTCACAGTCTGGTCATCTCCTATAGTCGCATTTGCAGTCCTGTAGTTGCATTCGCAGTCTGGTTATCTCCTGTAGTCGCATTCGCAGTCTGGTTATTTCCTGTAGTCGCATTCACAGTCTGGTCATCTCCTATGGTCGCATTCACAGTCCTGTAGTTGCATTCACATTCTCTGGTTATCTCCTGTAGTCGCATTCGCAGTCTGGTTATTTCCTGTAGTCGCATCCCCAGTCTCTGGTTATCTCCTGTAGTCGCTTTCGCAGTCCGGTTATTTCCTGTAGTCGCATTCACAGTCTCTGGTTACTTCCTGTAGTCGCATTCGCAGTCTCTTTTTATCTTCTGTAGTCATTTATGATATCTATGGCTATGCATATTTATTGAATCCATATTGAGCACTATATTTGATTGGCTGTTTGCTTCTGCTTAGGCCTGGCACACACGCACAATCGCACATGATGATGACTTCATCATTATGTGCGTGATTGTGATTGTGCGTGTGTGCCAAGCAGAAGCAGCCAATCAAATATAGTGCTCAATATGGATTCAATAAATAGTGGGAAGATTTTTCCTTCCATTGGTGGTCAGTGGGAAGAATGTTCCTTACATTGGTGATCAGTGGGAAGAATGTTCCTTACATTGGTGGTCAGTGAGAAGAATGTTCCTTACATTGGTGGTCAGTGGGAAGAATGTTCCTTACATTGGTGGTCAGTGGGAAGAATGTTCCTTACATTGGTGGTCAGTGGGAAGAATGTTCCTTACATTGGTGATCAGTGGGAAGAATGTTCCTTACATTGGTGATCAGTGAGAAGAATGATCCTTACATTGGTGGTCATTGGGAAGGAGGAGGAGGACACACCTAAGGAGCTCTCTGTGAGAACCAGCCTTTTTTCAAGCCTGGGCCTTGCCTGTTAGCTTGGCCCAGGAATAATGCCTGATCCTGGGGGAGGCCCAGGGAGAGATCCCCCTGATGACACGGGGCCTAGTGAGGAGGAGGAGGAGGTGGAGGATCTGACTGTGGGTCCAGGCCCTGGTGAGAATGTGGATGTCTACAGACAGAAGATTATTGATTGCTTTCGAGCAATTGGAAGGGCTGAGGAGAAACTGAAATGTTTAAAAGCTGAACATAAAAACTTCAGGACCAAGTATTTCCAGGCCTGGAGTAAGAATCGTTTGGCCATGAAGCCAGAGTTACAGCAAATGGAAGAGGAGGTAAAGAAACAATCTTTATTTTTGGAGAAATTAAAAGATAAAAGTGGAGCTTTTGCGGAAAAGTTTAAAAATGACAGAAGATTTGCCAGCCAGACATCGGTGAGTTCTGTGGAACAGCAGCCGCAGGTAACAGACAACCTGGCTTCATCTGCCTCTGCACCTCTCCCCCCATGTCAGGCTGGGGAATCGCCAGCAGCAACCAGCCAGGGGGTTGAGAATGAACATGGCACCCTAAAGTTCATCCAACAGATGGAGTCACCCCTAAGGGCAGACAGGTCTGTTGGTGAAGTCCCAGAGGATGAGCAGAGGGGTTACAGACCGGCAGAGCCAGCACTGGTGGAGAAATCCCAGTGCACCATGCTACCTCCTTCCAACATGTCTGCCCCACCGGCTGTGGTGGATGGTGTCCCGGCTGTGGTGGATGGTGTCCCGGCTGTGGTGGATGGTGTCCCGGCTGTGGTGGATGGTGTCCCGGCTGTGGTGGATGGTGTCCCGGCTGTGGTGGATGGTGTCCCGGCTGTGGTGGATGGTGTCCCGGCTGTGGTGGATGGTGTCCTGGCTGTAGTGGATGGTGTCCCGGCTGAGGAACAGGAAGGGAAGAAGCTCTGCAAACCGCTGCCTGTTGGAGTCTCTGCTGTGGAGAAACCTTCTGCAGACATGGAGGGAAAACCCCTGGCAGAGGTGTTATTAGCTCACCAGAGCAATGTGGATGGATCTACATCATACACCCCGGACATGGATTTTGCTGCTACTGCTGAGACCTGTAGTTCTACAAGCAAGATGGCTGCCAGCTCTAAAGAGCCTGTTTCACCTTCACCTGGGCTGATTGATGCAGGTGGGGGAGGGGATCAGCATAGTGCAGCATGTGAAGTGGAGACAGCCATGGAAGTCTCCTGCAATGATTCACCTGTTGCTGTATTGGAACAACCTTCACTCTGCTCTGCTGATAGTCCTGTCCTGATGGAGGAGAAGAGTCTGCCTGGAGGTGATGTGTGTATGGGGACAGCAGTGAGTGAGGACACAGCAGGAACTATGAATGTGACAGAAAATAATGACAGCAATATTACTGATAAAGCAAAGGATGTGTTGGTGGTGGTGGTGAAGGGGTTAATGTGGCTGCTATAGGTAAAAATGACATTTCTTCTGCTCAGCAGGGGAAAGATTCTTCAGGTGTGCAATCCAATCTCAAATCTGTGCAATCGTTATCTGCCAAAGTTGTTTTAGATGTTTCTAATCGCACAGATGGATCCTCTGCAAGGAAGAATATGGGGAGTTATGCATCTGTTCTGGGGAGTCGCAACAAGGAGGGTGGAGGGAATTTTGTAAATACTAGTCACAATTTGGGGAGGCTTGGTGGTGGGATGGTTGGTGGGTACAGGAGAAGGAATGTGGTTCAGTTAAGGTGGGAGGGGGAGGGGACCCCACCAGTAAGGGGGAGGGTGGCTGAGTTGGTTTTAGAAATGGGGTTTAAAGCCTTGGATATATTTGCTTTGATTTGCCCAGTGGGGAGTTATGAATTTGATTTGTCCTTTGTAAAGCCTGAGGGTCTGGATTTATTTTGGGAGAGGTATAGGAGGTGCAAGGGCCTTCCGCAGTGGAGTGGTTTGGTGCCAAAGGTGATTTCCAGGCAGCCTCTGATAAAGTCGGTGATGATCCTGGTGCGTAACGAATCCATACCAGAGGCTGATTTGATAGTATGGCTACGCCGATATGGTGAGGTCCTCGCTCCACTGCGGAAGGTCCTGGATGAACATGGGATATGGACAGGGGCCTGGACAGTGTCACTAAAATTGGGCATGCTGGGCAATGTAGTTCAACACCTTCCCTGTTCAGCTTTTCTGGGGAGGGATAGGCTGACTATTTTTTACCAGGGTCAGCCTAAGGTCTGTAATAAATGTGGAGACAAAGGCCATTTTGCATCCACCTGTACCCGTAAGAAATGCTCACTATGCCAGGATTTGGGCCATTTGGCCAAAGATTGTACCGAAATTCGGTGCAATTTGTGCCAGAAGCTCGGTCATCCTTATAGCCAGTGCCCGGAGGCATTACATAACTTGCCAGGATTGGCGGCTGAGCTACAGAGGCTTGATAAAGAGGATGAGGCCGCTAAAACTGTTATTGTCCCTCCTGTTTCTGTTACATCTGTTCCAGATTCTGTTTCCCCTAGTGATGTGGTCCCTGAGTCTGTCCCTCCTGTGTCTGTTACATCTGTTGTTTTGGATTCTGTTTCCCCCAGTAATGTGGTCCCTGAGTCTGTCCCCCATGTGGTGGTCCCTAATCCTTCTGTACGTAGATCCTCCAGACTGGCAGAAGCTGCTGGGGGGGCAGGTTTGGCGGATCTTCCATCTCAGCCTCCAGTCCCTGTCCCTCGGCAGCGTAAACGTGGTCAGGGGCCTGTGAGGGTGTTGGATGGGGGAGGGGTTGAGGGAAAGGTGTCCATATCCCATGTCTCACCCTCTGTTGAGGGGGATTCGGATGATGAGGGGTGGGAGAAGTTTAGGAGGAAGAAAAAGAATAAGAGGAAGACAAGTAAAGTGGTCATTTCTTCCTCAGGGTCGGACCCAGGAGGGGTTCCTCTTGGTAATACTTTTTCAGTTTTGTCGGGTGATGAGATGTCTGATATATCTTTCTCTTTATCATCCATGGATGAGGGGGAGTCACGTAGTCTTAAGAGAGCTGTTTCGGGTGATGAGAGTGTGACAAAGGTTAAGAAACGACTACCCCAATCATCCTGATGGCAGTTCCCACTCCGATAAAGGTGGCGACCATTAATGTCGCCAGCATTAAATCTGCAAGAGCTCGTGATATTGCCTTATTTTTGCTCAGCGAGTTTGATGCCGAGATTTTATTTTTGCAAGAGACCTGGCTCAATACTTTGGCCGATGTCCATCTAGCAAAACGGGAGTGGAGATGCGGTCCCTCCTTTTGGTCTCTTGCGGCTGAGCCCTGCAGCGGAGTTGCGGTCCTTTTTAAAACCGATATGGTAACGTGCCGGCGGGTAATTGAGGTAGAAATGGGGAGATGCATGGTCTTAGACGTCTCTGTTGGGGGGCAGGACCTGCGCCTGATCAATATCTATGGACCGCAGTCAAAATGGGGCAGGAAATGCCTCCTCACAGAGATCAAGCCCTTCCTTTTTACGTCCCAGCAGGTTGTCTTTGGAGGTGATTTTAACACCATAATTAGGCCTGAAGACAGGAGAGGCTCCATAGACAGGCTGGGTTATGATAGCGTTTTTCTTAGAGATATGGTGAGACAAGCAGGCCTGGTAGATGTGCATATTAAGCACTGCCCTGGCAGCACAGGATTCACATTTCAGAGAGGGAATAGTCAGAGTAGGATAGATAGGTTTTTTTTAAAGGAGAACTCTGCTTTCTCGGCTCCTGAGTTGAGGGCGGTGGAGTTCTCTGACCACTGTATGCTGTCTGTGACTCTGAATGCCTCGGACACTCCACCCAGGGGAAGGGGTACCTGGAAACTGAATTCGACTCTCCTGGAAGATGTAGAGGTAAGACAATCCTTTGAGGATTTTTTTCAGGCACAGGTTTCTATTCTGGACTTTTGCAGCAGTAAGTCAGAGTGGTGGGAGCTTGTGAAACAAAGGGCAATTGGACTTTTCAAGGCCGTAAGTAAGAAGAAGCAGCTTGGTATGTACATTGCCTACCAGCATTTGCGGAGGAAGCTTGATCGTCTTGTCTCGTATAGAGGAGATCCAGGGGAGATCTCTGAGGTGAAGTTTCTTCTTAGGAAGTGTCAATACGACCGGCATGCCTCCTTGGTTCTGGAGAGGGATTATGGAAAATATCACTCGCCTGATCCTTACCAGAACTGTAAGCAAGGCATAGCAGTTAAGACGGTCATAGGCCTGAGGGATAGTACGGGTTCCCTGGTGAAGTCCAGATCAGGGATCCTGGAGATCTTCAGATCATATTACGCAGACCTTCTGGGAAGAAAGGACCTTTGTCGGGACAGGATGGAAAGCTTTCTGGATTCTACTCCAGGATTGGGAAATGGTACATTGCCTTTGATGGATTTGACAGAACCAATTTCAGTGGATGAGGTAGTTCATGCTATAGAGAAGCTGGCTACCAAAAAATCGCCTGGGCCAGATGGGTTGACAGCTGAATTCTACAAGTGTTTTAAGTCCATTCTGGCTCCCTTTTTAGCAGAGGTTTATAACAGCTGTCTAGAAGAGGGTTCGCTCCCTCCCTCCATGAGGCAATCCGCTGTGATTCTTCTGTCAAAAGGTAAGGACCCCTCAATGATTGAGAACTGGCGCCCCATCAGTCTTCTCAATGTTGATAGAAAGATCCTGGCGAAGATTCTTTTTTGGCGCTTGTCGTCAGTAGCAGGCGATTTGTTGTCCAGTCATCAGCACTGCTCGGTCCAAGGTAGAAGTACCTTTTCAGCGGTTTTAGCTGTCCGGGAGGCTTTGGAACGATGCAGGGCTGCTGGATGGAGAAAGTACTTGCTGGCATTGGATCAGGCGAAGGCTTTTGATAGAGTCAATCACGAGTACCTGTATTTGCTACTTGGTAGATACGGCCTGCAGGGGAGGTTTATAGATTGGCTGAAGACATTATATAGAGGGGCTGAGAGCTTCCCACTGGTTAATGGTTGGGTTGGACGGCCTTTTGAGGTTGGCTCTGGTGTGCGCCAGGGATGTCCTCTGAGCCCCCTGTTATATGTATTCGCAATCGACCCCTTCATAAGAAGGCTAGAGAGTGGATCTTTGTGCGGGGTGCCTTTGGGCATTGCTGGTGTGCCGCCTCTGAAGGTCGTGGCCTATGCCGATGATGTGTCTGTTATTGTCTCTGGGACAGAGGAGGCGCAGGAGGTGGTCTCTATGATAGAGCAGTACACGGAGGCTTCTGGTTCTAAAGTCAACCATGAAAAGAGTGAAGTTTTCTGGATGGGTGAGGAGGGTGAAAGCTTCGAACTTCCGGATGCCTTCCCAGAGCCCCAGCAGGAAATTAAAGTGTTGGGCATCCAATTTGGTCCTGGTGACTATGGTCATCGAAATTGGGAAAGCAGGTTGGTGTGTGCCAATGCCAAAGTAGCAAGCTGGAAGAAATGGAAGCTTTCCTTGAGGGAGAGGGTTGACTTGATCAAAACGTACCTGGTCCCAATCTTTTTATATGTCAGCTTCGTCTGTATCTTGCCAGCATCTCTCTATGCAAGGGTGTACAGCTGTTTTTTCCAACTGTTATGGGGAAGTAGGCTGAACCTGATCAAACGCAATGTAACTTACCTGTCTAGGCGGGAGGGTGGCCTAGGAATGGTCAACCCAATAGTTTTCTTTTCTCTGCTCTTTTTAAAGTACAATCTTGGTAACATGCTAGCAGAGAACCCGCCGGGATGGGTGGGCATTTTTCAATCTTGTTTTAGGCCTTTTCTGCGATGCTGGGAAGATGGCGGGCCAGTGAAAAGTCTGAGAGTCCGACATGGCAAGCTCCCGGCTTATGTTGCCCCGTGTCTGAAAATACTTCGGCAGTGGCAGGTGACAGTGGAGGATATCAAGTCCCTCCCCAGGAAGCTTCTGGAGAAGAGGATTTTGAGCTCTGCTTTCAGTGTGTCACTGGCCTTAAGGGATTGCCCAGGCTCTGTAATGAGGGAGGGGTTGCGTTTAATCAATTTAGAAAGAATCCCCTTGAAGTTTAGGGATCAAGCCTGGCTCGCTTTCCATGGAAGGCTCTATGTCAGAGGGAACTTGAAGCATCGCCCTGTGGATGATCGGGATTGTCCTAGAGCGGAGTGTGTTGGTAAAGTGGAGTCTATGGACCACTTTTTGCTGCAGTGTCCCTTTAACATAGAGGTGTATAAAAGGGTGGGGAGGGCTCTAGGCATCCCCTTTTTCTATCGCATGAGTTATGCGGAGTGGGTGTACGGGGCATTCCCGACTCGCTGGGATTTTGATTTGGATACACTGTTTTTAGTTAGTATTGTTGTCCGTTACTTCACATGGAATGCACGGTGCCAGATTACCCTGCGGAAAAAAGTCCTCTCTGTTGAGGTGGTGGTGCACGATATTCTGGGTGAGGTTGGGAAAATTCGGGGTCTTGAGAAAGGCAGGGAGCCTCGGGCGGTCTGGAAAAGGGCGTGGAGGAATATCAGACCTGCCTTTGGTGAACTGCCCATCTCTGGGTGAGGAGCTCTTTTCTTTTTCTGTTTCTTTCACTCCCTTAGCTTTTGTTGGTTAGTAGCTTCTTTTTGAAGACGGGCTGCATGCATAATGGGTGCGGGTTTGTTTCTTGACCTCATAGTTTAGATGTCTGATGTATTGGTGTGAGTTATAGTGAGATTATCCCCAATAATGACATGTTCATGATGAGTTCTGTTTTTGCTGTAAAGTCATTTTTTGTTTGAGAGCAGATTTGCTATATTTATTTTCATTTATGTAAATATGTATATATTTATGTATATTATAGTGATTTTATGCTTATTGATTGCAAGACTTTTAATAAAGAAAAATTGGGAAGAATGTTCCTTACATTGGTGGTCAGTGAGAAGAATGCTCCTTACATTGGTTATCAGTGGGAAGAATGCCCCTTACATTGGTGGTCAGTGGGAAGAATGATCCTTACATTGATGGTCAGTGGGAAGAATGTTCCTTACATTGGTGGTCAGTGGGAAGAATGTTCTTTACATTGGTGGTCAGTGGGAAGAATGTTCCTTACATTGGTGGTCAGTGGGAAGAATGTTCCTTACATTGGTGGTCAGTGGGAAGAATGTTCTTTACATTGGTGGTCAGTGGGAGGAATGTTCTTTACATTGGTGGTCAGTGGGAAGAATGTTCCTTACATTGGTGATCAGTGGGAAGAATGTTCTTTACATTGGTGGTCAGTGGGAAGAATGTTCTTTACATTGGTGGTCAGTGGGAAGAATGTTCCTTACATTGGTGATCAGTGGGAAGAATGTTCCTTACATTGGTGATCAGTGGGAAGAATGTTCTTTACATTGGTGATTAGTGGGAAGAATGCTCCTTACATTGGTGATCAGTGGGAAGAATGTTCCTTACATTGGTGGTCAGTGGGAAGAATGTTCTTTACATTGGAGGTCAGTGAAAATTATATAAAGTAAATAATAATAATTAAAAAAAAATGTAAAGCACCCCCATTATCCCCGCACATGCTCTATATTAAAAGCTTTATGTAGGATGAGCACATGTATGTAAACATGTGTCTATAGACGCAAATGCTGGACATGGGAGCGCACCTGAAAGGTAACCCCCCCCCCTTTCCCAGGAGAGCGCTTCTCCTAGGGAGTTATCTGATGTGGGGAGGAGCCGCGAGAGCCACCCCCAGAAGACCTGGTTCGGGGCCACTCTGTGCAAAACGAGCTGCACAGTGGAGGGAAGTATGATATGTTTGTTATTTTAAAAAAAAAAAGAGCCTTTACAATCACTTTAATTTTGGAAATGTACCGTTGTTGCACTTTCTTTAATGTAATTCTGTGACGAACGCATGTAGTGTGGGCAGTGCAAAATGTAGGTGGGAATTTGTGTGGGTGTGGCTTGAGTGTGGGTGGGAACACATGAGCGGGGACAGGGGGCCCCAGGATCTCCTATTGCCCGGGGGCCCCATGAGTTGTCAGTCCGCCCCTGGTAGTCACACCAAATATTGATTTATTAAGTGTTCTTGCATAGCAAGACCACTTACTGTTATTAGTGGGAATGCTTTAGCAGTCCCACTATTGTTATTCGATTTTATTAGTGGGAATGCTTTAGCAGTCCCACTATTGTTATTCGATTTTATTTATTTTTAATTTTATTCCGTACGTTTTTCGGTAATGCGTAACTTCTGCATACTTTCAGCTATTAAAACCATTCAACTATCAAAATGTTCGTCTCTTTTAGCTGAGGTGTGCTCTTTTTCAACTTTTTTTCTACCATTTATACTTTTTAAAATATTAAGCTTTTTATCACTTTTTTTTAACATTGAAGTCAATGGGAGCATGCTTGAAATCCTTAAATTTTTCTTCCGCTCCCAAAAGTTTCAGCTCCTTCATACTTTCACCTAGAGACACCAAACAAACTTTAAAATGTTCACAAAATATTCAGCTATCTGGCTATAGCTTTTCAATTTGATATCTTTTACAGTTTTTGAGAAAAAGCTTTTTGTTTAGAGGTCATTTCAGGAAATTTTAGCCATTAATCAGTGTACTGTGTGTGTTTTGTTGCCATGGTTACCAAAGCTTCTGTTATACACAGAGGGGGGGGAGGTGGCTGGAGCATCTCAGCTTTAACTAGAAAATGCATTTCCTGGGGAAAATGCGTGGGAATGCTGAATTGCTAAAACGGCCCCCAGCAAAATTGCCCCATCATATTGCCATCAAAACTGTCCCATCATATTGCCACCATCAAAACTGCCCCATCAGAATTGCCCCATCAAAACTGCACCATCATATTGCCACCATCAAAACTGCCCCATCAAAAAATATTTTTTTTTTTCAAAAATATTTTTTTTTCAAAAATAATTTTTTTTTCAATTTTTTTTTTTTTCAAAAATGATTTTTTTTTTCAAAAATAATTTTTTTTTCAAAAATATTTTTTTTTTTCAAAAATGATTTTTTTTTTTTTTCAAAAATAATTTTTTTTTTTTTCAAAAATAATTTTTTTTTTCAAAAATATATTTTTTTTTTTTCAAAAATATTTTTTTTTTTTCAAAAATATATTTTTTTTTCCAAAAATAATTGCTGAATAGCTAAATTGCTAAAATGACCGCCATCAAAACTGCCCCATCAGAATTGCCACCAACAAAACTGCCCCATCATATTCCTCTATTATAATCAGTACATGGTGTGTCTGTCCCCTCCCCCCGGGCTCTGTAATTAAAGCTGAGATACTCCAGCCACCTCCCCCCCGTCTGTGTATAACAGAAGCTTTGGTAACCATGGCAACAAAACACACACAGTACACTCTGATTAATGGCTAAAATTTCCTGAAATGACCTCTAAACAAAAAGCTTTTTCTCAAAAACTGTAAAAGATATCAAATTGAAAAGCTATAGCCAGATAGCTGAATATTTTGTGAACATTTTAAAGTTTGTTTGGTGTCTCTAGGTGAAAGTATGAAGGAGCTGAAACTTTTGGGAGCGGAAGAAAAATTTAAGCATTTCAAGCATGCTCCCATTGACTTCAATGTTAAAAAAAGTGATAAAAAGCTTAATATTTTAAAAAGTATAAATGGTAGAAAAAAAGTTGAAAAAGAGCACACCTCAGCTAAAAGAGACGAACATTTTGATAGTTGAATGGTTTTAATAGCTGAAAGTATACAGAAGTTACGCATTACCGAAAAATGTACGGAATAAAATTAAAAATAAACTAGAAAATGCATTTCCTGGGGAAAATGCGTGGGAATGCTGAATTGCTAAAACGGCCCCCAGCAAAATTGCCCCCATCATATTGCCATCAAAACTGTCCCATCATATTGCCACCATCAAAACTGCCCCATCAGAATTGCCCCATCAAAACTGCACCATCATATTGCCACCATCAAAACTGCCCCATCAAAAAATATTTTTTTTTTTCAAAAATATTTTTTTTTTTTCAAAAATTATATTTTTTTCAAAAAATTTTTTTTTCAAAAATTTTTTTTTTTTAAATATTTTTTTTTTTCAAAAATATTTTTTTTTTCAAAAATAATTTTTTTTTTCAAAAATATTTTTTTTTTTTTTCAAAAATAATTTTTTTTTTTTCAAAAATAATTTTTTTTTTTTTCAAAAATAATTTTTTTTTTTTTCAGAAATATATATTTTTTTTCAAAAATATATATTTTTTTTCAAAAATAATTGCTGAATAGCTAAATTGCTAAAATGACCGCCATCAAAACTGCCCCATCAGAATTGCCACCATCAAAACTGCCCCATCATATTCCTCTATTATAATCAGTACATGGTGTGTCTGTCCCCTCCCCCCGGGCTCTGTAATTAAAGCTGAGATGCTCCAGCCACCTCCCCCCCTCTGTGTATAACAGAAGCTTTGGTAACCATGGCAACAAAACACACACAGTGCACTCTGATTAACCACCTCAATACAGTGCATTTTCGCCCCCTTCCTGCCCAAGCCATTTTTCAGCTTTCAGCGCTGTCGCACTTTGAATGACAATTGCGCGGTCATACAACACTGTACCCAAATGAAATTGTTATCATATTTTCCCCACAAATAGAGCTTTCTTTTAGTGGTATTTGATCACCTCTGCGGTTTTTATTTTTTGCGCTATAAACAAAAGAATAGTGAGAAGTTTTTAAAAAAACACAATAATTTTTATCTTTTGCGATAATAAATATCCAATTTTTTTTTCTTTAAAACAATTTTTTTCTCAGTTTAGGCCGATATGTATTCTTGTACATATTTTTGGTAAAAAAAAATCGCAATAAGCGTATATAGATTGGTTTGCGCAAAAGTTATAGCGTCTACAAAATAGGGGATAGATTTATAACATTTTTATTTTTTTTTATTTTTTTACTAGTAATGGCGGCGATCTGCGATTTTTATTGTGACTGCGATATTGCGGCGGACACATCGGACACTTTTGACACATATTTGGGACCATTCACATTTATACAGCGAACCGTGCTATAAAAATGCATTGATTACTGTATAAATATGACAGGCAGGGAAGGGGTTAACACTAGGTGGTGATCGAGGGGTTAACTGTGTTGCTAGGGAGTGATTCTAACTGTAGGGGGAGGGGACTCACTAGGGGAGGAGACCGATCGGTGTTCCGCTGTGCTGGGAACACACCATCGGTCTCCTCTCCTCTGACAGGACCGTGGATCTGTGTGTTTACACACACAGATCCACGGTCCTGCTGTGTTACCGGTAATCGCGGGTGCCCGGCGGACATCGCGGCCGCCGGGCACGCGCACCGGGTGCCTAGTGACACGGCGGGCGCGCGCGCGCCCCCTGGTGGCCTAGGAATGCGAGGCCGTCATATGACGCCCGCCCGCAACGAGAGCTGCGCCGCCTGGCCGTCAATAGACAGCCGGCGGTCAGCTAGCGGTTAATGGCTAAAATTTCCTGAAATGACCTCTAAACAAAAAGCTTTTTCTCAAAAACTGTAAAAGATATCAAACTGAAAAGCTATAGCCAGATAGCTGAATATTTTGTGAACATTTCAAAGTTTGTTTGGTGTCTCTAGGTGAAAGTATGAAGGAGCTGAAACTTTTGGGAGCGGAAGAAAAATTTAAGGATTTCAAGCATGCTCCCATTGACTTCAATGTTAAAAAAAAGTGATAAAAAGCTTAATATTTTAAAAAGTATAAATGGTAGAAAAAAAGTTGAAAAAGAGCACACCTCAGCTAAAAGAGACGAACATTTTGATAGTTGAATGGTTTTAATAGCTGAAAGTATGCAGAAGTTACGCATTACCGAAAAACGTACGGAATAAAATTAAAATTAAAAATAAATAAAATCGAATAACAATAGTGGGACTGCTAAAGCATTCCCACTAATTACAGAGCCCGGGGGGAGGGGACAGACACACCATGTACTGATTATAATAGAGGAATATGATGGGGCAGTTTTGATGGTGGCAATTCTGATGGGGCAGTTTTGATGGCGGTCATTTTAGCAATTTAGCTATTCAGCAATTATTTTTGAAAAAAAATATATATTTTTGAAAAAAAATATATATTTTTGAAAAAAAAAAAAATTATTTTTGAAAAAAAAAAAATTATTTTTGAAAAAAAAAAAATTATTTTTGAAAAAAAAAAATATTTTTGAAAAAAAAAATATTTTTGAAAAAAAAAAATATTTTTTGATGGGGCAGTTTTGATGGTGGCAATATGATGGTGCAGTTTTGATGGGGCAATTCTGATGGGACAGTTTTGATGGCAATATGATGGGGGCAATTTTGCTGGGGGCCGTTTTAGCAATTCAGCATTCCCACGCATTTTCCCCAGGAAATGCATTTTCTAGTCTCACATATATATTATTCTTATTATTATAGCCAAATTTACCACCCTAACTCCTCCCACAGTTTTTACACTACATAGACAAGTAATATACCGAAACGTGCGGATTGTTCCCGAATGGTGTGCTATTACTTTGTGGAACGTTTCGCCGAATGGTTCACGAAATATCGTCGTTTTTGCGGCGAAAATGGTCCCATAGGAATGAATGGGGAAGCTAGAGTGGGAGATGACAAAAGCTGGAAAATCAGAACATGATTTCTAAACTGCCGCCACTCCCTCATTTTCAAGCCCACCTACACAAATCTTATATCAAAACGTTCAGCTATCCCTGCTGCCACTAAACATGTCCACGGCTAAGCCATAGTCCTGATAGTTTTCACAATATGACCATTTGTTTGCAACTCATGCCGTCCATTGACATTCATTGAAACTACACTCTAGCCCCTTCAAATTTGAAGGGCAATTTCTAAACTGCGACCGTGCCTTCAATTTTAATATTTCAGAGACATACTATGTATCAAAATCTAGGTCTGGGTCTTGTGATTCTCACAATATAAAGATCTTCGCTGTAGGATGTATAGTTTTTAAAATACGGCCATTTGTTTAGAGGTCATTTCAGGAAATTTTAGCCATTAATCAGAGTGTACTGTTAGTGTTTTGTTTTGTTGCCATGGTTACCAAAGCTTCTGTTATACACAGGGGGGGAGGTGGCTGGAGCATCTCAGCTGATTACAGAGCCCGGGGGAGGGGACAGACACACCATGTACTGATTTATAATAGAGGAATATGATGGGGCAGTTTTGATGGGGTAATTCTGATGGGGCAGTTTTGATGAAGTAGTATTTGGGAAGCATAAACAGGGCATGAGCGTTGCTAGGAAACAGTGGTTGTAAACACAAGATGCTGAGACACCCCAAATGCATGTGACTTCATCTGCTAGACTTGATAATGCTTGTAGACTCCTCCCACAGTTTTTACACTACAGAGACAAATAATATACCGAAATGAGCGGATTGTTCCCGATTGGTGTGCTATTACTTTGTGGAACGTTTCGCCGAATTGTCCACGAAATGTCGTTTTTGCGGCGAAATTGGTCCCATAGGAATGAATGGCGAAATGTTCAATACTAGAGTGGGAGGTGACAAAAGCTGACAACCCCATGATCAGCCAAAACATTATGACCACCCCATGATCAGCCAAAACATTATGACCGCCCCATGTAAAAAAAAAATATTTTTGAAAAAAAAATAATAATTTTTGAAAAAAAAATAATTTTTGAAAAAAATAAATAATTTTTGAAAAAAATTAAAATAAAATCATTTTTGAAAAAAAAAATATTTTTGAAAAAAAAATTATTTTTGAAAAAAAAAAAATATTTTTGAAAAAAAAAATCATTTTTGAAAAAAAAAATCATTTTTGAAAAAAAAAATCATTTTTGAAAAAAAAAATCATTTTTGAAAAAAATAAATTCATTTTTGAAAAAAAAAACATTTTTGAAAAAAAAAATCATTTTTGAAAAAAAAAAAAATTTTGGAAAAAAAAAATCATTTTTGAAAAAAAATATATTTTTGAAAAAAAAATCATTTTTGAAAAAAAAAAATCATTTTTGAAAAAAATGTTTGTGCTCTTTCAGCTAATGATGAGACTTCAACTTTTTTACTACTATTTATACTTTTTAAAATATTAAGCTTTTTAACACTTTTCACGGTTACTCAAGCCACTCCACCCCACCCAGTTACTCCGCCCACTCCAGTTGTAGAGGCAAGAACACTTTCACAATTTCCCCAGAAATTGTACCTTTTCTAGTTTTAGATTGTTCTTCTGTTCGCTTATTGCGCATTTCTCACTTTACAGAATTTCTTCTCACCTAAAAACAAAAAAGACAAAATCTGTGCTAGTTTACAACGTCTATTGTGTAGCAGCTAGCACAATACCTTGACACCATATATTTTAAAATTAGGAACCCTTCAAAGTGCAGTGAATACAAAAAAGTACAAAATCAATTACAACCAACATGTGGAAAGTTGGAAATTACCTGGTCAAAATACATCTGGATATACTCAGTGTGTTATAACGCAGTGAACAATAATCAATGCGCACTATATATGTGTGCTTCTAGTCACGACATAGATAAAACATTAATTCATTCATTTATCAAATGGTCCTAAGCACATTCTGTAAATATAATGCTAAACATTCCAGTGCAACAGTTATTATTGTGCAATAAAACAAATAGAAACAAAAATGAAAGTCCATGTGAAAAATTCCAGGCAAGGAACTGGGGTGTAAGTCACCACACATGCGTGGTGAATGGGTTGCGATTGGCAGGCGGTAGCATCCACCGAAAGCAATAGGGGCCTTAATTCTTGCTGTGGCATGTGTACACCATCTTAGATGTGGGCATTATCGTATTAGCAACAACATAATGCTGCTTTTATTTCTGAAGTAGAGCAAGTGCAATTTTATTTAACCACTTCAGCTCCGGAAGGTTTTATCCCCTTGCTGACCAGGCCATTTTTTGCAATATGGCGTTGCTTTAACTGACAATAACCATCATGCGACGCTGTACCGAAATAAAACTGATCTCCTTTTTTTCCCACAAATAGAGCTTTCTTATGTTGGTATTTGGTCATCTATGCGATTTTTATTTTTTGCGCTATACAACTATTAAGAAAAAAAAACAATTTTGAAAAAAAAAACAATATTTTTTACTTTCTGCTATAAAACATGCCCAATAAAAAAATTTAAAAAATCAAATTTAATTTAATTTCAACTTCATCAATTTAGGCCAATATGTATTCTGCTACATATTTTTAGTAAAAAAAAATCCCAATAAGCGTATATTGATTGGTTTGTGCAAAAGTTATAGCTTCTACAAACTATGGAATAGATTTATGGACTTTTTATTTTATTTTACTTTTTTACTAGTAATGGCGGCAATCAGCTATTTTTAGTGGGACTGCGACATTGCGGCAGACAAATCTGACACTAAGTGACACTTTTTGGGGACCAGTGACACCAATACAGTGAACAGTGCTAAAAAAAATCCACTGTCACTGTATAAATGACACTGACAGGGAAGGGGTTAACATCAGGGGCAATCCAAGGGTTAAGTGTGCTCCTAGGGTATGCTTTCTAACTGTGGGGGAATACTGTGACTGGGGGGAAACAGATATCCATGTTTTTGCTTAGCAGAAACACAAGATCTCCATTTTCCTCTCTCACAGAACCGTTCCGTCTCTCCTCTGTACTAAGGCCACCAGACCCGCTGATTGGCTCCCGCTGTGTCCAATCACAGCGGCAGTATGGCTCCGGCAGCACTCGTGTGCACCCCAGAGCCGACAGCAGCAATCACATACAGGTACGTGATTTTGCGCTTAAGAGCCACCCTGCCACAGTAAATGTACATGAGAAGGTCCTTAAGTGGTTAATAAATCTATTTTAACCATTACTGCACTATAGGAAGCTTATGTATTCTTTGCATGTATGATATGGATGCTCAAACTATTGTAAATAATCGGCTCTTGGGGAGTAATCTGGAAGTAGCTAATGTGGAGGATATGACTATTACCTGCTGTCACATATGGGTGCATTTGAATGAGGTCAGGCCAAAAAGTCATCTTAATGCAAAATGGTTTCTGACCACTCTATAATTTGAACGTCATATCCTTCTGGTAAGCCTCCTCTTCACATAGGGGTGGTGCCCACCGGTGGGGCCCCACATAGTATTATCAGGATGCATATTTCATTAATTTTTCACAAGGACTTTCATTTTTTTTCTATTTGTTTTTGTTTACAAACTTTTTATTAGAAAGTTGCAAAAAGTGGTACATAAGAATTACCACTTTGAAATATCATCATTACGTCTTAGTGCAAGAAATTATCAGGAATTGTAAAACATGACCAAGATAGTCTAGTCAATGACAGTGTACAGTTATCAATATTAAATTATGAACATTAATGCTGATAACACACATATTTCAAAATAGTAAACTAAAAAGATATCAACATCAACATAGCAATATATAGGCAGCTTGGAACAGGTACAGTTCCTTGAAAACGTATTCATACCTCATACAATTTTTCTACATTTTGTGATGTTACAACCAAAAACATACATGTATTTTATTGGAATTTTATGTGATAGACCAACACAAAGTGGCACATAATTGTGAAGTGGAAGGAAAATGATAAATGGTTTTCAAAATCTTTTACAAATAAATATGTGAAAAGTGTGGCGTACATTTGTATTTGGCCCCCCTGAGTCAATACTGCAGCTGTAAGTCTTTTTGGATATGTCTCTACCAGCTTTGCACATCTAGAGAGTGACATTTTTGCCCATTCTTCTTTGCAAAATAGCTTAAGCTCTGCCAGATTGGATAGAGAGCAATTTTTCAGGTTTTGCCACAGATTCTCAATTGGATTTAGATCTGGACTTTGACTGGGCGATTCTGACACATGAATATGCTTTGATCTAAACCATTCCATTGTAGCTCTGGCTGTATGTTTAGGGTCGTCCTGCTGGAAGGTAAATCTCTGCCCCAGTCTTAAGTCCTTTGCAGACTTTTAACAGGTTTTCTTAATGCTGCGTACACGCGACCGGTTTTGCCGTCAGAATAAACTCCAAAGGTTTCTCCGACGGAACTTCGATGGAATTCCATTCAAGCGGTCTTGCCTACACACGATCAAACCAAAGTCCGACCAAAGCCCGGCCGTCCAGAACGTGGTGACGTACAGCATGTACGACGGGACTAGAAAAAGGAAGTTCAATAGCCAGTAGCCAATAGCTTCCGTCTCGTACTTGCTTAAGAGTATGCATCATTTTTGGTCCATCAGAACAGCATACAGACGAGCAGTTTTCCTGTCTGAAATATTTAGAACATGTTCTATTTCTAGGTCCGTCAGAATATTTGAAAAAAAAAAAAGTCCGATGAGGCCTACACACGATCGGAATAGACAATGGAAAGACTCCGTCGGACTTTTTCTGTCGGACATTCCGCTTGTGTGTACGCAGCTTTAGATTGCCCTGTATTTGGCTCCATCCATCTTCCCATCAAATTTGACCAACTTTCCTGTCCCTGCTGAAAAAAAGCATCCCACAACATGATGCTGTCATTACCTTGTTTCACGGTGGGGATGGTGTGCTCAGGGTGATGTGCAGTGTAAATTTTCCGCCACACATAGCTTTTTGCTTTTAGGTCAAAAAGTTCAATTTTGGTCTCATCTGAGCACCTTCTGCCACATGTTTGCTGTGTCCCCTCCCCCAAATGGCTTCTCGCAAACTGGACTTCTTATGGCTTTCTTTCAACAATGGCTTTCTTCTTGCCACTCTTCCACAAAGGCCAGATTTGTGGAGTGTGTGACTAATAGTGGTCCTGTGGACAGATTCCCTCACCTGAGCTGTGGATCTCTGCAGCTCCTGCAGAGTTACCATGTGCCTCTTGGCTGCTTTTCTGATTAATGCTCTACTTGCCCGGCCTATCAGTTTAGGTGGACGGCCATGTCTTGGTAGGTTTGCAGTTGTGCCATACTCTTTCCATTTTCCGATTATGGATTGAACAATGCTCCGTGAGATTTTCAAAGCTTGGGATATATTTTTATAACCTAACCCTGTTTTAAACCACAACTTTATCCCTGACCTGTCTGGTGTTTTCCTTGGCCTTCATGATGCTGTTTGTTCACTAAGGTTCTCTAATAAACATCTGAGGGCTTCACAGAACAGCTGTATTAATACTGAGAATAAATTACACACTGGAGGACTCTATTTACTAATTAGATGACTTCTGAAGGCAATTGGTTCCACTAGACTTTAGTCAGGGGTATCAGAGTGAAGGGGGCTGAATACAAATGCATGCCACACTTTTCACATGTTTATTTGTAAACATTTTTTAAAACCATTTATCATATTCCTTCTACTTCACAATTATGTGCCACTTTGTGTTGGTCTATCACATAAAATCCCAATAAAATACATTTACGTTTTTGGTTGTAACATGACAAAATGTGGAAAATTTCAAGGGCTGTGAATATTTTTTCAAGGCACTGTAGAATGAATCATTCAAAAAAAGTGCAATGATCCAACCAGGGAGACCATTTATTCTCAGGGCATAGTGTGGTAAAGTGTATGAAAAAGTTTTTCTACCCTACTAATGGAGTCTGTGATGGGAGTCACTTTGGGCAGGGGGCTTGTTTAACCCAGCTTACCTTAGAGAGGTCGGGAAACTCCTTTTCCAGCTCATATGGCACCTCCTATGTGTAATTAACCCTGTGTCTTTTAGGGGCACAGGGTGACCGAGAACCCCAGTCGGGTCTGCACTAACCAGACTCACCATACAACCACACCAGACTCAGCATTTCAATTTACCTATGTTATCCTGGATTCTATATGTGTTTTTTCTGTTGAAAGAATGAAGGGGCTCTTTTTTTGGGACAGTAATATTCCTGAACAATATCCCTCAAGAAATATATGAAGATAAATTCCACTTTTTGTCTCCGACCATTGCTAGAAAATTTGAGCTGGGGTGGGGGTTGTTATTTGTTTGTTAAGTGCCTGTATCCCATTGTTCTATTGTTTCTGTCTGCCTTGGGAGAAAAGTATTATGGATGTATACGTGTATGTCGAGGGGAGGGGAAATTTCTCCACCAGTCCCTCATAAAGACTGTATACTCCTGGAAATTTGAATACACCGTGTGTTTCTTGTTACTGGAGGAGGTAAAGTTTACCCCACCCTGTGTCATTATGCAAAGAAGAGGGGATTGTCCCCTGAGTGTATATCTCTTTGTACCTGTGTTTCAATAAACAGTCTTATGCTTCTCTTCACCCTACACTGATGTCTCGACAAGTGATTGGGTGGGCTAAGGGATCTTTGCTGGTACTGGACAAGGGAAGCTTATACTGTGAATATACTCCTCATGAGTACGGGGGTCTGTCAGATAGTCTATCTGGAGTTTAACTTGGGAGGGTGGTATTGAATGGGTTTTCTAATGCAGAGCGACTACCCAATGGATAGCAACGCAGATTGTGTGCATTAGTCTTAACCGTATAGTGATAATGTCTGTGATTGGAGCAAAGAATAAACAGTGTGTTGGGGTAAGAGAGAGCCGAGCACCAGTTAGTTTAGAAACAAAGGTGTCCATATCAGAGTCACTTGTGGGCACTGCCAGAAAAGATGGAGAAACGTACCAGAGGAATAACATCCCCTGAAACATAGGGGGGGCACTATGGGTAAAATAGTGTATATTAATACCTAAAGGGAACTTGTTTCAAGACACTAACACATTTTTATATCCTAAGCAAGCAGTAAAAGAGCTTTAAAACAAGCCCTCACATATTTATGTAGCCATATGCACTGTGGAAAAAATAATCTTTAAAGGTCATATTAGAAACATGATTTTTGAAAATCAAATCTCTTGATGTTCAAGGTTAACATTTTAGAGATCTTCAAACAAAGGACATACAGTAAGGGAGTTGGGCACTGCCAGGGGACATGTACCAATACAAAAAACGTAAAAAAAAATACAATTTGACTGGAGGAGCTACTTTAATGAGACCTAAAGGGCAACTAAAAAATGCATTACCCCCACCCCCAGCTATTCTACAACACATTACCTTTATATCTCTTTATAGGTTCATTCACTTCTATTCTCTTCATAGATGACATGATTAAATTATTTCAATCAATTTAATTTCTCAATTATTTGTCGTCAATTACGGTAGCTGCCATGAAGCTATGATTATGACACTTCATGTAACATAATCTTATCCTACCACCCACTATGATATCTATTTTCATTTAGCTTTATAAGAGTTACTTTCCTGAATGATTACACCTTTTTCTACTATACTATTGTACATGCTCTGTTAATGGAATGTCTATTCCTATTATATATTATTGTACATGCTCTGTTAATGAAATTTTGTTGATAATTATAAAATTCAATAAAATATTTGAAACGGAAAAAATGCACAATTCCTTTAAATAACAAGCTTGGGGATAAAAGTGGCATTAAAACTTAAAAGTAAACATTTATTATATTGCAGCATACCAATTATTAAATGTGATGGCTGCATTGGTTTTCTTTTTAAGGCTTTCTTCTACTTTTTTTTGGTGATCCATCCAGTTAGGGCTCATGTACACAGGGCGGTTGGAAACCTTTTCTGAAGGCTGGAAACCGACGGTGAAAAATGTCTGTTTTACAGCTTTTACATACCATATGTTTGCAAGGTTAGCAGCGGTTTTGAGCATTTGAGGTTAAAAGTGTTTTTTTAAAGATAACCTCAGGAGACCTTTCCACATGCCCACAAATGCCTATAAATGCAAATGCGCATAAACATGGTTTGCCGCAGTTACAAGCATTTGGCGTTTGAAATGCCGGTACACTACAGTCCTGAATGCAAATTTTCTGCTTTAAAAAAATGCCTGTAACCTAAACTGCATCTAAACTACTATAAACCACTAAGTGTACATGTACACATAAGATAACATAGAGAAGAGTTCAGGGGCTGCTGAAAAAAAATGCCCAACTGCTCCTAAACTTTAGTTTAGCAGCTGTATTGTACACAAGGCCTAAATCTAATTTTTCTAAAGAATAAGCTCTCCAGCAGAATATATTGGTTACAGAGATGAGACAAACAATTTAACACTGGTAGGGGTGCTTACAATGATTAGCTTTTATTTATTTATGCACAACCTTTATCCCACAGGATCAAAAAAAAAAAAACGTTGGCAGTAAATGCTTATAAAGTATTAGCTGGCATTTTAAAGTATTAGCTGGCATTTGACTTCAGTTTGTTAATATATTTAAATCTGCTAGTAAATCTACCACTCCCCTCCCCTAGACTGGCAATGCTGTTGTCTGCTGTGCCCCTGTACTCATTCATTCAGAGTGGGAGCACTCTAATACAGGAGGTGTGTTACTGGCCAGATCACCAGGTGAAAACAGAGGGAACAAAGCCTAAGAAAAAAAAGCTAATGCAGACACCACATCTAATAATTTTAATACCACTTGAACTCTTCCGGTGAAACCCTCTTATGACTCATTCCCCCCTCCCTTCCTGGCAAACTCTCATAAGAGTGAGAGAGAGAGAGCTGTGCATGATGTCATAAGCCTAGGCTTTTTACCTGACAAGAAACAGGAAATGGTCTGTATAAGGTATAATTTACTGGCAGAAAAAAAAATGTTTTACTATCCAAAGTCAAAACAACAAGGGCAGAAGATTTAATAGATGGAAAGATGAAAAAATGACTGAAGTTCCGCTTTAAGTTCCACACTACCATTTTATTTTAAGTGACCCTGGTGTGTTCTACCACCTATCCAGTGTTATGATCTCTATCATGTTCTTCAGCATTTAACATTTTTGGTGAGTGTTGAATGCTTGTGTCCTTGTTTCATCCACCAATCCTATGTCTTTACAAGCAGAAACACTATTGACACTATTTTGGGAACATTCACATTTATACAGCGATCAGTACTATAAAAATGGACTGATTACTGTATAAATGTCACTGGCAGGTAAGGGGTTAACACCAGGGGCGATCAAAGGATTAAATGTTACCTAGGGAGTGATTCAAACTGTAGGGGGAGGGGACTCACAAGAGAAGGAGACTGATCAGTGTTCCTCTGTACTGGGAAGGCATGATCGGTCTCCTCTCCCCTGACAGGACGTGGATCTGTGTGTTTACACACACAGATCTACGTCCCAGTGCCTGATATCCTCCTTATCAACCCATGATATCATTGGTTGTTAGAATGCTAGTGGCTGACCCACATTGTGCCCAAAGTTGTAAAGCTGGTCCACTTGCTGGCTTGTTAACAATTTTTGGCAATTTGTGGCAATTTTTAGACATTTAGCCAAGACATCCCGGAAGGTCCCAGAAGGCACCCCAGGGTTGAAAAAGGCTAAAAAAAAAATAACTGAAGACAGGGTAGCACATATTAGGAATGTATGCAGTATTTATCCATTCTGATATTTTACAAAGAAAATAAGTTACTCCTCAAATATTTCTGCTTTATGGTGAGTCCTACATTTGATATGCTGATGGTAATCATTCAAAATAATAATAGAAAAAGTACATATTAAGTTGTTACAGTCACTGTTTACAAGAAACATGCTAACACCATTATCATTTAACAATTTCTCAAAAATGTAATTTATATTTTATGGAAATAACTATTGCAGACAGTATTCAAATGCTTAACTGTGTTAATTCTTTTTTGAACGTTAATGGTTTACTGAGGAAGATGGTGTTTAAAACACTGTAAAAACAAATAAGAAATTCATTGACACATTTGACCTAAGAATGATAAAACTAAATATGTCCTTTATGCATCTTTTGAGAAATATTGAGGTTAATAGAGTAGAAAAAATGTCTTTCTTGAAATGACAGAAATGGTGTAATAATTAATTGCATCAACATTTTAAGACAGGTGTCCCTGTAGATAGCACATTTAATGACAGTGACAGCCTGAGAAAAGTTCTCCAGTCTGTATATTTTTCGGAATATATTTTCCTTAACCACAATTTCCTCTGACAAAAGGGTAAAGAGATATTGAATAATCTTTTCTGAAATTAATTTTTTTTTTGCACAATCCAAAGAATTAATTTAATGTAAAATCAATAATATATATATTTTAAGGGCAAGGTGTCCTATTCAGCACTGGAAGTTTTCATAGACAAATAAGTTAGCGGAATTACAAGATTGCAATAAAAATATTGGAATGGTTTGTATGGCACACCTTAAATAATTAAAGTTAGTAATATTGCCTCTAACTTAAAACCATCTATTTAAAAAAGAATTGCTTTGTGAATATCTCATTATTCATGCAAATGTAACGAATAATACCCGTAATGTTTGCAATATGTGTGTAATGTCAGTTTCTACTTGTTGCTTTTGGCTGGGTGAATGTAGCATCCAATCAAGAGAAAAATAGCCCTAATGCCGCGTACACACGGTCGGACTTTCTATTCTTTCTATTCTACTTGGTCCGGCACACTTTCCAACGGACTTTGTCCGCCAGGTGCGCCGGACTTTAAAACAGACGGACTTGCCCACACACGCCGGGACTTTCCGGCGGGCTAAGTCCGCCCGTCTTTCCGACGGACTTTCGCCAGAGTTCCGGCGGACTTTCAGAATGAACGGACTTGCCCACACACGGACAAGTCCGTTCATTTTGAACGTGACTCAGGTGCGACGGGACTAGCAAAGGATGTCAATCTTGCCGGCGAGATTGACACCTTGCGAGCCACGTCGCGGGTCATACCAGGCCCTTAGGTCTGGTATGGATTATAAAGGGAAGCCCCTACGCCGAAAAAACGGCGTGGGGTCCCCCCTAAAATCCATACCAGACCCCGATCCGAGCACGCAGCCTGGCCGGTCAGGAAAGGGGGTGGGGACGAGCGAGCGCCCCCCCCCCTCCTGAGCCGTACCAGGCCGCAAGCCCTCAACATGGGGGGTGGGTGCTTTGGGGTACAATTTTTACCTAGGTGAAGGGGTAGAGGAACCATGTACCCCATACTCATTCACATAGGGTGGGGGGCCGGGATCTGGGGGCCCCCTTATTAAAGGGGGCTCCCAGATTCCGATAAGCCCCCCGCCCGCAGACCCCGACAACCAACGGCCAGGGTTGTCGGGAAGAGGCCCTTGTCCTCATCAACATGGGGACAAGGTGCTTTGGGGTGGGGGGGCCCCGCAGGGCGCCCCCCTCCCCCAAAGCACCCACCCCCCATGTTGAGGGCATGCGGCCTGGTACGGCTCAGGAGGGGGGGGGCGCTCGCTCATCCCCACCCCCTTTCCTGACCGGCCAGGCTGCGTGCTCGGATCGGGGTCTGGTATGGATTTTAGGGGGGACCCCATGCCGTTTTTTCGGCGTAGGGGCTTCCCTTTATAATCCATACCAGACCTAAGGGCCTGGTATGCTCCGCGCTCGCCGCAATAGGAAAATTTGTTTTTTTCCTATTGCAGCGAGCGCGAGATGCAATACCCTGCCCTCGTGTCGTATCTGGTCCGTCAGACCAGCATACACACGAGCGGGCTTTCCGTCGGACCAGCACACACACGAGCGGACTTTCCGCCCGAAACTGAGTCCGACGGAAAGATTTAAAACTTTTTTCAAATCTAGGTCCTGCGGGCTTTTGGGAAAAAGTCCGCCGGAAAAGTCCACCGGCGCCTACACACGGGCGGATTGTCCGGCACACTCTGGTCCGCCGGACCAAGTATGCCGGAAAGTCCGACCGTGTGTACGCGGCATAAGAATATTCGCCCATGAGACCCCTTTCACACTGGGGCCACCGAGCATTAGCGGTAAAGCGACGGTCATTTTAGCGGCACTTTTCGGGCGCTTTTAACCCCCGCTAGCGGCTGAAGAAGGGGTTAAAAGCGCCCGTGTTGCTGCGCTTCCAAAGCACTTTTTGGATGCTTTGGAAGCGCTGGCCATTCATTTCAATGGGCAGGGCACACATACAGCGCTCCCAAACTGCCCTAAAGATGCTGCTTGCAGGACTTTTCCTAATGTCCCGCAAGCACACCGCCCCAGTGTGAAAAGTGACACTGAAATGAATGGGCGGTTTTCAGGCACTTTACAGGCACTAAAATGCCTAAAAACTGCCTCAGTGTGAAAGGGGTCTAATGCCGCGTACACACGAGCGGACTTTTCAACCGGACTGGTCCGACGGTCTATCCGACGGACTTTCGGCGGACTTCCATCGGAGAGATTTGAAACATGTTCCAATCTAAAGTCCGTCAGATTTTCGATTGAAAAAGTCAGCTGCAGGTTCGATGAAGCCCACACAGGGTCGAATTGTCCGCCGGACTCGGTCCGTCGGACCAGTGCAGTCGAAAAGTCCGCTCGTGTGTATGCGGCATAAGGCCGTGTACACACAAGCTGACTTTTCGGCAACAAAAGTCCGACGGCCATTCTGGCGGACTTTCGTCTGACTTTTTACAGATTTCCGGAGGACTTTTGAATGAACGGACTTGCCTACCCCCGATCACACCAAATTCTGACAGATTTGTACGTGATGACGTACAACCGGACTAAAATAGGGAAGTTGATAGCCATTAGCCAATAGCTGCCCTAGCGTGGGTTTTCGTCCGTCTGACTAGCATACAGACGAGCGGATTTTTCGTCCAGACTCGAGTGCATCGGAAAGATTTGAAGCATGTTTCAAATCTAAAGTCCGTCAGATTTTCGACTGGAAAAGTCCGCTGAAGGTCCGATGAAGCCCACACACGATCGGATTGTCCGCCGGACTTGGCCCGTCGGACCAGTCCGGTCGAAAAGTCTGCTCATGTGTACGCGGCATAAGAGTTAAAGATAATTCCACCATAGAGAAAATGAGTTAATATATAATCGTACTGTATAATATGAGGGAAACCTCAGCACTGTGTACACGGTCTATGGAGATTTCTTTGTGAAGGCTGTATGCACTGCTATTTGAACGAGAGGACCTCCAGTTGCAGTGTAAAAGAAAAAATTATCAGTTTGCCACTGCAATATGTGCCAGTTTCCAGCTCAGGGCTCCTGGTTGTTAGGAAGCTAACATCCACCGGTGTCGTAACAATCATTTACTCATTCCAACCTGGCACATGCAGCTGTCAGCTGGGGATTCTGTGCTTATAGGCGAATGTAAACAAGCAGCAGGGCAATGTAAAAAAGTGGGAACCCCGAGAAAAAAAAAACACAGCAACACAGAGACAAGGTGCTTTTGCCAGGGGTCCCCCTCGTAAGGAACTCCTTACGCCCTGGTAAGATGGCATGTGCCCTGGTATGGATCAGGAGCAAAGGTGCAAGCTCATCCCCTGTTTCCTGGTCAGCCAGGCTGTATGCTCAGATAAAGGTCTGCTATGGATTGGGGGAGAGACCCCATTTTTTTTCTTGTTTTTTTGCATAGCGTTTCTCCTTAAAACTCATACCAAACCCATCCCTACAGTTTTTTTTACAGTCACCTGTCATTTGAAAATCCTCAATTGACAACCCAATGTACCAGGTTAGAGGCACCCAACACCCAGGAGCTCTGCGCTGGAAGCTGTCACATAGCAGTGGTAATAATACTGCTGCTAAATGTTTCATTTGACACTGCAGCTGGAGATTTGCTTGGTTGAACACTCATTCATTAGGTCATTCAGACTCTGTCTCCCTCATATTATTTCCCTGCTGGTCTATTGTTCTTGTAGCATTAAACTATTTTCTGTACTGGTGACTGTTTTTTAACTATCATGACCGAATGTTCTCATGGCTATTTTTCTGTTAAGATTGAATGAGAATGTATTTTTTCAATCATATTTTATTTTATTTGAAAATGTTTTATATACTTAGACAAGTAACTAAAATAAACAAATAATAATGGCCAGCAAAAATCCGACATTGCTTATGGGCCCCGCCTTTAATAAACTAAACAATAAAGCTATGCCTAAAAGGGCCTGTAATCTAGCTCACTACGGGGCTCATATGCGCTAACCGAGATGACGAAATTGAATCAAACGTCTTTACTGAATTTTCTGAGAAAAAAAAAGTATGTCTCTCATAAGAAATGCACTTATTAAGATTAAATAGCCAGTCAGATATGGTCGGAGGATGTGGGTAAGTCCAATAAAGGGCAATTTGCCTATGAGCCATGAGCAGCACATGTACAACAGTAATCCGCATTGGTGGCTTAAACAATGAAAAATCAACATAGCCCAATAAGCATGTGAGAGGATCCACTGGAAGGTCCATGTCAAAAAAACCCATTGAGTGTGCCCACAACCTCCGCCCAATACCTCTGGAGTTTAGGGCAATGCCATAATAAGTGTATCAAGGACCCCAAATGACTACATCTAGAACAGGCTGCATCATCCCCTAAGCCAATAGCACACAAAAGTTCTGAAATCCTATACACCCTATGAAAAATAAACATCTGGGTTAACCTATGCAAAGAAGAGAGTGAAACAAAAGGAAGTGCCTGAGAAATCTCTTCCCAATAATTGGGAAATGGGCCCAATATCCTGTTCCCACTTTGCTCTGGCAGGCAGATGGAATTTATGAGATGAGCTTTCTAAAAGGACTGAGTAGTTGGCAGAAATAAGGCCTTTGATGGCACTTGAACTACTCTATGCAACTAGGGATGGGCCGAACACCCCCCGGTTCAGTTAGCACCAAAACACTGTGAATAGGCAAAAAGTTCCAGCGAACATGCGAACCCTATTAAAGTTTATGGGACACGAACATAAAAAAATTAAGTGCTAATTTTAAAGGCTTATATGCAAGTTATTGCCATAAAAAGTGCATGGGGACCCGGGTACTGCCCTAGGGGACATGTAGCAATGCAAAAAAAGTTTATAAAACAACCATTTTTTCAGGAGCAGTGATTTTAATAATGCTTAACCACTTCAGCCCCGGAAGGATTTACCCCCTTCCTGACCAGAGCACTTTTTGCGATTCGGCACTGCGTCGCTTTAACTGACAATTGCGTGGTCGTGCGACGTGGCTCCGAAACAAAATTAACGTCCTTTTTTTCCCACAAATAGAGCTTTCTTTTGGTGGTATTTGATCATCTCTGCGATTTTTATTTTTTGCGCCATAAACAAAATAAGAGCGACAATTTTGAAAAAAACGCATTATTATTTACATTTTGCTATAATAATTATCCCCAAAAAATATATATAAAAACATTTTTTTTCTTAAGTTTAGGTCGATCTGTATTCTTCTACATATTTTTGGTAAAAAAAAATCACAATAAGCGTTTATTGATTTGTTTGCGCAAAAGTTATAGCGTTTACAAAATAGGGGATAGTTTTATGGCATTTTTATTAATAATTTTTTTTTACTAGTAATGGCGGTGATCAGCAATTTTTATTGTGACTGCAGATGTTATGGCGGACATGTCGGAGACATTTTTTACACATTTTTGGGACCATTGTCATTTATACAGCAATCAGTGCTATAAAAATGCATTGATTCCTGTATAAATGACACTGGCAGTGAAGGGGTTAACCACTAGGGGGCGGGGAGGGGTTAAGTGTGTCCTAGGGGAGTGATTTCTAACTGTCAGGGGGATGGGCTGGTGTGTGACGTCACTGATCTCTGCTCCAATGACAGGGAGCAGAGATCGAGTGACACTTGTCACTAGGCAGGCACATTGTACCCCTAGCCATTCACCAAAAAAGTTTATAAAAGTAAAAATCACAGACAATTTTTGACAATTCCTTTATTAAAAAAGAAAAACAAAAAAGTGTCCCGCGATGTACATCCATCGTCAATCATGCTGCCCAATGGACCCGAAAAAAAGAAGAAAAAACTCTGCCTCCATGGAAGGCCTCCCGGCGACTGCTGTCTCTTGGCTGTGACAGCTGTTATATAGGCAAAGGGCGGGGCCACCCAGTGATGTAACCCAGTGATCCTGCCCCCACTGACGTCACATTATGTCATAAGGGGGCGGGTCACTTGGTTACATCACCGGGTGGTCCCGCCCTTGCCTATACAACAGCTGTCACAGCCAAGAGACAGCAGTTGCCGGGAGGCCTTCCATTGAGGCGAGTCCGTCCGGCAGCATGATTGAAGATGGATGGACATCACGGGACATTTTTTTTTTGTCAAAAACTGTCTGTTGTGGTTTTTACTTTTTGACACTATTTTTGGTGAATGGGTAGGGGTACAATGTACCCGATACCCATTCACATAGGGGGGCCAGGTTCTGGGGCCCCCCTTGTTAAAGGGGGCTTCCATATTCCAATAAGCCCCCCGCCTGCAGACCCTGACAACCAATGGCCAGGTAAGAGGCTTTTGTCCCCATCAACATGGGGACAAGGTGCTTTGGGGGGGACCCCAAAGGACCCTCCCCATGTTGAGGGCAAGCGGCCTGGTTTAGGATGCTTGCTCGCCCCCCCCTTTCCTTGCCTGCCAGGCTGATTGCTCGGATAAGTGTCTGGTATGGATTTTGGGGGGGACCCCACGCCAATTTTTTTTTATATTTTGGTGTGGAGTCCCCCTTAAAATCCATGCCAGACCCAGAGGGCCTGGTATGGATTTTGGAGTGACCCCACGCTGTTTTTTTTTCTTAATTCTGTCATAGGGTTCTCCTTAACCCCTTTAGTATACTGTATTATGTACTGTACACTGACTGCACAGTAAAATATATATATATATATATATATATATATATATATATATATATATATATATATATATATATATATACATACAGTATCTCACAAAAGTGAGTACACCCCACACATTTTTGTAAATATTTTATTATATCTTTTCATGTGACAACACTAAAGTAATGACACTTTGCTACAATGTAAAGTAGTGAGTGTACAGATTGTATAACAGTGTAAATTTGCTGTCCCCTCAAAATAACTCAACACACGGCCATTAACCCCTTCAGATCTGCGCTATAGCCAAATGACGGCTACAGTGTGGATCTGCTTTGCCAGGAGTGCGTCAACAGACGTCCTCCCCTTTGCATGCTCGCCATGCCCCCCTGAAGGGCGCATCAATGAGACTCGTGTGATCACAGATCGGAGTGAAGGGTTGATCCCGACCCCTTACCACATGATCAGCTATCAGCCAATGACAGCTGATCATGCGATGTAAACAAAAGATCGGTAATTTTTTTTTCTTCTCACGCTGACAGCATGAGAAGAAAGAAAAGCCGACCAGAAGAGGAAGAGGCGAAGCCACCTCATATGTGCCCACCAGTACCGCCTGCAAGTGTCACCTGCCAGTGTCATGAATCAGTGTCCACAGTGCCCACCAATACATCAGTGCCACCTATCAATGCCCACCAGTGGTGCCAATCAGTGCCTCATCAGTGCCACCTAACAGTGCTGCCTATCAGTGTCACCTAACAGTGCCGATCAGTGCCCATCACTGCCACCCATCAGTGCACATCACTGCCACCCATCAGTGCCAGCTATCAGTGCCACCTATCAGTGCCACCTATTAGCGCCAATCAGTGCCACCTATCAATGCCTTTCAGTGCCGCCCATCAGTGCTACCTCATCAGTGCCCACCAATGCCGCCTATTAGTGCCCATCAGTGCCGACTTATCAGTGCCCATCAGTGTCGCCTTATCAGTGCCAATCATTGCAGCCTATCGGTGCCCATCAGTGCAGCCTATCAGTGCCCATCAGTGCAGCCTATCTGTGCCCATCAGTGTAGCCTCATCAGCGTACATCAATGAAGGAGAAAAATTACCTGTTTGCAAAATTTATTAACAAAATATAAAACCGTTTTGTATTTTTTTTTTTAATTTAACAAAAATGAAAAAACCCAGAGGTGATCAAATACCACCAAAAGAAAGCTCTATTTGTGGGAAAAAATGCTAAAAATTTCATTTGGGTACAGTGTTTTATGACCGCGCAATAGTCATTCAAAGAGTGACAGCGCTAAAAGCTGAAAATTGGTCTGGGCAGGAGGGGGGTTTAGGTGCCCAGTAAGCAAGTGGTTAATGTCTAAACCGCTGGCAACAAAAGTGAGTACACCAATAAGTGAAAATGTCAAAATTGGGCCCAAAGTGTCAATATTTTGTGTGGCCACCATTATTTTCCAGCACTGCCTAAACCCTCTCGGGCATGGAGTTCACCAGAGCTTCACAGTTTGCCATTGGAGTCCTCTTCCACTCCTCCATGATGACATCACAGAGCTGGTGGATGTTAGAGACCTTGCACTCCTCCACCTTCTGTTTGAGTATGCCCCACAGATGCTCAATAGGGTTTAGGTTTGGAGACATGCTTGGCCAGTCCATCACCTTTACCCTCAGCTTCTTTAGCAAGGCAGTGGTCGTCTTGCAGGTGTGTTTGGGGTCGTTATCATGTTGGAATACTGCCCTGCGGCCCAGTCTCTGAAGACAGGGGATCATGCTCTGCTTCAGTATGTCACAATACATAAAAATTTAAATTTGTGTTGACTGCGCTACCCTAATTTAAATACACCACTTTCTTGAGAATCATACATGCGCCAAAAAATATTAAAAAAAATATATATATAGATATGCTTAAAACATATATTTTATGCAATGGTACACAATCTTTCTTTCATCCGAATATACCCTTAGGCTGGATTCACATCTATGCATTTTTAGTGCTTTTTGCATTTTGCAGATTTGCACTACAGAACGTGTTCCATAGGAAACCATGTTAAATGGACTGTAGTGCAAATCTGCAAAATGCAAAAAGCACTAAAAATGCATAGGTGTGAATCCAGCCTAAGTGTATTTCAACATGAAATCAGTATATGAAAAATTGTATTAAACCTTTACATCCAAAATATCAAAACTATACTATCCAAATCCTTGTGCAATGTGCACAGATGATACAAAGTCAAGATTTAAACCTGTAAGTCTTTGTTCAGGAGTTCAGGAGATATAGGCGATGTTTTTACAGGTTTAAATCTTGACTCTGTATCATCTGGTTACTGGCTGTGTCTGCTGTCTACCTCTCTACCCCATGTGCCTCCACTGCCCCATGGTTTTCAGTGACCGCTGGTCGTTGGGGGGTTTTCACAATGGGGGATACCGATATTATGGAATATTTTTGAAATAAGTCCTATTTTTGCACATGCCAGTACCAAACTAAGGATCACTTATCCGCTTCGCCCACTTGAGCTCCCAGTATATACTTTTGTAAAATTTTTGTTGGAGGCATTACTATGTGAATTTGAACAATAGCTACATCCCTCCCTACGGGAGATCTGGCTACTCTGGGACCGAGGTGGGGTCAAGATATGCTAACCTGCCTGGAAGAACCACCATTTGAACACGCTCTCACGCCCCTCAAGCAGCGAAAAATGCATGTTTTTATGATTACCAAATAAAGTCCCATCCCTTTCCTGATGAAGCCACACCGGTGAAACATGTTGAAATCTGTGGACGTAATTGTTATTTGTATGTGACTACAGTTTGTTTCGCTGTTATTTATAGGCAAATGTGTATGTACCTATGACTGTGTTCTATACTGTACTCTCTACTTCTTATGAACTTTTTGGAATAAACAATTTAACTTTTTAGAATTTAGTATACTTACTCCATATAAAATGTACCTTAAAAGTCCCCTGTCCCCATTTGCTATCTTTCACTCATTTTAGGGATGTTGGTACCATATTATGTTAAAGCTTTTTGGAGCTGAACTCTGCCCAGAATTTTGACTTCTTTGCCATGAGGTGCCATGTTGAACTTCCAGTGACCAGTATGAGAGAGTAAGAGCAATAACACCAAATGTACACACCTGTTCCTCATTCACCCCTGAGACCTTGTAACACTAACGAGTCACACGACACCGGGGAGGGAAAATGGCTAATTGGGCCCAATTTGGACATTTTCACTTAGGGGTGTACTCACTTTTATTGCCAGCAGTTTAGATATTAATGGCTGTGTGTTGGGTTATTTTGAGGGGACAGCAAATTTACACTGTTATACAAGCTGTACACTAACTACTTTACATTGTAGCAAAGTGTCATTTCTTCAGTGTTGTCACAAAAAAAGATATAATAAAATGTTTATAAAAATGTGAGGGGTGTACTCACTTTTGGGAGATACTGTAAATATATTAATAAAAAGAAAAAAATTTGTGCGCTTTCATTAGATACTTAAATCTATATTCCTGTGTGATTGTCATAAATAGATGAATAAATTAATAAACACCATCAGAGTTCATTTTAAGTGTAAGTGAATAAAAAGTCGCTATGCGACACAGCAAATAGCGATATGTAAATCAAATACTAATATTAACCATTCCATACAGATAAATATAGAAAACTTGTGTGCAAAAAACAAGGTCATTCCACCCAAGTGCAAAGTCATAAGTTAAAGAGTTCAAAATTGCGTCATGAGTCGCAAAAAAAACGCATATCCAAAGTTCATAAGTTGCATTCCTTAGTGTGTATAAAGGAATAAGGGGACGTGAAGGGACCTCCAACCACCAGTGCATCCAAAGGTTGATAACAGATAACAGACCTCCTTTATAGCAAGGTCTTAGAAGCATACAGATTTAGCCCTCTGCAGGGACAGGAGATGACAGCTCACCACACGACTGGAGATGATTCCGACACTTCCGCGTTGATGTAAATACTCCCTCGTTTTAAACTTGTGAATAAAGAAGGGGAGAAAAATAAACTCCAATAGTGTAGTAGATAAAAAAAGGGAATTTTATTGCCTCAGACAACTAAGCATCATACAAACAAGAAAAAGGGGGGGCAAGAGCAAGGGGGGTGGGACTTTATATGAAGCGTGTGGTGGCAAAAGAATGAAAGGTGGACAATATGGAATCTTGTTGTTTAATAGTTGGTATTGGGATCGATTGCCACTAAGTGCAATCAAATAAGACAAATACAACATGTAACAATGGTACACTGGTAGTCCAAAATGCATAACATCATACAAGCAGTATCACATATAGGATTCTTCCAGGGTGCTGCCATTGGGCAACACAGTGTGGCTAAAATCACATAAATAATATCGCATAAATAGCAAACAAAATTCATTCATAGTGCACCCAAATGTATTTGAATGAGACAGTAAACCACGGTGGTAATTGCAGGGTCTATGACCTCTGTGGTCCAAGAAGAGGGAAATGCAGTTAAGCTTGGTATGCAGGTAATGTGTGTTGTAATCATGGCGTATGGCAGCTCTACGCGTTTCGTGGCTAGAGGGCCACTCATCAGGAGCAAGCACAAGATGTATCTGTGGGTGAGAAGGATTGACCAGTTGGTAGGGTGTATGTACAATAAAAGAATAATGGGGTAACAACCCCCTAACCCAGGGTTAGGAACTTACTGAGGTTCGCATGTTGGCTGCGTGATGCCAGGCACCATAGGCCGTCCGAAGGAGTGCTCCCAACCGGGAGCTGCGGCAGACATATCGCCCGAGCTCCCCCAACAGGCGCTGGCCAGAGCAGGCCATGGAACACAGGGCCACCTAGGTGTGAGTGAAGAGGAAAAAAATAAACTATGGTGGGACTGTGTGCATGGGGTGTGTGGGTGATGGATAATGGACTAACTAAAGTGGGGGAAACCAGGAGAACAGTGAGGAACGAGGGGGTTGACATAGAGTGAATGGAGCAAGAGTAGAAAGTGAGGTGACCTATCTATAGGACTGTGGCAGTGCAGTTAAAAACGAGGGAAGAATAGACAGTGACTGTTACCTGTGATGTAGATCAAGTGAGGAAGAAGCGTGAGGTGAGAATCCTGGTCTGCCGTGGTTGTGAGAAGGAGCCCTGAGTGCCAAGGCCGGCCCGGGAGCCGCCTATAAGGGGTCGCAGCGATGACGTCACCGACATCACGCCAGCGCAGCGGAGGTGAGAGGGGGAGGAAGGGGGCGGGAAGGAACCGGCAGCCAGTTCCGAACCCTACGCCACCGCTCATCCCTCAATCCGCTCGCGAGCGTGGTAACCGCAGCCAAGGACACAGCGGCGCCAGGAAGCGCCGGACATCCGACGTGGGATGCGTGACGTAGACGCGCAGTGGCAGTGCCCCCACCCCCATGAGCTTGGAGGGAGGAGGTCCGCCAGGCGCGTCTCAGCTCCCAGATTCGGAGATCAACACGGGCAGCAGGCAGCCCGGCAAGCCCACACAGCCCTCAGGGACGGACCAGAGCAAGGCCAAACAGCCCGGGGACTTGTAAAGTAAAATAATAAGTGGAAGGTCAATCAATCACTAATTAATAAAGCAAGCAAAGGAAATAAAAATTGTAAGAAAAAGAGTATTCTGGTGGTCGATTATAAAAGGATAGCTCTAATTGAAGGGTAAAATTGGATCAAGGGAATTGTCATAGACTAAATAGTTGCAATGAGGGTAATACATATTATTAAATTAGAGCCAAACCACATGCTTCCATCCCTGTGTCTACTAATAAGGTTAAAATTGGGGGTTTTAAGGGACTTTAAGTGAACCTGTGGCCTGGTAAGGCCAACTGTTCCATCCCTTGGGACTTTAAATGAAAATGTGGCCAGGTAGGGTCACATATTTCCATCCCTGTCATCTATCAAGAAAAAGGGGGGGCAAGAGCAAGGGGGGTGGGACTTTATATGAAGCGTGTGGTGGCAAAAGAATGAAAGGTGGACAATATGGAATCTTGTTGTTTAATAGTTGGTATTGGGATCGATTGCCACTAAGTGCAACCAAATAAGACAAATACAACATGTAACAATGGTACACTGGTAGTCCAAAATGCATAACATCATACAAGCAGTATCACATATAGGATTCTTCCAGGGTGCTGCCATTGGGCAACACAGTGTGGCTAAAATCACATAAATAATATCGCATAAATAGCAAACAAAATTCATTCATAGTGCACCCAAATGTAGTTGAATGAGACAGTAAACCACGGTGGTAATTGCAGGGTCTATGACCTCTGTGGTCCAAGAAGAGGGAAATGCAGTTAAGCTTGGTATGCAGGTAATGTGTGTTGTAATCATGGCGTATGGCAGCTCTACGCGTTTCGTGGCTAGAGGGCCACTCATCATGAGCAAGCACAAGATGTATCTGTGGGTGAGAAGGATTGACCAGTTGGTAGGGTGTATGTACAATAAAAGAATAATGGGGTAACAACCCCCTAACCCAGGGTTAGGAACTTACTGAGGTTCGCATGTTGGCTGTGTGATGCCAGGCACCATAGGCCGTCCGAAGGAGTGCTCCCAACCGGGAGCTGCGGCAGACATATCGCCCGAGCTCCCCCAACAGACGCTGGCCAGAGCAGGCCATGGAACACAGGGCCACCTAGGTGTGAGTGAAGAGGAAAAAAATAAACTATGGTGGGACTGTGTGCATGGGGTGTGTGGGTGATGGATAATGGACTAACTAAAGTGGGGGAAACCAGGAGAACAGTGAGGAACGAGGGGGTTGACATAGAGTGAATGGAGCAAGAGTAGAAAGTGAGGTGACCTATCTATAGGACTGTGGCAGTGCAGTTAAAAACGAGGGAAGAATAGACAGTGACTGTTACCTGTGATGTAGATCAAGTGAGGAAGAAGCGTGAGGTGAGAATCCTGGTCTGCCGTGGTTGTGAGAAGGAGCCCTGAGTGCCAAGGCCGGCCCGGGAGCCGCCTATAAGGGGTCGCAGCGATGACGTCACCGACATCACGCCAGCGCAGCGGAGGTGAGAGGGGGAGGAAGGGGGCGGGAAGGAACCGGCAGCCAGTTCCGAACCCTACGCCACCGCTCATCCCTCAATCCGCTCGCGAGCGTGGTAACCGCAGCCAAGGACACAGCGGCGCCAGGAAGCGCCGGACATCCGACGTGGGATGCGTGACCTAGACGCGCAGTGGCAGTGCCCCCACCCCCATGAGCTTGGAGGGAGGAGGTCCGCCAGGCGCGTCTCAGCTCCCAGATTCGGAGATCAACACGGGCGGCAGGCAGCCCGGCAAGCCCACACAGCCCTCAGGGACGGACCAGAGCAAGGCCAAACAGCCCGGGGACTTGTAAAGTAAAATAATAAGTGGAAGGTCAATCAATCACTAATTAATAAAGCAAGCAAAGGAAATAAAAATTGTAAGAAAAAGAGTATTCTGGTGGTCGATTATAAAAGGATAGCTCTAATTGAAGGGTAAAATTGGATCAAGGGAATTGTCATAGACTAAATAGTTGCAATGAGGGTAATACATATTATTAAATTAGAGCCAAACCACATGCTTCCATCCCTGTGTCTACTAATAAGGTTAAAATTGGGGGTTTTAAGGGACTTTAAGTGAACCTGTGGCCTGGTAAGGCCAACTGTTCCATCCCTTGGGACTTTAAATGAAAATGTGGCCAGGTAGGGTCACATATTTCCATCCCTGTCATCTATCAAGAAAAAGGGGGGGGCAAGAGCAAGGGGGGTGGGACTTTATATGAAGCGTGTGGTGGCAAAAGAATGAAAGGTGGACAATATGGAATCTTGTTGTTTAATAGTTGGTATTGGGATCGATTGCCACTAAGTGCAATCAAATAAGACAAATACAACATGTAACAATGGTACACTGGTAGTCCAAAATGCATAACATCATACAAGCAGTATCACATATAGGATTCTTCCAGGGTGCTGCCATTGGGCAACACAGTGTGGCTAAAATCACATAAATAATATCGCATAAATAGCAAACAAAATGCATTCATAGTGCACCCAAATGTAGTTGAATGAGACAGTAAACCACGGTGGTAATTGCAGGGTCTATGACCTCTGTGGTCCAAGAAGAGGGAAATGCAGTTAAGCTTGGTATGCAGGTAATGTGTGTTGTAATCATGGCGTATGGCAGCTCTACGCGTTTCGTGGCTAGAGGGCCACTCATCAGGAGCAAGCACAAGATGTATCTGTGGGTGAGAAGGATTGACCAGTTGGTAGGGTGTATGTACAATAAAAGAATAATGGGGTAACAACCCCCTAACCCAGGGTTAGGAACTTACTGAGGTTCGCATGTTGGCTGCGTGATGCCAGGCACCATAGGCCGTCCGAAGGAGTGCTCCCAACCGGGAGCTGCGGCAGACATATCGCCCGAGCTCCCCCAACAGACGCTGGCCAGAGCAGGCCATGGAACACAGGGCCACCTAGGTGTGAGTGAAGAGGAAAAAAATAAACTATGGTGGGACTGTGTGCATGGGGTGTGTGGGTGATGGATAATGGACTAACTAAAGTGGGGGAAACCAGGAGAACAGTGAGGAACGAGGGGGTTGACATAGAGTGAATGGAGCAAGAGTAGAAAGTGAGGTGACCTATCTATAGGACTGTGGCAGTGCAGTTAAAAACGAGGGAAGAATAGACAGTGACTGTTACCTGTGATGTAGATCAAGTGAGGAAGAAGCGTGAGGTGAGAATCCTGGTCTGCCGTGGTTGTGAGAAGGAGCCCTGAGTGCCAAGGCCGGCCCGGGAGCCGTCTATAAGGGGTCGCAGCGATGACGTCACCGACATCACGCCAGCGCAGCGGAGGTGAGAGGGGGAGGAAGGGGGCGGGAAGGAACCGGCAGCCAGTTCCGAACCCTACGCCACCGCTCATCCCTCAATCCGCTCGCGAGCATGGTAACCGCAGCCAAGGACACAGCGGCGCCAGGAAGCGCCGGACATCCGACGTGGGATGCGTGACGTAGACGCGCAGTGGCAGTGCCCCCACCCCCATGAGCTTGGAGGGAGGAGGTCCGCCAGGCGCGTCTCAGCTCCCAGATTCGGAGATCAACACGGGCGGCAGGCAGCCCGGCAAGCCCACACAGCCCTCAGGGACGGACCAGAGCAAGGCCAAACAGCCCGGGGACTTGTAAAGTAAAATAATAAGTGGAAGGTCAATCAATCACTAATTAATAAAGCAAGCAAAGGAAATAAAAATTGTAAGAAAAAGAGTATTCTGGTGGTCGATTATAAAAGGATAGCTCTAATTGAAGGGTAAAATTGGATCAAGGGAATTGTCATAGACTAAATAGTTGCAATGAGGGTAATACATATTATTAAATTAGAGCCAAACCACATGCTTCCATCCCTGTATCTACTAATAAGGTTAAAATTGGGGGTTTTAAGGGACTTTAAGTGAACCTGTGGCCTGGTAAGGCCAACTGTTCCATCCCTTGGGACTTTAAATGAAAATGTGGCCAGGTAGGGTCACATATTTCCATCCCTGTCATCTATCAAGAAAAAGGGGGGGGCAAGAGCAAGGGGGGTGGGACTTTATATGAAGCGTGTGGTGGCAAAAGAATGAAAGGTGGACAATATGGAATCTTGTTGTTTAATAGTTGGTATTGGGATCGATTGCCACTAAGTGCAATCAAATAAGACAAATACAACATGTAACAATGGTACACTGGTAGTCCAAAATGCATAACATCATACAAGCAGTATCACATATAGGATTCTTCCAGGGTGCTGCCATTGGGCAACACAGTGTGGCTAAAATCACATAAATAATATCGCATAAATAGCAAACAAAATTCATTCATAGTGCACCCAAATGTAGTTGAATGAGACAGTAAACCACGGTGGTAATTGCAGGGTCTATGACCTCTGTGGTCCAAGAAGAGGGAAATGCAGTTAAGCTTGGTATGCAGGTAATGTGTGTTGTAATCATGGCGTATGGCAGCTCTACGCGTTTCGTGGCTAGAGGGCCACTCATCAGGAGCAAGCACAAGATGTATCTGTGGGTGAGAAGGATTGACCAGTTGGTAGGGTGTATGTACAATAAAAGAATAATGGGGTAACAACCCCCTAACCCAGGGTTAGGAACTTACTGAGGTTCGCATGTTGGCTGCGTGATGCCAGGCACCATAGGCCGTCCGAAGGAGTGCTCCCAACCGGGAGCTGCGGCAGACATATCGCCCGAGCTCCCCCAACAGGCGCTGGGCAGAGCAGGCCATGGAACACAGGGCCACCTAGGTGTGAGTGAAGAGGAAAAAAATAAACTATGGTGGGACTGTGTGCATGGGGTGTGTGGGTGATGGATAATGGACTAACTAAAGTGGGGGAAACCAGGAGAACAGTGAGGAACGAGGGGGTTGACATAGAGTGAATGGAGCAAGAGTAGAAAGTGAGGTGACCTATCTATAGGACTGTGGCAGTGCAGTTAAAAACGAGGGAAGAATAGACAGTGACTGTTACCTGTGATGTAGATCAAGTGAGGAAGAAGCGTGAGGTGAGAATCCTGGTCTGCCGTGGTTGTGAGAAGGAGCCCTGAGTGCCAAGGCCGGCCCGGGAGCCGCCTATAAGGGGTCGCAGCGATGACGTCACCGACATCACGCCAGCGCAGCGGAGGTGAGAGGGGGAGGAAGGGGGCGGGAAGGAACCGGCAGCCAGTTCCGAACCCTACGCCACTGCTCATCCCTCAATCCGCTCGCGAGCGTGGTAACCGCAGCCAAGGACACAGCGGCGCCAGGAAGCGCCGGACATCCGACGTGGGATGCGTGACGTAGACGCGCAGTGGCAGTGCCCCCACCCCCATGAGCTTGGAGGGAGGAGGTCCGCCAGGCGCGTCTCAGCTCCCAGATTCGGAGATCAACACGGGCGGCAGGCAGCCCGGCAAGCCCACACAGCCCTCAGGGACGGACCAGAGCAAGGCCAAACAGCCCGGGGACTTGTAAAGTAAAATAATAAGTGGAAGGTCAATCAATCACTAATTAATAAAGCAAGCAAAGGAAATAAAAATTGTAAGAAAAAGAGTATTCTGGTGGTCGATTATAAAAGGATAGCTCTAATTGAAGGGTAACATTGGATCAAGGGAATTGTCATAGACTAAATAGTTGCAATGAGGGTAATACATATTATTAAATTAGAGCCAAACCACATGCTTCCATCCCTGTGTCTACTAATAAGGTTAAAATTGGGGGTTTTAAGGGACTTTAAGTGAACCTGTGGCCTGGTAAGGCCAACTGTTCCATCCCTTGGGACTTTAAATGAAAATGTGGCCAGGTAGGGTCACATATTTCCATCCCTGTCATCTATCAAGAAAAAGGGGGGGCAAGAGCAAGGGGGGTGGGACTTTATATGAAGCGTGTGGTGGCAAAAGAATGAAAGGTGGACAATATGGAATCTTGTTGTTTAATAGTTGGTATTGGGATCGATTGCCACTAAGTGCAACCAAATAAGACAAATACAACATGTAACAATGGTACACTGGTAGTCCAAAATGCATAACATCATACAAGCAGTATCACATATAGGATTCTTCCAGGGTGCTGCCATTGGGCAACACAGTGTGGCTAAAATCACATAAATAATATCGCATAAATAGCAAACAAAATTCATTCATAGTGCACCCAAATGTAGTTGAATGAGACAGTAAACCACGGTGGTAATTGCAGGGTCTATGACCTCTGTGGTCCAAGAAGAGGGAAATGCAGTTAAGCTTGGTATGCAGGTAATGTGTGTTGTAATCATGGCGTATGGCAGCTCTACGCGTTTCGTGGCTAGAGGGCCACTCATCAGGAGCAAGCACAAGATGTATCTGTGGGTGAGAAGGATTGACCAGTTGGTAGGGTGTATGTACAATAAAAGAATAATGGGGTAACAACCCCCTAACCCAGGGTTAGGAACTTACTGAGGTTCGCATGTTGGCTGCGTGATGCCAGGCACCATAGGCCGTCCGAAGGAGTGCTCCCAACCGGGAGCTGCGGCAGACATATCGCCCGAGCTCCCCCAACAGGCGCTGGCCAGAGCAGGCCATGGAACACAGGGCCACCTAGGTGTGAGTGAAGAGGAAAAAATAAACTATGGTGGGACTGTGTGCATGGGGTGTGTGGGTGATGGATAATGGACTAACTAAAGTGGGGGAAACCAGGAGAACAGTGAGGAACGAGGGGGTTGACATAGAGTGAATGGAGCAAGAGTAGAAAGTGAGGTGACCTATCTATAGGACTGTGGCAGTGCAGTTAAAAACGAGGGAAGAATAGACAGTGACTGTTACCTGTGATGTAGATCAAGTGAGGAAGAAGCGTGAGGTGAGAATCCTGGTCTGCTGTGGTTGTGAGAAGGAGCCCTGAGTGCCAAGGCCGGCCCGGGAGCCGCCTATAAGGGGTCGCAGCGAGGACGTCACCGACATCACGCCAGTGCAGCGGAGGTGAGAGGGGGAGGAAGGGGGCGGGAAGGAACCGGCAGCCAGTTCCGAACCCTACGCCACCGCTCATCCCTCAATCCGCTCGCGAGCGTGGTAACCGCAGCCAAGGACACAGCGGCGCCAGGAAGCGCCGGACATCCAACGTGGGATGCGTGACGTAGACGCGCAGTGGCAGTGCCCCCACCCCCATGAGCTTGGAGGGAGGAGGTCCGCCAGGCGCGTCTCAGCTCCCAGATTCGGAGATCAACACGGGCGGCAGGCAGCCCGGCAAGCCCACACAGCCCTCAGGGACGGACCAGAGCAAGGCCAAACAGCCCGGGGACTTGTAAAGTAAAATAATAAGTGGAAGGTCAATCAATCACTAATTAATAAAGCAAGCAAAGGAAATAAAAATTGTAAGAAAAAGAGTATTCTGGTGGTCGATTATAAAAGCATAGCTCTAATTGAAGGGTAAAATTGGATCAAGGGAATTGTCATAGACTAAATAGTTGCAATGAGGGTAATACATATTATTAAATTAGAGCCAAACCACATGCTTCCATCCCTGTGTCTACTAATAAGGTTAAAATTGGGGGTTTTAAGGGACTTTAAGTGAACCTGTGGCCTGGTAAGGCCAACTGTTCCATCCCTTGGGACTTTAAATGAAAATGTGGCCAGGTAGGGTCACATATTTCCATCCCTGTCATCTATCAAGAAAAAGGGGGGGGCAAGAGCAAGGGGGGTGGAACTTTATATGAAGCGTGTGGTGGCAAAAGAATGAAAGGTGGACAATATGGAATCTTGTTGTTTAATAGTTGGTATTGGGATCGATTGCCACTAAGTGCAATCAAATAAGACAAATACAACATGTAACAATGGTACACTGGTAGTCCAAAATGCATAACATCATACAAGCAGTATCACATATAGGATTCTTCCAGGGTGCTGCCATTGGGCAACACAGTGTGGCTAAAATCACATAAATAATATCGCATAAATAGCAAACAAAATTCATTCATAGTGCACCCAAATGTAGTTGAATGAGACAGTAAACCACGGTGGTAATTGCAGGGTCTATGACCTCTGTGGTCCAAGAAGAGGGAAATGCAGTTAAGCTTGGTATGCAGGTAATGTGTGTTGTAATCATGGCGTATGGCAGCTCTACGCGTTTCGTGGCTAGAGGGCCACTCATCAGGAGCAAGCACAAGATGTATCTGTGGGTGAGAAGGATTGACCAGTTGGTAGGGTGTATGTACAATAAAAGAATAATGGGGTAACAACCCCCTAACCCAGGGTTAGGAACTTACTGAGGTTCGCATGTTGGCTGCGTGATGCCAGGCACCATAGGCCGTCCGAAGGAGTGCTCCCAACCGGGAGCTGCGGCAGACATATCGCCCGAGCTCCCCCAACAGGCGCTGGCCAGAGCAGGCCATGGAACACAGGGCCACCTAGGTGTGAGTGAAGAGGAAAAAATAAACTATGGTGGGACTGTGTGCATGGGGTGTGTGGGTGATGGATAATGGACTAACTAAAGTGGGGGAAACCAGGAGAACAGTGAGGAACGAGGGGGTTGACATAGAGTGAATGGAGCAAGAGTAGAAAGTGAGGTGACCTATCTATAGGACTGTGGCAGTGCAGTTAAAAACGAGGGAAGAATAGACAGTGACTGTTACCTGTGATGTAGATCAAGTGAGGAAGAAGCGTGAGGTGAGAATCCTGGTCTGCCGTGGTTGTGAGAAGGAGCCCTGAGTGCCAAGGCCGGCCCGGGAGCCGCCTATAAGGGGTCGCAGCGAGGACGTCACCGACATCACGCCAGTGCAGCGGAGGTGAGAGGGGGAGGAAGGGGGCGGGAAGGAACCGGCAGCCAGTTCCGAACCCTACGCCACCGCTCATCCCTCAATCCGCTCGCGAGCATGGTAACCGCAGCCAAGGACACAGCGGCGCCAGGAAGCGCCGGACATCCGACGTGGGATGCGTGACGTAGACGCGCAGTGGCAGTGCCCCCACCCCCATGAGCTTGGAGGGAGGAGGTCCGCCAGGCGCGTCTCAGCTCCCAGATTCGGAGATCAACACGGGCGGCAGGCAGCCCGGCAAGCCCACACAGCCCTCAGGGACGGACCAGAGCAAGGCCAAACAGCCCGGGGACTTGTAAAGTAAAATAATAAGTGGAAGGTCAATCAATCACTAATTAATAAAGCAAGCAAAGGAAATAAAAATTGTAAGAAAAAGAGTATTCTGGTGGTCGATTATAAAAGGATAGCTCTAATTGAAGGGTAAAATTGGATCAAGGGAATTGTCATAGACTAAATAGTTGCAATGAGGGTAATACATATTATTAAATTAGAGCCAAACCACATGCTTCCATCCCTGTGTCTACTAATAAGGTTAAAATTGGGGGTTTTAAGGGACTTTAAGTGAACCTGTGGCCTGGTAAGGCCAACTGTTCCATCCCTTGGGACTTTAAATGAAAATGTGGCCAGGTAGGGTCACATATTTCCATCCCTGTCATCTATCAAGAAAAAGGGGGGGCAAGAGCAAGGGGGGTGGGACTTTATATGAAGCGTGTGGTGGCAAAAGAATGAAAGGTGGACAATATGGAATCTTGTTGTTTAATAGTTGGTATTGGGATCGATTGCCACTAAGTGCAATCAAATAAGACAAATACAACATGTAACAATGGTACACTGGTAGTCCAAAATGCATAACATCATACAAGCAGTATCACATATAGGATTCTTCCAGGGTGCTGCCATTGGGCAACACAGTGTGGCTAAAATCACATAAATAATATCGCATAAATAGCAAACAAAATTCATTCATAGTGCACCCAAATGTAGTTGAATGAGACAGTAAACCACGGTGGTAATTGCAGGGTCTATGACCTCTGTGGTCCAAGAAGAGGGAAATGCAGTTAAGCTTGGTATGCAGGTAATGTGTGTTGTAATCATGGCGTATGGCAGCTCTACGCGTTTCGTGGCTAGAGGGCCACTCATCAGGAGCAAGCACAAGATGTATCTGTGGGTGAGAAGGATTGACCAGTTGGTAGGGTGTATGTACAATAAAAGAATAATGGGGTAACAACCCCCTAACCCAGGGTTAGGAACTTACTGAGGTTCGCATGTTGGCTGCGTGATGCCAGGCACCATAGGCCGTCCGAAGGAGTGCTCCCAACCGGGAGCTGCGGCAGACATATCGCCCGAGCTCCCCCAACAGGCGCTGGCCAGAGCAGGCCATGGAACACAGGGCCACCTAGGTGTGAGTGAAGAGGAAAAAATAAACTATGGTGGGACTGTGTGCATGGGGTGTGTGGGTGATGGATAATGGACTAACTAAAGTGGGGGAAACCAGGAGAACAGTGAGGAACGAGGGGGTTGACATAGAGTGAATGGAGCAAGAGTAGAAAGTGAGGTGACCTATCTATAGGACTGTGGCAGTGCAGTTAAAAACGAGGGAAGAATAGACAGTTCTACGTCACGCATCCCACGTCGGATGTCCGGCGCTTCCTGGCGCCGCTGCGTCCTTGGCTGCGGTTACCACGCTCGCGAGCGGATTGAGGGATGAGCGGTGGCGTAGGGTTCGGAACTGGCTGCCGGTTCCTTCCCGCCCCCTTCCTCCCCCTCTCACCTCCGCTGCGCTGGCGTGATGTCGGTGACGTCATCGCTGCGACCCCTTATAGGCGGCTCCGGGCTGGCCTTGGCACTCAGGGCTCCTTCTCACAACCACGGCAGACCAGGATTCTCACCTCACGCTTCTTCCTCACTTGATCTACATCACAGGTAACAGTCACTGTCTATTCTTCCCTCGTTTTTAACTGCACTGCCACAGTCCTATAGATAGGTCACCTCACTTTCTACTCTTGCTCCATTCACTCTATGTCAACCCCCTCGTTCCTCACTGTTCTCCTGGTTTCCCCCACTTTAGTTAGTCCATTATCCATCACCCACACACCCCATGCACACAGTCCCACCATAGTTTATTTTTTCCTCTTCACTCACACCTAGGTGGCCCTGTGTTCCATGGCCTGCTCTGGCCAGTGCCTGTTGGGGGAGCTCGGGCGATATGTCTGCCGCAGCTCCCGGTTGGGAGCACTCCTTCGGACGGCCTATGGTGCCTGGCATCACGCAGCCAACATGCGAACCTCAGTAAGTTCCTAACCCTGGGTTAGGGGGTTGTTACCCCATTATTCTTTTATTGTACATACACCCTACCAACTGGTCAATCCTTCTCACCCACAGATACATCTTGTGCTTGCTCCTGATGAGTGGCCCTCTAGCCACGAAACGCGTAGAGCTGCCATACGCCATGATTACAACACACATTACCTGCATACCAAGCTTAACTGCATTTCCCTCTTCTTGGACCACAGAGGTCATAGACCCTGCAATTACCACCGTGGTTTACTGTCTCATTCAACTACATTTGGGTGCACTATGAATGAATTTTGTTTGCTATTTATGCGATATTATTTATGTGATTTTAGCCACACTGTGTTGCCCAATGGCAGCACCCTGGAAGAATCCTATATGTGATACTGCTTGTATGATGTTATGCATTTTGGACTACCAGTGTACCATTGTTACATGTTGTATTTGTCTTATTTGATTGCACTTAGTGACAATCGATCCCAATACCAACTATTAAACAACAAGATTCCATATTGTCCACCTTTCATTCTTTTGCCACCACACGCTTCATATAAAGTCCCACCCCCCTTGCTCTTGCCCCCCCCTTTTTCTTGATAGATGACAGGGATGGAAATATGTGACCCTACCTGGCCACATTTTCATTTAAAGTCCCAAGGGATGGAACAGTTGGCCTTACCAGGCCACAGGTTCACTTAAAGTCCCTTAAAACCCCCAATTTTAACCTTATTAGTAAGCATCATACAAAAACATCCAAATAATAAAAGCCGGCCAAATATAAAAACAGCAGAGACGCCCGTGCTAAATTACATGGGGCTCTATGGCGATCTGGCATACACTGCGTAGCCACGCCCATAAATATATTAATGTATAATACTGTGTATATATTAAATACTGATACTGTGCATATATTAAATTAAATATATATTAAATTGCCTGCACTTCACAAACTGACCTGTCTAATCTAGCTGACCTGCCTAATCAAGTTCTCGATCTCTATGTTACCACACTACATAGGGCCGCCGTGTAACCAGCCTTATATAGTGTGGGGCATGAACCTGCCTTTGGCCAATCATGGCTCTCACAGCAGATTGCGCTGTGATTATTCAAAGCATGCAGGTCAGGTGCATGCTTTGGCCAATCAGCAGCCGCCAATGCACTGCTGTGATCTCATAGTGCATTATGGGGCACTCCATGGTGCTCAAATTTGCCTTGAACACCCCATATGTTTCTTTGTTCTGCAAACAAACAGCGGATGTTTGAGTCAAACATCCAGACCATCCCTATTTGCAACACTGGCACTAAGGAGAACCAAATGAGGGAAGAAGAAAATTGAGCATGCAAAACATGGCTCAGCTGCAAAAATTGGTAAAGCCACCTTAGGGTTCAGAGAAAATTACCTTATCTAAAGGATTTAAGTAGATAACTCAGGGAATCTGTCATTGCACCAGATAGGGGTATATTGGTGAGGGTAGAAACCCAAATGATATCAGCATCCCACACCTTGAACAACAGCGCACAGGTGGGCATGCTGGAAAGAACAGAACAGATAGGGGTATATTTGATGGGGGAAGAAACCCCAATGCTATCTTAACAGCATCCCACGCCTTGAACAACAGCACATAGATGGACATGCTGGAAAGAACAGAACACCCTAACAACCCCTCCAGGGCATGCAGTGGTGAGCGTCCCTGAAACACACAAGAAATTAAATGGTATGAAGTGCTAACCTGAGCCTCAAAGTCCCACCGTGCAAAATCATGCAATTGGGCTGCAAGAAAATAAATTCAGGGATTTGAAGCTGCTAATCCTCCCTCTTCCTTTGGGTATTGTAAAAATTGTAATTTGTAAATTCAAATATAATACGAGGGACTTTGTTCCTCCAGATTAAATTTCTAAATATGCCATTAACCTTAACAAAGACCTTCACAGGAATCCAGACTGGGGAATTATGTAAAAAATATAATAGCTATGGAATCCATATCATTTTTATTATGTTTATACAGCATAGTACTGAAAAGAGAGGTGGACACCAGGCCTTATTTTGAATTTGAAACCTTGTTAAAGATGGAACAAGATTGTCCGATATACACTATATTGTCAAAAGTATTGGGACACCTGCCTTTAAATGCACATGAACTTTATCCCAGTCTTAGCCCGTAGGGTTCAATATTGAGTTGGCCCACCCTTTGCAGCTATAACAGCTTCAACTCTTCTGGGAAGGCTGTCCACAAGGTTTAGGAGTGTGTCTATGGGAATGTTTGACCATTCTTCCAGAAGTGCATTTGTGAGGTTAGGCACTGATGTGTATGAGAAGACCTGGCTCGCAGTCTGCACTCAAATTCATCCCAAAGGTGTTCTATCAGGTTGAGGTCAAGACTCTGTGCAGACCAGTCAAGTTCTTCCACCCCAAACTCCCTCATCCATGTCTTTATGGACCTTGCTTTGTGCACTAGTCCAAATCATTTGGTGAAGGGGGGATTATGGTTTGGGGTTGTTTTTCAGGGGTTGGGCTTGACCCCATAGTTTCAGTGAAGGGGAATCTTAAGGAGTCAGCATACCAAGGCATTTTGGACAATTTCATGCTCCTAACATTGTGGGAACAGTTTGGGGAGGGCCCTTCCTGTTCCAACATGACTTCATACCAGTGCACAAACAAGGTCTATAAAGACATGGATGAACGAGTTTGGGGTGGAAGAACTTGACTGTCCTGCACAGAGTCCTGACCTTAACCCAATAGAACACCTTTGGGATTAATTAAAGCGCAGACTGTGAGCCAGGCCTTCTCGTTCAACATTAGTGCCTGAAAAAGAATGGTCAAACATTCTCCTAAAGAATAGACACACTCCAAAATCTTGTGAACAGCCTCCCAGAAGAGTTGAAGCTGTTATAGCTGCAAATGGCAGGCGTACCAATACTTTTGACAATATAGTGTATATGTCAAGGGAGAGGCTGTCATAGTCAGACCCAAATATTTAAGAGAAGAGACAATTTTAAGATGTGCCAATGTGGATGGTAAACAATTGGGTAATGGATCTAAATGCAAAAGCATAGATTTCTACCAGTTAATAACCAACCCTGAGAATCTAACAAACTCCTCTAGATACAGTAGTTCATAACTGCTGACAGAGATGACCAAAGATTAGATACATATAAAATATTATCATCAGTGTACAGCTCTACCTTTTCTTCCATATTACCTCTGACCAGACCAGCTACATAGGAGGCAGCCTGTAGAAGGCAGGCCAAGTGTTCAATAGCAATGGCAAAAAGCAGGGGAAACAGAGGGCCTAGTGCCATGAAAAAGCTCAAAAGAGGAGGACTGCAAGCCATTGACACTTATGGAAGACTTAGGGGCTGGGTACAATATTTGGACCCATTTTCAGAAATTAGAACCAAAACTGAATTTCTCTAGAACAGGCCAAAGGTGCAGCCATTATACACTTTCAAAGGCCTTGATGACATCCATGGCCAAAAAGGCACGGTATGTAGAGTTGGTGACAAGGATGAATGTTTTAGAATGTTGCATTCACCCAGCAATAGGCAACAAGGAAACTATTACACGCATATTATAAACATTACATGTAATATTTGTTATGTTTATGCAAATTATGAGACATTCACAAAACACAGTTTTATAAATATACTACAAAGTATATTACTATATGGCAAATAAAAAAATAAAGACATATGTAGTAAATCTATACAATGCAAATACAGAAACATATCTGTTGGTCTGCCAAAAAATGCACTCAGTTCCTATTTCCTACTGTGAGCTGAAAAACAGGATTGTGTAGACTGAAATTTACAAAACATGGTGTCAGCTCTGACCAGTTGCCTTTAGCTAAACTACTAAATCCTCTCCCATCTCCTCATCTCCACAACATAGAGAGTAAAGCCAGCCAAAGATTAATCAAACTTCTGCAGAAACTGGACAAATTTTCGATGGGCAGGCTTGTTGTACTGACGTTGATTTACGAATCAACTTCCCTACAACCAGTCTATTGGGTTTTATTTTTGGTCAATCACTGTCGGGAGCTATAGCTCCCGGCAGTGATCATTGTATTCATCAGAGCTATTCCACCATCAACCTTGACTGTGTTGATGGGGAAAGTGAGCAATTTTCTTTCCTTCGGCTTGTGGTTGAAGAAAAGAAAATTGCATAGTGTATGGCCTGCCAAATTGTTCCATAGTCCAAGATAAGAGTTGGGAGTGCTGAATAAGCCTCTTGAGATAACACAGACAGAGTGAACAAGAAACAGTTTTTTTTTTTTTCTGCATTTATTAAACAGATATTAAAAATGCTTTCAATGATTAATTTAACAGAGGGGGGGGGGGGGGGGGGGGGGCGTAGTTTGCCTTTGAGGAAGATGGCTGCTTTAACCTCGAGCTTCGCCAGACGATAGCAAAAAAAACAACTTCACTGAAGAACACCGCAACAAGACAGCCACTGCCAATGGGTACCTCACACCGCGGAAACTCCGCGACCAGATCCCGTTCTCCATGAGACCTTAGCAGGCGAATTAGCCAGAACATCCTGGAGATATTCCGGACACAGGCGGCCAACATAGCGGTGCCGCCTTCAGCCTCGGCTCCCACACTGCACCACAATGAGATCAGCCTTACCCTCACAGAGCCGTCTTCCTCTTCTGCTGAGGAACTCACCATCAAGCCAACAGCCAAGCCTACGCAATCTCCGCACGATATCGGCTGACATAAAGGACACACTGTCCAAGGCCATTACTGACCTCTGCCATGAAATTGAGTCGATAGCGGGCAGAGTACATGAAGTGGAACTCACCACTGCAAACCAACATACAACGATACGGAGGATTCGCCACACTGTGGGCACGCATACCCTGCAGCTACTGTTAAACAAAGCTATCTCTAAATTTATCTGGCAGAATAACCGACCACGTATTGCTTTTGCAAAACTATATCTTTCCAGGTGCAAAGGGGGTATTAGTCTTCCTAATGTCAGAACATATAACCTAGCATGTCTTCTCCGAATAGGCCTATATTGGATATCACAATCCTCCCACTACTCAAACTACCCCATTAAATCCCTAATGGCCCACCCTTACTCCTTGGTAAACCTCCTTCACTGCAAGTGGAAATCTATCCCCTCAACCATACAACATAACCTCCTCTTACGGGACACAGCCATAGCCTGGAGAGAAATAAAAAAAAGTCTGAAGCTCTCCCCCTTCATGTCCAGGCACCTTCCAATCCAGGGTAGCCCAAACTTCCCACCGGGGATGGAGCACAAATCTTTCTCCATCTGGCAACAAAAAGGCTTCACCAAATTCTCTACACTCTGCGACATGGAAACGGAATGACCTCACACCTTCTCAGTCATAGCTGAAACATTCTCCCTTCCCCAGTCCCATGGTTTCCATTATGGGCAATGTGTAAGCTACATCCGCAACTCATGTAGAGAGGAGAGCAAATGATTCAGAGCGACCATTAAGGATCATCTGCTCCAAGAAGACTCCTATACTATCTCTGACATCTACAAACCTCTCCTGCAGAAGATCACTCCTGCGATAGCATCCCCATCAGCAGCAAATTGGGGCAGAGACTTTCCTGACACAGACTTAGTGGATAAACTTTTACTAGGCTACAACAAAATCCTACAACTGATCCCCAACAAAATCTTGGAGAGAAACCCAACTGAAAACTCTTCACCGTGCCAATATACCTTTAGGAAGGCAAGACCTTCCTTAACTCACCGTTTCAAGGCATGCACTTACATCTTCACCTTCTGGGATCAAGTCATATCTTTCATATATGGTATAACCCTGTTGAAATTACCAAAAGACCCCCTGCTCCTCATCTTTGAGTACTGAGACAAACTACTAGCATGTTCCCCCAACGCCCACCCACCACATAAAGTCTGGATCCTGATCTGTCTCCTAGTCTCCCGAAGAACCATTTTAAAAAATTGGATTTCCCCCTGCTGTCCAAAGATCTCGCAAATCAAACAGGAGCTTTTGCACTTTTTACACAAAGACAAACTCAACACTGACCTCAAACACGAAGCCTCCAGCACATGTCTCTACTCCAGATGGCAGGCCTTCATGAAATTGTCACTTTCTCAAGAGGAGCTCGATAATTTTGAAAACTCATTCTCATACTATGGGGCTTTCCCTACACCCTCTGGAAAAGAGGACACCTCCGACAACTAACTCACAACTAGGGATGAGCTTCGTGTTCGAGTCGAACCCATGTTCGACTCGAACATCGGCTGTTCGACCGTCCGTCGAATTGCGAATGTTATGGGCCGTTCGCGCCAAATTCGTGTGGCGCGTCACGGCCCATAATTCACTGCGGCATCGCAGTGCATTGCTGGCTGATGATTGGCCAAGCATGCACTATGACCCGCATGCTTGGCCAATCACAGCGCCGTCAGTAGAGAGAGCTGTAATTGGCCAAAGCCAGGGTGGCTTTGGCCAATTATGGCTCAGGGGATTTAGTACACGCCCCACACTATATAAGGCCGCCTGCACGGCGGCCCTGTGTAGTGTGTTCCGGTGTGCTGATAGAGAGAGAGACAGACAGTGTCATTTGATTTGAGTTAGATAGATTAGGCTAGATCTGTTCCTGCTATTTACATTTAGTGCAGTGCGTCCTGCTCACAGTGTTCAGCTAGATCCGTTCCTGCTATTTACATTTAGTGCAGTTTGTCCTGCTCACAGTGTTCAATTTAGTGCAGTGCGTCCTGCTCACAGTGTTCAGCTAGATCTGTTCCTGATATTTACATTTAGTGCAGTGCGTCCTGCTCACAGTGTTCAGCTAGATCCGTTCCTGCTATTTACATTTAGTGCAGTCAGTGCGTCCTGCTCACAGTGTTCAGCTAGATCCGTTCCTGCTATTTACATTTAGTGCAGTGCGTCCTGCTCACAGTGTTCAGCTAGATCTGTTCCTGCTATTTACATTTAGTGCAGTGTGTCCTGCTCACAGTGTTCAGCTAGATCTGTTCCTGCTATTTACATTTAGTGCAGTGCGTCCTGCTCACAGTGTTCAGCTAGATCCGTTCCTGCTATTTACATTTAGTGCAGTGCGTCCTGCTCACAGTGTTCAGCTAGATCTGTTCCTGCTATTTACATTTAGTGCAGTGCGTCCTGCTCACAGTGTTCAGCTAGATCTGTTCCTGCTATTTACATTTAGTGCAGTGCGTCCTGCTCACAGTGTTCAGCTAGATCCGTTCCTGCTATTTACATTTAGTGCAGTCAGTGCGTCCTGCTCACAGTGTTCAGCTAGATCCGTTCCTGCTATTTACATTTAGTGCAGTGCGTCCTGCTCACAGTGTTCAGCTAGATCTGTTCCTGCTATTTACATTTAGTGCAGTGTGTCCTGCTCACAGTGTTCAGCTAGATCTGTTCCTGCTATTTACATTTAGTGCAGTGCGTCCTGCTCACAGTGTTCAGCTAGATCCGTTCCTGCTATTTACATTTAGTGCAGTGCGTCCTGCTCACAGTGTTCAGCTAGATCTGTTCCTGCTATTTACATTTAGTGCAGTGCGTCCTGCTCACAGTGTTCAGCTAGATCCGTTCCTGCTATTTACATTTAGTGCAGTCAGTGCGTCCTGCTCACAGTGTTCAGCTAGATCCGTTCCTGCTATTTACATTTAGTGCAGTGCGTCCTGCTCACAGTGTTCAGCTAGATCCATTCCTGCTATTTACATTTAGTGCAGTGCGTCCTGCTCACAGTGTTCAGCTAGATCTGTTCCTGCTATTTACATTTAGTGCAGTGCGTCCTGCTCACAGTGTTCAGCTAGATCTGTTCCTGCTATTTACATTTAGTGCAGTGCGTCCTGCTCACAGTGTTCAGCTAGATCCGTTCCTGCTATTTACATTTAGTGCAGTGCTTCCTGCTCACAGTGTTCAGCTAGATCTGTTCCTGCTATTTACATTTAGTGCAGTGCGTCCTGCTCACAGTGTTCAGCTAGATCCGTTCCTGCTATTTACATTTAGTGCAGTCAGTGCGTCCTGCTCACAGTGTTCAGCTAGATCCGTTCCTGCTATTTACATTTAGTGCAGTCAGTGCGTCCTGCTCACAGTGTTCAGCTAGATCTGTTCCTGCTATTTACATTTAGTGCAGTCAGTGCGTCCTGCTTACAGTGTTCAGCTAGATCCGTTCCTGCTATTTACATTTAGTGCAGTGCGTCCTGCTCACAGTGTTCAGCTAGATCTGTTCCTGCTATTTACATTTAGTGCAGTGCGTCCTGCTCACAGTGTTCAGCTAGATCTGTTCCTGCTATTTACATTTAGTGCAGTGCGTCCTGCTCACAGTGTTCAGCTAGATCCGTTACTGCTATTTACATTTAGTGCAGTCAGTGCGTCCTGCTCACAGTGTTCAGCTAGATCCGTTCCTGCTATTTACATTTAGTGCAGTCAGTGCGTCCTGCTCACAGTGTTCAGCTAGATCTGTTCCTGCTATTTACATTTAGTGCAGTCAGTGCGTCCTGCTCACAGTGTTCAGCTAGATCCGTTCCTGCTATTTACATTTAGTGCAGTCAGTGCGTCCTGCTCACAGTGTTCAGCTAGATCTGTTCCTGCTATTTACATTTAGTGCAGTCAGTGCGTCCTGCTCACAGTGTTCAGCTAGATCCGTTCCTGCTATTTACATTTAGTGCAGTGCGTCCTGCTCACAGTGTTCAGCTAGATCCGTTCCTGCTATTTACATTTAGTGCAGTCAGTGCGTCCTGCTCACAGTGTTCAGCTAGATCCGTTCCTGCTATTTACATTTAGTGCAGTCAGTGCGTCCTGCTCACAGTGTTCAGCTAGATCCGTTCCTGCTATTTACATTTAGTGCAGTGCGTCCTGCTCACAGTGTTCAGCTAGATCCGTTCCTGTTATCTTCCTACTGACAGGCAGGCTTGTCTGGTTACAGTATATAAAGCTACCTGAAGAAAATTACAGGTGTTCTATCCCAACTTAGTGCAGCTACAGGCCATTAGTATGTCTGGAAGGCCAAGAAGGAGAGGCAGACAGTCACAAGCCAATAAGAAAGGGCAAGCAGGCTCTGTGTCTAGTGCTGGTCGTGGAGACGGTGCATCCTCATCAGCACGTGGCCATGGGACACGCTTGGCCTTTTTTTCGGCAGCTGGCCGTGTTGAGCCGCAACATGCGGAAGCCTTGGTCGAGTGGATGACCAAGCCGTCCTCATCCTCCTCATCCTCTCTCACCCATGCCCAGGGTGCTTTGTCTGGCAAAGCAGCGGCCTCTTCCCTCAGCTCAATGTCATCAGTGACTCCTTCCCTAGCTCCACCATGTCCTCCTGAGGATTCCCTCGAACTGTTTGACCACAGTGTTGGGTACATGCTCCAGGAGGATGCCCAGCGTTTGGAAGGCTCTGATGATGATACTGAGCTCGATGAAGGCAGTAACATGAGCACGGACAGAGGGGGTGCCCAAGAAGGACAGCAATCTGGCAGTCATGCTCCCCCTGCTGCAGCATACTGCCAGGTTTGCTCCAGTGATGAGGAGGGAGGGGATGATGAGGTCACTGACTCAACGTGGGTGCCTGATAGGAGAGAGGAGGAGGAGGAGGAGGCGGCACATCACCAACGAGGCAGGATGCCCTCCAGGGGCCAGCCTAAGGGCAGCACATTGACTGCATCACACCCCAAAGCTCCACATGTGCAGGGCGCTGCAGTCTCTGCGCGTTATTCAAAAAGTTCTTTGGTGTGGGCCTTTTTTGAGACGAGTGCATCAGATCGCACCGCTGCTATTTGCAACATATGTCTCAAGCGTATCTCGCGTGGCCAAAACATCTCCCGCTTGGGTACCACATGCTTGACCAGACATATGTTGACCTGCCATGCAGTTCGTTGGCAAGCATATCTAAAAGACCCACACCAAAGAACAAAGAGGATCTCTCCTTGCTCCTCATCAGCTGAGATTTCCAACCCCACTAGACCTTCAGTCCTCTCTGAGACCTGCAGTGAGAGGAATGAAGGTGTAGAATTAGGTGTGTCACAGCCAAGTACTTGTGGGCAATCTGCTTTTGGTACACCAACGTCAGATTGTACCAGGCAAATTTCCCTGCCCCAGCTGCTGCACCGCCGAAAGAAGTTTGCTCCCAGCCATCCACATGCCCAGCGGTTGAATGCTAGCTTGGCAAAATTGCTAGCACTTCAACTGCTGCCTTTTCAGTTGGTAGACTCTGCCCCCTTCCGTGAGTTTGTGGAATGTGCGGTTCCTCAGTGGCAGGTACCCAAACACCACTTTTTCTCACGGAAGGCGATTCCGGCTCTCTACCGGCATGTGGAAGGCAATGTCCATGCCTCGCTGGACAGGGCGGTCAGCGGTAAGGTGCATATTACCGCTGACTCATGGTCCAGCAGGCATGGACAGGGACGTTACTTAAGTTTCACGGCACATTGGGTGACTCTGCTGGCAGCTGGGAAGGATGCAGGACAAGGTGCAGTAGTGTTGGAGGTTGTTCCGCCACCACGCCTCCAAAATGCTGATTGTGACACACCTCTCTCCTCCACCCCCTCCTCTTCTTCTTCCTCCATGGCCTCTTCCTCAGAACCAGCGGTGCTCCATAGGCGTTCAAGGGGCTACGCAAGTACGCAGGCCAAAAGATGCCATGCGGTGCTTGAGCTGGTGTGCTTGGGGGACAGGAGCCACACTGGGGCAGAGGTTCTGTCAGCTCTGCAGGGGCAGGTTCAGAGGTGGTTGACGCCACGCCAACTTAAGGCAGGAATGGTGGTTTGCGACAATGGCACCAACCTCCTCTGTGCCCTCCGACAGGGACAACTGACCCATGTGCCCTGTTTGGCTCACGTCCTTAACTTGGTGGTGCAGCGGTTCTTGGGCAGGTACCCGGGCTTACAGGATGTCCTGAGGCAGGCCAGGAAAGTCTGTGTGCATTTCCGCCGGTCATATAATGCCAGTGCTCGGCTGACGGACCTCCAAAAGGAGTTTAACCTGCCCAAGAACCGCCTAATCTGTGACATGCCCACCAGGTGGAACTCAACGTTGGCCATGCTGCAGCGGCTGCACACGCAGCAGAGGGCCATCAATGAGTACCTGTGCGACTATGGCACCAGGACAGGGTCAGGGGACCTTGGTTTTTTTTCCCCACGCCAGTGGGCCATGATCAGGGATGCATGCACTGTCCTGTCACCATTCGAGGAGGCCACGAGGATGGTGAGCACTGACAGTGCATGCATCAGTGACACTGTCCCCCTTGTCCACCTGTTGGAGCACACGCTGCGTGGAATAATGGACAGGGCACTTGAGGCAGAACAGAGGCAGGAAGAGGAGGACTTCCTTAGCTCTCAAGGCCCCCTTTATCCAGACAGTGTTCCTGCGTGCCCGCCGATCACACAGGAAGAGGAGGAGGAGGAGGAGGAGGAGGAGGAGGAAGATTGTGCCAGTATGGAGGTGGAGCCTGGCACTCAGCATCAGCAGTCTTTAAGGGATCAGTCCCAAGGAACACATGGACTTGTACGTGGCTGGGAGGAGGTGGCTGCGGACGTTGTTGTCCTTAGTGACCCAGAGGACTCCGGACCGAATGCCTCAGCAAACCTACGCTGCATGGCCTCCCTGATCCTGCAAAGCCTGCGTAAAGATCCTCGTATTCGTGGTATCAAGGAGAAGGACCAATACTGGCTGGCAACCCTCCTTGATCCACGTTACAAGGGTAAGGTTGCGGACCTTATCTTGCCATCGCAGAGGGAGCAGAGGATGAAACATCTTTGGGAGGCCTTGCAGAAAGGTCTGTGCAACGCGTTCCCAGAGACTGGGAGGTTACAAACTCCTGTTTCTGGACAACGTGTTGCTGAGGCTTCGGTCAGTCAAAGAAGGAGCGGTGGAGAAGGTGGCCGTCTGACCGATGCGTTCAGACAATTTTTTGGTCCGCAGACCCAAGGTATGATCGGTTCCAGCAACCATCGCCAGCGTCTGTTTTACATGGTGCAGGAATACCTAGGGGCAAGATCAGACTTGGACACCTTTCCCACCGAAAATCCTCTGGGTTACTGGGTCTTGAGGATGGATCACTGGCCAGAGCTTGCACAGTATGCAATTGAGCTACTGGCCTGTCCTGCATCCAGCGTTCTTTCGGAACGCACATTCAGTGCTGCTGGAGGCGTGGTAACTGATCACAGGGTGCGTCTGTCCACTGACTCGGTCGATCGGCTGACCTTCATAAAAATGAATCAGTCTTGGATCACCACCAGCTACCAAGCACCTGATGCTGATGTAACTGAATAATTTTTTTTGAAATCTCAGATCCCTTCAAAGACTGCCTATGCTGATGCTGAGTGACTATCCCTGAGTAATTATCCTCTTCCTCCTCAATCATCACGCTGATAGCTTGTAAGAACATTTTTGGTTCTGGGCGCCACCACCAGTGCCTAAGGCACAATTTTTCAGCCCCTGTTTAACAGGGGCGTGTAATTACAATTTTTGATGTAATACTTTGCAGCAGGGCTCGTTCCTGCATTCCAACTAGAGTGTCTGTGAGGGGTTGCAGTGTTGTGGCACCAGCACCAGTGCCTAAGGCCCAATTTTTCTGCCCCTGTCTAACAGGGGCGTGTAATTACAATTTTTGATGCAATACTTTGCAGCAGGGCTCGTTCCTGCATTCCAACTAGAGTGTCTGTGAGGGGTTGCAGTGTTGTGGCACCAGTGCCTAAGGCCCAATTTTTCTGCCCCTGTCTAACAGGGGCGTGTAATTACAATTTTTGATGCAATACTTTGCAGCAGGGCTCGTTCCTGCGTTCCAACTAGAGTATCTGTGAGGGGCTGCAGTGTTGTGGCACCAGCACCAGTGCCTAAGGACCAATTTTTCTGCCCCTGTCTAACAGGGGCGTGTAATTACAATTTTTGATGCAATACTTTGCAGCAGGGCTCGTTCCTGCGTTCCAACTAGAGTGTCTGTGAGGGGTTGCAGTGTTGTGGCACCAGCACCAGTGCCTAAGGCCTAATTTTTCAGCTCCTGTTCAACAGGGGCATGTAATTACAATTCTTGATCTAATATTTCACAGCAGGGCCCTGTGAGGGCTTACAGTGTTGTGGCCACAGCAACACCTAAGGCCCAAATTTCTGCTGAGTATATAGGGCAGGACCCTACTTTCAAACATCTAACTTACAAACGACTCCTACTTGCAAACGGAAGGAGACAACAGGAAGTGAGATGAAATCTACCCCTAGGAAGGGAAATTCTCTCCTGTAAGAGTTAATATGGGAAAACAATTTCTCCTTTCCACTGATGCTTTCCAATCCTTGTTCCACAAAAAAACCCAAATTTTCAAAAAACATTTTTCATTGGGACAAAAAAGTGAGGTGAAATCTTCTGAAGAGGAAGAAAGACAGCAAAACAAATGTCACAGGGGTGATAACCCTTCCCTATGTTTTCCAAAAAGCTTAAAAAATATTTTTTGGCTGGAGCTAAACATGTTAAAAATGTACCCGTTCAAAATTACAAAGAGATTCTACTTAACAACAAACCTACAGTCCCTGTCTTGTTTGCACCGCCTGTATACTGCTGTTCAGAGTATATAGGGCCTTTCCTTATTTTAATTTGGGTGCGGGGTTCCCCTTAATATCCATACAGGACCCAAAGGGCCTGGTAATGGACTGGGGGGGTACCCATGCCGTTTGTCTCACTGATTTTCATCCATATTGCCATGACCCGACATGACATTAAACCCGCAAGCAGTTTTAAATGAGATTTTTTCCTTTAAAAATGACATTTGGTGCAGGGACTGTTCTAAACATGGGAAACACGCGTCACTTTACAGGCATACTATAGACACCCCCCAGGTACGATATTTAAAGGAATATTTCACTTTTTTTTTTTACTTTAAGCATCATTAAAATCACTGCTCCCGAAAAAACGGCCGTTTTTAAAAGTTTTTTTTGCATTGATACATGTCCCCTGGGGTAGGACCCGGGTCCCCAAACCCTTTTTCGGACAATACCATGCAAATTAGCCTTTAAAATGAGCACTTTTGATTTTGAACGTTCGAGTCCCATAGACGTCAATGGGGTTCTAACGTTCGTGCGAACTTTCGGTCCGTTCGCGGGTTCTGGTGCGAACCGAACCGGGGGGGGGTGTTCGGCTCATCCCTACTCACAACTAGTAGGACTCGAAGTCCTCAATGTCATTCAGCATAACCATCCTCCTTTCTCACCGGTAACCCAAACATCGGCATCCCAACCGAGAGCACCCAGTTCATGACTTCAGTCACAGTTCTAGTGTCTTTCTACAGTATAAGTGTTGTATGCCCCGCCCCCCCCCCCTTCCTTACTCTCCCCCTCTTTGTTTTCTTTTTTTCTTCTACCTTATAGTTTAGGGATCCTCCACAGATGATCCATCCAGTTATCTCTCCGTGGAAGTTTTTCTTATATGAGATTGTTTATTATTACTCCTGTATTACAATCCACCTATGTAAACAACGCCTAGGCTACATAGTTTATACCAAATGTTTTATGAAAATGTACTACCATCATTATTATATCCTGTACTGAAATTTCCTTCAATAAAATCTACTGAAAAAAAAAAAAACAACAACATTCTACCCAGAATTCTATACCTACTACAAACTGTCCCGATAAAACTTCCATCCACATTCTTTTCAATGTACCAGAAAGCATATACAGACTTCATTGGGGACACATCACATCCGAGATTAAGCTATTCCAGACTAGGGATGGGCGAACGGTTTGGCCCGAGCATAAGTTCGGGCCGAACTTTGGTTGTTCTGATGTTCTGCGTACACCGAACAGAATGCGGTGTTCGGGGAAAATTCGGAACACCGTTAAAGTCTGTGGGACATTAACATGAAAAATCAAAAGTGCTCATTTTAAAGGCTTATATGCAAGTTATTGTCATAAAAAGTGTTTGGGAACCTGGGTCCTGCCCCAGGGGACATGAATCAATGCAAATTTTTTTTTGAAAAACTGACATTTTTTTGGGAACAGTGATTTTTTTAATGCTTAAAGTGAAACAATAAAAATGAAAAATTCCTTTAACGAATTGACCACTAGGCACTTAAACCCCCTTCCTAACCAGACCAATTTTCAGCTTTCGGTGCTCTCACACTTTGAATGACAATTACTCAGTCATGCAACGCTGTACCCATTTGAAATGTTTGTCCTTTTTTTCACACAAGCAGAGCATGGCAGAGTATGGGCACTGAGCAGCGCTGTAGGCTGGATCTGTAGTGCCCACAGCACTGCAAATGATCTCTCCCTCTTTCCTCTCTCACACTGTACTGATCGGTACAGAGAGACGGAGCGATCACATGGTAAATGGCCACTATCAGCCATTTACCGTGATCCGTGATGCGCCGGGTCCCCCGGACCCGGCGGTCATGAATGTTCCGGGTGCTTGCCCCAGGGGTCGCACGGAAGCACGATTCTGTGAGGACGTCCGTGTACGCCCACCCAGAATAAGCCGACCGTGCTGTAGCCGTCTTTCGGCTATGGCCCGGTCGGCATGTGGTTAAATATCGTGTCTGGGGGGTGTCTATAGTATGCCTGTAAATTGGTGCATTTTTCCCGTGTTTAGAACAGTACCACAGCAAAATGACATTTCTAAAAGGAAAAATTGTCATTTAAAACTGCTTGCACCTGTAATGAATTGTTGGGTCTCGGCAATATAGATAAAACTCATTGAAAAAAATAGCATGTTTTTTTTTTTAAAAATTTGCATTGATACATGTCCCCTGGGGCAGGACCCGGGTCCCCAACCACTTTTTATGACAATAACTTGCAATATAAGCCTTTATAATGAGCACTTTTGATTATTCATGTTCGTGTCCCATACACTTTAACGGTGTTTGTGTGTTCTGCCGAATTTTTTGCCTGTTCGGTATGTTTTGGTGCGAACTGAACCGGGGGGTGTTCGACCCATCCCTATTCCAGACTTACCGTCCCTAAACTCAAAAGAGGCCTAGGTCTCCCAGACCTACGAAAATACCACCAAGCTTGCCATCTGGCAAGAATTATCTACTGGAACATTCATTCCAAGGTTAAAGCATGGGTTCAGCTGGAACATTACATGTCCTCTCTCCCGCTGTTCCAAACCCCTTGGCTAGCCCCAGAACATACCCCTCTGAATTGCAAAAATCACCCACTCATTCACCCAATGTTAATTTCCCTCTGTAAAACTTGCCGCAAACATAAAATATCCTTGCTACTATGCCCCATGACTCAACTACGCCACAACCCAGACTTTTCGTCAGGAACCTCCACATCCTTTCTAACAGAATCATGGCCACACCACACCGTTCAAGCAGAACATTTCTTTGAAAGAGGCCACCTCATCCCCCAACCCAAACTAGCTACACTGATGAGAAATGGTGCATTTCCTTTTTGGACATACTTACAAATCAGACACTTTCTTGACAAACCCAAAACACAACCTGACTGGTTGTCAGGATATCTAATTGACCAGACTGTGTGGACTGCACAGAGGAGACCAGAAACACATGTAAGTGAAATGGTGTTTATTAACAAGTGATAAGTGACAGGAACAAACAGTGCAAAAACCCACACAACAACCCACTACAAACAACAATGTATAAATATATATAAGTAAAGGGATATACCGTAATCGTAAACAAGCCAAGCCAAGGTCATACACAGGGAAGTCAGCATAAGGGTAAGGACGGGAACCTGAACAGGACAAGGAGAGGATGGATGGATGGGGTTCAGGGCAGGGATCCAAGGGAGCCAGGAACAGAAGGGACAGGACTAGCAAGGCCTCAGGATAGGGATTGGATCAGATCAGGACAAGGCAGATAGCAGGCTCAAGGTCAAACAGGCAGCAAGGTCAGAACGCAGGGGGAGAGAGAGATACCAAGGCAAGCCTATGAGGGCTTGCCGGGTATTTGTAAGGCTGTGGTAATTGACCTCACGTTACAGCTGAGCGCAGTGTGACCTGTTTGCTCCACACTGCCAGAGTGCACCCGCTGGTTGACGCCGGTACTACGGCCCGAGGATGCAACAGTGCCACCAGCAGGAAAGACCTCTTACTGCAGGTCCTAGGTGTTGGAAGACACCTGCTGATGGACACTGGTACTGCGATCCAAGAGACCGATAGCGCCACCAACGGGTAGACCTTCTCATGACAGTACCCCCCCCTAAAGGAGCGGCCTCCGGACGCTCCAACAAGGTGTATCTGTTCAAAGTTCATGGCCTTCAACTGGACAGGTGAGGGCACATCAGGCCGGGCATCGGGTACATCAACCTGGACAGTGGGTACTGCTGGCATGTCAGAGTCATTAAGCTGGGCAGCAGACGACAGGAACCACTTGGGCTGGGCAGCAAACGACAGGAACCACTTGAGCTGGGCAGCAAACGACAGGAACCACTTGAGCTGGGCAGCAAACGACAGGAACCACTTGAGCTGGGCAGCAAACGACAGGAACCACTTGAGCTGGGCAGCAAACGACAGGAACCACTTGAGCTGGGCAGCAAACGACAGGAACCACTTGAGCTGGGCAGCAAACGACAGGAACCACTTGAGCTGGGCAGCAAACGACAGGAACCACTTGAGCTGGGCAGCAAACGACAGGAACCACTTGAGCTGGGCAGCAGACGACAGGAAACACTTGAGCTGGGCAGCAGACGACAGGAAACACTTGAGCTGGGCAGCAGACGACAGGAAACACTTGAGCTGGGCAGCAGACGACAGGAAACACTTGAGCTGGGCAGCAGACGACAGGAAACACTTGAGCTGGGCAGCAGACTGGGAAGCTGGCACATCAATCTGGGAAGCTGGCACATCAATCTGGGAAGCTGGCACATCAATCTGGGAAGCTGGCACATCAGACTGGGAAGCTGGCACATCAGACTGGGAAGCTGGCACATCAGACTGGGAAGCTGGCACATCAGACTGGGAAGCTGGCACATCAGACTGGCAGGTAGGCATCAAGACATCAGGCTGGAAGACAAGCTGCAAGGCATCAGGCTGGGAAGCTGGCACATCAATCTGGGAAGCTGGCACATCAGACTGGGAAGCTGGCACATCAGACTGGGAAGCTGGCACATCAGACTGGGAGGTAGGCATCAAGACATCAGGCTGGAAGACAAGCTGCAAGGCATCAGGCTGGGAAGCTGGCACATCAATCTGAGAAGCTGGCACATCAATCTGGGAAGCTGGCACATCAATCTGGGAAGCTGGCACATCAGACTGGTAAGCTGGCACATCAGACTGGTAAGCTGGCACATCAGACTGGTAAGCTGGCACATCAGACTGGTAGGTGGGCATCAAGACATCAGGCTGGAAGACAAGCTGCAAGGCATCAGGCTGGGAAGCTGGTACAGCAAACTGGGAAGTTGGCACATCAATCTGGGAAGCTGGCACACCAATCTGGAAAGCTGGCACACCAATCTGGAAAGCTGGCACATCAGACTGGTAGGTAGGCATCAAGACATCAGGCTGGAAGGCAAGCTGCAAGACATCCGGCTGGAAGGCAGGGACATCGAGCTGGAAGGCAGGCATCGGGACGACAAACTGGGAGGCAGGCACATCAGACTGTAAAGCTGGAACATCAGACTGGAAGGCTGGAACATCAGACTGGAAGGCTGGAACATCAGACTGGAAGGCTGGAACATCAGACTGGAAGGCTGGAACATCAGACTGGCGAGCTGGAACGTCAGACTGCAAAGCTGGAACATCAGACTGCAAGGCTGGAACAGCAGACTGCAAGGCTGGAACAGCAGACTGGAAGGCTGGAACAGCAGACTGCAAAGCTGGAACAGCAGACTGGAAGGCTGGAACAGCAGACTGCAAAGCTGGAACACCAGACTGCAAAGCTGGAACACCAGACTGCAAAGCTGGAACACCAGACTGCAAAGCTGGAACACCAGACTGGAAGGCTGGAACATCAGACTGGAAGGCTGGGACGTCAGACTGGCGAGCTGGAACGTCAGACTGCAAAGCTGGAACATCAGACTGCAAAGCTGGAGCATCAGACTGGAAAGCTGGAACATCAGACTGCAAAGCTGGAACCTCAGACTGCAAAGCTGGAATCTCAGACTGCAAAGCTGGAACATCAGACTGCAAAGCTGGGACCTCAGACTGCAAAGCTGGGACCTCAGACTGCAAAGCTGGGACCTCAGACTGCAAAGCCGGGACTTCAGACTGCAAAGCTGGGACTTCAGACTGCAAAGCTGGGACTTCAGACTGCAAAGCTGGGACTTCAGACTGCAAAGCTGGGACTTCAGACTGCAAAGCTGGAACAGGTTGGGTTACTGGCAGGATGGTATGGGTCGGGAAGAATTTTTGCTTCTTCTTTGGTTTAGCCCGTGCAGTTTTGTATGTAGGTGCAGGGCTGTAAGCAAAGAAAGTAGCTGGATCGAAGGAAGACCAAGGAACTGTAGCTAGAGAAGGGTTTTGTGGGACTGTTACAGGTGGAGGAGAAGAGACAGGTGGATTGAAGGCAGGATAGGTGCAGGAAGTAGAAACAGGGCATTGATACTTGGTGGGGAGCAGGGTATATTGGACTGCAGCTGAGGTTGCCAGGGGTGATGGGAGAAAGGACGTCTGAGCAGGCAGGTATTTAGTAGCAGGTCTGGTTTGTGGAGAGCTGACAGAAGCTGGGCATAACAGGTCTGACCATGCCTGAAGTACAGGTAGCACAAAAGTGGCCTCACATTTCCCCTGTCTGACCAGCGACTGCACTTCATCTATACAATCCTTCAACAACTGTTTGGGACAAACCGAAAAATGCTCAAAAAAGGATGCAGAGTCATCCTCCAACAGCCATACTAAGGACGCAATCTGGTTAATGCTGAAGGGGGGAGAAAAGTCATCATGGCCCTCTGGAATACAAGGCAGAGCCAGCTCTGTACACATTCCAATCAAAGGCTGAACATCCTCAAACCGTATACTGCCCTGATCGACCACAGAGTGAGCTAAACGGATAATCTCCAGCAGCTGATCACTGGACCACCCTTCCAATGTCTGGCGGAGATATTCAGAACTCTCTGTTGCCAGCAGAGCATAATAAGCAATTATGTCTGAATTCATCCCAGTAATGTGCAACAGAACCGAGATGGTTCCCTTGTGCAGCCACTTCTGGTCAGAGATGGCCTTGGTATACTGTCAGGATATCTAATTGACCAGACTGTGTGGACTGCACAGAGGAGACCAGAAACACATGTAAGTGAAATGGTGTTTATTAACAAGTGATAAGTGACAGGAACAAACAGTGCAAAAACCCACACAACAACCCACTACAAACAACAATGTATAAATATATATAAGTAAAGGGATATACCGTAATCGTAAACAAGCCAAGCCAAGGTCATACACAGGGAAGTCAGCATAAGGGTAAGGACGGGAACCTGAACAGGACAAGGAGAGGATGGATGGATGGGGTTCAGGGCAGGGATCCAAGGGAGCCAGGAACAGAAGGGACAGGACTAGCAAGGCCTCAGGATAGGGATTGGATCAGATCAGGACAAGGCAGATAGCAGGCTCAAGGTCAAACAGGCAGCAAGGTCAGAACGCAGGGGGAGAGAGAGATACCAAGGCAAGCCTATGAGGGCTTGCCGGGTATTTGTAAGGCTGTGGTAATTGACCTCACGTTACAGCTGAGCGCAGTGTGACCTGTTTGCTCCACACTGCCAGAGTGCACCCGCTGGTTGACGCCGGTACTACGGCCCGAGGATGCAACAGTGCCACCAGCAGGAAAGACCTCTTACTGCAGGTCCTAGGTGTTGGAAGACACCTGCTGATGGACACTGGTACTGCGATCCAAGAGACCGATAGCGCCACCAACGGGTAGACCTTCTCATGACACTGGTCCAGAAAACTTATCCCCTTTGAATCGCTCTGCTTGAAAACTGAGCCCCAATGTCACTTAATTTCCTATACATACGCTATGCTATTCACAGATCAAAATCGCAAATCTAACTGGGCCAGCCATAAGTGGTAACTAGAACTCTCAATCGATCTATTAGACCAAGACTGGGAAAATATATATACATGCATACACAAAGGAACAGTTATTGTGTATGCACAAGAGAATGCATTCAAAATATTCTCAAGATGGCATAGAACCCCTCTTAGATTACACAAAGTCTATACTTCACTTTCCTCAAACTGTTAAGGATGTGAGGGGGAGATGGGATCACTTTTACATATCTGGTGGACATGTCCTAAATTATAAGCTTTCTGGAAAGAGGTTCACCAACTTACAAACCAGATAACCACTTACACGCTCGATTACTCACCAGCGCAATTTTTGCTACACCACTCTTTGACCCCGAAAAAGGCTTACCTTCGCTCACTTGCCATGCATATGGTAAATGTGGCGAAGATGTTTATCCCAGCTAAATGGCGCTCCCCAGAATCGATGTCTGTAGCAGACTAGTTTAGATGCATACAAAAAAGAAATGGAGAAACTAGGACATCAAGCAAAAGACATCCCCTCAAAATTTAGCAAACATTGGTCTTGCTGGTTACATGCCATCACGATGGACAAATACAAACAAGCTCTGACCTGAAATGGCCTCGGGTGCTGTGGTGGGGAGATGGAATAGGTAACGCTCCGGGTTTCCCTTTCGACCATTCTCTTCAGCATACTACCAGAAAACAATTAAATACTCTTTAGTCACCCTCCCTCACAAATCCCCCCCCTGTTATACCCTAATCCCAACCCTCTATCCCAACATCTCAGATCCCCACCCCAGAATCTAGATGCAAGACCCACTATAAAAACGACTATATTTCATACCACCAGTTGATCTCTGAAAGAACGAAGAATCACTGAATATTATTTGACTATTTGCCTATAACCAAGTAATATACGTTATGTTATTCCATATGTATTCTTTCGTGAATGGATATATTGTTCTATCCGTACATTTATCACAGTGGCTGCACCCACGTTTATGCTCTTATCTGTTATGTCTTTCATATCTTCTATAAAAAATGTTTATTTTTTGGGGGGGATTGAAGTTAACAGAGCAAAAGGAAGCAAATAAAACAAATAGGTGTATTGTTAGGGTGGAAATACACTGTGAGGAGAAAAGTCTGTATCATGTTATTGGTTTATTTATTTATTTGCCTATTCTTTTTTTTTAAAGATATTTTTATTGGTTTTAGGTTCTACACAAACCAACAGACACAAAACAGTCACAAATAAAATAAAATAAAATAAAAAACAAAACACACATGAATATCTGGTCCGTTCAGTATACACAGGTGATATACAACTCGTAGATAGTTCACACAAGTCATTGTAGGCATGTCATTTCGTTTCAAGAGAGTTAAGAAATTGGTAATCGCCACAGTCAGATATATGTACTTTTACACAGTATAACCATATTAATGGACCTGGTATTTGGGGTCCCTGTGGCACGGCCCATCAATGATCAATTGTATTCAATTTTGGAAAGGGTTAGTGGACTAGCCAACCATTTCCCCCAAATTTTATAAAAGGTTTTATTTCTTTTACAAATTTCAAAGGTTAGTTTGTATAATGGAATAGAGTCATTGATAAGTTTTAGCCAGATGGACTTCAAAGAGGTCCGTGCACCTTTCCAGGACAGTAGAATAGATTTTTTAACATAAAAATAAAGAATACGGAGCAGTCTCTTGGCATGTGATGGTATGTGTAAATCTCCAAATACTCCCAATAAGCAGTTCTTAGGGTGTATTATATTGGGAAGGCCCAACACAGTTGAAATAAAACCACCCACTTCTTCCCAGAAGTCACTATATTTGCCTATTCTTAATCTCCAGTTATTCAATTTTGCTTTACCACAATAATGCACATTTTACATTTTCACTCTATTTCAGAGGTCAGAGTTCATTGTGTAACAATGCTTGTATATCTCAGATATATTGATATACCACAAAGCTTAAAATGGCTCCCAAGCATACTGAGTGATTTTATAAAGCTTGCTTTTTGTTAGCATTAACTCAAATTCCAAATGTCACTTTAATATTGCTATTGCCAGTCTGCATTTGAAAGATGGGGATTTGATTGGCTACTTGGCACAAAATGTATACCTTTCTTTCCTTCAGTTTTTATGATTCCTGTAATGTCTTTAGTAGCCTTCTTTACGGATGCCCACAAAGCCTTTATACAGGGAATGTTTATTCAACTAGGTAAGCTGTGGCAAAGAAAAAGGGAACACAGTGTATAAATCCTCGCCACCTCCATTAGGAAGGAGGAGAAGAGGAAAAAAAAAAACTTCATTCTACTTTTAGGTTCCATTTATTCAGTTTGAAAAAGGAACTCAGAACTATGTGAACAAAAAAAAAAACAGTCAACATAAATTACCCACACAAATTTACACAAACTATGAAATTGCAGCAATAACACTGATAGAGTGGATACACAACACCCTCAATTGTGAAAATATCAAAGTATTATAAGGGAAGTGCAACCAAATATTATAATCACGTCCTAGTATTAAATAACATAAAAATAAAATAAATCATATAGTCCAATGGTGAAAATCATCCAGTCCTTTGTAGAGAGTAGAAACTGAAAACAGTCCAAATTCCCTAAGTGAAGCAAACATCACAAAGAAAAGTGTACAATTATTCCCAGAGCACCTTCTTCTGACTAATTTAAACCACCCGTGCTCTTCCCATGTGATCTCAGATTCAGCTTGCCTTATCGTTTAGACCTTGTCAAATCAAATCTAGCACGATTTATTCATTGCCAAGAAATGGGCACATATCTCCTTTAAATGATTCCTGCTCACACAGCTCAGCAAATTACTTCTATTCTTCTCATTTCCCTATTTTTCTCATTTATGAGCATTGTTCCTCACAAATGTCACATATAAGACAAAGGGGACTTGTAGTGCTCACTGGTTTATTAAAATAGCAGGTATATTGATTAAGGCACACTTACAAACATAAAAGCACTATACCATGCCATACAGCACTAAAACACTGCCTTTCTCAAGTCTCATCATCCAGCAATCACGGCTTGTAAACATGATGACAACGCTGGCATAAGTCTCTAATTCCTGTATGCTGTACACCCCTCAGCATGGGCTTCATCAGCAGGAAAAAACAGCAGAAACTTAGAACTCTACTTGAATAGTTCAAAAAACAACAAAGAAAGTTAAAGATGGTAATAAAGCAGATAAAACAGCAGATAAAAGCAGATAAAACCCTAGCTTCTTGTTTGTGAGGATATCACAGTAAGACTAAAATTCCTTATCTTATTCACCCAGAAACCAAACAAAAGGTATACAACCCACAAGAAATTGCTGAGGTCTTTAGTTCAAATAACAAATTTCTGTACATCTTAAAGCGAATCCGTCTATAACTCCCCTCTCTGATGACAAGGTACAGGCCTTTTCAAACTCTATTAATCTTCCAACACTTTCCCAAGAGCAACTCTCTGCACCAAATTCACCCTTCACTCTACAGGAAGTCTATGCCTCTATTATAGCTATCCCAAACCGAAAAAAATGGATTCGTGAATATACTGCCTTCTTTAGTCCACAGTGACCAATGTGGTTTTACCAAATGGCAACAGTTGTCAAATGCCACTACGAGATGTCTCAAAATTATCTACTTCACTGAACAATTTCGAATGCCTTTTCTGCTGAATCAATTGGACTTACCTTTATTTAACTCTACGTAAATTTGGCCTCGCAGGTCACATTCTTTCAGCCATAATGGCAGTTTATGCTCAGGCTTCTGATATTTTATTGCAACACTTTTGTATTACCAATAGAACCAGACAGGGCTGTCCCTGTATTCAATCTTGTAATGGAGCCACTTGCAGAGCAGATCAGATCACATAATCTAGTTTCGGGATTTCACGCAGGAGGAGAGGTACACAAAATTTATTTATTTGTGGACGACTGGCCCACTAGTTTCCCTAGCTTCAGTACAAACTATATTAAAATAATTTAATGCTGTCTCATACTATAAAGTCAATGATACTAAATAATATATACACGACCTAGGTAGTACCAATGTGATAGTAATACAATCTTCTTATCCTTATGCTTGAGAAACCAGTCTCTCATATTTATGGAGTCAGTTAATCAGGCAGGTATAAAATATTTATAAAGAAAACTATATACCTTTCTGACATGAAATGCAAAATGATATGTATAAATTCACCAAACATGACTTGTCCTGGTTTGGCTGAATAGCTACTTTTAAAATGTTTCTTCTTTCTCTGTTATTGCTCTGCTTTGTTATTTTTTCAGGACTTTTCCCATCCCCTACCTAATAAGTATATCAAGGCCATTCAGACATCTTTGGCCCGCTTTGTATGGCAGGGTAAAAGATCAAGAAGTGCACATTATAAATTAATTAAACACAGATTAGCAGGTGGGTCTGGATATGTAAATAATGCTGATTACTACAATGCCTCTATCCTTGCACAATGAAAATCCAGGTTCGTCTAGCCTAATAAAATGATATGGGGGAACCTGGAGGTATGCAAATACCAGGAGCCAATTACTTTTGTGGCTTATGAATTTCACCTTTCCTAATTGTAATCTCCTTTTATACTAAAGCGCTGCATAAACTGTTGGTGCTATATAAATCCTGTATAATAATAATAATAATACTCCCTTACGATCTCAGCCTCCATCAAAGCGTGGAGGAATGTCTATCTCAACCGTATGCCTGAAGTTATTGAAACTCTCCTCCAAGTCTCGATATCTGTTTTAAGTAACCTCATATCTGACTTGAGCTTTCACCAAAAGTCATTGAGGAGAAACAAAAACTTGGGGACCTTTCCACCATTGGGACTTTAAAATCCTTTGATGCTCTCAGATTAGAATATGACCTTCCCTTCTCAGAATATTACAGATACATGTAAGTAAGACACTGTCTTAAATGGAATAAAGTATGGTGCTGCGCTAATCCCAATGAGATGGGCGCATATTAGCTCTATGCTCGTGAGTGTCTAATAGTGCACTCACTTTAAATCTTTGCAACTGTAACAGAGCAATAAAAAGATGACCTAATATGACAGTTGTACCAATCTGTGCTAATAGTGCATATGGACAAAAAAATCGTAGTAAAATACACAATAAATAATAATCAATAAAACGTGCACAGTGATTCGTGCTTAAACATCACAATAGCAAACATAAATATATTGGTGAATATAGCGTGAGTAAAAATAGCAGCTGGCTCAGACTATCCCCAGTCGCCAATTAGCTTAATTCAATATAAATCAACACATTCAAAAGTGCATGTAAAACCAAAGTGCATCCAGTGCAAATTAAATGTGGCTAAGTGCCTAAAAGTTCATAAATATGCATGCAAATCTGCGTGCAAAATAAAATATAATATTATCAGGTGCAGTGCTCCTTGCGGTAAAAAACAATCAATCAAAGTCCAAAAAAACGTGTGATGACTTCCGTGCATGGCAGCCTCAGAGTGGCTAAACGCGATTACCCCATTACCTTCAGGTAAGGGGCCACTGCCCACCAATGTGCACACTGTTGCATGAAGACTGACCACTACTGTCACCCATGTTTAGCACGGAAGTCATCACACGTTTTTTTGGACTTTGATTGATTGTTTTTTACCGTAAGGAGCACTGCAACTGATAATATTATATTTTATTTTGCACACAGATTTGCATGCATATTTATGAACTTTTAGGCACTTAGCCACATTTAATTTGCACTGGATGCACTTTGGTTTTACATGCACTTTTGAATGTGTTGATTTATATTGATTTAAGCTAATTGGCGACTGGGGATAGTCTGAGCCAGCTGCTATTTTTACTCACGCTATATTCACCAATATATTTATGTTTGCTATTGTGATGTTTAAGCACGAATCACTGTGCACGTTTTATTGATTATTATTTATTGTGTATTTTACTACGATTTTTTTGTCCATATACACTATTAGCACAGATTGGTACAACTGTCATATTAGGTCATCTTTTTATTGCTCTGTTGCAGTTGCAAAGATTTAAAGTGAGTGCACTATTAGACACTCACGAGCATAGAGCTAATATGCGCCCATCTCATTGGGATTAGCGCAGCACCATACTTTATTCCATTTTATTTTAGCTGGGGACAGGCTGTACCCCATTCGGTGTATGCTGCTTTTCCTTGTTCTATTGGGATCGGGTCCCCTCCTCCTCTCTCCCTAACCCCGTTCACGATAGCGCAGGAATACCCCATAATTATTTTATAGGACACTGTCTAGCCCAAAACCCACATCTCCTAGGCTCATTGCCTGTCACTGTCAGTTGATACCTTCGTTCAGAATCAAAGAATCTGAAAGGCATCACCCTATTTTACAATTTTATGCAGAAAAAACACGTATTTTCCTATTGCTCTACGGAACCACAGTGGATCACAGCTTTTCTAATCTATCTATAAAACCACATGTTGTTCTTCCCCTTTGGAACTCACAAAAAAAAATAAACATGCAATGGCACTTAACATCTTCAGCTCTCTCTAAATTAAAACATCCCAGCTCCTCAGAGTATTGGAGGAAATGTGGCCATATTGGTACTCTTCTCCACCTCCTGTGGTCTTGCAAATGTATAATTGCCAAAGTATTATTGACACCCTGCTCTCCTTCTCCTGCAATAGCACTGCTCAATTCGGATATAGATGAGTTGCTCTTTCCATTGGGACACATTTCCACTCATATTTTACTAGTTGCCAGACTATTTCTAATGAAAAAGTGGAAAATTAATAGCATCCCCTCTTCTCGAGGGGTTATAGATGCAGTACAAACCCACTGTTCATATGTACTAATGATGGCTTTCATATAGAGAAATATAAAACAGTTACTTTGAAATGGGAGCCTTGGTTGAGATGATATGCTGCTATTGGACATATCACTAAGGCTGGGTTCACACCTATGCGAATTGGATGTGGGTTTCCACCGCATCCAATTTGCATAGCAGGAGAATATGACCGGCTCTCTATGGAGTCGGTTCACATGTTCGTGGGGTGGCTTCGGAGAGCACTGCACAAAAATGCTGTGCATCTTTGCTTCTGTTTCAGGGCTAAATTCAGGCAAAGATTCTGCCCTGATTCGTCTCTGAAATGGAGAACTGGGACAGTCAGCATTGTTGTGCGATCCACGGCCGGTTTAGATGTGAACCGAGCCTTAAAGCTAGGTATCCGTTTAATAGTATGGAACCTTTTACGACTTACCCTCTCAAAAAGACACTTCTGCTCTGACCCAGAAACTCAATTAATCCCAATGGATCCACTATTGACATAACTCAATCACTTTAAAGGTACTTAATTGATCTATATAAACCAACAATTGCCACGCTAAGTGAATGATGATAAAGTGCATACAAATAAAAGTGACAATGGTCAGTCCATAAAAGTGTCCATAAAAGAATAAATGTGATGGAATCTTTTTAATTACATCCCAAGGATGACGAATGACCATACACCCAAGTGTACCTTCCACCGTGATAGTATAAGATGTGCCCTTACCGGATATTTAGACTCCACGTTATAGGAGCCTAGTCTGACATGGATTCACACATCTTGAAGGATCCATCCACTTGGTATAAAGGATGATAACATCGTAGCCAACCATGCTGATTTTTCACTCTCTCTCGTTGATATTGTATAAAGAAAGAGAAAATCACCACATAGTGTAAGGCTCGGTTCACATGTATGCGAATTTGATGCGGCTTGCACTGCATCCAATTCGCAGAACATTTTAAAATATTAGTTTGAATAAATCTTGTGCACATATGTGTATTGCATTCGCACTCCACATTGTCAATTGTCCTCACTACACCCCCCCTCTCCCAGGTCAGCTGATCCGCAGCTACAACGGAGAGGAACCGCTGAACAGCTGCTTTTTCTCTTCACAGAGAAACCGGAGCTGGAATTCGCACTGGACTAATGTGAATCCAGCCTAAAACCATGGTGATTTTATTGAAAAAAAATGTTGCTAAAAGTTTCCACAAGTCCAATAAAGTGCAACAATGAATAAAAGTTCCTACATAAAAGTCTGCAGATCTTGATCAAAATAGCATAGTGTAGTTGAACATAGACTCCACCACGCTATTTTGATCTGCAGACTTTTCTGTTGGAACTTTTATTCATGTGTTGCACTTTATTGGACTTGTGGAAATTTTTAGCAACATTTTTTCAATAAACCACCACGGTTTTACACTATGTGGCGATTTTCTTTATATAATATCCATGAGAGAGAGTGAAAAATCAGTACGGTTGGCTGTGACATTATCCTCCTTTATACTCAGTGGATGGATTCTTCATGATGTGTGAATCCATGTCAGACTAGGCTCCTTTAACATGGAGTCTAGATATCCAGTAAGGGTACATCTTATACTGTCCCGGTGGATGGTGCACTTGGGTGTATGGTCGTTCATCATCCATAGGCTATGATTACAAAGATTTCATCACATTTATTCTTATATGGACACTTTTATGGACTGATCATTGTCACTTATATTTGTATGCACTTTATGATCATTCACGTGCGGTAATAGTTAGTTTATATGTATTTTACACAAATTGTTCTGTTGTGTGATTGCCAGCTGCTTTTTTGATCACTTATCATTTTCACCTGCGCAATTACAACACTCTCTTTCTTACCTAATTGGTCTAGTAACTGATATTGTACACAACTGTTTTTTGTTTTGGATATGCAAATGCTGTATTTTTCACTCTGTTCATCTGTATATCTTTTGAACATTTTCAAAAAAAATTATGGAAATGAAAAAAAAATCAACTCTGTTGCTCAGTTACAAAAAATGAACAATGCATCTGTAAAAAAAAGGAGTCTTTACATTCACCTGCCATGTCACTAAATTCATGCGTTTGAAATGGTCACTTTGCTTTAGAAAATCATTACCACAGAAGGAAAGGATTATAATCCTGTACTCTTTAACCTAATCATCCATTAAATGGCTGAGGTTTACTAGGTAGAGCTACCTTTCCAAAGAGATTACCAACAAGGTCTGGGCTGCAATATGACATGGAAGATAACAAGGGAAAAATACAAGGGAAGCGCTCCCCTAGTGTATAACCTCCTTTTATTTTGACGCACAGTTCGCTTTAAAGCTCGTACACACGATCTGACTTTTTGACAACAAACATGCAAATTAGCTGTTTTGGGGCAACATCCGACCATGTGTACGCTCCATCGGACAAACTTTTTCGGTTTTAATCGGACTTTTCTTGGCTGTGCGAACGGACAAACTTTCCGGCAACAAAAGTCCGATGGAGCAAAGTCCGATCGTGTGTATGCAATACAAGTTCGTGGACAACACCCTTTGTATAGAAATCCACTGGAAAGTTTGTACAAGGTCCGATCATGTGTATGGGCCTTAAGAAAGACTTCCGGGTGTATTGGATACCTGGTCCCTGACACACTATTTTGTTCAATTATCCAATACATCACTACAAAGCACAGTAGTAGTGGCTTTCTGTAAGGATCAAATGAGAACATTTTCAGATGGTCCTAGTTATATCAGAACAAAGATAGCTGGTGTATGCACAGATGAGTAAAAAGTCTCACACAAACTCATGCGATGGGACTGCTCATTGATTTGCAAATCTCAGAACAATAACTTTCATAGGAGAGCCATTTGATGTCTCAAGCCTGACACATTATTATTATTATAAAGTGCCATCAACTCAAGTTCAAGTCCTAGCGACTTGATGAATGAGAGCCCTAAAAAAGAAGTCGGCTTTGTGCTGTAGTCAATGTATCCAACCACCTAGTAGTCGATCACCCTCTTCGTCTGGTTTCTTAATTCTCCCTAAAAAAAAAATATTGATTTCTTCTCCAGTGATTTCTCTCTTTTTGACAGTGTGACCAAAATATGACAATAGTAACTTCATCATTTGGGCTTCTAGTGACATAGCCAGTTTGATCCCCAGAATCGCTCCATATTTCCAAAATTGATCTATTCGTTCTAGGAGCTGTCCACGTGTTGCATAAAATCCTTCTTCAGCACTAAAACTCAAATGAGTCAGTCTTCTGTCTATCCTGCTTCTGTAATGTCCAGCTTTCACAACTACAATTAACAGCTGAGAAAATAAGGGCATAGACAAGTCTGATATTTTTGACTGTAATTACTTTGCATTTGAATAGTGCTATTCTGCTGAATATTTTGTCACTGCTAGCTGCTTCCTTGTTTATTAGAGAGCTCTACAACTTCTTGTCTGTCACCGTCAAGCTCAAAATTGTCACCATTTTCTGTATTTATGATCTTCGTCTTGCATATTTTCAGTTCTAATTCCATGTTATGACTAGAGATGGGCCAAACACCCCCCCTGTTCAGTTCACACCAGAACTTCCGAACAGAGAAAAAGGTCTGACCCGAATGGCAAACCCTATTAAAGTCTATGGGACTTGAAAAATCAAAGTCCCAATTTTGAAGGCTTATATGCAAGTAATTGGCTATAAAAAAGGGTATAGGGATCTGGGTACTGCCCTGGGGGACATGTGTCAATGCAAAAATGTTTTTAAAAAAATATTGTTTTTACAGGACCAGTGAATTTAATGATGCTTAACCACTTCAGCCCCTGAAGGATTTACCCCCTTCCTGACCAGTGTATTTTTTGCGATACGGCACTGTGACGCTTTGGCTGACAATTGTGCGGTCATGCAACGTTGTACCCAAACAAAATTGACATCCTTTTTTCCCACAAACAGAGCTTTCTTTTAGTGGTTTGATCATTTTTTGCACTATAAACAAAAAAGGCCAACAATTTTGAAAAAAAAGTAATATTTTTTAATTCTTGCTATAACAGATATCGCCAAAAAATATATAAAAAAAAAAATCTTCCACAGTTTAGGCCGATACGTATTCTTCTACATATTTTTGGTAAAAAAAAAAGTTGCAATAAGTGTATATTGATTGGTTTGCGCAAAAGTTATAGCGTTGGAAATATTGACATTTATACAGCGATCAGAGCTACAAATAGCCACTTATTAGTGTATAAATTACACTGGCAGGGAAGGGGTTAAACAAGGGGTTACGTGTGTTCCCTGGATGTGTTCTAACTGTAGGGGGGAGGGGCTCACTACAACATGACAGAGATCACTTCTCCTGATGACAGGGAGCAGTAGCTCCCTGTCATGTTACTAGGCAGAACAGGGAAATGTCTTGTTGACATAGGCATCTCCCCATTCTGCCTCTCCTTGCCGCAATCGCGGGCTGCCGGTGAACATCGAGTTTGCGGGACCCGCAGGCACGTTCCCGGCTAGGCGGCAAATTCAAAGGGACGTAAAGGTACGCCCTTTTGCCTGTCCGTGCCATTCTGCTGATGTAAATCAGCGTGTGGCAGTCGAAAAGTGGTTAAAGTGCAACAATAAAAATGAAAAATTCCTTTAGATATAGTGCCTGGGGGATCCTCTTAGTCTACCTGTAAAGTGGCACATCTGTAGCATGTATAGAACATGCTACAGCAAAAATGACATTTCTGAAGAAAAAAATGCATCAAATGACTTTTAAATTGAAGGCAATACAATACAAAACATATAAATGTTAAAAAAAAAAAATAAAAAAAAAATATGTTCATGTTTTAACCGCCAGCAATGTTTTTTTTTTTGGTTCAGCTGTTAGCGGGGAAGCCCATTGACAGCCGATGACTCATCGGTTGTTAAGGATGCCGTGGAGGCTGATCACCTGTATACACATTCCTTGGACTTTATGTTGACTCTTATTTTTAAGTGGATCACTGTTTTATGCATGTTCATTTGTGAACTTTATCTGCTTCAATAGCACACGGTTCTATTTAAACCGTCACTTCTATTATGTGTGTATGAGCACCAGTCACGTTTAATATACACCCGTTTGCTGTGTGCCTAGCTGCATCAGGTACATATATGATTTTAGTCAGAGACTGTTATGCTATATATATATTTTTTTATCACTCTGCATAAGGGTGTAACTGTCACTTATATTATGCTTTTATGAGCACCAGTCACTTTTATATCCACTTGTTTGGTGTGTGCCTGGCTATATACTTCAGCCAGATATTGTTACTTGTATTTTGATTTCTTTACATTAGTTTTTATTATAGGTTGAAGTATCACGCAATGCTATATTTATATTTCTATTTTAGAGTCATTAATTAATATTGTGTCACATATACACAGTTATTTGATTTAGATTTTCACATACATTGAGAGGATTAGCGCAGCACCACACTCTTACCTATTTACCAATATGGAGGGGCAGGTTGTGCCCTATCCAGTGTAGGCGGCTTTTCCCCACTTTATATTTTGTTCCCCTTTCCCCATATACAATAGCGCAGGAATACCCTCTATCTGTTAATTGCTATCTTAGCTAAGTAAAGTGCTAAACTGGTACTTTCCCTAGCAAGCCATCAGTATTAAATAAGACCGTTATTGTGGAACTCATGTGCCCCCAAAAATGTATGGAGGACAAAATACTTGACACCAGCATTGTATGTAGGCTCTTTATAGTTGACCAATTTATAATTCTTGGTTCAATGCTAAGGCTGGCCATACATTATACAATTTTCTTGTACAACTTTCCTTTAGATTTACCAAAACCATATAATATGAGGTCAAACCTAAACACTTTCAATTTGTATGCAATCAGCCAGGCCCTTGCACTACATAGTTGAAGGTAAATCTAAAGAAAATTGAATAAGAAAATTGTATGGTGTATGGCCAGCTTAAGTCTGCATGTTAACAAGGCCAGGAAGCCATGTCAAATCTCATGAGATTATCAGTCGTTTGAGGCATAAGTGGGCAGGATATGCCTTAGAAAATCTCACTGCAGATAAGAAACTATAAGGTTTCAGTAAAAGGTGGACTCAGACAATGTCACATGTCAGGAAGTTTACTGCTACTTCTGAATTAAGTAGCAGTACAGCTTAGCCATAAATAATCTTTGTAGATAATTCTGTTTGAGACAGCTAAATGCACACATGAGATACATATATGAGTGCTGTCTTACGTGCCAATGATCTGTATTTCTGCCCATCTATTATTGAGATTAATATTGCTGTGACATACACCCTGTCTAGCAAGGGGGACCTGATTTTTATCTGCTGCAGTTTTACGTTCACTAACTTGTCTCCTACAAATCCCCACCCTGTAACTGGACTCAAAAAAAGAAGTAGCCCATCTTTCTGTCATGCTACTCTCTCCTTTTATCAGCCTGGCTCCTTGCACTGGAGAACACCTAACTGTCTCATTGTGCTGTTTCTTTCATCCCCTCCCTGTGCTCTACTGTACAAAATATAGAGTAGAGGGAAAGAAGTTGATAACATGTCAAATTCAGGTACAGTACATGCACTGCTTGAATTTTTATCTGTAGGGAGTTTAGTTTTATGTATTGGTCCTTTTAATAAAGCTGGTTTCAGCTACATGTTTAGAACTACAACAGTCCTGGGTTCTTACATGAAAAAGTAACAATCTTAAGACTGTAAATACCTCCCTACCCTAAGAAGAGAGAGTTTTACTTTTTTTCTTTGAGAATATCCTTAAAACTTTGTGAACTTTACACAAAACAATAAAAACCTGTTACATGGGAACTTAAAACAGGTTATTGAACGATGAAGACCATACTATCATCAGTGTCTGAAACTACTATATTTTTTTAGATATACTCACAATACAATCTTGATCTAGTGCCCTTTACAACAACATGCTGAATAATTTAATTTGTTACATATTTAACCTCTAACATCTGCTATTGTTACTATTTATTTTGCTCTGTTTGTTCTTGTAATTGACATTCCAATTCTACAAGCTTAGCTGTCAAAAATTTTACAGCATTTTCATGAAATGATTCATGGTTTAATGCACTAACAGCTGGTCTTCACATTCCACCATTTCCCACTTGCATTAAATTACTTGCTGTATCTTTGTTTTTCCCTTTGTTTCCTACTAATTATATTAAAAATACACTGAACATTACATTGCTAGGTAAATTATGCACACTGTAGTTTTGTTCTGAATTAGGCTTGCTCTCCTTTCAAATCTCTGTTGACTTTGATTGTATCTTGCATAGAAAAGAATCATAATCAGAACTTTCAACCTTTGCATTCAAAAAAAAAAAAAGTTGCAACAATCTTTTTGTTTTATCCTCATTATCTTGCTATAAGTAAACACAGAATGTGCTGAATAAAATGGATGGGAAGAATGAAGCAAAAATTATGCATAATAAATTGCATTGTGTATTCAAATCTAAACAGAAAAACAAAACTGCTAAAGCTATTTCTCTTGAATTAAACTGAACTACAGGCACTAAATGCACTGTTAAAAGAGAACCAAGGTTAAATTGAACCACTGCCCAAACTATATCCATTAAAGTATTTACATATTCTGAACCATCTGCAAAAGCACCATTAAATAAACCCTCATACACTTCTGTAGCTATAAGCATTTAAAGAAATCAATCTTCAAAGTTCACAACAGAAGCACCAAAATCACAGCTCCTCCACCTTTATTTACTATGGGAGCAGAAACTTGGCAGCCTGCTAGTCTTCTAATGTAAACAAACAACAGGTGCTGCTAAGCTGTTCAAATATTAAAGTGATTGTAAAGTCTAATTTTTTTTCTCTAAAAATAACAAACATGTTATACTTACGTCCTCTGTGCAGTGGATTTGCACAGGGCAGCCCTTATCCTCATCTTCTCGGGTCCATTTGCCTGCTCTCTTGGCCCCTCCCTCCTGCCAAGTGCCCCCACAGCAAGCAGCTTGCTATGGGGGCACCCGAGCCGAGAGTCACAGCTCCATGTGTCCATTTAGACAAGGAACCCAAGTTCGGCCCCGCCCCTCTTTCTCCTGATTGTCTAACTGACTTCTATTGACAGCAGCGGGAGCCAATGGTGCCGCTGCTGTGTCTCAGCCAATCAGGAGGAGAGTCATGGATGGCCGAGGCACTCGTGCACATTTCTGCATCGAGATGGGCTCAGGTAAGCATTAGGGGGGCTGAGGGGGCGCTCCTGCACACAGAAGGTTTTTTTTTTTATCTTAATGCATAGAATGCATTAAGATAAAAAAAACCTTCTGACTTTACAACCACTTTAATGAAACACTACTTTAAAGTCTCTTTTGTGATTTTTGAGTATTTTAATAATTGTTAGCAGGTAGAGTTTAGTAGCAGAAGAAACTCTGCATGTCTTTTCCTGCTTAATGTTTTATTCAATTGTAAACTGCTCTATGCATAGTGCAGTGTACAAAGAGTCGTTTCCCGGGGCAGTTTTACTCCAGTACATATTCGAGGGAGATGGATTAACCCATTGATTAACAAAGTACACTCTGGACCCTAAAAAAAGGCTGGAAGAGGATGGCAGCAGCAGTGACAAAGCAAAAAGAGGAGCATGGATCTTGCTTTGCTGGAGAAGGGCACATTAAAAGGTAGGCCTGCCATAATGTGAAAGTATGTGTGTGGGCTATGGTGTCCCTTTTTAGAAACAGAGATCTCTGGTGTGTTCCGGTTTATGTAGCTGAAATGAAGTGCAGAGTACATGTTCTTGGCTTCTCATCACAGTACATGACTGTTCTGTCAGAAACGGCCAGTTTATGAAAGTGAGATCTGAAGATCTCACAGCCGTTATTTTGAAATATCTCCCTTTCAGATTCACCAGCTCAGAGGTGGAGAATCTGGGAGAGAAGCTGGTGTGATTAGAGGAAAATATACATACAGATACGCCTCGTTTAACGACTTACCTGTTTAACGACCATTCGGAGTTACGACCAGCCCTTCCAACCTGAACGTGCTATACATCATTGTATTGTACAGTACAGTACAGGATTTTCATTTGTGTTCTGAACTTATGCAAATAAAACAATGTTATTGAGCTGGAGCTGTGTGTTTAGATCTTTTTTTCATAATACAGTACATTACAGTAGTTAAGGATGCTTAAAATATTGATTACTTGTGACTCCTTGTTTAACAGACAATTTGTTTAACGACCTGGTCATTGGAACGGAACCTGGTCGTTAAGTGAGGAGTACCTGTATATATATATATATATATATATATATATATATATATATATATATATATATATATATATATATATCAGTAAAGAAAACATGCCCTTACTGGATAAATGTATTAGGAGGGATAATGGGAGACTCATTGGTGATTTATACACAAAACCAACAAAACCAACTGATCAGAATCCACTTTTACATTTCAATAGTTTCCACCCACCTGGGGTATTCAAATCCATTCCCAAGAGTCAATTAATAAGAGCCCATTCACACAGGGACGACTTGTCAGGCGACCTAGTCGCCTGACAAGTCGCCTCCTGTTCTGTGCTATGGAACCGTTCTAAGGGGAGCGATGCAAGTCGCTCCGACTTAGAAAAAGGTTCCTGTACGACTTCGGGGGCGACTTGGGGCGACTTGCATAGACTTCTATACAGAAGTCGTTTTGCAAGTCGCCCGGGCAGTCGTGTGCAGGTCGCCTCGGTGAGACGACCTGCAAGTCGTGTTGCCCCTGTGTGAATGGGGTCTTAGGGTTTATAGAATTGTTACTAATAGTGAGGATCAAGATAAAGATTTAGATGAAATAGAAAACAAATACATTCAGAGGAGATATCCCACAGAGAGACTTACAAGGAAGAAAGGAGAAATATGACCATTAAAAATAGAACCACTAGCATGATTAAAAGATTACCATTTGTGTCCCAATTCCATCCACACTCACTTGTTGATAGATTTGTATGTTTTATAATTAGGATAATTTGAACTTTTTCTGTGTGATTTGGAGCTTGACTGCATCTCGTTGAGTCATCTCTCTGGAATTTAGGATGAAAATAAGTATGACAATTTGTATTGATTAATTGGTTAATTGATGCCTAATGGATTTTTGGTGTAAAATGTAACAATATATAATGAAGTGAGAATAATGTCAGTATACATCTTGTTCCCATCTGAAGAAGAACGTAAGCTTTGTAGCCCAAAACACGTATAATATGCAATTTATTACATGAAAATCAATACATGTTAAGTGCAGCAATCCCTGGACTTATTTCTTTATATATGGCCTTTGGGAAGGCACACCTGTCATATATATGTACAGTATCTCACAAAAGTGAGTACACCCCTCACATTTTTGTACATATTTTATTCTATCTTTTCATGTGACAACACTGAAGAAATTACACTTTGCTACAATGTAAAGTAGTGAGTGTACTGCTTGTATAACAGTGTTAATTTGCTGTCCCCTCAAAATAGCTCAACACACAGCCATTAATGTCTAAACTGCTGGCAACAAAAGTGAGTACACCCCTAAGTGAAAATGTCCAAATTAGGCACAAAGTGTCAATATTTTGTGTGGCCACCATTTTTTCCAGCACTGACTTTTATGGATTGTTTGATTTACAGCAATCAATTCATTGGGATGTTTTTATTAATTTAACGCATATATATTTTGTATTTCTATTCTGATTGAGTGTGATAAAGTCCCCTTAATTTAAAGAAAAATACAGAATAAAAATGTAGCTTCTAAAATACAGAGCTACCATACAGCAATAACGGGTTTTGTAGATATCTACAGCTACTAGAACTTTAAATATTCTATGTTGTGGTTGCAATGGTGCTGGATCAAGTCACTAACAATGATGTTCCTAGTTAAAGTGTTTGTTAACCCATATATACAAATCACTGCCAGCCCCTCTATTATAGGCAGGGATTGCACACTGTATTAGTCTTTTAAAAAAAGAGGCTTGTAAATACGTGACTCACGGCCGCTGTACAGTTCCGATACATGACTCCTGCAGGAGGGGCCAAGATTTCCCACTGACGTCAGCCGGGGAGCTCAGCCCCTCCTGCAGTAACCCTGGAAACCAACCAATTTTTTTCCCAAGAGCAAGTAAGTCTGTAAATGAAGCTTTAGGGAAAGGGAGATAGTCAAAATGGTGACTAAGCACTGCAACACTGTTCCTACTGCTCTTACTAGGTGGAGAGGGGTATTGGACTACATTTGTATGTAGTGTTATTGTTGATTTTTTTTTTATATGAAGCAATTTCATTGTGACTCATTACAATGACAATAAAGTATATTATCTTATTTTAAATCTGCATTTACAAGCCTCTTTTTTAAAATAAAAGTCTAATACAGTGTGCTATGCCTAACTAAATTAGAGGGGCTGGCAGTGACCATTTATAAAAATTTATTTGTACTAATAGCAGCAGAGATGGGGGGGCGGAGACAGAGATACAGAACACAGAGCTGACAGGCGGGGAGCAGGGGGTGAGGGGAAGAGAGGAGAGCTGAGAGCAGAGCTGGGGATGATGGAGGGATGTACGCTGATCACGGTGGTCAGGGCTCAGCAGCCCTGATTTTCCAGGTCAGCGCAGAGAGGGGGATACAGGAAGTGGCAGGATCAGGTTTTTGTTTACAGTGTAGAGGGGCAGATTACACAGCACAAGCACTGTGCTGTTTAATCTGCTTTAAGGGACCAGGATCTCTATTTTTTTCTGGGTTAACAAACACTTTGAGTCTCATGCAAGGTTCTTAGGCCTTAGTCTAGGCCAGTGATGGTGAACCTTGGCACCCCAAATGTTTTGGAACTACATTTCCCATGATGCTCATGCACTCTGAAGTGTAGTTGAGCATCATGGGAAACGTAGTTCTAAAACATCTGGGGTGCCAAGGTTCGCCATCACTGGTCTAGGCACACCCCAAAACAAGCTAGCCTCCAATAGGGAGGACCTGAAGTGAAGAAGCCCCGAATTCCTCAAGAGAAACTTTGAGCCGAAAAAAAAAAAGAAATTATTTTTTTAATACTTTAAATTGCACTACTTCTACTTTAAAAGGTGTTTGGAGCACCTTTCTGTCAGCTTTTCCAAAAATGTAAACTAAACCTAACCTACCAAGTAGTATAAACCTTTCATGCCTAAGCCTAAGCCTTTCTGAGATTTGTTGCTTACAAGTTAAAATCCATATTTGTTGCTAGAAAATGACTTAGAACCCCCAAACATCATATATTTTTTTAATCAGAGACCCTAGGGAATAAAATGGTGGTCATTGCAATATTTCTTGTCACATGGTATTTGCGCAGCGGTCTTTTAAACGCATTTTCTTTGGATAAAATACACTTTCATTAAAAAAAAACTAAAGGTAAAGTTAGCCCAATTTTTTTGTATAATGTGAAAGTAATGTAATGCTGAGTAAATAGATATATAACATGTCATGCTTTGAAATTGCGCACACTCGTGGAATGGCGAGAAACTACAGTACCTAAAAATCCCCATAGGCGACGCTTTAAAAAATTTTACCGGTTACCAGGTTAGAGTTACAGAGAAGGTCTGGTTCTAGAATTATTGCTCTCACTCTGACAATCGCTGTGATACATGTGTGATTTGAACATCGTTTGCATTTGCGGGCATGACTTGTATATGAGTTTCTTTGCTGCTGTACGGAGGCGCTTTAAACATTTAAAAAAAAAAATTTAATTTCTTTTATTTATTTATTTATTTTTTTACATTGTGGCAGTAATAGGCAGTGATGGCTACTCTTTATCAAGGGATCGGGGGTCTAAAGGACCCCAAATCCCTCCTTTGCACTTAAAAGTATTCAAATCTGCAAAAATGGCGATTGTGAATTCTGTTTCTTTTTTTTAAATTGGCGCCATTGGCAGCCAAGTAAACCGGAAGTGACATTGTGATGTCGCTTCCAGGATTTTACATCGGAGGCGCGATTGTAGCTGAACCCGACTTCATACGGGTCACAGCCTAGCCAGCGGAAGTGCCGACTGGTGGCTCGGGAAGAGTGGCGGAAGGTGGTGGGAGGGGGGTAGTCCCCTCCCACTCCTTTAGGATAGCAGCCGAACAGCTTTTAGCTGCTTTGGTTGTTATCACTAAAGAGCCAACCGCCCGCTCTAAAAAACGGTACAAGGGTGACAGGCATCACTCCAGTATAACCCCTTCAAGCCTGAATGCAAATTTGCATACGGTCGGCGTGAAAGGGATAAGTAAGGTCAGAATTGCATACATGATGCCTATATTACAATGGCTTTCCTCAAGAGTGCCACTAGAGGTTTAACCACTTGACGACCGCCTCACGCCGATGTACGTCGGCAAAGTGGCACGGACAGGCAAAATCACGTACAGTGTACGTGATTTGCCTTCCGCGGGTGGGGGGTCCGATCGGACCCCCCCCCGGTGCCCGAGGCGGTCGTCCTTTGTGCCCCGGCGATCGGTGGTGAGGGGGAGACCATCCGTTCGTGGCCCCCCCCCTCGCGATCGCCGCCGGCCAATCGAATCATTCCTTTGCTGCTGTATGCTAAACAGCAGCAAAGGAAATGATGTCATCTCCCCTCGGGTCGGTAATTTCCGTTCCGGCCCGAGGAGAGAAGACATCAATGTGAGTGCACCAACACACACACACACAGTAGAACATGCCAGGCACACAAAACACCCCGATCCCCCCCCCCCCGATCGCCCCCCGATCCCCCCCCCCCCCTGTCACAAACTGACACCAGCAGTTTTTTTTTTTTTTTTCTGATTACTGCATTGGTGTCAGTTTATGACAGTGACAATGTTGGGACAGTGAGTATTACCCCCCTTTAGGTCTAGGGTACCCCCCTAACCCCCCCTAATAAAGTTTTAACCCCTTGATCACCCCCTGTCACCAGTGTCACTAAGCGATCATTTTTCTGATCGCTGTATTAGTGTCGCTGGTGACGCTAGTTAGGGACATAAATATTTAGGTTCGCCGTCAGCGTTTTATAGCGTCAGGGACCCCCATATACTACCGAATAAATGTTTTAACCCCTTGATTGCCCCCTAGTTAACCCTTTCACCACTGATCACCGTATAACCGTTACGGTTGACGCTGGTTAGTTTGTTTATTTTTTATAGTGTCAGGGCACCCGCCGTTTATTACCGAATAAAGGTTTAGCCCCCTGATCGCCCGGCGGTGATATGCGTCGCCCCAGGCAGCGTCAGATTAGCGCCAGTACCGCTAACACTGACGCACGCAGCATACACCTCCCTTAGTGGTATAGTATCTGAACGCATCAATATCTGATCCGATCAGATCTATACTAGCGTCCCCAGCAGTTTAGGGTTCCCAAAAATGCAGTGTTAGCGGGATCAGCCCAGATACCTGCTAGCACCTGCGTTTTGCCCCTCCGCCCGGCCCAGCCCAGCCCACCCAAGTGCAGTATCGATCGATCACTGTCACTTACAAAAGACTAAACGCATAACTGCAGCGTTCGCAGAGTCAGGCCTGATCCCTGCGATCGCTAACAGTTTTTTTGGTAGTATTTTGGTGAACTGGCAAGCACCAGCCCCAGGCAGGGTCAGGTTAGCGCCAGTACCGCTAACACCCACGCACGCAGCATACGCCTCCCTTAGTGGTATAGTATCTGAACGGATCAATATCTGATCCGATCAGATCTATACTAGTGTCCCCAGCAGTTTAGGGTTCCCAAAAACGCAGTGTTAGCGGAATCAGCCCAGATACCTGCTAGCACCTGCGTTTTGCCCCTCCGCCCGGCCCAGCCCACCCAAGTGCAGTATCGATCGATCACTGACACTTACAAAACACTAAATGCATAACTGCAGCGTTCACAGAGTCAGGCCTGATCCCTGCGATCGCTAACAGTTTTTTTGGTAGTATTTTGGTGAACTGGCAAGCACCAGCCCCAGGCAGCGTCAGGTTAGCGCCAGTACCGCTAACACCCACGCACGCACCGTACACCACCCTTAGTGGTATAGTATCTGAACGGATCAATATCTGATCCGATCAGATCTATACTAGCATCCCCAGCAGTTTAGGGTTCTCACAAACGCAGTGTTAGTGGGATCAGCCCAGATACCTGCTAGCACCTGCGTTTTGCCCCTCCGCCCGGCCCAGTCCAGCCCACCCAAGTGCAGTATCGATCGATCACTGTCACTTACAAAAGACTAAAACGCATAACTGCAGCGTTCGCAGAGTCAGGCCTGATCCCTGCGATCGCTAACAGATTTTTTGGTAGCATTTTGGTGAACTGGCAAGCGCCAGCGGCCTAGTACACCCCGGTCGTAGTCAAACCAGCACTGCAGTAACACTTGGTGACGTGGCGAGTCCCATAAGTGCAGTTCAAGCTGGTGAGGTGGCAAGCACAAGTAGTGTCCCGCTGCCACCAGAAAGACAAACACAGGCCCGTCGTGCCCATAGTGCCCTTCCTACTGCATTCGCCAATCCTAATTGGGAACCCACCGCTTCTGCAGCGCCCGTACTTCCCCCATTCACATCCCCAACCAAATGCAGTCGGCTGCATGAGAGGCATTTTCTTTATGTCCTCCCGAGTACCCCTACCCAACGAACCCCCCCAAAAAAGATGTTGTGTCTGCAGCTAGCGCGGATATAGGCGTGACACCCGCTATTATTGTCCCTCCTGTCCTGACAATCCTGGTCTTTGCATTGGTGAATGTTTTGAACGCTACCATACACTAGTTGAGTATTAGCGTAGGGTACAGCATTGCACAGACTAGGCACACTTTCACAGGGTCTCCCAAGATGCCATCGCATTTTGATAGACCCGAACCTGGAACCGGTTACAGTTATAAAAGTTAGTTACAAAAAAAGTGTAAAAAAAAAAAAATATATATATATATATATATATATATATATAAAATAAAAAAAAATAGTTGTCGATTTATTGTTCTCTCTCTCTCTATTCTCTCTATTGTTCTGCTCTTTTTTACTGTATTCTATTCTGCAATGTTTTATTGTTATTATGCTTTATCATGTTTGCTTTTCAGGTATGCAATTTTTTATACTTTACCGTTTACTGTGCTTTATTGTTAACCATTTTTTTGTCTTCAGGTACGCCATTCACAACTTTGAGTGGTTATACCAGAATGATGCCTGCAGGTTTAGGTATCATCTTGGTATCATTCTTTTCAGCCAGCGGTCGGCTTTCATGTAAAAGCAATCCTAGCGGCTAATTAGCCTCTAGACTGCTTTTACAAGCCGTGGGAGGGAATGCCCCCCCCCCCACCGTCTTCCGTGTTTTTCTCTGGCTCTCCTGTCTCAACAGGGAACCTGAGAATGCAGCCGGTGATTCAGCCAGCTGACCATAGAGCTGATCAGAGACCAGAGTGGCTCCAAACATCTCTATGGCCTAAGAAACCGGAAGCTACGAGCATTTTATGACTTAGATTTCGCTGGATGTAAATAGCGCCATTGGGAAATTGGGGAAGCATTTTATCACACCGATCTTGGTGTGGTCAGATGCTTTGAGGGCAGAGGAGAGATCTAGGGTCTAATAGACCCCAATTTTTTTCAAAAAAGAGTACCTGTCACTACCTATTGCTATGATAGGGGATATTTACAATCCCCGAGATAACAATAAAAATGATTAAAAAAAATAAAAATGAAAGGAACAGTTTAAAAATAAGATAAAAAAGCAAAAAAATAATAAAGAAAAAAAAAAAAAAAAAAAAAGCACCCCTGTCACCCCCTGCTCTCGCACTAAGGCGAACGCAAGCGGCGGTCTGGCGTCAAATGTAAACAGCAATTGCACCATGCATGTGAGGTATCACCGCGAAGGTTAGATCGAGGGCAGTAATTTTTGCAGTAGACCTCCTCTGTAAATCTAAAGTGGTAACCTGTAAAGGCTTTTAAAGGCTTTTAAAAATGTATTTATTTTGTTGCCACTGCACGTTTGTGCGCAATTGTAAAGCATGTCATGTTTGGTATCCATGTACTCGGCCTAAGATCATCTTTTTTATTTCATCAAACATTTGGGCAATATAGTGTGTTTTAGTGCATTAAAATTTAAAAAAGTGTGTTTTTTCCCCAAAAAATGCGTTTGAAAAATCGCTGCGCAAATACTGTGTGAAAAAAAAAATGAAACACCCACCATTTTAATCTGTAGGGCATTTGCTTTAAAAAAATATATAATGTTTGGGGGTTCAAAGTAATTTTCTTGCAAAAAAAAAAAAACTTTTTCATGTAAACAATAAGTGTCAGAAAGGGCTTTGTCTTCAAGTGGTTAGAAGAGTGGGTGATGTGTGACATAAGCTTCTAAATGTTGTGCATAAAATGCCAGGACAGTTCAAACCCCCCCCAAATGACCCCATTTTGGAAAGTAGACACCCCAAGCTATTTGCTGAGAGGCATGTCGAGTCCATGGAATATTTTATATTGCGACACAAGTTGCGGGAAAGAGACAATTTTTTTTTTTTTTTGCACAAAATTGTCACTAAATGATATATTGCTCAAACATGCTATGGGAATATGTGAAATTATACCCCAAAATACATTCTGCTGCTTCTCCTGAGTACGGGGATACCACATGTGTGAGACTTTTTGGGAGCCTAGCCGCGTACGGAACCCCGAAAACCAAGCACCGCCTTCAGGCTTTCTAAGGGCGTGAATTTTTGATTTCTCTCTTGACTGCTTATCACAGTTTCGGAGACCATGGAATGCCCAGGTGGCACAAACCCCCCCCAAATGACCCCATTTTGGAAAGTAGACACCCCAAGCTATTTGATGAGAGGTATAGTGAGTATTTTGCAGACCTCACTTTTTGTCACAAAGTTTTGAAAATTGAAAAAAGAAAAAAAAAAAAGTTTTTTCTTGTCTTTCTTCATTTTCAAAAACAAATGAGAGCTGCAAAATACTCACCATGCCTCTCAGCAAATAGCTTGGGGTGTCTACTTTCCAAAATGGGGTCATTTGGGGGGGTTTTGTGCCACCTGGGCATTCCATGGCCTCTGAAACTGTGATAGGCAGTGAAGAGTGAAATCAAAAATTTTCATCCTTAGAAATCCTGAAGGCGGTGATTGGTTTTCGGGGTCCCGTACACGGCTAGGCTCCCAAAAAGCCCCACACATGTGGTATCCCCGTACTCAGGAGAAGTAGCTAAATGTATTTTGGGGTGCAATTCCACATATGCCCATGGCCTGTGTGAGCAATATATCATTTAGTGACAACTTTGTGCAAAAAAAAAAAAAAAAAAATGTGTCACTTTCCCGCAACTTGTGTCAAAATATAAAATATTCCATGGACTCAATATGCCTCTCTGGAAATAGCTTGGGGTGTCTACTTTCCAAAATGGGGTCATTTGGGGGGGTTTTGTGCCACCTGGGCATTCCATGGCCTCCGAAACTGTGATAGGCAGTAAAGAGTAAAATCATAAATTTACGCCCTTAGAAATCCTGAAGGCGGTGATTGGATTTCGGGGCCCCGTACGCGGCTAGGCTCCCAAAAAGTCCCACACATGTGGTATCCCCATATTCAGGAGAAGCAGCAGAATGTATTTTGGGGTGCAATTCCACATAGGCCCATGGCCTGTGTGAGCAATATATCATTTAGTGACAACTTTTTGTAAATATTTTTTTTTTTTTGTCATTATTCAATCACTTGGGACAAAAAAAATAAATATTCAATGGGTTCAACATGCCTCTCAGCAATTTCCTTGGGGTGTCTACTTTCCACAATGGGGTCATTTGGGGGGGGGTTTGTACTGCCCTGCCATTTTAGCACCTCAAGAAATGACATAGGCAGTCATAAACTAAAAGCTGTGTAAATTACAGAAAATGTACCCTAGTTTGTAGACGCTATAACTTTTGCGCAAACCAATAAATATACGCTTATTGACATTTTTTTTACCAAAAACATGTGGCCGAATACATTTTGGCCTAAATGTATGACTAAAATTGAGTTTATTGGATTTTTTTTATAACAAAAAGTAGAAAATATCATTTTTTTTCAAAATTTTCGGTCTTTTTCCATTTATAGCGCAAAAAATAAAAACCGCAGAGGTGATCAAATACCATCAAAAGAAAGCTCTATTTGTGGGAAGAAAAGGACGCAAATTTCGTTTGGGTACAGCATTGCATGACTGCGCAATTAGCAGTTAAAGCGACGCAGTGCCAAATTGGAAAAAGACCTCTGGTCCTTAGGCAGCATAATGGTCCGGGGCTCAAGTGGTTAAGGAAAATGCAGACTTCCACTAATGGGAAGAATTGGCATGGTGCTGAGAATTGGCATGGTACTGCCAACCAATCCGGTTTATTATTTCAAAAATCAGGTTATTATTATTTGAGTAACCTGTTAGGCACTTTCATGAGAGTGTTTTGGACATGCCTATGCAACATCTGAAAGTTGTCATTTTCATGGTAACTTTGGGAATTCCAGCAGCACAATGTGGATGAATAGGAAAGGGTATACTGTGAGACCTCATGGTGTATTTATTGCAAGCCTGGCTTTGGTTTAAAAACTAGAAAACTTGAATCCAGTATAGGTATAAATTATGCTTCCACATAAAAGAAGCAACAGGATATGGAAAAACAAGTAAATAGGATGATAGCAGTAGTAATAAACAGGTCATTACTCTGTCAGCAGATCAGTATTTTACATTTTTGTATCTAATTGTCAGCGGTGGAAAAATATTAACATTTGGAAAAGCTGGATTTAAATGACTATATTTCATCACCTTGACAATGACTTTTTATTAAATCTAATTTCCTTATTTTAAAATAATGGTATAACCTTTTTTTTTTTTTTTTTATCAAGTTATATACAGTATCACACAAAAGTGAGTACACCCCTCACATTTTTGTAAATTTTTTATATCTTTTCATGTGACAACACTGAAAAAATTACACGTTGCTACAATGTAAAGTAGTGAGTGTACAGCTTGTAGAACAGTGTAAATTTGCTGTCCCCACAGAATAACTCAACACACAGCCATTAATGTCTAAACCGCTGGCAACAAAAGTGAGTACACCCCTAAGTGAAAATGTCCAAATTGGGCCCGAAGTGTCACGATTTTTTGTGGCCACCATTATATGCCAGCACTGCCTTAACCCTCTTGGGCATAGAGTTCACCAGAGCTTCACAGATTGCCACTGAAGTCCTCTTCCACTCCTCCATGATGACATCAAGGAGCTGGTGGATCTTAGAGACCTTGCGCTTCTCCACCTTCCATTTGAGTATGCCCCACAGATGCTCAATAGGGTTTAGGTCTGGAGACATGTTTGGCCAGTCCATCACCTTTACCATCAGCTACTTTAGCAAGGCAGTGGTTGTCTTGGAGGTTTGTTTGGGGTCGTTATCATGTTGAAATACTGCCCTGTGGCCCAGTCTCCGAAGGGAGGGGATCATGCTCTGCTTCAGTATGTCACAGTACATGTTGGCATTCATGGTTCCCTCAAGGAACTGTAGCTCCCAAGTGCCGGCAGCACTAGTGCAGCCCCAGACCATGACACTCCCACCATGCTTGAGTGTAGGCAAAACACATTTGTCTTTGTACTCCTCACCTGGTTGCCACCACACACGCTTGACACCATCAGAACCAAATAAGTTTATCTTGGTCTCATCAGCCACAAGACATGGTTCCAGTAATCCATGTCCTTAGTCTGCTTGTCTTCAGCAAACTGTTTGCAGGCTTTCTTGGGCATTATCTTTAAAAGAGGCTTCCTTCTGGGACGACAGCCATGCAGACCAATTTGATGCACTGTGCAGCATATGATCTGAGCACTGACAGGCTGACCCCCCACCCCTTCAACCTCTGCAGCAATGCTGGCAGCGCTCATTTCCCAAAGACAACCTCTGGCTATGACGCTGAGCACATGCAGTCAACTTATTTGCCCGACCATGGCGAGGCCTGTTCTGAGTGGAACCTGTCCTGTTAAACAGCTGTATAGTCTTGGCCACCGCGCTGCAGCTCAGTTTTTAAGGTCTTGGCAATCTTCTTATAGCCTAGGCCATCTTTATGTAGCGCAACAATTCAGATCCTCAGAGAGTTATTTGTCATGAGGTGTCATGTTGAACTTCCAGTGACCAGTATGAGAGAGTGAGAGTGATAACACCAAATTTAACACACCTGCTCCCCATTCACACCTGAAACATTGTAACTCTAATGCCCCGTACACACACTTGGATGTTCCGACGGAAAATGTGTGATAGGACCTTGTTGTCGGAAATTCCGACCGTGTGTAGGCTCATGTCAGGCTAGAGCATATAACAGGTAACAGTTCAGGTGTTCTGATTATGCAAAGAGTTCAAAGAACAAGAGCACAAGCCATGAGCAGGTCTGAGCAGAGCAGGTCAGCTGGGACTTGTATTTCACCGCTGTAGATGTAGGTAGATGTTTGCTGGACCTTGTAGTTCACCGCTGCAGATGAGGATAGATGGTGTCTGGTGTTTGTAGTTCACCGCTGCAGGTGAGGATAGATGTCTGGTGCTTGTAGTTCATCACTGTAGATGAAGGTGCTAGTAGAATCAGGCAAAATGTAGTCTAGGCAAGCTGGGTCATACACAAGAAGATCAGAGTCCAAACGGTACCGAATCAGAAGCAAGCAAACGGGGTCAAACGAGCCGGGTCATACACGAAATACACAGAGCAGATATCAACTGGATCAAACACAAGGTAAACTCTAACACGAGCAATGATTGAATGCTGATGCAAGTTATTTAAAGGTGAGCTGGCCAATCATTGTTGTTTCCCAGGTAAAGGCTGTGTCAGGTGAGTTGTGCTGGGTCCTAAAGGGATCCTAGTACTGACAGTACCCCCCCTTTCTCGAGGGGTTGCTCCTGCACCCCCAGGCTTACTTGGATAACGAAGATGAAACTTCTTCTTAAGTCGGTCAGCATGAAGATCACGAGCTGGGACCCAACATCGAGCCTCTGGGCCGAAACCTTTCCAATGAACGAGATATTGTAAGGAATTGCGCACTCGTCTGGAATCAAGAATAAATGCCACTTCATATTCCTGACTGTCCAACACATCCACAGGTTCTGGTTCATTTACTTGGAGGCTGGAATGAACAGGTTTCAACAATGAAACATGAAAGACATTTAGAATGCGCATGGATGGGGGGAGTTTTAATCTATAGGATACAGGATTAACAATCTCCGAAATTTCATAGGGCCCGATGAATTTTGGGCCAAGTTTTTTAGATGGAACATGCAGGGACAGATTCCTAGATGATAGCCACACTTTGTCACCAAATTTATATCCTGGTGCCTTTGAGCACCTCTTGTCCGCCATTTTCTTAAAAGCCAGCACAGAGCGAGAAATAGCATGAATAACATCGGACCAGATTTTGTAGAAATTTTCAATTGTGGTGTTGGCATCTGGCACATCAGAGGGTGGAGGATCAAAGGAGCACACACGAGGATGCAACCCGTAAACACAGAAGAAAGGAGAGGTCCCTGTAGATGTGCTGGCACAATTATTAAAGGCAAACTCTGCCCATGGCAGGATGTTGATCCACTCCACCTCATCATTGGCCATCAGACAACGTACCATCTTCTCTAGAGTCTGATTAGTCCTTTCTGTTTGGCCGTTTGTCTGAGGATGATATGCTGAAGAATATGATAACTTAATCCCCAGCTGAGAGCAAAGGGCGTTCCAAAACTGGGCTATAAACTGAGAGCCACGGTCTGAGACAATGTTGATTGGTGCCCCATGGAGCCTGATAACATGTTTAATGAATAAAGATGGAAGTTTGGGAAGCGGAACAAAGTGGGCCATTTTACTGAACCTGTCTACCACCACCCAGATCGTGGAACTTCCCTGGGATGGAGGCAAGTCAGTGATAAAGTCCATAGATAAATGGGTCCAGGGACAGGTAGGTATTGGTAGAGGACGTAGGAGACCGGGCGGCTTAGAGGTACTGCTCTTGCTTCTGGCACAAACTTCACAGGCCTGGACAAAGGCTAACACATCCTGCCTAATCGATGGCCACCAGAGGTTGCGAGAGATAATCTCAAAAGTTTGTCTAAACCCCGGATGTGCTGAGGGTTTCAATGCATGTACCAGCTGCAATACCTGCAAACGAAGAGCCAGGGGCACAAAAAGCATACCGGAGGGAGTGGAGGGAGGGGCTTCAGCCTGTGCAGGTAACAAGGCCTCAGAGATGTCAGTCTGGGTGAAAGCCAAAATCCTATCCTCAGAGATAATGGGTTGTGGAGGAAGCGGAGGAGGAGACTCTGATAAAAAGCTGCGAGACAAGGCATCAGCCTTAATGTTTCTTGGTCCTGGTAAATATGAAATTGTGAAGTCAAATCTGGAGAAGAACAATGACCACCTGGCTTGACGTGAGTTCAGTCTTTTAGCAGAACAGATGTATTCAAGGCTTTTGTGGTCAGTCAGAACTATGAATAGATAGCGAGCTCCCTCCAGCAAATGTCTCCATTCCTCAAAAGCAAGCTTTATGGCTAGAAGTTCTCTGTTGCCTATATCATAATTGCGCTCTGCTGGGGAATATTTACGAGACAAGAAGGCACAGGGGTGGATGGCAGCATTTACAGGATCCTTCTCTGACAAAAGCGCCCCCACCCCTACTTCAGATGCATCTACCTCCACAATAAAAGGTAGCTCAGGAACAGGATGGCGTAGGATTGGTGCAGAGGTAAAAGCTTTCTTTAACTGAGTGAAGGCTGCCTGGGCTTCAGTAGTCCATTTAAAGGTAGTCGAAGTCTTCCTGGTGAGATAGGTGATGGGATGTGCAATGGTGGAAAAGTTCTTAATGAATTTTCAATAGAAATTTGCAAAGCCCAGGAAGCGCTGAACTGCCTTCAGGTCTGAAGGTGGTACCCAGTCTAAAATGGCTTGAATCTTGGCTGGATCCATGGTGAGGCCTGTGTCAGAAATTAGGTAGCCTAGGAAGGTACTTGTTTAACATGGAATGAACATTTCTCAGGCTTTACAAAAAGGGAGTGAGTCTTTAATCGGGCCAATACTGAGCAGCATATAATGGTAGGATGAGGGCCAGGGAAAGGGGAAGGGATCTACGGTATAGGGTTACCGGAGGGGGAAAGTGGTTACCTTAGCAATTAATGGTCAGTACGTTGGAGGGTGGTATCAAAGGTAACAATTTATTATTCCATTATAAAATCTCCTGGGTGAAGTGAACATACAATTGTAAAATTATTGCACTATAGGATACATAAGACTCCTAGTCAAAGTTTGCTTAAAAATTGACCAACAAACACAACAAACAACACACACAGAACACACTACGGCACAGACACTGTCCGGACTAGTATATGCTGCTCGGCAACCAGGCTGTCAGATTAAATCATGGCAGTAATAACGTGGCATTACTAGGTATGGGCCAGTGTAAAATTTTGTGGGATGTGCTGCCGAGAAGCATATAAATGGAGCGGGGAGGGGGGAGGAGACCCGGGGAAAGCGAGATGGATATGAACCAAGGGGATGGCTGGGCTGGTCTTGGCAGTGGAAAATGACCTGTGGAGTTATGAACAATCTGGGTGGTCAATAGCAATGGAGCTACAAGTGTATTCACGATGAAGTTCAATCATGCAGTATAAGCAGTGGTAATAGTCCAGATTGCTTAGTGAAACTCGATATACACTATGATCAGCAGGCTTCAGGGCTATGCATGGAATGCAGTAAAGTGTGGTATAGGGTGCTCCGATAAGCGTATGGCAGATGCAGGAACCAAAGCTATGCATACAGCTGTATAATGTCCCTGACTTAAGTGAGTTATGGATTGCTCATACTTTACCCTCCGCAGAGATTCCTGAGGGCTGGTTCACAGGCCATTCTGAAGATGAATGACGAGGTCCAATGGACTGCCAGACTGGCACAGTGGCAACAGCCGTTGATCACCTTGAAGGTATCCAAGCGTGTCCTATGTTGATGGAAATCCCTTGCTGGGCGCAGATCGCATAGACAGCTCGAGGCTGTGTCAGCATGTGCTGTGGGCTAGATGATGCCTCGCAGCTGTGCAGCTCCTCACACTCCGTCCGCTCGGTGGACAGCGTTAGTGTCGGTGATGACGTCAACGCGTTTCGCTGTTGCGTGGTAGCGTAGCTTCTTCCTGGACGTTTGATTGGTGAGGTCAACACACACCTTTTTATTGTGGCAAGCTGACTTCAGTATAACCAATCAGCTGTGTGGTTAACTCAAATACGATGTTTCCTAATGTAGGACATTATAGGCCGTGTAGTTCATTAACTCTTAGCAAACCAGCTTATATGGTATTGTGATTGCAACACTTAGTTTATGGCCGAAGCCGTCACTTTTGTAGAGGCTTATGCTAATCATATAGCGCAGGTGTGCAATAGTTGGAAAAAAAGATACTTTAATGTACAGTGCATATCATTAATTCACAGGGTAAGGGAGGGAAGAAACATGAGGTAGGGACAGGGAACACAGTTCGCATGATGTTGAGGGCAGCTCTAAGAATCATTTTACAGAGGTTTGATATAGTTTGTGTGGTTAGAATAGTGAAGCTGACAAGTAGTTTCACTGAAATTAATCAGGTAGAGGTCATGGTCTATTTATTCATACTTTTATTTGTAATTTGAAGTATTATATTTTGGGGAATTTTTTTGGTTGGTTATTGCCATATTTTAACTGGTGTGGGTTCCAAGAAATGCCCAAGTGACATTTATGTACTTAGAAAGGCCTGCCGGTTTAGTTCTGTATTTAGCCCCAGAGGGGCAAGGGACTTCAGACGATACACCCACCATTTCTCCTTTTGCAGGAGCACACGATCAAAGTAACCACGTCTACTGGATAGCTTTAGGGCATAGATGGCCTTTATCAGCATGCCCCTGGTGCTTCTATCATGCTCTAGTGCAAAATGTTTAGCTAATGGTTTCTCCGGAATTTTTTCTTTATCTTTGATCTCTCTTAGATGCTCTCCAATGCGTACTTTGAGGGGCCTCTTGGTTTTCCCCATGTAGATCTTGGGGCAGGGGCAAGTTATCATGTAGACAACCCTGGGTGTGGAACAGTTAATTAGATCTCGTATTTCAAACTGTTCAAACTGTAACCACTTTCTCCCTCCGGTAACCCTATACCGTAGATCCTTTCCCCTTTCCCTGGCCCTCATCCTACCATTATATGCTATTTACCTCGGTTACAGCAATTACACCTCATAGGAGCATGGTCAGGAACTAATCAGTAATTGGACTGATCAAACCACCTATACTTACTTGCTTTTGCCCCCCTTCCCCCTCCCGCCATGATTTTCATACTATTTTTGATCACTAAGGTCAGTTCTTGCGAGTATGTATAGAATTTCACTATTTAGGTAACCCATTAAAGCTACTGCTGGGTGTTCAAAACAGAACGAGTAATGGCGTTTATGCTAAGTGAAGAAATCGATCGTGAAATAAGGATTGCTTTCCAGAGCGATACACCCCAAGCATTTAATCAAGATGATGATATTAAAAATAAATTTAAAGAACACAAAAAATTGTTGGTTAAACACCTTAACCGGCGCTGGGACGTATCAGCTCTGGAGACGTATATTTCACATCAAATAGTACCAAGAGGGTTGAGAGACAGAATTATTCCCGCTAAACACTTACACACTGAGCGTTTCCTACAGAAATGGAAAAAACTCTGTGTAAACCATGGCGTTGCAGTCATGGAGTTAATTGTTGAAGAAGAAAAAATGCAGTTGGCTTCATTACAGGAACAAATTGAGGAAAGCGCAAGAGGTTTAGAATCATTTAAAGATAAGGAGGAATTCATTAAACAAAATGAAAATCTTAAAAAGGAAATTGATAAAGTTCAACTTAATATCAAAATAACCAAACAAAGTAAGTTTAAGCATGACACTGTGGACTTTGAAAAGGATGAAGCCTTTGACCTGACAATACAACGCGGACGAAGTAGGTCCAAAAGTAGAGGACGTGGCCAACGGTCTAGACAAAATAGACATAAATCTCAGAGTGACTCAGAAGACGAGATAACCAAAAGAGTGACTTTTTTAGAACAGGAGGGGCCGGTGCCAATCAACAACCAGGCGACGTCCCCTACAACCAAATCTGCCGACAGAACCAGCAAACCGACAAAAACAGTCAAGGAAAGAACAAGTACCAGGAGCCAAAAAAGAAAGTGATACCACTATCACAGCCAGGTACTACCCAGTCAAAAACTGACATGAAGGTTGTTAACCTCTCTGACCTAGAATTAACTCCTGACCATATAAGCCTACTGCAGAGGGGCCTGACCTTTTCCCCAGTATCCAATATGGACAAATTCACTGTATACAAAGACATAGTACTGTTCTTGAGAAAAGTTTTTTTTAAATCACTATATACGGACCGAGAGACCCCTAAAGACACTTCCCCACCTCTTAGTACTGATGATCAGCAAGCACTAGATATCCTACACTCTCTTCTTCAAGAGAGTGAGGGCCTAGCTTCAATAGAGGTTCCAATTAGACAACAGGCAAATTTACAAATTCGGTCCCAAAAAATGCCCCCTCTCTCAAAAAATAAATGGCTACAAATCTTTCTAGAACTAGTACAGACTGACCTCGAGAAGGTCAACTGGACCCAAAAAAACATCAACAATCTAACGATTGACGAGAGACGAGCCCTAAATGACCTTCAGAAAAAACCGAACATTGTCATAAAAAAGAGTGACAAAGGAGGGAACGTAGTTCTATTAAACCAGCGACAGTATGAGACAGAGGTAAAGCATCTGCTGAGTGACAAATCCACCTACAGGAAATTGGATAATAACCCTTTCCCCTACCTAGTCACGGAATTAAATACCAGACTGACAGTGGCCAAGGACGAGGGTCTAGTGACACAACGTGAATTTGACCATCTTTTTGTTCGGGAGTTCAGTGTGCCTACCTTCTATATTATCCCGAAAATTCACAAAAACTTGAGTAATCCGCCTGGCAGGCCGATTGTTTCGGCCTGCCAAGGCCCTCTGGAGAAAGTTGGTAGGTACCTGGACGCCCTGCTAAAAGATATGGTCACTAACTTAAAGTCCTATGTGCAGGACACCCAACATGTACTGGCTAAGATCTCTGAGCTGGATGACTTGACACACCTGGATGATGTTATGCTGGTGGGGATTGATGTCAAGTGATGCTTGCAGTGAGGGTGTCCTTGGAACATTGGTATCCAGAGTCTAAACCACAAAATAACTTTCTGGTCGAAATACTGCATTCTGCTTTACTTAACAACTATTTCCAGTTCCTGACGACCTTCTATCAGCAGATCAGGGGTACCTCCATGGGCGCAGCATGGGCCCCGGCCTATGCCTGTCTCCATTTGGGACTTTGGGAGGAAGAGGATGTTTATCCTTCGTCCATGTACCGCAGCCACGTACACACCTGGCTGCGGTACATCGACGATGTCCTCATGATTTGGACGGGCACCATACAGAACCTCCATGACTTTATGACGCAATTGAACTTCAACCAACGAAACATACGTCTGACGTACAACTTTGATCGGACCAGCCTGTCCTTTATGGACTTACTGATTACGCTCCAAAATGGTCAATTACATACTTGTACATTTCGCAAGGAAACGTCAGCAAACACTCTCCTGTGTGCCAGCAGCCATCATCCACATTGGCTACTGAATGGCATTCCGGTGGGCCAATTCCTGCGAATAAAAAGGAACTGCACTAAGTCTAGTGACTATAGACGGGAGTCCTTAGAACTCTATGCAAGGTTCTGCTAACGCGGTTACTCCCATAGACAAATTAGAAATGCAAGATAAAAAGCTGCGGCAAGAGACAGGCCTAGTCTATTAAAGATGCATCTATCTAACCCCACTGTCCCTAAACCCGAAGGTGGTGACCAAACTAGGATAATTACCACCTTTGGACCACAGTGGAGGGAGGTTCGCTCCATCTTGGTGAAACACTGGGGGGTTCTTACCAATTCCCCAGGGCTTCTTAATATAGTTGGCACCTCGCCCATACTGGTGGCCCGGCGGGCCAGAAACCTGGGCGACATGTTGGTCAAATCCGAATTTACAAAAAATCCTGACCCGACCTGGCTAGCTAACAATCCACATAGTAAAGGGATGTTTCCCTGCAACAAATGCCAGATTTGCCCACTGGTACATAGGACAGCTTCCTTTTCTGATGCCCTGGGTAGGGAACAGTTTGAAATACGAGATCTAATTAACTGTTCCACACCCAGGGTTGTCTACATGATAACTTGCCCCTGCCCCAAGATCTACGTGGGGAAAACCAAGAGGCCCCTCAAAGTACGCATTGGAGAGCATCTAAGAGAGATCAAAGATAAAGAAAAAATTCCGGAGAAACCATTAGCTAAACATTTTGCACTAGAGCATGATAGAAGCACCAGGGGCATGCTGATAAAGGCCATCTATGCCCTAAAGCTATCCAGTAGACGTGGTTACTTTGATCGTGTGCTCCTGCAAAAGGAGAAATGGTGGATGTATCGTCTGAAGTCCCTTGCCCCTCTGGGGCTAAATACAGAACTAAACCTGCAGGCCTTTCTAAGTACATAAATGTCACTTGGGCATTTCTTGGAACCCACACCAGTTAAAATATGGCAATAACCAACCAAAAAAATTCCCCAAAATATAATACTTCAAATTACAAATAAAAGTATGAATAAATAGACCATGACCTCTACCTGATTAATTTCAGTGAAACTACTTGTCAGCTTCACTATTCTAACCACACAAACGATATCAAACCTCTGTAAAATGATTCTTAGAGCTGCCCTCAACATCATGCGAACTGTGTTCCCTGTCCCTACCTCATGTTTCTTCCCTCCCTTACCCTGTGAATTAATGATATGCACTGTACATTAAAGTATCTTTTTTTCCAACTATTGCACACCTGCGCTATATGATTAGCATAAGCCTCTACAAAAGTGACGGCTTCGGCCATAAACTTAGTGTTGCAATCACAATACCATATAAGCTAGTTTGCTAAGAGTGAATGAACTACACGGCCTATAATGTCCTACATTAGGAAACATTGTATTTGAGTTAACCACACAGCTGATTGGTTATACTGAAGCCAGCTCGCCACAATAAAAAGGTGTGTGTTGACCTCACCAATCAAACGTCCAGGAAGAAGCTACACTACCACGCAACAGCGAAACGCATTGACGTCATCACCGGCACTAACGCTGTCCACCGAGCGGACGGAGTGCGAGGAGCTGCACAGCTGCGAGGCATCATCTAGCCCACAGCACACGCTGACACAGCCTCGAGCTGTCTATGCGATCTGCACCCAGCAAGGGATTTCCATCAACATAGGACATGCTAGGATACGTTCAAGGTGATCAACGGCTGTTGCCACTGTGCCAGTCTGGCAGTCCATTGGACCTTGTCAGTCATCTTCAGCATGGCCTGTGAACCAGCCCTCAGAAATCTCCGCAGAGGGTAAAGTATGAGCAATCCATAACTCACTTAAGTCGGGGACATTATACAGCTGTATGCATAGCTTTGGTTCCTGCATCTGCCATACGCTTATCGGAGCACCCTATACCGCACTTTACTGCATTCCATGCATAGCCCTGAAGCCTGCTGATCATAGTGTATATCGAGTTTCACTAAGCAATCTGGACTATTACCACTGCTTATACTGCATGATTGAACTTCATCGTGAATACACTTGTAGCTCCATTGCTATTGACCACCCAGATTGTTCATAACTCCACAGGTCATTTTCAACTGCCAAGACCAGCCCAGCTATCCCCTTGGTTCATATCCATCCCCCTTTCCCCGGGTCTCCTCCCCCCTCCCCGCTCCATTTATATGCTTCTCGGCAGCACATCCCACAAAATTTTACACTGGCCCATACCTAGTAATGCCACGTTATTACTGCCATGATTTAATCTGACAGCCTGGTTGCCGAGCAGCATATACTAGTCCGGACAGTGTCTGTGCCGTAGTGTGTTCTGTGTGTGTTGTTTGTTGTGTTTGTTGGTCAATTTTTAAGCAAACTTTGACTAGGAGTCTTATGTATCCTATAGTGCAATAATTTTACAATTGTATGCTCACTTCCCCCAGGTGATTTTATAATGGAATAATAAATTGTTACCTTTGATAACACCCTCCAACGTACTGACCATTAATTGCTAAGGTAACCACTTTCCCCCTCCGGTAACCCTATACCGTAGATCCCTTCCCCTTTCCCTGGCCCTCATCCTACCATTATATGCTATTTACCTCGGTTACAGCAATTACACCTCATAGGAGCATGGTCAGGAACTGATCAGTAATTGGACTGATCAAACCACCTATACTTACTTGCTTTTGCCCCCCTTCCCCTCTCCCCCCATGATTTTCAATACTGAGCAGACATGTTTCTGATGTGTTTCAAGATTGGGAGAATATATCAAAATGTCGTCTAAATATACAAGCATGAAGCGACCCAACATGTCACGGAAAATGTCATTCATAAAGTTCTGAAAGACAGCTGGTACATTTCTGAGACCGAAAGGCATGACAAGACATTCATAATGACCATCCTTGGTGTTAAAGGCTGTCTTCCACTCGTCGCCTGCACGTATGCGCACCAGATTATAGGCTCCCCTTAAGTCCAGTTTGGAGAAGATTTTGGCTCCCTGGATTTGAGAGAACAATTCTGTGATGAGAGGAAGAGGATACCGATTGGGAACAGTTATTTTATTTAGACCTATGTAATCAACACAAAGTCTCAGTCCCCCATCCTTCTTTGGGACAAAGAAGCATCCTGCTCCTGCGGGAGAAGTGGAGGGACGGATGAAACCCTTAGCTAGGTTTTCCTGGATGTATTCTTGCAAGGCAAGATTCTCTGGCTCAGACAGTAGAAAGACTCTCCCTCGAGGAGGTGTAGTGTGAGGCAAGAGGTCAATGGGACAATCATAACTGCGATGAGGTGGTAAAGTGTCAGCAATCCCTTTAGAAAACACATCCCAAAAGTCCTTATAACAAAGTGGAATCTGTTCCATTCCCACTTGACAGGTAGCAAGTCAAACAGGGTGCTGGATGCAGTTCTTTTTACACTGGTTGGACCAAGCCAGAAGATTTCCTGTTCGCCAGTCAATTACAGGATTGTGCTTCTGAAGCCAAGGAAGGCCTAGGATCAAAGGAGTGGATGGAGAGTCAATGACAAGACATGAAATCTTCTCCCAATGCAAAGCCCCCAGTTGTAACTGGAAAGGGTTGGTGGCTTGGAGCACTAGATCTTGTGAGAGAGGCCGATTATCCACGGAGATCAGGCAGACTGGGCAATCTAGAGCATGAGTTTCCAAGGACAAAGAGGTAATCAGAGTCTTAATAATAAAATTCTCAGCGGCTCCAGAATCTACCAAGGCCAGCAGTTCATGGGCCCTTGTCCCAAAGTGAATGACAGCAGGTAAAAGAATACGATTGTCCCCCTGGGGAGATGAGAGCAGACCTAAGGTAACCTCCCTGTAATTAACTAGGTCCTGGAGTTTCCCGGACGTGTAGGGCACGAACAGAGCATATGACCCTTGAGGCCACAGAACAAGCGGAGTCCCATGTTACGCCGGCGCGTGTGTTCCTGGGCAGATAACCGGGTGGAGCCTAACTGCATAGGTTCTTCCTCAGATTTGGCACTGGAGGTGGAATAGTCAGGCGGCAAGGGAGGTATATAGTTTGCCACAGCTGTAGTTTGTTCTCGTCTCCTCTCTCGCTGGTGGCGGTCAATTCTAATGGCTAGACTCATAGCCTCCTCCAGTGAGGCTGGGTAGGAGAAGTTGACCAGAGCATCCTTAATTGCATCTGAAAGGCCCATTCTAAACTGGCTGTGGAGTGCTGCATCATTCCAGCCAGATTCCGGGGCCCACCTGCAAAACTCTGAGCAATACATTTCAGCTGTGGTAGTTCCTTGCTTTAAGTTACGCAGGGTTGATTCTGCAGTAGCAGCACGATCTGGATCATCATAAAGCAACCCTAGGGCTTCAAAGAAGGCATCTACTGTTAGCAAGGCTGGATGGTTTGGTTCCAGGTTAAAGGCCCAAGCCTGGGGGTCACCCTGTAGTAGAGAGATAATGATTTGAACCCTCTGAGTTTCAGGGCCAGACGAGGATGGCCTTAACTTGAAATATAATTTGCAGCTGTTTTTAAAGTTGCAAAACCCTTTACAGTCACCAGAAAACCGGTCAGGCAAAGGAATTTTTGGTTCAGAAGGAGTTTTTGTAGCAGTGGTAATAGAAGGAGATTGCACCTTGGTGAGCTCTGTGGCCATTTCCTGAACTTGATGGGATAAGCGGGAAAGTTCCTGTGCAAACAACTGAGCCTGCTCAGGATCCATGATAGGTTTCCTTTATTATGTATGGCTCGTGTTAATGTCAGGCTAGAGCATATAACAGGTAAAAGTTCAGGTGTTCTGATTATGCAAAGAGTTCAAAGAACAAGAGCACATACCATGAGCAGGTCTGAGCAGAGCAGGTCAGCTGGGACTTGTAGTTCACCGATGTAGATGTAGGTAGATGTTTGCTGGACCTTGTAGTTCACCACTGCAGATGAGGATAGATGGTGTCTGGTGTTTGTAGTTCAGCGCTGCAGGTGAGGATAGATGTCTGGTGCTTGTAGTTCACCACTGCAGATGAAGGTACTAGTAGAATCAGGCAAAACGTAGTCTAGGCAAGCTGGGTCATACACAGGAAGATCAGAGTCCAAACAGTATTGAATCAGAAGCAAGCAAATGGGGTCAAACGAGCCGGGTCATACACAAAATACACAGAGCAGATATCAACTGGGTCAAACACAAGGTAAACTCTAACACGAGCAATGATTGAATGCTGATGCAAGTTATTTAAAGGTGAGCTGGCCAATCATTGTTGTTTCCCAGGTAAAGGCTGTGTCAGGTGAGTTGTGCTGGTTCCTAAAGGGATCCTAGTACTGACAGCTCCATCACACATTTTCCATCGGATTTTCCGACACACAAAGTTTGAGAGCAGGCTATAAAATTTTCCGACAACAAAATCTGTTGTCGGAAATTCCGATCGTGTGTACACAAATCCGACAGACAAAGTGCCACGCATGCTCAGAATAAATAAAGAGATGAAAGCTATTGGCCACCGTTTATAGTCCCGACGTACGTGTTTTACGTCACCGCATTCAGAATGATCGGATTTTCCGACAACTTTGTGTGACCGTGTGTATGCAAGACAAGTTTGAGCCAGCATCCGTTGGAAAAAAATCCTAGGATTTTGTTGTCGGAATGTCCGAACCAAGTCCGATCGTGTGTACGGGGCATAACGAGTCACATTACACAGGGAAGGGAAAACGGCTAACTGGGCCCAATTTGGACATTTTCACTTAGGGGTGTACTCACTTTTGTTGCCAGCGGTTTAGAAATTAATGGCTGTGTGCTGAGTTATTTTGATGGGACAGAAAATTTACACTGTTATACAAGTTCTACACTCACTACTTTACACTGTAGCAAAGTGTAATTTCTTCAGTGTTGTCACATGAAAAGATATAATAAAATATTTACAAAAATGTGAGGGGTGAACTCATTTTTGTGAGATACTGTAGAATGTTTACATATTCACATGTTGTGCTGATATTTGCAAATTAACTGAAGAAGAAACATTTATATTAGAAGGAACATTGACTTTAATGTAATGAATATACTTTCCTTCCACTGAAATATTAAACAAAAAAAGATATTTTCCAAACAACCAACAAAAGAAGCACCAAATCAAAATAATTACCGCTCCAGGTGGTATCGCTTGTGTTCACACCGTCCTAGTATATAGAAGATGAAGGGTGCAGGCTCAGCAAAGTCAAATGGCAGAAAATGGAGAAAGGACGGCCGCACTCCAAAATAACACCTTTATTAAATGAAGCTAAATCCATACATCAATCAGACACAGGTCCAGATGATAGGTGACGCGTTTCGCACCGTTAGTGGCGCTTAATCATAGCCTTGAATAATATGCCTTTAATAAAGGCATTATTTTGGAGTGTGGCCGTCCTTTCTCCATTTTCTGCCAACAAAAGAAGCATGCAATCACTTTGAGAGGCTTGCTGGGAATTCGCTCATATTGGTCAAAAAACATTTACAATAAGCAAAATATTAAAGTAATAGGCATTCTTTCAAGTCCCTCACTGTGGGCCCAGAATTAATCACAAAATTGACATTTTTAAGCTGATTTTAAGGAAGACAAAAACATATTACACATTTCTATTCTTTTCAAATATTTAAAATACATGTAAACCCTATTAATTATTTTACTTGCTTCCTTTAGGTCTGTTAAAAATATCATTCATCTATCAGTCAATGGTGTTGGGCCAACGGTCCAGCCCAAGCATGAGTTTGGGCTTAATATTGGCTGATCAGCCTGTTCGTCCAACACCCGAATTTTCAGGGTGTTCGACAGGTGCTCACCCAGCCAAACGCTCTGCAATGCACTGCCCGCTGCACAGTGCATTTTGCACCCTGATTGGGCAAAGCTTTTCCCAATCAGGGCACAGTATAATCTGGTTGTTAAGGAGCAGGGTCATGAACAACCGATGAGTCATCAGCTGGCAATGGGTTTCCCCGCTGACACCCGAATAGAAAATAAAATGCCGGTTAATAAAAAACAAAACAAAAAAAAAACGTCATGGGAACATGCAGGGTCGGCAACGTCACAAGGGAGCCGTGCCACAGTTGATGTAGAACCTTCGGGTCTGGTCTGGACTGGGGAGGGGGGCCCACGCCGTTTGTTTTCCTTTATTTTTTTTAGTAGCCGGGTGGCAGCAATTGCAACAGCGAGTCATTTTAAATGGGATGTGACTCTTTTTTTTTTTTTAAAAATGTAATTTTTGCTGCAGCATGTTCTATATGGTGCTACGGAAGGAAAGTAATGAATCACCTCTACAAACCGTATTCATGAATAGATTGGGTCAATTAAAAATTGTACCATCATCCAGAAATTTTTTAGAGATAAGGGGAATGGGAGCCTGGTCCCCAGCCAGATACTCACCAAAAAGGTAGCGGATGATTGGACTATCTTGGACTATGTACAATACACTAAAGGTAAGCTCAAATATAGAAACAATCATGTAAAAGGATATACAAAAGTTTATTGATACACAGTACATGACATCCCCCCTTCTCGTTGGGAATGCTTGAGTACAGAGACTCAAAATTAATGGCCATGAGGAGGGAGTCGCGAGGGACCTGAATCCCCTCCACATGTCTCAAAAGATCTGTTGTATTACGGATGTATGATGGTAGACTCAGTACTTGGGGCATCAAAAAACTGTCCACAAATTTGCTAGCATTGTCCATTGGAGACCCAATGCCTGAGACAATGGGCTTACCTGGAGGACGGGAGAGATTCTTGTGTGTTTTGGGCAGCGTATAAAAGGTGGGGGTTCGTGGATGTTTGGGGATTAGATAGTTGAGAATATCCCTATCTATCAGGGCCCGCCAGAACGCCTCAGTACAGAGTTCTCTGAACTCATTTATGAATCCAATGGTTTTGGTAGATGAAATAGATTGGTACCATGTAGAGTTGTTTAAAACTTCATGGCACATTATGTCATTTATATTCCACCCTTTTGAATTTTAGTCTCCCCCGGTCGACGCGGGAGACCCCCTACTGACGGCGTTGTGTGCTTTGTGTATGCTGGGATTCAGGTAAGCGGTCCTCTATCTGTTCCCATATAACAGCTGTATATTGTTCAAATTCATATATTGTCTGAAACATTGTGTTCTCCTGTATGTGATTAAATGCCTTGTTGTTTATCACATGCTAATTAAATTACAGATATTTTCCTGATGAAGCGGCTCAGTCCACGAAACTAGTAGAAACACTGTCTGTGACCAACTATCCCACTGTTATTTTTCCAATCAGGGGAGTATTATCTTGGTGATACGCATGGACCGTCACCTATTTTGTATTCAATTTTGATATTTTTGTCATGTATTGTGTATCAATAAACTTTTGTATATCATTTTACATGATTGTTTCTATATTTGAGCTTACCATGAGTGTATTATACCAAGATAGTCCAATTACCCTCTAGCTTTTTGATGAGTACCTGGCTGGGGACCAGGCTCCAAACCCCCTTATCTCTATATGGTGCTACAGATGTGCCACTTTACAGGCAGACTAAGGGAACCCCCAGGCACTAAATTTAAAAAAAAAAAAAAAAATTATTGTTGCACTTTCTGCATCATTAAAATCACTGCTCCTAAAAAAATGATTGTTTTTAAAAAACTTTTTTGCATTAATATATGTCCCCCAGGGCAGTATCCAGACCCCCATACCCCTTTTATGGTCAATTACTTGCATATAAGCCTTCAAAATTTTAGATTTTTCCTGTTTAGCTCCCATAGACTTCAATGGGGTTCGTCGTTTGGGTTAGAACTTTTCCCCTGTTCGGGAGTTCTGCTGCTAACCAAACAGAGGGGTGTTCAGCCCATTTCTATCAGTCAATGCTTGGGGGGGGGGGCAGTGGGTGGTGTCAGTAGTTTTTATCTTTTAATATTTTATTTTTTATTATTTTTTTTACAACTTTTTTTATTTATTATTTTTTATGTTAATTTTTTATTATTTATTACAATTCTTTAACAGCTCTGTTGGGGGGCTTTGGTGAGATATCAAGGGTCTAAACAGTGCCCTGAAGTCTCACATTTGAGACACATAAAGGTACAGGCGACACATTCCCAAGTCCCTTTTTTGTAGCATCAGCTGCACTGCAGATGAATGAACAGGAGACAAAGGCTCCTGTCTATTCATAGACTGAAGTATAGAAAACACAGGGGGAACCAGATGGAAAGACGAGGGTGATTGGTGCACACCAATCTCCCTCTATGGCTCACCATGAAGCAGGAGGTGAAGCGGCTTTTAGCTGCTTTATGGAGAGCTATAGAGGAAAATCTGTGGTTTTCATTTCCCCCCAGCATTGATCAACCCTACCTTAATCTGGCCCTGCTTTCAGTGGTTTATTTAAAGGAGCAAAAGGCAGCAACTAAGAAAAGTTCATTGTTAAAGTGGATCTTCACCCAGAAAAACAACATAGAAAACAACAATAATGCACTGGGTTCCAGCCCCCTCCCTCTCCCACAATTTGATTATATTTTGGACTTTTTTGCTGCAGTGTAGCACTTCCTGTATTCTTAGCTAGGAGAGAATGATGGTGTGCTCCCTGTAGCCTATCAGAGTGCATGGGCACTGCCAAATTCCACATGTGCACAGATTTGCTGCAAGGCTTCAGGACCTAGAAGAGATCTGTGCACGCATGGGGGTTTTCTGCGCATGAGTGAAGGTGGGGGAAAATTGCAGGGCTCAGATCCCGGCATGTCTAGGCCATATTTTGTAAGATAGCACCCTCAGAGTGGGTGCCTCTAAAGCAGTAGCAAACTGTTTACAGCATGGCTCTGAAGGAATGCCATGGGTATGCCTATGCCTATAAGTAAGCATCATACATGGGAGTTTACTCCCACTTTAAAGTCTACATACACTTTAAATAATCATTGACACAGAAACCTTTGTAATCCTTTGTAATCCTGCTATCACAACTGAAACCCAGTATTTTTCTATGGATTGAAAGACACTGGAATTCCAAAAGTAAATTTTTGGAAAATGACCAAACTGTCACGTTACTCTGGTGGTGACAACAAGCAGCTACAGTATGTTAACATACATTGTGTGTGCATGTTCCACTGTTGTCACTATCAGGAAGCCATTCATAAGTAGGGATGAGCCGAACACCCCCGGGTTCGGTTCGCACCAGAACCCGCGAACGGACCGAAAGTTCGCACGAACGTTAGAACCCCATTGACGTCTATGGGACTCGAACGTTCGAAATCAAAAGTGCTCATTTTAAAGGCTAATTTGCATGGTTTTGTCCGAAAAAGGGTTTGGGGACCCGGGTCCTACCCCAGGGGACATGTATCAATGCAAAAAAAACTTTTAAAAACGGCCGTTTTTTCGGGAGCAGTGATTTTAATGATGCTTAAAGTAAAAAAAAAAAAGTGAAATATTCCTTTAAATATCGTACCTGGGGGGTGTCTATAGTATGCCTGTAAAGTGACGCGTGTTTCCCATGTTTAGAACAGTCCCTGCACCAAATGTCATTTTTAAAGGAAAAAATCTCATTTAAAACTGCTTGCGGGTTTAATGTCATGTCGGGTCATGGCAATATGGATGAAAATCAGTGAGACAAACGGCATGGGTACCCCCCCAGTCCATTACCAGGCCCTTTGGGTCCTGTATGGATATTAAGGGGAACCCCACACCCAAATTAAAATAAGGAAAGGCCCTATATACTCTGAACAGCAGTATACAGGCGGTGCAAACAAGACAGGGACTGTAGGTTTGTTGTTAAGTAGAATCTCTTTGTAATTTTGAACGGGTACATTTTTAACGTGTTTAGCTCCAGCCAAAAAATCTTTTTTAAGCTTTTTGGAAAACATAGGGAAGGGTTATCACCCCTGTGACATTTGTTTTGCTGTCTTTCCTCCTCTTCAGAAGATTTCACCTCACTTTTTTGTCCCAATGAAAAATGTTTTTTGAAAATTTGGGTTTTTTTGTGGAACAAGGATTGGAAAGCATCAGTGGAAAGGAGAAATTGTTTTCCCATATTAACTCTTACAGGAGAGAATTTCCCTTCCTAGGGGTAGATTTCATCTCACTTCCTGTTGTCTCCTTCCGTTTGCAAGTAGGAGTCGTTTGTAAGTTAGATGTTTGAAAGTAGGGTCCTGCCCTATATACTCAGCAGAAATTTGGGCCTTAGGTGTTGCTGTGGCCACAACACTGTAAGCCCTCACAGGGCCCTGCTGTGAAATATTAGATCAAGAATTGTAATTACATGCCCCTGTTGAACAGGAGCTGAAAAATTAGGCCTTAGGCACTGGTGCCACAACACTGCAACCCCTCACAGACACTCTAGTTGGAACGCAGGAACGAGCCCTGCTGCAAAGTATTGCATCAAAAATTGTAATTACATGCCCCTGTTAGACAGGGGCAGAAAAATTGGGCCTTAGGCACTGGTGCTGGTGCCACAACACTGCAACCCCTCACAGACACTCTAGTTGGAACGCAGGAACGAGCCCTGCTGCAAAGTATTGCATCAAAAATTGTAATTACACGCCCCTGTTAGACAGGGGCAGAAAAATTGGGCCTTAGGCACTGGTGCTGGTGCCACAACACTGCAACCCCTCACAGACACTCTAGTTGGAATGCAGGAACGAGCCCTGCTGCAAAGTATTGCATCAAAAATTGTAATTACACGCCCCTGTTAGACAGGGGCAGAAAAATTGGGCCTTAGGCACTGGTGCTGGTGCCACAACACTGCAACTCCTCACAGACACTCTAGTTGGAATGCAGGAACGAGCCCTGCTGCAAAGTATTACATCAAAAATTGTAATTACACGCCCCTGTTAAACAGGGGCTGAAAAATTGTGCCTTAGGCACTGGTGGTGGCGCCCAGAACCAAAAATGTTCTTACAAGCTATCAGCGTGATGATTGAGGAGGAAGAGGATAATTACTCAGGGATAGTCACTCAGCATCAGCATAGGCAGTCTTTGAAGGGATCTGAGATTTCAAAAAAAATTATTCGGTTACATCAGCATCAGGTGCTTGGTAGCTGGTGGTGATCCAAGACTGATTCATTTTTATGAAGGTCAGCCAATCGACCGAGTCGGTGGACAGACGCACCCTGTGATCGGTTACCACGCCTCCAGCAGCACTGAATGTGCGTTCCGAAAGAACGCTGGATGCAGGACAGGCCAGTAGCTCAATTGCATACTGTGCAAGCTCTGGCCAGTGATCCATCCTCAAGACCCAGTAACCCAGAGGATTTTCGGTGGGAAAGGTGTCCAAGTCTGATCTTGCCCCTAGGTATTCCTGCACCATGTAAAACAGACGCTGGCGATGGTTGCTGGAACCGATCATACCTTGGGGCTGCGGACCAAAAAATTGTCTGAACGCATCGGTCAGACGGCCACCTTCTCCACCGCTCCTTCTTTGACTGACCGAAGCCTCAGCAACACGTTGTCCAGAAACAGGAGTTTGTAACCTCCCAGTCTCTGGGAACGCGTTGCACAGACCTTTCTGCAAGGCCTCCCGAAGATGTTTCATCCTCTGCTCCCTCTGCGATGGCAAGATAAGGTCCGCAACCTTACCCTTGTAACGTGGATCAAGGAGGATTGCCAGCCAGTATTGGTCCTTCTCCTTGATACCACGAATACGAGGATCCTTACGCAGGCTTTGCAGGATCAGGGAGGCCATGCAGCGTAGGTTTGCTGAGGCATTCGGTCCGGAGTCCTCTGGGTCACTAAGGACAACAACGTCCGCAGCCACCTCCTCCCAGCCACGTACAAGTCCATGTGTTCCTTGGGACTGATCCCTTAAAGACTGCTGCTGATGCTGAGTGCCAGGCTCCACCTCCATACTGACACAATCTTCCTCCTCCTCCTCCTCCTCCTCATCCTCTTCCTGTGTGATCGGCGGGCACGCAGGAACAATGTCTGGATAAAGGGGGCCTTGAGAGCTAAGGAAGTCCTCCTCTTCCTGCCTCTGTTCTGCCTCAAGTGCCCTGTCCATTATTCCACGCAGCGTGTGCTCCAACAGGTGGACAAGGGGGACAGTGTCACTGATGCATGCACTGTCACTGCTCACCATCCTCGTGGCCTCCTCGAATGGTGACAGGACAGTGCATGCATCCCTGATCATGGCCCACTGGCGTGGGGAAAAAAAACCAAGCTCCCCTGACCCTGTCCTGGTGCCATAGTCGCACAGGTACTCATTGATGGCCCTCTGCTGCATGTGCAGCCGCTGCAGCATGGCCAACGTTGAGTTCCACCTGGTGGGCATGTCACAGATTAGGCGGTTCTTGGGCAGGTTAAACTTCTTTTGGAGGTCCGTCAGCCGAGCACTGGCATTATATGACCGGCGGAAATGCACACAGACTTTCCTGGCCTGCCTCAGGACATCCTGTAAGCCCGGGTACCTGCCCAAGAACCGCTGCACCACCAAGTTAAGGACGTGAGCCAAACAGGGCACATGGGTCAGTTGTCCCTGTCGGAGGGCAGAGAGGAGGTTGGTGCCATTGTCGCAAACCACCATTCCTGCCTTAAGTTGGCGTGGCGTCAACCACCTCTGAACCTGCCCCTGCAGAGCTGACAGAACCTCTGCCCCAGTGTGGCTCCTGTCCCCCAAGCACACCAGCTCAAGCACCGCATGGCATCTTTTGGCCTGCGTACTTGCGTAGCCCCTTGAACGCCTACGGAGCACCGCTGGTTCCGAGGAAGAGGCCATGGAGGAAGAAGAAGAGGAGGGGGTGGAGGAGAGAGGTGTGTCACAATCAGCATTTTGGAGGCGTGGTGGCGGAACAACCTCCAACACTACTGCACCTTGTCCTGCATCCTTCCCAGCTGCCAGCAGAGTCACCCAATGCGCCGTGAAACTTAGGTAACGTCCCTGTCCATGCCTGCTGGACCATGAGTCAGCGGTAATATGCACCTTACCGCTGACCGCCCTGTCCAGCGAGGCATGGACATTGCCTTCCACATGCCGGTAGAGAGCCGGAATCGCCTTCAGTGAGAAAAAGTGGCGTTTGGGTACCTGCCACTGAGGAACCGCACATTCCACAAACTCACGGAAGGGGGCAGAGTCTACCAACTGAAAAGGCAGCAGTTGAAGTGCTAGCAATTTTGCCAAGCTAGCATTCAACCGCTGGGCATGTGGATGGCTGGGAGCAAACTTCTTTCGGCGGTGCAGCAGCTGGGGCAGGGAAATTTGCCTGGTACAATCTGACGTCGGTGTACCAAAAGCAGATTGCCCACAAGTACTTGGCTGTGACACACCTAATTCTACACCTTCATTCCTCTCACTGCAGGTCTCAGAGAGGACTGAAGGTCTAGTGGGGTTGGAAATCTCAGCTGATGAGGAGCAAGGAGAGATCCTCTTTATTCTTTGGTGTGGGTCTTTTAGATATGCTTGCCAACGAACTGCATGGCAGGTCAACATATGTCTGGTCAAGCATGTGGTACCCAAGCGGGAGATGTTTTGGCCACGCGAGATACGCTTGAGACATATGTTGCAAATAGCAGCGGTGCGATCTGATGCACTCGTCTCAAAAAAGGCCCACACCAAAGAACTTTTTGAATAACGCGCAGAGACTGCAGCGCCCTGCACATGTGGAGCTTTGGGGTGTGATGCAGTCAATGTGCTGCCCTTAGGCTGGCCCCTGGAGGGCATCCTGCCTCGTTGGTGATGTGCCGCCTCCTCCTCCTCCTCCGGATCTAGCTGAACACTGTGAGCAGGACGCACTGCACTAAATGTAAATAGCAGGAACGGATCTAGCTGAACACTGTGAGCAGGACGCACTGACTGCACTAAATGTAAATAGCAGGAACAGATCTAGCTGAACACTGTGAGCAGGACGCACTGCACTAAATGTAAATAGCAGGAACGGATCTAGCTGAACACTGTGAGCAGGACGCACTGACTGCACTAAATGTAAATAGCAGGAACGGATCTAGCTGAACACTGTGAGCAGGACGCACTGCACTAAATGTAAATAGCAGGAACGGATCTAGCTGAACACTGTGAGCAGGACGCACTGACTGCACTAAATGTAAATAGCAGGAACAGATCTAGCTGAACACTGTGAGCAGGACGCACTGCACTAAATGTAAATAGCAGGAACGGATCTAGCTGAACACTGTGAGCAGGACGCACTGACTGCACTAAATGTAAATAGCAGGAACGGATCTAGCTGAACACTGTGAGCAGGACGCACTGCACTAAATGTAAATAGCAGGAACAGATCTAGCTGAACACTGTGAGCAGGACGCACTGCACTAAATGTAAATAGCAGGAACGGATCTAGCTGAACACTGTGAGCAGGACGCACTGCACTAAATGTAAATAGCAGGAACGGATCTAGCTGAACACTGTGAGCAGGACGCACTGACTGCACTAAATGTAAATAGCAGGAACGGATCTAGCTGAACACTGTGAGCAGGACGCACTGCACTAAATGTAAATAGCAGGAACGGATCTAGCTGAACACTGTGAGCAGGACGCACTGACTGCACTAAATGTAAATAGCAGGAACAGATCTAGCTGAACACTGTGAGCAGGACGCACTGCACTAAATGTAAATAGCAGGAACGGATCTAGCTGAACACTGTGAGCAAGACGCACTGCACTAAATGTAAATAGCAGGAACGGATCTAGCTGAACACTGTGAGCAGGACGCACTGACTGCACTAAATGTAAATAGCAGGAACGGATCTAGCTGAACACTGTGAGCAGGACGCACTGCACTAAATGTAAATAGCAGGAACGGATCTAGCTGAACACTGTGAGCAGGACGCACTGACTGCACTAAATGTAAATAGCAGGAACAGATCTAGCTGAACACTGTGAGCAGGACGCACTGCACTAAATGTAAATAGCAGGAACGGATCTAGCTGAACACTGTGAGCAGGACGCACTGACTGCACTAAATGTAAATAGCAGGAACAGATCTAGCTGAACACTGTGAGCAGGACGCACTGCACTAAATGTAAATAGCAGGAACGGATCTAGCTGAACACTGTGAGCAGGACGCACTGCACCAAATGTAAATAGTCTAGATAGAAGATAACAGGAACGGATCTAGCTAAACTGAATACAGTGTATATATATATATGCAACACCAGGGATGCATATATATACACAATACACTGTAAGTGCAGCTAACTGACTGACTGTTCTGCCTAATCTATCTAACTCAAATCAAATGACACTGTCTGTCTCTCTCTCTATCTCTCAGCACACCGGAACACACTACACAGGGCCGCCGTGCAGGCGGCCTTATATAGTGTGGGGCGTGTACTAAATCCCCTGAGCCATAATTGGCCAAAGCCACCCTGGCTTTGGCCAATTACAGCTCTCTCTACTGACGGCGCTGTGATTGGCCAAGCATGCGGGTCATAGTGCATGCTTGGCCAATCATCAGCCAGCAATGCACTGCGATGCCGCATTGAATTAAGGGCCGTGACGCGCCACACGAATTTGGCGCGAACGGCCCATAACGTTCGCAATTCGACGGACGGTCGAACAGCCGATGTTCGAGTCGAACATGGGTTCGACTCGAACACGAAGCTCTTGACATATAGCCAGGAAGTGTCTGTAAAAAAACTACCATTCAAAGATGAATATATATATATATATATATATATATATATATATATATATATATATATAAAAGATAAAAAAATGACAAATATTTATGATTTAGTGAATGTCCTCCAGTTAGGGCTAATACTATTACACTACTTAAAGTGTTTCTTACATATGATTAATTTGGCTTGTTCACCCTATTGTATTTCTGAACTATATTCATAATTAGAAGTTGTAACATCACTCTTTCTTGAGTAAACATCATCAACACTTTGCGCTTTACACACTGTTGGAAACCTAGTAAAGTCTGCCTCGTTGTCTATTTGTGCCACTTAAAGATAATTGCACAGCCAATCTGAAGATCTGTAGAAGTCAAAGTTTTCCTTATTAGCTGTAGAAAATGATCTATGTTAACGATGCTTAGTTACAGTATCCCAATGTCCCTATGCAAGCGCATTGCAGATAAAAATAACACAGCAGCCTCCATCTGTGACCCCCTGAGTGTAAAGAAGACACAAATTAAGGTAAAAACATTTGTATTTTTTTCATGAAATGGCCATTATTATACTCTTGAGTGCACTGCTCCAGCATTTTTTCTCCTAATGATGGTCTGTGGTCAACCATAAGATTCCTAAATAATGAGCACTAATTAATTATTAAAATCATACAGTAATGTGTTATTTGTATATAGCTGACAAGTGAAGCAGGAGATATGCTCTTGACTCTTGTTTAGATGTATCCTGTGGAGTTTGCACGACAGAAAAACACACATTAAAGGCTGAGTTCACCTTTTAGAAAAAAATTATCAATGCACATGAGGTTGCAAGAAAAAAAAATGTGCATATATTATTATTATTTTTTTCACAGGAGCCTGCAAAAACATTGCACCCAAGATCGATTTTTCCCGTATGCAATGGCAGGCTCCTGCACACTCTCTCTCAAGCTTTCTGACCTTTCAGTTAGAAAGCTGGAAGAGGAGTGAATGGACTATGAAAGTGCCGATCAGCATGCTTGCAGTACATTGAAGACTACAAGGACTTGTAGTTTATATACAGATCTCTGTGAATGAATGATGTGGCTGCCAAGGCTGAGCCCCACACAGCCGCGCTGATTTTTAATGCCACAGTGACAATAGGTGAGGGGAAATCTATCAGAGCCTGGGATAACAGTAAAAACCCAACAGGGATTCTAATAGTTCCCCAAACTATATACATTAACCACTTGTCGACTGCTGTACACCAATATACGGTGGCACAATGGCAGTGGTGGGAAAATGGGCATACCTCTAAGTCCCCTTTAATTGGGGGGCTAGCGGGTCTTCCGACGATCGTGTCACGGAGCCGCAGAACAGGGAAGTGCTTTTGTAAACAAGGCATTTCCCCGTTCTGCCTTATGACATGACAGAGATCACTGCTCCCTGTCATTGGAAGCAGTGATCGCTGTCATGTGAGTTGAAGCCCATCCCCCCCACAGATAGAATCACTCCCTAGGACACACTTAACCCCTTGATCACCCCCTAGTGGTAACCACTTCCCTGCCAGTGTCATTTTTATAGCACTGATCGCTATATAAATGACAATGGTTTCAAAATAGTGTGAAAAGTGTCCGATGTGTCCGCCATAATGTCGTAGTCACAATAAAAATCACAGATCGCCGCCATTACTAGAAAAAAAAAATAATATTAATAAAAATGCCATAAAACTATCCCCTATTTTGTAGACGCTATAACTTTTGCGCAAACCAATCAATATACGCTTATTGCGATTTTTTTTTACTAAAAATATGTAGAAGAATACATATCAGCCTGAACTGAGGAAAAAATAGGGTTTTTTTTATATTTTTGGGGGATATTTATTATAGCAAAAAGTTAAAAATATTGCATTTTTTTCAAAATTGTTGCTCTTTTTTTGTCTAAAGCGCAAAAAATAAAAAACGCAGAGGCGATCAAATACCACCAAAAGAAAGCTCTATTTGTGGGAAAAAAAGGATGTCAATTTTGTTTGGGCGCAACGTCGCACGACTGCACAATTGTCAGTTAACCACTTGCCGACCGCCTCACGCCTATATACGTGAGCAGAGCGGCACGGGCAGGCAAAATCACGTACCTGAAACGTGATTGCCTTCCCGCGGGTGGGGGGTCCGATCGGACCCCCCCTCGGTGCCAGCTGCGGTCGGCATTTGGTTGGAAGCGATGAGAGACGAGGGGGAGGCCATCCGATCGTGGCCCCCCCCTCGCGATCGCTCCCAGCCAATGAGAAACATCCCCTGCCTCTGTATAGTACACAGAGGCAGAGGATGTGATGTCATCTCTCCTCGGCTCGGGAGTTTCCGTTCCAGCGCCGAGGGGAGATGACATGTAAGTGCACCAACACACACACACACACACACAGTAGAACATGCCAGGCATACATTACACCCCCGATCCCCCCCCGATCGCCCCCCAATCACCCCCCCCTGTCACAAACTGACACCAAGCAGGTTTTTTTTTTTTTTTTTTTTCCTGATTACTGCATAGTGTCAGTTTGTGACAGTTAGCAGTGTTAGGGTAGTGAGTGTTACCCCCCTGTAGGTCTAGGGTACCCCCCTTACCCCCCCTAATAAAGTTTTAACCCCTTGATCACCCCCTGTCGCCAGTGTCGCTAAGCGATCATTTTTCTGATCGCTGTATTAGTGTCGCTGGTGACGCTAGTTAGGGACGTAAATATTTAGGTTCGCCGTCAGTGTTTTATAGCGACAGGGACCCCCATATACTATCTAATAAATGTTTTAATCCCTTGATGGCCCCCTAGTTAACCCTTTTACCACTGATCACCGTATAACCGTTACGGGTGACGCTGGTTAGTTCGTTTATTTTTTATAGTGTCAGGGCACCCGCCGTTTATTACAGAAAAAAGGTTTAGCCCCCTGATCACCCGGCGGTGATATGCGTCGCCCTAGGCAGCGTCAGATTAGCGCCAGTACCGCGAACACCCACGCACGCACCGTACACACACCGTACACCTCCCTTAGTGGTATAGTATCTGAACGCATCAATATCTGATCCGATCAGATCTATACTAGCGTCCCCAGCAGTTTAGGGTTCCCAAAAACGCAGTGTTAGCGGGATCAGCCCAGATACCTGCTAGCACCTGCGTTTTGCCCCTCCGCCCGGCCCAGCCCAGTCCAGCCCACCCAAGTGCAGTATCGATCGATCACTGTCACTTTTTTTTGTAGCGTTTTGGTGAACTGGCAAGCACCAGCGGCCTAGTACACCCCGGTCGTAGTCAAACCAGCACTGCAGTAACACTTGGTGACGTGGCGAGTCCCATAAGTGCAGTTCAAGCTGGTGAGGTGGCAAGCACAAGTAGTGTCCCGCTGCCACCAAAAAGACAAACACAGGCCCGTCGTGCCCATAGTGCCCTTCCTGCTGCATTCGCCAATCCTAATTGGGAACCCACCGCTTCTGCAGCGCCCGTACTTCCCCCATTCACATCCCCAACCAAATGCAGTCGGCTGCATGAGAGGCATTTATATATCCTCCCAAGTACCCCTACCCAACGAACCCCCCCAAAAAAGATGTTGTGTCTGCAGCAAGCGCGGATATAGGCGTGACACTCATTATTATTGTCCCTCCTGTCCTGACAATCCTGGTCTTTGCATTGGTGAATGTTTTGAACGCTACCATTCACTAGTTGAGTATTAGCGTAGGGTACAGCATTGCACAGACTAGGCACACTTTCGCAGGGTCTCCCAAGATGCCATCGCATTTTGAGAGACCCGAACCTGGAACCGGTTACAGTTATAAAAGTTACAGTTACAAAAAAAAAGTGTAAAAAAAAAAAAAACACAAACAAAAATAAAAAAAAATAGTTGTCGTTTTATTGTTCTCTCTCTCTATTCTCTCTCTCTATTGTTCTGCTCTTTTTTACTGTATTCTATTCTGCAATGTTTTATTGTTATTATGTTTTATCATGTTTGCTTTTCAGGTATGCAATTTTTTATACTTTACCGTTTACTGTGCTTTATTGTTAACCATTTTTTTGTCTTCAGGTACGCCATTCACGACTTTGAGTGGTTATACCAGAATGATGCCTGCAGGTTTAGGTATCATCTTGGTATCATTCTTTTTAGCCAGCGGTCGGCTTTCATGTAAAAGCAATCCTAGCGGCTAATTAGCCTCTAGACTGCTTTTACAAGCAGTGGGAGGGAATGCCCCCCCCCCACCGTCTTCGTTTTTCTCTGGCTCTCCTGTCTCAACAGGGAACCTGAGAATGCAGCCGGTGATTCAGCCAGCTGACCATAGAGCTGATCAGAGACCAGAGTGGCTCCAAACATCTCTATGGCCTAAGAAACCGGAAGCTACGAGCATTTTATGACTTAGATTTCGCCGGATGTAAATAGCGCCATTGGGAAATTGGGGAAGCATTTTATCACACCAATCTTGGTGTGGTCAGATGCTTTGAGGGCAGAGGAGAGATCTAGGGTCTAATAGACCCCAATTTTTTCAAAAAAGAGTACCTGTCACTACCTATTGCTATCATAGGGGATATTTACATTCCCTGAGATAACAATAAAAATGATTTAAAAAAAAAAATGAAAGGAACAGTTTAAAAATAAGATAAAAAAGCAAAAAAATAATAAAGAAAAAAAATAAATAAATAAAAAGCACCCCTGTCCCCCCTGCTCTCGCGCTAAGGCGAACGCAAGCGGCGGTCTGGCGTCAAATGTAAACAGCAATTGCACCATGCATGTGAGGTATCACCGCGAAGGTCAGATCGAGGGCAGTAATTTTAGCAGTAGACCTCCTCTGTAAATCTAAAGTGGTAACCTGTAAAGGCTTTTAAAGGCTTTTAAAAATGTATTAATTTTGTTGCCACTGCACGTTTGTGCGCAATTTTAAAGCATGTCATGTTTGGTATCCATGTACTCGGCCTAAGATCATCTTTTTTATTTCATCAAACATTTGGGCAATATAGTGTGTTTTAGTGCATTAAAATTTAAAAAAGTGTGTTTTTTCCCCAAAAAATGTGTTTGAAAATCGCTGCGCAAATACTGTGTGAAAAAAAAAATGAAACACCCACCATTTTAATCTGTAGGGCATTTGCTTTAAAATAATATATAATGTTTGGGGGTTCAAAGTAATTTTCTTGCAAAAAAAAATAATTTTTTCATGTAATCAAAAAGTGTCAGAAAGGGCTTTGTCTTCAAGTGGTTAGAAGAGTGGGTGATGTGTGACATAAGCTTCTAAATGTTGTGCATAAAATGCCAGGACAGTTCAAACCCCCCCCAAATGACCCCATTTTGGAAAGTAGACACCCCAAGCTATTTGCTGAGAGGCATGTCGAGTCCATGGAATATTTTATATTGTGACACAAGTTGTGGGAAAAAGACACATTTTTTATTTTTGCACAAAGTTGTCACTAAATGATATATTGCTCAAACATGCCATGGGAATATGTGAAATTACACCCCAAACTACATTCTGTTGCTTCTTCTGAGTACGGGGATACCACATGTGTGGGACTTTTTGGGAGCCTAGCCGCGCACGGGACCCCGAAAACCAAGCACCGCCTTCAGGCTTTCTAAGGCCGTAAATTTTTGATTTCACTCTTCACTGCCTATCACAGTTTCGGAGGCCATGGAATGCCCAGGTGGCACAAACCCCCCCCCCCCAAATTACCCCATTTTGGAAAGTAGACACCCCAAGCTATTTGCTGAGAGGTATAGTGAGTATTTTGCAGACCTCACTTTTTGTCACAAAGTTTTGAAAATTGAAAAAAAAAAATTTTTTTTCTGGTCTTTCTTCATTTTCAAAAACAAATGAGAGCTGCAAAATACTCACCATGCCTCTCAGCAAATAGCTTGGGGTGTCTACTTTCCAAAATGGGGTCATTTGGGGGGGGTTTGTGCCATCTTGGCATTTTATGGCCTTCAAAACTGTGATAGGTAGTGAGGAGTAAAATCAAAAATGTATGCCCTTAGAAATCCTGAAGGTGGTGCTGGGTTTTCGGGGCCCCGTACGCGGCTAGGCTCCCAAAAAGTGCCACACATGTGGTATCCCCGTACTCAGGAGAAGCAGCTGAATGTATTTTGGGGTGCAATTCCACATATGCCCATGGCCTGTGTGAGCAATATATCATTTAGTGACAACTTTTTGTAAAAATTTTTTTTTTGTCATTATTCAATGACAAAAAAAATAAATATTCAATGGGTTCAACATGCCTCTCAGCAATTTCCTTGGGGTGTCTACTTTCCAAAATGGGGTCATTTGGGGGGGTTTTGTACTGCCCTGCCATTTTAGCACCTCAAGAAATGACATAGGCAGTCATAAACTAAAAGCTGTGTAAATTCCAGAAAATGTACCCTAGTTTGTAGACGCTATAACTTTTGCGCAAACCAATAAATATACGCTTATTGACATTTTTTTTACCAAAGACATGTGGCCGAATACATTTTGGCCTAAATGTATGACTAAAATTTAGTTTATTGGATTTTTTTTATAACAAAAAGTAGAAAATATCATTTTTTTTCAAAATTTTCAGTCTTTTTCCGTTTATAGCGCAAAAAATAAAAACGGCAGAGGTGATCAAATACCATCAAAAGAAAGCTCTATTTGTGGGAAGAAAAGGACGCAAATTTCGTTTGGGTAGAGCATTGCATGACCGCGCAATTAGCAGTTAAAGCGACGCAGTGCCGAATTGTAAAAAGTGCTCTGGTCAGGAAGGGGGTAAATCCTTCCGGGGCTGAAGTGGTTAAAACAACGCAGTGCCGTATTGCAAAAAGTGCTCTGGTCAGAAAGGGGGTACAATCTTCCAGGGCTGAAGCGGTTAAAAACAGTTTTAGCTTGACATACACTTTTAAAGTGTAGTGATGTATGTGGAATTATCGTTTACATTGGTCAAATACATAAAGTTAAATTGATACAAAGTGGTCTTATAAAGTATTGACTATTTTTGGTTATATCAAGAAATAATTAGAATCAATTGGATAAGGTGGACTGCACATGTGTATGTATAACTTCTGTAAGTGTGGTGTTTCTGACAGTCCCCAGGTGAACTGTTCCAAAAGTCAAAAAAAGTCCAAAGTCTGCACCAACAAGTATTTATTTGAATGTTGCATACACATCATTGTCAGAGCAACATTTAGAACATCGCTGTTCTTTTTCAATCTCACAGGATCTATGAGTTAAAAAAATGATTGATTAATCTCTTAACATTGCTCTTACAATAATACACTGTATGTGTAACATTGAAACAAAATCATGATTGCACCAGAAAGTTGACTAGTGCCTCATATCCTTTGGACTTTTCATAGACATTTATATTTTTAATAACCTAATATTTTATTGTGTTTGCAGGGTTACAAATAGAGGAGCTTGTATTTCTTTAACCTCCCTGGCCGTATGATTATTTCGGATTTTAGGTGCTGAAAGCGGTACAATTATTTTGCATGGAAATTTGCCGTTTTATATTGTAGGCCTGTTATTCTTAACAATAACACACTTAAATCTGTCCAAACAAGAGTCTAGTAGATATCCCGGGTATGATGAAGTTTGAAACACAAAAACATAAATTATAATATAATAAATAAATATAAATAATTAAAAAAAAAATAATATAATAATAATATAATACATTTCCCCAAGATTCACTATCGCTCAATTCTGCAAGTGTTCTAATTTACTATCGCTGTTTTCTAGCTGATCTAAAGCCACTTTTGACATAAGGGGACACTTTTTGGTTGCTATGGACAATCTCCAATTTCCAGGCAGAAAGAACAGTATATATCATATAAAACTGCTTGCAGGGCATGGGCCAAAGCACTGGGGACAAAAGGGATGTGAAATAATTTCATACAGTACTGTAATCTGTAAGATTACAGTACTGTATGTGTTATGATTTTTACATTTTTGAATTTTCCGCCAGGCTCCGCCCCCGTGAGTCGCGCCGCTCGCAGGGAACGGAGCCCGGCACGGAGAGGCTTCGGAGGAGACAGAGCCCACGGACACTGCGGGGGACATCGCAGGATCCTGGGGACAAGGTAAGTAACACTGCACCAGGATCCTGCAATGTAATCCCGAGTGTGGCTCGGGGTTACCGCTAATGGGACTGAAATTTAACCCTGAGCCACACTCGGGATTACCGACTGGGAGGCTACTGACCACCTATGAATAAAAATAACTTAAAATCAAGTAAAAAAAAAACAAAAAAAAACCCAAAGCAAATTAATAACTAAATCCATTCACCCCAGGTTCCAATTAACACATTGGGCACCCTAAATGGCATTTACACTTTCTGTGGGACCGTCAAGTGCTGACAAAAATGTGAGGCATTGGGCATTAATGCAAACTGATTCTTTTCACCTGTGTGTGAGACCACGTGAAAAGGCAAAAAGTTAAACTAAACTTTAAATTTGGGTTTATCCACTGTGGTATCTGTGTCAAAATTTCACTTATGTGATATATTTGTAGACTTTAGGGTTTATATTCATTGCATACATACAGTATTCTGGGGTTGCTTTAAAGGTTAACTCTAAGCCGTTCCAAAATTGTTAAAGGCCAAGTTCACCTTTTCCAGAAAATTGCCTTTGCAGTCAAGGGGACTCAAGGTATTAAAAAAAACTTTGCAACTTTGTAAAATGTTCATTAGTTTTATTGTCATACCTGTGGGCCTTAAGGTTTCTCCTGGATGCCAGGCTTAAAAAACTCCCAGTTACCAATCCCCACATCCTTTCTTGATTCTAGAATGTTAAAACCTTTGTTTTTCACTCTCGTGATGCTGGGAGTGAGTATCCAACAGTTTTTATGTCCTAGCAACAAGGTAGGATGGGGGATTGTAAACTGGGAGTTTTTTAGGCCAGATTTGCAGGGGGGCCTAAATGGCCTACAGTTATGACAATGCAAATAATAAATATTTCACCGCAATGCACAGTTTTTTTAAATACCAATTGGGTTCCCTTGATAGCATAGGTTACTTTCTTGAAAAGGTGAACTTAGTCTTTAAATCGTTGCCTTGCCTGTAGTTTATGGTTGTGAACACTGGTTGCCCAAAGCCTTTCTGCCTGCTAATCTCCAACCTCTTACTGGCAGTTTCCAGTGCTGAAGACTGGTTGCTACTGCTCACTCTCCCTGAACTGCCCTGGTTTTTAAACAATTCCCCTGCAAGTTTTTTGAAAGCAGTGGTCCTGTGTGCAAGACTATAAGTTGGGTCCCATTGGCTGCAAATGAGAAGATGCAGTATGTACATTGGAGGGGCCAGGATACAAAATTAGATATTGGGGCACCTGTTTAGGGGTTAGTAGTAGGTGACTTACTTAAAGCTGACCCTTGACCTGCATTACGTACTACTGATATTTGAACTCTGTCATTTACTACTGACCTTTGACCTCTGCCTCGTTTACTACTGACTTCTGAGTCATTACTGACCTCTGCATTACTTAATACTAACCCCTGAACTCTCATTCACTTACTACTGACCTCTGAATTCTGCGTTACTTTCTACTATTTCCTGAACTCTGCATCACCTGCTACTGACCTCTAAATCATTACTAGTCTTTCCCCTGAATTCTGCATCACTTACTATTGACACCTGAACTCTGCACCTCCTAATTCTGACCCCTGACCTCCAAGCTTTACATCACTTACTGTACTGCTAGTACAGTAAAAACAGCCCTCCTCTGCACTGCTTACCTCTGTTTTCCTTTCCACTGACAATTCACAGTACTCACGGTACTGCAGTTCTGGCTCTTCTCCTACTCCCTGGTCCAGTAGGTGGGGCTAAATTACAACTAATCATTGCCCTGCTTACTGGACCAGGGAATAGCAAAAGGAGAGAAAAGCTGGATCTGCAGTACCCTGAGTACCTCAAGGGAGAAGGAAAACAGAGGTAAGCCACTGGCAGCCAATAATAAGTACCCCCCCCCCCCCCACACACACACACACACCCTACACTGGCTTTTAGCACCCATTCCTTTTCCGGCATAAAGCTACAGTAAAGACACAGAGAGGGGAATAGTAAGGCACTTCTCCACATTTTATGTCAAACGTACTTCAATCAATATACAAATGCCATGCTGTTATTAATGACTAACTATAAAACAATATGCTAAATAAGTTCATATGTGGTAAAACATAAAATCATGGCAAATTGCTTTGAGAAAGTCCCAATCACAACTTCATCCACCATGCGTGACCAATTGTGATGACTATCTCTTCTTGGTGCAATGATAAGTGCTCTCTCCACACCCCAGGTGAAGTATGTGCTTACCAGATATAAGTGGCTGGCAAAGCAGTCTGAATGCTGTATGCAAGAAATCCCCTGCAGTAACACTCTGCTACTGGCCACCGAGCCGGCATGCGTTCCAAATGGGCGTAAGCTGAACAGCAGTTTTCTGAGGACACATTACATGCAAAGTGCATTTAAACTGAGCCGTAACGCCATATCTGGATAGATACTTGTTCAGCTTCCGCCCATTTAAAACGCACACCGGCTCGGTGTCAATGAGCAGCATGCTACTGCAATTGACTGAGCAGAGCTGTATGTTATGGTGTCTCACAGACACCCACAGGAGGTGAGTAGACTATTTTATTGTATATCTTGACTGCTTTTTTTTATCATTAAATAATTTTTATTGAAATTTCCATACAAATAACAGAAAGATTAAAGGCAGCTGGTTTTGGCATATAACAATCAGGTATAGCAGTAAAACATTTACATACTAATCTCAATCAAAGTAATGGACAATAGTCATACAACTGATCAAATAAAGCAAACATAAACAGTATAGTAACATCCCTGTTTACCCCATTGGGTTCTAACTGTAAACAGGTGCTAACTAGTATAATGACAACATTATCATGGACAATTCAAGAAATTAGAAAAAGAGAGAACGGTGAAGCCTTGATATTACTCATGGAATAATACTGAAATATGGTTTAAGAACTGCAAACTTGACCGTGTTGTAATTTTTATACGCCAAAATTAACTCATATTGAGCTTGTGTATTCAACCTTATAACAACATCAGATAAATTCGGTGACAACATCAGATAAATTTGGTGTATCTTGACTGCTTTTTAATAAACATACTGCACAATGATCTACTCCTTGGATTGTTTCACTTTATGCACAATGGTATAAGAAGCTTTTCCATAAGGATCCCCAGTGTGGAATACCAGAGGACCTTACTGGAGAGGAGATGATTATTTCAGAGGATTTCTTGCATACAGCGTTCAGGCTGCTTTGTCAGCCAGTTATATCTGGGAAGCGCATACTTCACCTGGGGTGTGGAGACAGCACTTATCATTACACCAAGAAGGGATAGTCATCACAATTGGTCACGCATGGTGGATGAAGTGGTGATTGGGACTTTCCTTTCTCCTAGCAATTTGCCATGATTTTATGTTTTACCACATATGGACTGATTTAGCATATTGTTTATAGTTAGTGATTAATGGCAGCATGATGGCATGATGTATATATATAGTTAGATATATATAGATAGATATATCTATATATATAGATATATATATATATAGATAGATATATATATATATATATATATATATATATATATATATATATATATATATATATATATATATATATATATATATATATATATATATATCTATATATATCTATATATATATATATATATATATATATATATATATATATATATATATATATATATATATATATATATATATATATATATATATATATATATATATATACATATATATCTATATATGTATATATATAGTATATATATATATATATATATATATATATATATATATATATATATATATATATATATATATATATATATATATATCAGGGAATCTAGAATATAAAATGGCGATCGTTGCAATATTTTTTTTTTTTTGTTTCATAAAATTTTTATTGATTGAACAAATAAATGTAATACAACATTGTCATGTAAATGAAACATAACATAATCACATAGTCATCTGAGTAACATTTGGGGTAAAGTGAATTACACAATCAATAGTAATGCCAAGATGGATTGGACAATTTTGATAACTGTATTTAGAGTAAATACAAATTATATATTTATACATAGCTGCTTAATGAATATTAAGATGAGTTAGCTCACTATATGAGCAAGGTGGGGTAAAAAAAAGAAAAAAAAGAGAGAGAGAAAGAAAGGGGTTGTGGGGGGGGGGGGGGAGGTGAATAAAGACTATTTATTGATTATAGTAGTCTAATGATCTCTTTGGTTTTTCTGTATGATTTGTTTTGGTGAAGGAATTCTATTATTAATTAGTTAATAATAGCTTTGTAAGACTGTGAGTTTTTGAATTCAAACCAGTTGTACCATGTTGATGTAAATTTCGAAATCTTCTCCTGAGAAATACTTATAAGTTCTTCTATCTTTTCTATATTTTTTTTTTCATTTAAAGTGTTTTTATTGAGTACACCAGGTAGGACAAAACAAAACCAACACTGACAGTTTGTACATTGAGGGCAGGCTGATACATAAACCAAAGACAAAGCATTAATATACTATATGAAGATGGCAAGTCGGCTGGCGCCAAAAATAGCGCCAGCTCACCCACATTAAACCTAAAGTACTACAATGTACAATGAAAAGACAATATGCTCGCCCCTAGTCAGGTGTACACAAACAGGTTTTTCAAATAATGAAGAAGACATAACAGTTCGGAAATCCGAAGAAAGGGAAGAAGGCATGATCATGGTAAGAACCGATAAGATGAGACGGGTTTAGAAGAGAGAAAGGATGAGAGAACAGTAAGAGGAGAGAGGGGGGGTAGGAGAAAAAAAAAAAGGGAGAAGGGGGGGGGGGGGAGTGACGAAGGCGGAGACACTTGGAAAGAGAAACATGCTCTGTCACTATAGCTCTACTGAGGGGGTCACAAAGGTGTTGTAATCCTGAGAGAATCGAAAATCGTGCCAGTAAAACCAGGTTTTGTTGAATCTTTCCTCCTTACGTTGTAATGCAGCCGTCAATTGTTCCATCAGATTAATTTCATTCACCACAGCTATCCACTGACCAACTGACGGGGGGTCTGAGCATTTCCATTTTTGCGGAATGCATATTTTAGCGGCGTTTAGAAGGTGTATCAAGAGGGATTTCTTATAACGACGTCTCGACAACGGGGTAAGGTGGAGCAGGCATTGAGCCGGATCATCTGCAAGTGTAATGTCCGTCAGTCTAAGAACTATGCGCCTAATGGCTTCCCAAAAGGGACGAACCCGGGGGCATGTCCAGAAAATGTGCAGTAACGAACCGTCAGGATGCTGACAACGCCAGCAGGAGGAAGGAACTGAAGGGTAGATTTTGTGGAGAAGCTTGGGCACTCTATACCAGCGAGTCATTATCTTAAACCCAACCTCCTGGAACCTGCTCGCAATTGAGGAGCGGTGTGCAAAGTATAAAATTCGTTCTCTCTCCTCCTCCGAGAAGGCTCGATTCAGATCATTCTCCCATTTCCGTATATAATGAGGTATAAAGCCGTCCTGGGGGTCGATTAGAAACCCATACATTAAGGACAGTAGATGACGGAGGGGAGTAGGATCCAGATAGAGCCCCTCAAAAGCAGACGTGGAATGACTAGTGGATGGCACGAACTGTGAGGAGGTAAGGAAATGTCTGATCTGTGTTGCTCTCCATCTATCTAAAGGTGGCGATAGCATTGCTTGTATTTCCTCGATGGTGCACCATCGACCCTCGTGATGAAAGTCTTGAAACCTAAATCTGTTGATCATCAGAAATTCCCTAAACCTCCTCCCCGATAGACTACATGGGAACTCCTGAGCGCCAATTACCGGTGACAAAGGTGAGGGATTGTGGGAGACCAACGTAACACAACCCGTTTTTACTGTCACCGACACAGTAGTCCCAATCAAAGGGTGGGATTTCAGGGGTACTGGCAAGGCAGAAGTCTGCCACATCAAAGTTGGGAGCGGAAGAGATGTCATTGCCTGCTCCACCCCCACCCATTCCTTCTCTGAGGCATGTTTGGCCCAGTCTAGGGCTCTGGTTAAATGAACCGCCTGGTAGTATTTAAACGGGTCTGGGAACCCCAAGCCGCCCTGGTCTTTTGGTAAGGACAAGATATGATGAGACAATCTTTTTACTTTGTAGCCCCATAGAAAATTCAAAAATTCCCCTCTGACAGAGCGAAGGAAGTGATTTGGGACCGTTATTGGCAATGTTTGGAGGAGATATAATAATTTTGGCAAAACCGCCATCTTTAAAATGCTGTTCCTTTCGAACCAGGAGAAAGTATTCTTGTGCCATCGCTGGAGATCTAGGCGTAGAGAGGCAAGCCAGGGAACGTAATTTTCTTGGAAGACTGCTGATAGTGAGGGGGTAAGATAAACGCCCAGATATTTCATTTTGTGGCGAGCCCAAGAGAAGGGGAAATTCTGTTGAATAATATTGAGAGTCTCCTTGGGTAAATTAATGTTTAAAGCCTCAGATTTGTGCACATTAATTTTATAATTAGAGAGAGCAGAGTATGTCTTGAGCGCCTGTAATAAATTGGGGATGGAAGTGACGGGACTTGTCACAAAAAATAATAAATCATCGGCGTAAGCCGCAACTTTATGCTGTGCGTTGCCGGTGCTGACACCCTTTATATTTTGATCATTCCTAATGTGAGCTAGCAAGGGTTCTAATACCAATATGAATATTAAAGGTGACAATGGGCATCCCTGTCTTGTCCCGTTGCTCAAGGGAAAGGGGGCTGAAATAGCTTCATTGGACTGCTGCTGAGGGTTGGGAGTAAATTGCCTCAATCCATTGACACATATGGGGCCCTAGGCCAAGATGCTTCAACGTGCGTTTCATAAAGAGCCAGTTGACCCGGTCGAAGGCTTTCTCCGCGTCAGCTGAAATCAGCAACATTGGAGTTTTCCTGGACTGGGTCAAGTGGATAAGATTCAAGGCCCTAATCGTATCGTCCCTAGCTTCCCTGGTTGGGACAAAACCTACTTGGTCGTAATGGATTAATTTGGGGACAAAGGAGATCAGACGGTTAGCTAATATTTTGGTAAATATCTTTAGATCCGTATTCAATAAAGATATTGGGCGGTAGTTTGCACAGTCTGTCGCATCTCTACCCTCTTTAGGAATCAGAACTATGTGAGCAAATAAGGAGTCCCTAGGGAGTGGGGTCCCGTCCAGGAGTGCATTGTAGGCCTGCACAAAACGCGGCACCAAATGTGATGCAAACGTCTGGTAATAAAGCAAGGGGAAACCATCGGGTCCCGGTGTTTTGCGTACTTCCATACCTTTGATGGCTTTGAGCACTTCTTGTTCTGTAATATGGCCTTCCATTTCTTCCCTCTCCTGAGACGACAACGTGGGGACACCTGAAGTGAGCAGGTATTCGTCTATTAATGAGTTGTGAGTCTGTGATGTAGACTCTGTTACCGTAGGGGTCAAATTGTAAAGTTTCTCGTAATAGCTGCGAAAGCAGTTGGCAATCTCTTGTGATTTGAAGATTTTTTGGCCCGACGGGGACGCCAGAGAGGGAATATAGGAACGTGCCGTGGTATCACGTAATGCACGGGCTAGGGGTCTGCCAGGTTTACCTCCAAATTCATAGAATTGTCTCCTTGAGTACATGAATTTGGTTTTTGCTTTAACCATCAGGAGAGAATTAAGGGAGTCACGTAAGTTTTGTAGATCTACAGCTACGTCTCGGGCTAGAGATAGTTTATGTTGCTTTTCCAGGACCCCAATGCGCCCCAAGAGAGAGTCCACCTCTCGTTGACTGTCTTTCTTGACTTTAGCTCCCAATTTTATAAGTACTCCCCTGACTACACATTTGTGCGCCTCCCATAACAAGCAAGGCGAGGACACCGAAGCTGTATTGGTTGCAAAGTAAGCTTTAATCTCCTCCTCCACCATTTTTGCATATGGTGGCTTCTGGATTAAGCTCTCATTTAACCGCCAAGACCCTGGTTGATGTGACCGCCCCCCTCCTAACATGAGTGTCAGTAAAATTGGTGCGTGATCTGAGAGGGATCTCACCCCTATACTGCTGGAAGACACTAAAGGAAGGGCCGATTGGTGTACTAGAAAGTAATCCAGTCTCGAGTAAGAGTTATGAGGGGACGAAAAAAAGGTATAGTCCCTAGTGTCGCTGTGTGTAATCCTCCACGCGTCCACCAAGTGAACAGCTGTCAAGGCTTTCTTAATCCGACGAAGGGCCGCGTACGACAGATGCGAGGAACCCATGGAGGTGTCCAACAGGGGGTCCAAAGCCACATTTAGGTCTCCTCCCAAGATCACCTGTCCCTCTGCAAAGTCAGTCAGTTTGTCCAAGCAGTCCTCAATGAAGCCCACCTGACCTATGTTGGGGGCATAGATGTTGACTAGGGTAACAACCTGCCCATAGATAGATCCCTTCACAAAGATGTAACGTCCCAGGTTGTCACTGAGGACAGCTGCCATCGACCAAGCCACATTTTTAGAGATGAGAACACTTACCCCCCGAGATTTAGAGTCTGGGGAGCAGCTGTGGTAAACAAAAGGGTACCTGAAGTTCCCGAATCTTGGGGGTTTTGAAGCCTTAAAATGAGTCTCCTGGAGGAAGGCTACGTGAGCACGATTTCTCCAAATCTCACCTAGCACCTGTGACCTCTTCTCTGGGATATTCAGCCCGTGGGCATTCAGGGAGAGCAAGGTGACTTTTGGCATGGTGATGAACGAAGTGTTCCCTGAAAAAACAAAAACAAAAAAAAAGGGAAAGGGGGGGGGGAGAGAGAGAGAGAGAGGGGAAGGAAAAGGAGAAAGAGAAAGAAAGAGAGGAAGAGGAAAAGAGAGATAGATAAGTAGACCACCTGTTGGGAAAACTCCCTCAAGGGTGGTAGCACAAATTCACAACAATAAATGCACTTGTACCAGAAAGTTCTGGTAAACACAAGACTAATATATGGTCTCCACCTAAAAACGCGGGTGGAGAGCGGGCCTATGTGGGGGAAGTGTTGACCGTGGCGAACCCGACAACACACATGGGCCACCCCGGGCCAAGGTAAAGAAACAGTAAGTCACGGGGACCTTAAACATAGCGATCTGACTGGGGCCTGAAGCTAGCCATTGAACCACTCCCTGCCGATTTAAATGTGAGGAATATAAAAGGAATATAAAAGAAATTGAATACTCAGTTATTTAGGGACTGGCAGGATCTCCGGGACCCAAATACCAACCGTTTGAGAGGGAAAGAGTTTGCGGTTGTCATATATGATGCAGGGATCAGTGCAATGGCCGCTGTAGCAGGATAACATAAAAACAAAAAAAAAAAAAAAAACAAACAAAAAAAACAACGGAACTAAAAAATACAACAGAAAACCGCTTAATGTATTTGTAACCTTAACAAGGTTATGAAATGCCCCCAAATCCTCCCTGATCAGGCCACACAACCATGGGAGCTTGGGTGAAAGGGGCGAGTCCTTATGTGCCATCCCGCTGGCAGAGGAACCTGGAAGAGGATAAGCTGGAAACAGAATACAAAGCTACCCCATATTAACTGAATGTCATATAGAACCTGCCCAACACTCCGCTTAGACATGTGACTCTGGTTCTTTGTGTAACTTGGCCTGTAAGGTTAAAGTTAGCTAGGATGTAACCAGCGGGAGCAAAGTTTCATGACCGAGGAATACAGGCTATAGGTAAGACCGTGCAAGGTCATCCTGGGAAGATCACAGGGCACATGATGGTTGTCACTGCTCCGGGTCAGAAGGGTGGATGTGAGCCCGACCAGAGACCGCACCACTGGAGCGGGACCTTCTGCGCCTTTGAGGCAAGGGATTGGATATCTGTGGAACCGGATCATCAAGAAGGACATCCAACCAGTTGGGTACGGGGATCGGGTCAGATCCCAAGAACAAAAAGAGCTCAGGGAGTTGGTCCGGTGACCTCAGGGTGAATTGGCGATTTTCCTTCTTCACTTGCACATGAAATGGGAAGCCCCAGGTATATGTAGCTCCAGATTCGCGTATAGCAGCTAGGAGGGGTCTAACTGCCCTGCGCATCCCTAGGGTAGCACGGGACAGATCTGGCAGAAGTTGAATAGAAGCGCCATCAAAGTCAATAGGACCCCTGTGCCAAGCCTTCCGAAGGATCAATTCTTTCACTTTATAGTAATGGACGCGACACAAAACATCCCTTGGGCGTCCGCTAGCGGGGGTCATGCCTGGAGACACTCTGTGTACTCTGTCCAACTCAATTTCTGTGGTCGGAGCTCTATCGAGGTAGGAGTTAAAAATGGACGTAATAGTCACAGCAAGGTCACCAGGAGCCGTAGCTTCTGGTAAACCCTGAATCCTAATGTTATTCCTCCTGCTCCTGTTCTCGATATCTTCTGACCTTAGTCGGACTTGGAGGAGTTGGGATCTATGGTGGGACACTATGGATTCCAAAGCACTAATGCGGGTCTCCTGTGAAGCTTGATCAGAGACAATAGTAGTGACCCTATTATCAGTGTGGGTGACCTGAGCCCGAAGATCCTCCACCTCTCTCTTGAGGGAGGATTCAATACGTTGAGCCCAGTTATCCAGCTCCTGTCTAGTAGGGAGAGTGGCTAAGCTGTGTTGAATCTGCTTCAGGGCTTCTAAAGGGAGTAAATCTACAGTGTCGTGCCTGTCTTCAGCGGCGGCATGTGAGGGAGACAGGCTTAGGCTTGGTGAGGGGATCGGAGAGCAGTCTCTCACCTCATCTGCGGGAGCCCCTGGTGAAGCAGTGAGGCTTGATCGTGGGGAAGGTCTGTTCGCCGCTGCGCGGCTTGTGGTCGGAGGCGCCGGCGCCATGTTGGCTGCGGCCGACTCCACGAGGACCGGAGTTTCTGGGTCCCGGGAGCCAAAGTAGCGGGTGATTACCGCCGATGTTCGGGGCCGCGGGACGCTCTTGGACCTCCTCCTTCTGGGCATCAGTCGGGTGACTGTCTCAGATAGAAAAACGGCCGCGGGGATAGCTCCGTGTGTCGGGAGCTCAGGAATCAGCGTCCGGACTCTGCCATGGTCAGCCACGCCCCCCCTATCTTTTCTATATTGTTTATTCTCCGGAACCATTCTTTTTTCGATGGAATAGAGTTTGAGCGCCAGTGGTATGGGATACAGTGTCTCGCTGCATTTATCATGAACATGGGTAAAGATTTTAAATATTGTTTTTTGGGGATTGAAGTATAGTGTAGGAGGTATTGTGCTGGATTAAAACTTATGTTCTCTGAAGTGAGTGAGGTAATGGTTTCATGAACCATTTTCCAGAAGTTTTGTAATAGAGGGCATGACCACCAAATATGGAGCATAGAGCCTTCTTCCTGTTTGCATCTCCAGCATCTGTCTGAAATACAAGGAGAGAATTTATGCAGTAGGGTGGGAGTTCTGTACCACCTGGTAATTATTTTGAAGCCACACTCCTGGGTGGCTACGTTAAGAGATCCTTTATGTGCATGCATGTATATTGTTTCCCAGTCTTCTTCTGTAAGAGATATATCAAGCTCTTGTTCCCACGCTTTGCACGACGCACTGGAGAACTCCGTTTTGTCTTCAAAAAGCGAGTTGTAGAGAATAGATATACCGTATATACTCGAGTATAAGTCGTTCCGAGTATAAGTCGAGGCCCTAATTTACCACAAAAAAATGGGAAAAACTTAGTGACCCGAGTATAAGACGAGGGTGAGAAATGCACAGCTACTGTAAGTGGAAAAGAGGGTCAACAATGCCCATTTGCAGCCTCACTGTGCCCATTTGCAGCCATAGGTCCCCCGAACTTCAAAATCGGTAGTTAAGGGTTCCTAGATGCCCCCTAGCTGCAGCCAAAATTTGGGGTCTCTGAACCCAAAGGGTCCCGAAATGACATTGCTGCAGATGGACACAGTTGACCAATTTTGGGGCCCCGTATCTTGGGGCCACTTAGTGTTAGGAACCCCAAATTTGGTGTGCAAACCCAGTGGAACTAACACCATAAAATATCCAAAGCTGGGGTTTCTAGCTCTAAGTGTCCCCAAGATACAGGGCCCCAAATATCGTTTCAGAAAATGTCAAGCACTTTTCTGCAGCAGAGAATGACATTTTCCAAACCGGGTTTGGGGCCCTGTATCTCGGGGCCACTTAGTGCTAGGAACCCCAGCTTTGGATATGTTCTGGTACCAGTACCACTGGGTTTGCACACCAAATTTGGGGTTCCTAGCACAAAGTGGCCCTGAGATACGTGGCCCCAAAATCGGTTCGGAAAATGAAATTTTTTGCTGCAGAAAAGTGCTTGACTCGAGTATAAGTCGAGAGGGGCACTTTCAGCACACAAAAAGTGCTGAAAAATTCGACTTATACTCGAGTATATACGGTAATGTGTCTTTGTGGGGTTTTTCTTGTGCAAAGTTCCTCTAACGTCGTGAGTTGTCTTGTCCATGATTGGGCTGTCTCGTTTCTGGTCAAGAAATGTCTGATTTGTAGGTAGTTCCATTGTGAAATTTGGTTTGGGTTGATGTTTTTATTTATTTCTTCTCTGGACAGAAGTCTCCTACTTTGAAAGAAACCACTGACCAGGATTTCCTTATGCGGCCATGAATTTGCAAGGAAATTTTGTTCTAGCCCCGGGGGGAAGTCTGGGTTATTTCTAAGCGGTGTGAGGGGGCTAAGCCAAGGAGAGGGATTCATTTTTTTAAAGGTGTTTCGAAAGATTTCTAATGTGGGGCCTATTAGGGGGTGGGTTTTGACATCTTTTGAGTGATTTTTTGGATGAATCCATGGAAGAGATTTAAGCTGCTGGGAGAGTTGTTTCTGTTCTAAAGATACCCAGTCTTTCACTGTGTTATGGATGTTCCAATCTACTATTCGAGCTAAGAGGGCAGCCTGGTGATATTTCTTTAGGTCAGGTAATGCAATTCCCCCCTTATTTTTGGGTAGATTTAGTCTAGTGAATTTGATTCTGGGAGATTTGCCTTTCCATATGAAGGTAGAGCAAGCTTTGCGAAAAGATTCAAAAAATGATGTTGGTAATCTAATGGGAATTGTTTGCATCACATATAGAAATCGGGGCAAAATTGTCATTTTTATTAGGGAAGCTCGTCCAAACCACGATACGTTTAAAGAGTTCCATCTTTTTAAATCGTCATGTGTTTCCTTTAGGATAGGGGTGAAATTAAGTTTAAAGAGGTCATTTAGATTTGCAGGTATTTCTATTCCGAGGTATGTAATACTGTGTTTGGCCCATGAGAAGGAGAAGTTTTTTTGGCAAATTTCTACTGAACTTGGGGGTAAGGAGATGTTGAGGGCGTTAGATTTGGAGTGATTAATTTTTAGATTTGATAATAATTGATAGTGTTCTAGGTCTTGTATAAGATTGGGTATAGAGATGTGCGGTTCCGAGAGAAAAAGGAGCATATCATCCGCAAAAGCTGCGACTTTATACGTGTGGTTTTGGATTTCTATTCCCTTAATGTCTGGATTTGATCTGATTTTATTTAGTAACGGTTCTAGTGTGAGGACAAACAAAAGTGGAGATAAAGGGCATCCCTGTCTAGTACCATTTCGTAAGTGGAAGGCGTTCGACAGGTGGCCGTTGACACGAACTCGTGCTGTTGGATTTGAATATAACGCTCTAATGTATGATCTCATTAGAGGCAGAATTCCTATATGTTTTAATATTGCGTCAATGAAGTCCCAGGCCACTCTGTCGAACGCCTTCTCAGCATCCAGGGAGAGAAAAAATCCTTGTTTCTTATTGGATGTTAACCAGTGGTTTATATTTAATGCTTTGATTGTATTGTCACGTCCCTCTCTCCCCGGGATGAATCCCACCTGATCTAAAGAGATAAGGGAAGTTAATAGGGGTAAGAGTCTGTTAGCTAGTATTTTGGCATATATTTTTACGTCCACATTGATTAATGAAATTGGTCTGTAGTTAGTAACCAAATTAGTGTCTTTTCCTTCTTTGGGAATTACAGTTATTTGTGCTTCTAGTAATTGTTTTGGGGGTTGTTGTTCAGTATGTAGTGATTGGAAGGTTTTTGGAAATCTTGGTTTCAGTATATTGGTGAATGTCTTGTAGTATTGTAAGGGTAGTCCATCTGGTCCTGGGGCTTTGCCTATTTTCATATCCTTTATAGATTTGTTGAATTCTGGGCCTGATATAGGAGCTTCAAGCTCTTGAGCTATATTTCCTGCTATTTGAGGGGGACTATATTTCTCTAGGAAGTTTTGGATGAGTTCTGTTCTCTTGTCTGTGTTATGTGGGCAACTAGGATTGGAAGGGATGTTGTATAAGGATTGATAATAATTTTCGAACTGTTTAGCAATCTCCTCATTCGACGAGTATGGTGTACCTTGTTTATCTCTTATTTGATGTATTGTGGAAGCAACTTTCTTATTTTGAACTGCTTGTGCTAATAATTTCCCACTCTTATTTCCTTGTTCATAATATATCTTATGTCTTAAGATATATTGTCTTTTGGTTTTCGTGTTAATTTCTTCTGATAGTAATATTCGTGCTTTTGTTAGCTCCTCATATGTTGAGAGTGCAACAGTTCTTTTGTGTGCTATTTCTAGTTTGTGGATTTGTTCTATCAGTGATTTTATTTTGGATTGTTGTTCTTTCTTTAAATTGGCTAGTTTTTTGATGAATTCTCCTCTAATAACGCATTTGTGCGCCTCCCATTGTGTGAGTACAGAAGTCTCATCATTTTCATTTTGTGAGAAATAGTCTTTTAATGTATTATTAAAATTTAATACATCTATGGGGTCTTTTAGTATGGTGGTGTTAAGTCTCCAAGTTTTGGTGATCGTCTTTTTTTCCGGAAAGGTCAATGTCAAGGTTATCGGGTGATGATCAGAAAGAGTCATGGTTTTGATTGTGGAATGAGTCAATAAGTCGAGGTCAGGTTGTGAGAGAAAAAAGTAGTCTATTCTAGAGTATTTTTGATGGACAGAGGAGAAATAGGTGTAATCTTTAGTTTGTGGATATAGAGTTCTCCAGGCATCGTGCAGCATCAGTTCCTGAAATTGAATTTTGATTTGTTTCAGTGCTTTATAAGGAAGACTCGATGTTCCACTTGAGGTGTCAATGAGGGGGTTTAAAGGAGTATTGAAATCTCCACCAAGGATAAGAATGCCTGATTTGAAGGTCGTTAACAGGTCTTTTATCTTGCGAAAGAAAGCCACCTGTTTTGAATTGGGGGCGTACACATTTGCTATTGTTATGGGGTGTGGCCCTATCTTACCTTTCAGAAATATGTATCTTCCCCCGGATCAAGCATTGTATTATGGATCTGGATTGGTGTTTGTTTAGATATCAGAATTGATACTCCTTTAGTTTTCCCTTTTGGATTGGTGGCGTGAAAAGCTGTTGGAAATCTTTTGTCTTGTATTTTTGGGATTTTGTCAGATTTAAAGTGGGTTTCTTGTATGCAAATGATATTTGCTTTCTGTTTATGGAATTCATTAAGGAATTTGGTTCTTTTTTCCGGTATGTTGAGTCCTTTCGCATTTATTGAGAGTAATTTTATTGTTGATGAAATTTTCTGTTGATTTTGGATAGGCATTTTGGAGGTAGTTTTTCGGTCACTCGAGAAATTGGATTCTAAGATATTGGTATTGTGGGAATGACCTATGTTATGGAAAATCTGGTTATTATATCTGTTAGTCTTTACGTTAGTCTAAAAAGAGTACTTAAGTTTGGGGAAGGGAGGGATAAAGAAGAGAGAAGAGAGAGAGAAAAAAAAAAAAAAAAAGGAAAAACCCCAACTAAAGGTGGGAGGAGAAAATGTTCCGGAGGTAGGTTAGACCAGCTAGTCTACCCAAAAAAAAAAAAAAAAATCCGGAAGGGTCAAAGGGTAGAGAAATTCCTTACCCTTTGTGTGGGTTCGAGGTCTAAGTAGGGCAAGATGAATTCTTATGATGTTTCTCTTTCTCTTTTGTTTTATTTTTAATAGGCAGTATGAGATAAAACAGTCCTTTCTTACTTGTTACTATTTTCTAGCACTTCAGAGCAGCTAGCATACTATAATGTTTTAATAATTCAGGAATCTGGTATATTTTACGAAATTTCATAAAAGATACCTATATTAGAATAATTAAAGTTTAATATGGTTTGTGGTCTAGGGTGTGTTGAAATTTTGTATGTTTATGAGGTAATACATAACCCTATGCCTTACTATGAGTAGAGTTCTTTAGGTCAGAAATTATTGAGATCAACTTTTACAATTATGCCTTTCGGCCACTAGAGGGAACCCTTGTATTCAATAACATAGCTTTCTTGTAAATTAAAGGAGAACAGTGCATAATATATGGATGGAAAATGAAATACACAGAAAAAAAGAGGGGTTAGAGAGAGGTCATAAGTTGTCAGCAAATTATGCCATAATGATTAGGCAACTGTTTAATCTTCTATTGGGTGTGTCCAATAGCTGTAACTGCTTGTATGTCTATTTTCATCAGATACAAATGAAAGGTATCATGGTGGCTTAATGAGATGCATGTTGTTTTAATATGTTTGATGCCTCTATTTGAATGAGGATGTTATCAACGGGTTGTATAGCACATTGCCCTATGTGTTCTTTGAGGGAGTGATTGAGAGCCTTTGAATTAGATATCATGGACCTTGGATTTTTGAAGGCCTTTAGTATAACCACCTCGATACGTTTCTTTTGCATTAAATTTGATCGATCAACAAAATGAAGTGATATTAACGAAAGCTGTGCCTGAACAAACTATATGTAACTTTAGCATGGATCTGCTAATTAAAACACAAGCTACTCATAACTCTCCTCTTATTTTTATAATAGAGGATATTCCAAATCAAACTTTGATTATGATCATTCATTTAGAATTTTGTTTAATACCTGGGGAGTCCAGTGTATGTAGATAATGCAATTTTGGAGCATACAGCATGTCTGACATTGGGTAACTGAGGTAGTGAATACTGAATTTTTTTTTTTTTTTTATATTATTTTTTAAGTATATTAATTTTTTTTTTTTTTTCTCTATTTTCTTTTCTTCTCAGATTACCCGAATATCAGAGTGGTAGCATAAATTACAATATTTACGGACATCTTCCCATATATCATATCTTATTCCACATACCATCAATATAATGTTTTCCTCAAAGTAGTTGTAAATATTCGAGTATTTTAGAGGATATTATACTTGCCTTGATTTAGGTATGTAACATAAATGTGAATGGGTAGGAAGAAAATAAGTGGGGATATATAAAAGTTAACAGTCAACCTTTTTTTTTTTTTTTACTTATAACTTAGATCTCTGTGTTTGGATAGAAGTATGTTAATCTTCTTGCTTCTGTTTCCTCTGAGAGGTGTATCCACATATTTTTATAGCTTAGTTGAAGATGTCTATTTAGGCAGAGGGTAAAAGACATCACGGCTATAGACAGATAAAGTTCAAGTGTCCATATGATCCTGATGTTCCATGCGGTCCCTGCGTCTGGGTGGTGAGATTCCAGGGCTCCCTTGATTTAATCTTCTTCTGTTGTGTTGAGCTGATGGCGATCTGCGACGGCGATCTCGGTTCCTTTGGGCTCTGGGAGTATAGTTGTTGGTTACTTCAATCCAGGAGTCGTTTATCATGAATGAATTGTACCATTCTGGGACATCGATTGAAGGGATATTTAATGTGTCCCAGAAGGATTGAAGATCATCGGGTGTGCGTAGTAGTGCTGTGTGTCCTCTCCATGATGCTGATAGACAGAATGGAAATTTCCATCTATATGGTATTCCTCTGGTACGCAGTTGATCAAGAATTGGACGCAGAGCTCTGCGTTGCTGTAGTGTAATATTTGACAGATCTTGGTATAGCTTAATTTCATTTCCATTAAATAGGACTCTGTTTTTTTCCCTTGCTTTCTTTAGAATAGCTTCTTTCAGAGGGAAGTTTACCAAGCAGCAAATAATATCTCTAGGAGGATCAGTGTCTCTTCCTCTCGGTCTGAGGGCTCTGTGAACTCTTTCAAAATCAATGGGGGAGTCTGGGGGTCTGTCTAGCAGATCATTAAAGATTGTTGCAGCAGTCTGTTCTATTGGGTTTTGATCTGCTGATTCTGGGACTCCTCTTATTCTAATGTTATGTCTTCTTCCTCTGTTATCGAGGTCCTCCAGGTGACGGTGAATCTCAATGATATGAGAGAGGTGCATGTCAGAGTTTTTTTGTACTTGTGTGATAGCTTCTGCATGTCGTGCTGTGGCCTGCTCCACTGATCCCATCCTTGCTGCTACTGCTTGTATCTCAGTCTTTAGATCTGTAACTGCTGCTGCTAGGGTTGCTTTTATGTCAAGGGCCACAGCTTGCAAGTCTGCTAGACAGAGGGCTTGAGATTGTTGTGCTGGGAGACCTGTGTGCATTGCAGGGTTGTGTGCGCCGTTCGCGCCGTCCGCCGAGCGGGATGGGCTGTTTAGGCGAGGCCGCGGCTTTGAGGCCTTCACCCTGTGATGTTCGGAACATCGCGGGGATGTTGCTGACCTGTTGTTGGTTTAGCTCTTGCGGTTCCCGGGTAGATGAGGAGCTCCGGTCACCCTTTACCATTGTTAGGTATGTGTTGTGGGATCCTGATGCTTAATTTAGCTGCTCCTGTGTGCTGGAGAGCTCGGTCTAAGCATCCATCTTGGTCCGGAGTTAGGCCACGCCCCGCAATATTTTATGTCACACTGTATTTGTGCAGCGGTCTTTCAAACGCAATTTTTTTAGAAAAAAGACACTCTCATGAATAAAAAAAAACTAAACAGTAACATTAGCCCAATTTGTTTGTATAATGTGAAAGATGATATTACGCCGAATAAATAGATACCTAACATGTAATGCTTTGAAATTGCGCACACTCATGGAATAGCGACAAACTACGGTACCTAAAAATCTCCATAGGTGGCGCTTTTCAGAAAATTAACAGTTACCAGGTTGGAGTTACAGAGGAGCGCTAGTGCTAGAATTATTGCTCTCGCTCTGATGATTGCAGAGATACCTCACATGTGTGATTTGAACACTGTTTACATATGCGGGTGCGAATTACGGGTGCATCTTCTTTGCAGCGCACGGGACGGGTGTGCTTTAAAAATGTTTTTTTCCTTATTTATTTTAATTTTTTTATATTGTCACTTTAAAAAAAAATCACTTTTATTGCTGTCACAAGGGATGTAAACATCCCTTGTGACAGTAACAGGTGGTAACAGGTACCCTTTATGGAGGGATTGGGGGTCTAAAAGACCCCAAATCTCTCCTTTACACTTAAAGGCTTCAGATTGCTAAAAATGACAATTCTGAATACTGTAGTTTTTTTTAAAAAACGGTGCCATTGCCAACTGAGTAAACCGGAAGTGACATTGTTTAAAGCAAGAAGACTGGAACAAAGCCGTTTCTGGCTTCCTTCCAGTCTCACTCTAGCCAGCGGAAGTGCCGGATCGTGGATCGGGTCTCCTAGTGGGACGGGATACCCGGGAAGAGTAGCGAAAGGCGGGACCTTAAGGGGGCAGCTAGTTTTTATCACTGCTATTCATAATTGCCAACACTCAAGGAAGCGCCCTTCTTTGTGATCTGTTAATACATTTCTCCACATTTGTTGTGCAATGTGTGAAGGCACAGTGGACTCCACCTCCCTTAGAACCCATGTGCACTGCATACATGGTCTCCTAGTAGGGTGACCACATTTCCAAACTGCCATTCAGGGACAATTTTGACAAGGATTTTAACCCTGATGGATCTGTCATGTTGGTGAGTGTTTTGCATTTTACTTGCCTTTCTACCATCTCTCCGTTTTGTTTGTGCACTGCAGTCTGTCTCAGAAGTTTCTTCTACATGCCGCTGCCTGGCTGGACTCGAGAACACACAGGGAGGAGGTTGGTGGAGCTAAACAGTAGGCGCAGAGGAGGAAGTCAAATCTCCTCCTCTGTGATGGGTCTCTGCCTCTCTCCTGCTCATGACGTCACTGGTTGCTACATGCCAAGCGGGCGGCAGGTAGCAACTGTTTGGGCAATGAGCCAGCGGCGGTGGTGAATAAGGTAAAAAGGTCTCTGCCAACTAGGGGTCCACCACAGGCTGAGACAGTGAGTGACAGAGATGATGCAAAGGCTAATTTAGGGGGCATTAGATCAACCCAGGGCAATTCCGGGACACTGTATTGTCCCAGAATGAGGGTGCCCGGGACCCGGGACAGACCTGCTGATTGCGGGATTGTCCTGGGCAATCTGGGACACGTGGGCACCCTATCTCCTAGGAGTAAGCACCTTTGGCTGCAGTAATCACCACCTCTCTGGCACTATTCCCCACAGTAGTTCCTTTTTGCCACTAAACATCTTCAGTCTTCTGGGTGGATTGACATCCAATATCATTTATCCCAGAAGACTGGGATAGACTCATAGAGACTTATCCAAAGCGACTTGGAGCTGTGATAGGCGCAAAAGGTGGCTCTACAATGATCTACTTCTTGGATTGCTTCACTTTATGCACAATGGTATAAGAAGCTTTTTCATAAGGATCCCCAGTGTGGAATACCAGAGGACCTTACTGGAGAGGAGATGATTATTACAGGGGATTTCTTGCATACAGCAACCAGGTTGCTTTGTCAGCCACTTATATCTGGAAAGCGCATACTTCACCTGGGGTGTGGAGAGAGCACTTATCATTACATCAAGATGAGATAGTCATCACAATTGGTCACGCATGGTGGATGAAGTGGTGATTGGGACTTTCTCCTAGCAACTTGCCATGATTTTACGTTTTCCCACATATGGACTGATTTAGTATATTGTTTATAGTTAGTGGTTAATGGCAACATGATGGCCTATGTATATTGATTGATGAACTGTATATGTATAGTGAGCAATCAAGTGCCTACTTTTTTTTTGCTATTTTATCTCTTTCATGCCTAAGCCTATTTCTGACATTTGTTGCTTACAAGTTAAAATCCGTATTTTTTGCATGGATTGTGTGGATCACCTCTCTGGCACTATTCCCCACAGTAGTTCCTTTTTGCCACTAAACATCTTCAGTCTTCTGGGTTGATTGACATCCAATATCATTTATCCCAGAAGACTGAGGACATCCTGTGAGTGCATGGCATCACAGACCTGCCCCCTAAGGGGGCATAACCATGGAATTCTGGCACTCACAGGGTAATGATGAGTGCCACTTAGGTAATCACCACTGCTTATTCTTGTGCAAAAAAAAAAAAAACATCCTCTGGCTTTACAGCAGAGAGTCATGTGACAAGAGGATCATATGACATGTAGAGCTAACTCTTTCTAGAAAGACAAATCCTGCTGAATCTGACTGCAAAAGATTCAATAAAGTATGTGAGAATTAGATAAAAGGAAAAGGCATTGTAGTTTATAAAATGTCTTCAGTGTTTTTTTTCTGGACAGAAATAGCAGTTTGGTGCTTTTATTTTACATGTCGCCAGATCTGCCAAGGTTTAATGTACAATCAGTTTATTAATATGTTACTTTAATATTCCAGACCCCATGAAAGCTGCCCATGAACTGTGTGTGCAATATACACTTCAATAGTAGTGACAGCAATAATGAATCACTAGATTAACCTTTTAACACTATGAGATTACAATATAGTAACACAGTCTGTTCACATATCATTGATGATGCTTATGAGCTGTGACCTTTTTAGCCTTATTATAAAAATGAGAAGAGACAGTTAACACACCCACCTGGTGGATTAAAGGAAATATCAAAACCTTAGTGTCATTTTGTAAAGGTTAATCTGAAATGGCAAGAAAGGAACATATTTATTCTATTTATAAAGTAAACATACTCTTTTACCGCTTAAGAAGACAGGTTACATTTGGTGTTTACAAACTTTTCCCCTCTTGTCATCCTGCTAAGCCCCTTAGAACATTTGGGTGAATTTTTGAAGGAAGACATCCAACCTATACATACTCTCTCTATTTCATTCTTGCTCCTAAGTCAGTGATTCTCAAACAATGTGCCAAGGCACGCTAGTGTGCCACATGAGATTTGCAGGTGTGCCATTTAAATTGCTAGCGTTTTGAAACCTTGAACATACCAAAAAATAAAATGGTAAATCAATGTTGCAAAAGTTAAAAAAGTAACATATATATACAAACGCAATCTCTGTCAGTGCGTCATTCATTGATTCCTTTTGTAACACAAGACTTATGCGAGATCTCGGAAGAACATAATTGCTCTAATTATTTTATAATAATAGAGACTGTTCTATTTGTTTGTTCCGTTTGTCGACTTTGGAGCCTCGCTTCAATCTGATTTGCTCTTGAAAGCAGGCACATCATTCACATTGTGAACAGTATTTTAATCTCTATCAAAAATGAGCGTGAAAACATAGTGGCACTAAGAACACAATAATAAAGTTAAAGATGCATATATATCAATACATATGCCTTCATAAATATTAACCACCCTGTGACAAGTGAAATATTTGTGAAAAAAAATCCATAAACAAATTTTTCCAAAGTTAGTAACTTTGTATAGTGTCTTCTTATTTCTTCCACCACACCAGTATGTGAAAGTGATTCCATTTCCTTCAGAAAACGCACTCACCAACTTCAAATGCCTTGAACTCTCGTGCTTGGCTTAAACACTTTCAACCACACAAAAAAGGGGGGTTAAGTGATCTCCAATATCCAGCCGTGAACATCAATCGAGATCTCTCCACGTGTAAATAATAAAGTGCTCCAAATAGTGTAATAACGTAAAAAACTGTTTAATTAAAACAATCAAAACTCTTCAATCACTGCACTCACATCAAATAAATTCATAATAAGCAAAATAAAATCACAGCAGCTCTTCAAACAGATATCAGCAGCGGTGTATAGTGGTCACGGCGGACGCGAGGTGTGCAGACAAAAAATTTCGCCCTCACCCACCCCTCAGGCTCAGAACAGATCTCTACTTCCTAGTTTCGTCATATCCCATGATTGAGTCGATATGACGAAACATGTTGGGGAGTGGCTGTACGGCAAGCATTTGTAACATTTGACGCTGCACACTGAACTAGAGAGTGGAGATCTGTTCCGAGCCTGCAAAGTAAGACAGAAGTATGTCAAGTACTTTGCAGGTAGGGGGGCCATTGATATGCCAGAAACTGTTTAACCACTTGCCGACCGCTGCACGCCGATGTACGTCCAAAGTTTGGCAGTGGATATCGTTGTTATGGCAGCAGCTAGCTGCCATAACCCCGGTATCCCCATTTTCGCGTAGTGGTCGGTTTTCAGATAAAAGTGGTCTCTGCGGCGGATTTGCCGCGAGATTACTTTTATCGGTGGCGGGAGAGGGGCCCCCCTCCTGCCGCGATCCGGTGCCCTCCGCCACTTACCGGAGCCGTCGGTAGCGGCGGAGGTGATCACATCTGTCTCCCTACTGTGCCTGGAGACGAGTGAGGCTAACATGGCGCCCACTTGTCTCCTTGACACTGCTGGGCGGAAGCGATGTCAAAACGTCACTTCCGCCCATACGTCTTAAAGGCATATTTTTTTCAATGTCATTTTTTTAAATGACTTTTTATTTTTTTTATTGCATCTTAGTGTAAATATGAGATCTGAGGTCTTTTTGACCCCAGATCTCATATTTAATAGGTCCTGTCATGCTTTTTTCTATTACAAGGGATGTTTACATTCCTTGTAATAGGAATAAATGTGACACATTTTTTTTAAACAGTGTAAAAATAAATAAAATCATGTAAAATAAATAATAAAAAAAAATAAAAAAAGTAAAAAAACCCCGTCCCGACGAGCTGGCGCACTGAAGCGAATGCATACGTGAGTAGTGCCTGCATATGAAAACGGTGGTCAAACCACACATGTGAGGTATTGCCGCAATCGTTAGAGTGAGAGCAATCATTCTAGTACTAGACCTCCTCTGTAACGCAACGCATGCAACCTGTAGAGTTTTTTAAACGTCGCCTATGGAGATTTTTAAGGGGAAAAGTTTGACGCCATTCCACGAGCGGGCGCAATTTTGAAGCGTGACATGTTGGGTATCAATTTACTCACCATAACATTATCTTTCACAATATAAAAACAAATTGGGCTATCTTTGCTGTTGTCTTATTTCTTTATTTAAAAAAGTGATTTTTTTTTCCGAAAAAAGCGCACTTGTAAGACCGCTGTGCAAATACGATGTGAAAAAAAGTATTGCAATGACCACCATCTTATTTTCCAGGGTGTTAGAAAAAAAACAATATACAATGTTTGGGGGTTCTAAGTAATTTTCTAGCAAAAAAAACTGTTTTAAACATGTAAACACCTAAATTCCAAAACGAGGCTGGTCCTTAAATGGTTAAGAAACATATTTTCAAAAATGTTTTAACTTAAACTGAAATATTATTTCCTTTGATTTACTGCTTGTGTTTCTTTTAGCTGTCTCCTAGTTTCTCCAATGGGCTTTTCTTTTTGGCCATTTTCTTCAAAAGTGCAAATGTAATTTATTTGATACATGAGGTGACAATCTCTTCTTCAGCGAACTATTATTATATTGTGGGTCTGCTACACACACCTTGTTTTTGTTGTTAATGTATGTAATGCATTACTAAGAAAAATATTCATCATTTTCAGCACCATGAATGAATTTTGGGGAGTCATGAAAATGGCGTGATTGTGGCAAATTATAAAGCACTGTATAAGAACATTTTTTTTTTTTTTGTGGACAGTACAAATTAACTTTTTTTGTGTTCAAACAGGCATGTTTAAAACCATAAAACAATACACAACTCCGGAACTTCCAAAGTTAAACTTTGACAAAGTGAAGGTAATATTAGACATTAGTATGTCCAAACTGTGTTGATATTGCCTTCATCTGATGGGGTGAAGTCACCCCTGTGAAAGCCAAATTTTGAAGATGCACACAAATTGACAGTCACAATGGGGATTTCCCTCCTGATCCCATGCCTAATGTCAGCATGTGCTAGCTCCCATCATGGGGGATCAATGGACGTGTTTCGGGGGTGCAATCCCTTCCTCTCAGCTACCATAGTTGGGAGGAAGGGGTTGCATCCCCAAAACGTGTACCAAGATATAGAAATAAAACGTCAAACACCATTTCTTGCACACGCAGTAGTGAGGCTGTTTTGCCATACAGTAAGCTTATTTATAAAATAAAAAGCTTTAAATCTGTGTTAACATTGGTTTAATTAGCAGTAATTCGCTATCTAATACAAATTGGACAACATGAAAAAGTATTATTGAATAAAATGAAATATTCTTGAAGCTGGGCATTAGACTAGAAGGACTTTATTGTCAATGTAAGGTTTAAACTTTACAACGAAATTACAATGCCCACGATAATAAAATAATACATTATACACACAAAAAATGCTAAATGAATGAGTATTTGTGTTTGGTTGAGGTATCAGACTACTATAAAATAGCTTGTAAATTACTCTTACTATGTTTAAAAATGGTATTGTAAGTTGAGCTTGATCACACACGAGGAGAAACCTAAATAAAGAAATCTTTATTATGTTTTAGGTAACTGACAGTATGCTGTCCACAATTATATAATAGTCAAACTTCAGTTGTATTTTCATTTATTTATTTTATAAAGGATTTAATGGGAAAATTCACTTTTTAAATTTGTTCCTCCTTGCAGATCCTCTCCAGTTCTGTCAGGTTGGATGGTAAATGTTGGTGGACAGCCATTTTTAGGTCTCTCCAGAGATGCTCAATTGGGTTTAAGTCAAGGCTCTGGCTGGCCCATTCAAAAACAGTCACTGAGTTGTTGTGAAGCCACTCCTTCGTTATTTTAGCTGTGTGCTTAGGGTCATTGTCTTGTTGGAAGGTAAACCTTTGGCCCAGTCTGAGGTCCTGAGCACTCTGGAGAAGGTTTTCGTCCAGGATATTCCTGTACTTGGCCGCATTCATCTTTCCCTCAATTGCAACCAGTCGTCCTGTCCCTGCAGCTGAAAAACATCCCCACAGCATGATGCTGCCACCACCATGCTTCACTGTTGGGACTGTATTGGACAGGTAATGAGCAGTACCTGGTTTTCTCCACACATACCGCTTGGAATTAAGGCCAAAAAGTTCTATCTTGGTCTCATCAGACCAGAGAATCTTATTTCTCACCATCTTGGAGTCCTTCAGGTGTTTTTTTAGCAAACTCCATGCAGGCTTTAATGTGTCTTGCACTGAGGAGAGGCTTCCGTCGGGCCACTCTGCCATAAAGCCTCGACTGGTGGAGGGCTGCATTGATGGTTGACTTTCTACAACTTTCTCCCATCTCCTGACTGCATCTCTGGAGCTCAGCCACAGTGATCTTTGGGTTCTTCTTTACCTCTCTCACCAAGGCTCTTCTCCCCCCAATAGCTCAGTTTGGCCAGACGGCCAGTTCTAGGAAGGGTTCTGGTTGTCCCAAACCTCTTCCATTTAAGGATTATGGAGGCCACTGTGCTCTTAGGAACCTTAAGTGCAACAGATTTTTTTTGTAACCTTGGCCAGAACTGTGCCTTGCCACAATTCTGTCTCTGAGCTCTTCAGGCAGTTCCTTTGACCTCATGATTCTCATTTGCTCTGACATGCACTGTGAGCTGTAAGGTCTTATATAGACAGGTGTGTGGCTTTCCTAATCAAGTCCAATCAGTATAATCAAACACAGCTGGACTCAAATGAAGGTATAGAACCATCTAAAGGATGATCAGAAGAAATGGACAGTACCTGAGTTAAATATATGATATATGTGATATTTCAGTTTTTCTTTTTTTAGTAAATCTGCAAAAATGTCAACAATTCTGTGTTTTTCTGTCAATATGGGGCGCTGTGTGTACATTAATGAGGAAAAAATTAACTTAAATGATTTTAGCAAATGGCTGCAATATAACAAAGAGTGAAAATTTAAGAGGTCCTGAATTCTTTCCGTCCCCACTGTATATATATATATATATATATATATATATATATACCAGGTGAGTGCAGCAGCTGGTGAACAGCCATTAAATCTCACTTGAAGTAAAGAATAGCTTTCACCCTGCAGGTGAATGTGCAGATAGTAGTATGGTGCTGAAAATGTGTTATGTATATTTATATTTAACCATGCTCTTTTTTTTCTTACTCTCAATCATTGTTTTTCTATTTCTTAAGCTTAAAGCGGAGTTCTGGCCACAGAATTTTTTTTTTTTTTACAGGCATCCCCTCACACTGCAGTAATAACACACATCAACTATATCTATATTTGCAAGTAAATAGTAATCCTATATTTTTTTTGAATTTAGGATTTAGAAAAGTGTCTTTTGGTCGTTGCAATGATGAGTGTGGGCCTATGAAGTCCAATCGCAACCTCTTCCTGGATAATCGGTAACCTGCATGCACCTCTCAATCTCACGCATGCGTGATGCTCCGGCTGCCGTAGCGCCGATTGTTTAGCAAGTTGTCATAACAATGGGCGGCGATGGAGAAAGGTCCTGCCCCGTTATGGCAACATAGATGGATAGATCCACCTTAAATTGCGTAATTTCCTGTCGGGAAATAACGCTATTTTTTTTCCACACAGTCCTGCCCACTGACTCCTGGGAAATGATGACTCACATTTCCCATGAGCACAGGCGGGGGAGGAAGTGATGCGGAGTGCCGCAGAGCTGGAAGTGGCAGATTGGGAGGCACCACCTGGCAACAGGGCACTTCTGGTAAGTAAAAAAAAAAAGTTTCACTCCAAATATTTTTCATTATTAATCAAGGACTGGGAAAATGTGAAAACAATTTTCAATTTCCACTTTAATTTATGATTTCCTTTTCTCTTTCCTTATCTCACAAATGCAATTGTAAGCTATATATTTTCATAATACAGAGATTAAATAGAAAATAATATGACATTTTCATCTCTGTATTATGAATTCAGAAAATCTACTAGTATGTACTAAATCCTGAGCATATATTTTATTGTACAGTATCTGTTCTATGTTTGTTAGTAGTTTTTAACCACTTGCCGATCACCCCATAGCACATTTACTGCTACAGGGCGGTAGTGCTGTGCAAAATATATACGTGATTCTGTACTTCTGGGTTTTGAGGACGCGAGTCAGCGGGAGCTGATCAGTGGGTCCCACAGCCCCGATGTGTGCCGCCACCTGCTAATCATTCGGTACACTGACAGAATTGCAGTCTGCCTATGTAAACAAGGCAGATTGCCAATTAGTCAGTAGAGCAGGCATGGATCCTGTGTTTCTGTAAAGTAGAAATACAGATCCATGCCTTCCACTAGTAAAAGCACCTCCCCCATTACACTGAAACATTATCTGGGCTCACAGTTAACACTTTGATCGCCCTTGATGTAAACCCCTTCCCTGCCAGTGTCATTAGTACAGTGACAGTGCATATTTTTAGCATTGATCACTGTAATAATGTCACTGGTCCCCAAAAAATTGTCAAAAGTGTCAGTTAGGTGTTCGAATTGTCCGCCACAATATAGCAGTCCTGCTATAGGTCGCTGATCTCCGCCATTACTAGTAAAAATAATAAATTACAAATAAATAAAAAAATATCCCATAGTTTGTAAACACTATATACGCTTATTAGGATTTTTTTTACCAAAAATATGTAGCAAAATGCACATTGATCTAAATTTATGCAGACATTATTTTTTTTTAATTTGTTTTATTAAATGTGTTTTAGAGCAGAAAGTATTTTTTTTTTTTTTCGAAATTATCAGTTATTCTTTGTTTATAATGCAACAAATAAAAAATGCAGAGGTGATCAAATACCACCTAAAAAAAGCTCTATTTGTGGGAAAAAAGGACATACATTTTATTTGGGTACAGTGTCGTACGACCACGCAATTGTCAGTTAAAGTAACGCAGTGCCGTATTGAAAAAAATGGGCTGGTCAGGAAGGGGTAAACATTCCGGAGATGAAGTGGTTAAAACTTCATTAAAACAGAACACCCCAAAAATGTGCTACATTCTCATTGGGAACTTTTCTCCTGCTACTGTTTAGTGTTCCAGTACTTACAAGGTAAAGAATAACAGTAACGAACAGCTACAGAATCTTGCATTGTCTTAGCAGACAAGGTTTTAAGCATGTTCACTGAGTGATATCCTAAGAACTTAGTTCAGGTTAAATAATTAAAGAGCTTCATTACCACACAGCGAGGGTCATCAGATATATTCTTGCATAGTGGAGAGATCTACCATGCCTCTACATATTGGAGGTTCACAAGTAGGGATAAGCAGAGTGATTTTGGCAAGATTGGCTTCACTGTAAAATTAATTGTTTTGCTGATGGCAAAATGTTGCAGAAGCAGACATTTGTTAATTGTGCACTGTTTTGTCAACCAACAAGGGGCTGCTTTCTGCCATCTGGGTAATTGAAAGGAGCTTTTCCAACCCTCAGGAGACATTTAAAACCAATTGCAGCCTTACAAAACCACAGAAACCAACCATTTTTGCTGACATTTTGTGGAAACTCTCGAGTCACTTATACGTTTGTTTATTTATTTATTACAGGTACTTATATATCACCATCAATTTACATATTTACAATACATTAACATCAGTCCCTACACTCAAGGAGCTTACTATCTAAGGCCCCTAACTCACATTCATACATACATACATATACTAGGGCCAATTTAGACAGGAACCAATGAACCTACCAGAGCATGTCTTTGGTGTGTGGGAAGAAACCCACATAGGCACATGGAGAACATGCAAACTGCATGCAGATAGTGCCTTGATAGGGATTTAAAATGGCAATCCTAACATTGCTAGACAGAAGTGCTAACCACTTAGCCACTGTGCATATTGCTTAAACCACTAGGGAGAACTAGGGCATAAAGTCAGGATGATTTGTTTGTTTAAATAAAACTCTTTTTTCAATATGATAGGTGTTTATGAAAATGCTTGTAACCTGGCTGTAAAGCTCAATCCACTGGCTTTAACTGGTTCCCATCCAGCCCATCGTACAATAACAGCTGGATGGGACTGCTCTTGTTCTGGGAGCACATCATATGATGTCCTCCCATTCTTGTTGTGCTTTGTGCCCCCAAGACACAGTGCATCATCGATCAGGGTAAAGAGCCAAAGATGTTGGCTCTTTATCATGTGATCAGCTGTGTCCAATCACAGATGACTACATGTAAACAAATGCCCATTATCAGCATTTTCTTTCCTCAGCTATGTCACTGTCTGAAGTAAGCAAAGCCCATAACAGGCTTTTCTGTGGCAATGTACATTTACACTAATAATCAGGGCACTTATGATCAGCGCAGCCCCATCAGTGACAATGAGTGTCCATCAGTGCAGCATATCTGTGCCCATCAGTGCAGCATATCAGTGCAGCACATCAATGCCCATCAGTGCAGCATATCAGTGCCCATCAGTGCTGCCTATCAGTGCCCATCAGTGCCGCCTTATCAGTGCAGGCTCATCCGTTCTTTCATTAGTGCCCATCAGCGCAGCTTATTAGTGCCCATCAGTACCACCTTATCAGTGGCCATTAGTGCCACCTCATCAGTGCAGCCTTAGCAGTGCCCATCAGTTCCCATCAGTGCAGCCTCGTCAGTGTCCATCATTGCTGCCTTATCAGTGTTCATCAGTGCTGCCTTATCAGTAAACATCAGTGCAGCCTCATCAGTGCCCATCAGTGCTGCCTTATCAGTGCCCATCAGTGCAGCCTCATCGGTGCCCATCAGTGCAGCCTCATCAGTGCCCATCAGTGCAGCCTCATCAGTGCCTATCAGTGCAGCCTCATCAGTGCCCATCAGTGCAGTCTCATCAGTGCCCATTATTGCAGCCTATCAGTGCCAGTCAATGCAGCCTCATCAGCGCACATCAGTGAAGAAGAACAATTTAAACTTATGTGCAAAATTTTATAACACAAACAAAGAAAAAGTTTTTATTCTTCAAAATGTTCGGTCTTTTTTAATTTGTTTAGCAAAAAATAAAAAACAAAGTGGTGATTAAATACCACCAAAAGAAAGCTCTCTCTATCTAAACAAAAAGGGTAAACATTTCATATGGGTACAGTGTTGCATAACCACACAATTGTAATTCAAAGTGCGACAACACTAAAAGCTAAACTGGGCAGGAAGGGGGTAAGTGTCAGATATGTAATTGAAAAAGTTCAAAGTTTTTATCTACATCAGTGTTTTGGATCAATGACTGAAAGTGTTTAAGCAATGGAGTCACCCTGACAACCAGGTAATTTGAATTTTTTAGGAAGAAAACTCAGCAATGGCAACCTCTGTGTTTCTTGACATGTGTCCTTTATAAAGCCATGCAGCCAGGCTTAACTTTTTTCACTAGTTCTGGGTAGGTTCACATCCTCTTGTTAGATGATTATGTGTGAGCTTCCTCATGCTGCAATGTGTGTTAGAGACTGAAGTGGGTTAAATTTTCTATTTTACAATATGGATAATCAAGGTAGAGAGCTAGTAACTGGTTTACCCCTTTAATTGCCAGTGCCATTTTTGCATGTTTTACACTTGTAAAATGCACATTTTAGGCCTGAAGGTTAGATAAAACCCCCAAATAGTATACATTTTCTGGAAGCAGGGACCCTGGAAAATAAAATAGAAGTGGTTTCAAATTTTTTATGTCACAAGATATTAGCACAACACTCTTACAGGTCATCAGGCCCAAAAATTATTGCTCTTACTCCAGTGTGCATGATGACATGTGCAACAGGACCAGTAACACTACACAAGGAGAGGGAGCAAAAAAGTCTGGTCTTTATTACAGGAAACTCCTGCAAATATATCAATATTTATGTAAGAATAAACATGGCTCCTGTACTTGCTTAGTCTCAATTCAGCTTTAATGAGATTTAAACATTTATTTATTTTGATGTGTTCATGGTTGTATGCCTACAAGCTCCATCCTCTCTTCCCTTCCTTTTTGTTACTTTCCTTTTCATTTTGTTGGTTCCTTTTGATCTTATGAAATGTTGTTTTTACGTAGAACGAAAGATATCTCCTTTTATGTTTGCATCTGTTTATCATTTTGGAAATCCTGCAATGTATTTCAAATATCTATACCACAATGTGGTAATTTACTAGTTTTTGAATAGCAGGAAAACGCAAGGAGGTTTCAAAAAATAACATGGGGGTGGGCAGTGCCCTGGGGAACATGTTCAATGAAAAAAAAAAAAAATCCCTCCCCCAAAAAAAAAACAACAACATGCCTAGGGGTGCCCTATTCCTTACTGTAATGTACAGAAAGTGCTGCAGCCACACTGATGTTTACAAAGTAAAAAAGTGCTTAACCACTTCCCACCCGGCCTATAGCAGATTGATGGCCGGGCGGTGGTTCGTTATCCTGACTGGGAGTCATATGACGTCCAGCAGGATAACATGCCGCCACGTGACCGCAGGGGGCGCGCATCGCGGCGATCAGTGGAGCGGTGTGTCAGTATGCCAACTTTATTGATGGGAACGAAATTTCCTCCTATTACGTCGTTTTTACCCGCCCCTTTCTTGCTATATAATTCGTAACCTAGTGACCAACGTATGCTTCCCTGAGGACGTTCAAAACTAAACGTACGTCGGAGGTTGGTGGTCATGTGATTCTTACCTACATCCGGCTCTCTGGTTTGCTCCTCATGCCGGGTGGAACGCACGCCGTCTTTCGTTGTGGTGCAACGGGTCTTTGATCTCAATCTTACCCTGACAAGCGAGCAGCCCCAGTGCCATTTGGCATTTTTAATTTATTCCTAGTCTTATATTAAACGGTTTTACACTATGGAGACTTTGTTTGTTTCATATATATCCCATGATTGAACGATTGGGACCGGAGGGGTTCTTAGCCTAATCATCATCCAGCTGTCCAGCCATCCATGTGAGCAGGCACAATCCTGCAAAAGCGCTAATGACTCTCTTTTTCTTTTACAAAGGGTTTTATTGATAATCATAGCAATTTCACAGTTTAACAGTGTAGATAATGCATCATGAATAAACATAACAAAAAGTTTAGCATCTTATAAATAAAATAAGTATGCTAGTAAATCAGAGAAAAACAAAACAATAAGAATATAACAGAGGCTGAAAACATTTTTGAAAGGGAGGTTAAAGAAGAGCTAGGGGCAGAGATTAGTTGAGAAGGGAGGAGTAAAGAATAGGGGGAAAGGAGAAAAGAGGAAGAAAGGGGGGAGGGTGGGTCCCCGCGGTGGGGAGCAAGAGTGCATTAAATCCAAAGAAGGGTGGTATCAAATCTAGTGGGTTTAGTATATTCGACCCATGGCCTCCATACCTTCAGGAACTTATCATGAGTGTCCGAAAGGACAGCGGTCAGCTTTTCGTTAACCATTATATCATCCATGCGATTCTTAACCGCCTCATAACTTAGTGTCTGTGTCTTCCATGCCCTAGCTATCGTTAGTTTGGTTGCAGTAAAGAGATGCAGAGCCAGCTGGCGCTCCGGGCGAAGCAGCTCCGCAATTGTTTTGCAGAGAAGTGCCTCGAACGGATCCTTTTTGAGGTCAGCATGGAGTATGCTTCGGAGGAGGGAGTAAACTCTAATCCATAACCTGCGTACCCTCGGACAGGTCCACCAGATGTGCGACATTGTGCCCTCCTGGGAGCACCCTCGGAAGCACAAGGGAGAGTAGGCTGGAATGAACCGGGCCAGTCTAGCAGGCGTGTAGTACCACCTGTAAAGTATCTTATAGGCATTTTCTAAAAAGATGACATTCTTTGAGCATTTGGATATTGCTAAAGTCATGACCTGCCAATCCTCCGGATCGAGCTGTTTTCCTAGTTCCCTTTCCCATTGAAGGTGACAGAGTCGTATCGGTGGTTTTTTAGAGGTAATAATAGAGGAATAGACCAGTGATATTAAACCCGAGGTTTGGGGTCTTGCTCTGCAGAAGTTCTCGAAGGGGGTCAAAATATAAGGGGTCGGTTGAGATTTTATAAGCCCCTGGAGAAAGTGACGAATCTGCAAATAGCTATAGTGTTCACATAATGGAATATCGTGAGAGGAGCGTAGAGCTTTGAATGATATTATCCTGGTGGGGGTGAAAAAAGAGTGAATGTCCGTGAATCCGTTTGTCTTCCACCAGGAGAATTGCTGGGGATTTTCCCAGCCTGGTGGGAACAATGGGCACTGGGGAAATTGAAGTGGGGTAGATGAGGAGAAATCAGGCCGGCCGAATACTTTACCGAGTCCCACATGCGAAGGGAATGGGCCAGACATGGCTCCGTCAGGAGAGGACGATATGTGGGATGGAGCCAGGGCAATGAGGAGATTGGTGTTGGGTGTAAGTCCACTAGGTCCATAGTGGCCCATAGCGGCATTTGGTGTTGTGCATGGAGTTGGGATAACGGGGCTATGTTTGCAGCTATATAGTAGGCTTGTAGGTTAGGGACTGAAAGTCCACCATTGATTCTGCGGGCATATAGTATTTGCTTATTGATTCTGGGGCGGGTAGAACCCCAGACAAATTTCAGGATTTTGCGCTGATGTATTCGTAGGATATGCGGCGGGATCGGGACCGGTAGGACTCTAAAGAAGTAGAGTAATTTTGGCAGGTATGTCATACGAATTGCCACGATCCTGCCAAACCAGGATAGTGGGAGATGAGTCCAAGAGGACAACATGTCCGTCAGCTTCTTAAAGAGGAGTTCCACCCAGGGGGGCCATTAAAAAAAAATAAAAATAAAAGTCAGCAGCTACAAATACTGCAGCTGCTGACTTTTAATTGGACACTCACCTGTCCCTGGGTCCAGCGGTGCGGGGGATCGAAGCCCCGCTCGTCCCCCCCCTCCGCTCGTCGGCGCCGGCATTTCAACTGTGGGCGCCGGGCTGTGGCTTCACAGCCTGGCACCCACTGCGCATGCGCGAGCGGCGCCGAGCGCCGTGATTGGCCGCTCAATCACCTGGGACCTGCAATGGGTCCCAGATGATTGACAGGAGGGAGGGAGAAGAGCCGAGCCCTTCCTGTGCAAGGGGGAAGTGATGTCATCAGCCCAGGCAGACGAAGGGGCAGATTACGAGGGACCACCTAGCAACAGACATTTAGAGGTAAGTAAAAAAAAAAAAAATATCCAAATGTTTTTTTGTTTTTTTTTTTAGAATTTTTTAGATATGTTTGTTTTTTTGGGTGGAACCCCACTTTAAGTATAGGAGGAAAATTTGCCTTATAGAGTCCCGCGTAGGTTGGGGTGAGCCGGATCCCCAGGTAGGGTAATGAGGTAAGCCATTGGAACGTGAAGGTATTTTTTAAGGTTGTCAAGTCTGAGGACCGAAGATTGATTGACATGGCTTTTGATTTGGTGGGGTTAACGGACAAGCCAGAAAGGGAGGCAAAAGAGTCTAGTAAAGAGAACAAGTTAGGTAGGGTGATTCTAGGGTTAGGAGAATATCATCTGCGAACAGTGATATCTTATGGGGTGTCCCTGCTATCTCAACACCAGTTATGTCCGGGTGGGATCGGATCGCCTCTGCCAAAGGTTCCATGGCCAGAATAAATAGGAGTGGGGAGAGTGGGCATCCCTGCCGAGTCCCCCTCCTGATGGAAAATGGAACTGATTCGAAACCATAGTATTTGACCCTAGCCTGGGGGGAATCGTATAGTGCCATTACCCATTGCAAGAATGACGATCCGAAGCCATAGTGACTGAGTACCTTTGTCAGGTAAGGCCAGGACAAAGTATCAAAGGCCTTGTGCATGTCAAGAGACAGTAACATAGTTGCTATAGACCGGCTATGGGCTGTGTGCTGAAGTTGTATTATACGTCTAATAGCGTCTCCTGCTTGTCTCCCCGGAACGAACCCCACCTGGTCTTTTTTGACCAGGCGCGGTAGGAAGGAGTTTAAACGGTTGGCCAGGATCTTGGTCAGTATTTTAATGTCTACATTAATAAGTGAGATGGGCCTAAAATTGGTCCAAGACGTGTGGTCACGGTCGGGTTTTGGAATCATAACAATATTGGCGGTTAAAAGGTTAGGTGTGAGTGCATGGCCATCTTTTACTGCATTGAACATAGTTGTTAAATGGGGGGCTAAGACGTCTGCTAACTTCCTATAGTAAAGGGCCGTGAAGCCATCTGGGCCTGGACGTTTGCCTACTTTCAGTTCTTTTATACCCTGTAATACTTCCGTTAACTGAATATCTCGATCCATTAACGATGCGTGTGTGTCAGACAGCTTAGGCAATGTCAGTCCTGTCAGGAAGGATGTCAGGTCTTGAGTAGGAGGCTGAGTGGGGGCCTTGTAGAGGGAGGTGAGGCGATACCTAAATTCTTCCAGCACTTTCAACGGGTTACTTGTGAGGACATTATGTCTCGTGCGGAGAGTGATAGGGTTGTGTTTCGGGGTAAAGGTGCGCAGCCTATTGGCCAGCATTGAGTTGGGTCTGTTGGCCTTGGTGTACCATTTCTGGCGGGCCCAGCGTAATGTACGTTCTGCCTCTTCAGTGAGGCATAGGTCGAGTTCTGTACGCGCCCCATCTAATAGTTTACGGTTAGCCGGGGTAGGGGACTGTTTAAAAATTGTGGATAGGGATTCTAGGCGCGCTTCTAAAGATTTACGCATTGCTATACGCTCTCGTTTGCGTTTTGCTGCCAGCTGAATTATATGCCCCCTGAGTACCGCTTTGTATGCTTCCCAGAGAGTCACCTTGGAGGAAACTGACCCAGTGTTAAGCCTGAAATATTCCACTGAGGCTTGAGTAATATCGGTGAGGACTTCCTTAAAAGATAAGAGAGAGTCATTCATAGTCCAAGCGGAATATTGGGGTTTGCTGAGCAGCGAGTGGCATATAACCAAAACAGGGTCGTGGTCTGTCCAAGGAGCTGCTAAAATGGAAGCAAACACAACCAGGGGGAGATGTTTCCTCAGAACAAACATATGGTCAATTCTGGAGTGGGAATGGTGAGGATGGGAGTAGTAGGTGTAATCCTTGCCAATAGGATGTAGCTCCCTCCAGATATCTACCAGGTCACGACTTTGTAAAGAATGCATGAATTTTTTTGCATTGGATGATGGGGCTTTGTGTTCCGAGGGGTACTTGTCCAGAGCAGGGTTCAGCGTAACATTGGAGTCTCCCGCTAAGAGGAGAGTGCCTCTCTGGTGGGACTGCAACAGGGAGCAGATATGGGAGAGGAAGGGTCCCGGGTTATTATTTGGAGCATAATATGTTAGGATGGTGACCTCCGTGTCCTGAATAGTGCCTTGTAGTAAAAGGTATCTACCCTCTGGGTCAGCAATCTCTCTACTGCAACTGAAGGGAACCGACTTGTGTATGGCAATCAAAACGCCCTTCTGTTTAGTCGGGCCATTAGCTAGAAAAACTTGAGGGTACATGGCATCGAAGTATTTAGGACAAGAAGAAGATGAGAAGTGGGTCTCCTGTAGGCATGCTATGTTCACTTTCTGTTGCTTAAGATATTTAAAAACTTTTCTGGGGGGAGTTCATTCCCTGCACATTCAGGGATAACCAATTAAGTGTCATGGTACATGGGAAGTTAGCCATAAAACGACTTTACTCACCCACCGCGAGGACCTGCAAAGGGGAAAAGGGAGGTAGAGAGGAGGTGAAACAAAGAAAAGAACAAGGTAGAAAGGCATACTGTAGTACATATAATAGCCAGTAAAAAATTGTAGCATATAGTACTGAAAAAGTATGAGTGCAACTGGTTGTGGGTCTAAAGGCCCACAGGGGGGTTGAATGTTGGTCGGGACTAACGTCCGAACCAAGAGCCAACTCATGGGGGGAGCAGTGATCCAACGGAACCGCTCGGCATTGTTATACAGTAAAATTAACTTTAAATCTTTAAGCACAAGACTTGGTGCACCGCTTAAGGCACTAAAGGAGAACACAAACATCCTGAAATATGTGGTTGCCTTTTATTTTAGGTCTCCCTGTCGCCCCGGACCCCCCTCCATTGTCGAAGGGGCGCGTGGCGAGTGAGAGACCAAAATGTCATTGGGGTAGTCCCTCATGGCTACCCAATAGACAGAGAGGGAGAGGCAATCAATCTGAAAAAAATAAAAATAAATAACTAATAAAATAAAGTGTAACTCACAACACTAACAGGGTGAAAAAATATAACATCATATTTTGAAACCCACCCGCCTCCCTGCAAAGACAGGAAACTGCTGTCAGCAGACTGCAGCGTATTGACGGCTGCCTGAGAGCTGAGGGAACCAGCATGTTTGCGTCAGAGAAAAAAAAAAAAAAAAAAAACCTCGACAGAGCAGGAAAAAACAAAGTAGAACCTGTCAAAATTCTATTATCCCGCTGTGCAACAGGGTGTGAGTGCACCCCGCCACAGAGGCGGCAGTATACAGTCAGCTGGACACTCCGCGGCCGCCATGTACGACCCCTGTAAGGGGGGTCAAAGTGACATGCCTTAGTAAGTGTTCAATGTCTCGCCCGGGTGAGGCCGACTTGTCCCGGAGGCACCATCTCGCAGTTGGGGCGCCCCAGGGGGGCCCAGTCCCGGGAAGTTCTTGCAAGAAATTGAGTGTCAGATCAGGTTCAATTGAACGGAAAAAACTAGCATCTGTGAGGTCAGTTCTGCCTATTACCAGTTCAGTAACAACATGCTGGGTATCAGCGGGAGCCAGATATAATGTAAGTCCGATTGCAACCGGAGGCAGGCTTAGGGTTTCATGGAGTCATTTGGAACTTTTCTGTGAAGAACCATCAATTTGGGAGGTTATATGCCATCAGCCTTTAGGGCCTGCTATGAACCTTTGGGCCTGCAGGTCCCGCAAGGCCTGTGATCCGGGTTGAGACCTTTGAAGGGGCTGAGAGGTCCGGCGAGGAGGCTGGAAGGATCTGGGCCTGGAGGAAGAAGAGGGTGCATCTCCCTGGGAAGGTGGTATTTCCAGCTGCAGTTCCTGAAAATGACGTTTCAGGTCAGAGGGGGAGGATGCATGGAACTGGCGGCCGAGATGCGAAAATGAGAGCTTAAAAGGGAACCCCCATCTATATTTGATCCCTTGGGTCTGCAGGACCTGGAGGTAGGGTTTCAGGTCTCTTCTCCTTGCAATAGTTACTGGAGAGAGATTCGCAAAAAGCTGGAGGGGGTTACCCTGAAAAGAGAGGTCTTGCTGTTCCCGTGTCGCTTGGAGGAGCCGCTCCTTGGTGCGGTAAAAATGGAACTTGATGATGACATCTCTTGGGGGGCCCTCTGACGGTTTGGGTGCTAGGTATCTGTGTATACGGTCAAATTCCAGTCTTTCCAAGGGTATCCCAGGTGCCAGCTCCTGAAAAAAGGCTGTTGCCATACCCTGCAAATCAGTGATTTGTTCCGGGACTCCGCGGATGCGGAGATTATCCCTGCGGGCCCTATTTTCAGCATCCTCTAGTTTGTCTCACAGGGACTCCAGCTCTGCAGACAATTTATCCACCTCTTCTTCATGGCCTTCAAGCACAGTGGTTGCTAAGTCCATTCTTTGCTCTAACTGGTTAGTGCGGTGGCCTATCTCTTTAAGTCCTTTTACCAGGTCAGAGGAGAGCTTGTGCGAGGCCTGTGTGATTTCATCTCTAACAATGGAGCGAAATTTGTTCAGCAAGGCATCTGAGTCTGCATGCAGGGGGCTTACCAGGTCCGTAGGGAACTGGTGCAGGCTATCGGCTGAGGAGGCAGGGTCTGCTGCCGAGTGTTGTGAGGAGTCGTCTGGCTCCGGTGGGTTTGGAGCCATTGCCCTTTTCCCCTTCCCTGTTGCCAGAGCTGATTTGGGTTGTGTGTTACACTTGTGACGGTTCTTCGTTGAGCGGTACATAACCGCCTGATGCTTTATGTGTTCCGGAGCTGCGGGAGGCTTTCAGTGTGTGCCGGGTACGGATTGTGCTATGCTAGCCGAGGTTTGCCATTCCGTTGGCGCGGAGCAGGGGAATCAGACATCCATTTTCCCTGTTCACGCGCATGCACCCCCCTAGGGCTGTGATTTCAGCTTTAATTACAGGGTCAAATCAATCTGTCCATCCCTGGGGGTCACAGCCCGGCCGGCCAGAGTGATCCAGCCTCCAGGGGGGGCTTACCGGTCCCAGGGGAATCAGAATGGTGATTGCCGGGTATAGCAAGATGGCCGCCGGGTGGAGCAAGATGGCCGCTGTTCACAGGGCCGGAGCTGTTCCCTCGCCTGCAGGCTGCCCTGGAGGGGTGTCAGTGTGTGCCCCAGGTGGTGGGTGGTCTCCGGTTGCCGTGGAGAGTAATAGCCGTTGATAGGGAGGTCTGGGAGGCCAGGATTAGGCTCCAGCAGCGCAGGCCGGGTGCAGCAAGATGGCCGCCGTTCACAGGGCCAGAGCTGTTTGTCTGCCTTCTAACAGACGTGGAGGGGCATCAGTGATGACTCTCTTTTTGATTAAAGGGGTCATTGGTATCTGGTAAGCAGATATCCATTTCTACAAGGTGTACTTTCTTCCTCTTCTTCTTTTGGTGAAGGAACTTTTTTATCTATCGACAGAAAGAAATTGGCTCACTTTGGAAGATATCACTACAACTTATAATTTAATTTTTCACTGTACATGGAGATAGTATACCACTGTCACTGATATTGTTATTGTTGGTTTTGTGTGATATTATTCATGGTATAACTTTACCACCGACTGTATATTTATTTTTACCTCTTTTTGCTCATAATATAAGGTACACATCAAGCACAATTTTAAAAACAGTTGCACTATATTAGTATATGCACCAGTTAACCATTAGCGCCCCCTATATATCTAGTCACCATCTGATCATTTCATGTTCAAGTTGGGGAGCAGCTTGTTTATTTTGGCTTAGGGTCCACTATTAATTAATGTTTATTTTTTTATGTTTATTTTTTGATTTTTGATATTATTCACTCCCATTGGCGTGGAGTCAGTTGTTCTCACAATGCCACTAGGACCACCAGGGAAGGAGGCAACATGTGGATGGTCAGGTATGTACCAATCCACATGTGCCCAATGTGCCCAATCTGTCCCAATCAGTGCCCACAAATGGGCACTGATTGGCACCATTATATTTCAGTGATGCCCAGCAATGCCACCCGTTAGTGTCATCAGTGCCACCAATCAGTGTCATCAGTGCCACCCATCAGTGCCCATCGGTGCCACCTGTCAGTGCCCATCTGTGCCCATCAGTGCCCACCTATCAGTGCCCATCAGTGCCCATCTGTGACACCTATCAGTGCCACCCATAAGCACCCATCAGTGCCACCCATAAGTACCCATGAATGCCACCTACGAGTGCCCATCAGTGCCGCCTATGAGTGCCCATCGGTACCACCTATGAGTGCCCATCAGTGCCGCATACCAGTGCCACCTATCAGTGCCCATCAGTGCCACCTATCAGTGCCCATCATCAGTGCCCGTCAGTGCCACCTCATCAGTGCCACCTCATTGGTGCCACCTCATCGATGTCCATAAGTGCCGCCATATCAGTGCCCGTCAGTGCAGCCATATCAGTGCCCATCATTGAAGAAGAAAACGTACTTATTTACAAAAAATTTTAACAGAAACAAAGAAAAACTTGTTTTTTTTCAAAATTTTCGGTCTTTTTTTATTTGTTGCGCAAAAAAAAAAAACGCAGATGTGATCAAATACCACCAAAATAAAGCTCCATTTGTGGGAACAAACTGATAAAAAAATTGTTTGGGTACAGTGTAGCATGACCGCGCAATTACATAGTTACATAGTTACATAGTAGGTGAGGTTGAAAAAAGACACAAGTCCATCAAGTCCAACCTATGTGTGTGATAATGTGTCAGTATTACATTACATATCCCTGTATATTGCGGTCATTCAGGTGATTATCTAAAAGTTTCTTGAAGCTATCAATGCTCCCCGCTGAGACCACCGCCTGTGGAAGGGAATTCCACATCCTTACCGTTCTTACAGTAAAGAACCCTCTACGTAGTTTAAGGTTAAACCTCTTTTCTTCTAATTGTAATGAGTGGCCACGAGTCTTATTAAACTCTCTTCTGCGAAAAAGTTTTATCCCTATTGTGGGGTCACCAGTACAGTATTTGTAAATTGAAATCATATCCCCTCTCAAGCGTCTCTTCTCCAGAGAGAATAAGTTCAGTGCTTGCAACCTTTCCTCATAACTAAGATCCTCCAGACCCTTTATTAGCTTTGTTGCCCTTCTTTGTACTCGCTCCATTTCCAGTATGTCCCTCCTGAGGACTGGTGCCCAGAACTGGACAGCATACTCCAGGTGCGGCCGGACCAGAGTCTTGTAGAGCGGGAGAATTATCGTTTTATCTCTGCAGTTGATCCCCCTTTTAATGCATGCCAATATTCTGTTTGCTTTATTAGCAGCAGCTTGGCATTGCATGCCATTGCTGAGCCTATCATCCACTAGGACCCCCAGGTCCTTTTCCATCCTAGATTCCCCCAGAGGTTCTCCCCCCAGTGTATAGATTGCATTCATATTTTTGCCACCCAAATGCATTATTTTACATTTTTCTACATTGAACCTCATTTGCCATGTAGTCGCCCACCCCATTAATTTGTTCAGGTCTTTTTGCAAGATTTCCACATCCTGCAGAGAAGTTATTGCCCTGCTTAGCTTAGTATCGTCTGCAAATACAGAGATTGAACTCTTTATCCCATCCTCCAGGTCGTTTATGAACAAATTAAATAGGATTGATCCCAGCACAGAACCCTGGGGAACCCCACTACCCACCCCTGACCATTCTGAGTACTCCCCATTTATCACCACCCTCTGAACACGCCCTTGTAGCCAGTTTTCAATCCATGTACTCACCCTATGGTCCATGCCAACGCACCTTATTTTGTATAGTAAACGTTTATGGGGAACTGTGTCAAATGCTTTTGCAAAATCCAGATACACCACGTCTACGGGCCTTCCTTTATCTAGATGGCAACTCACCTATAGATAGAAGGTTAATAGATTGGTTTGGCAAGAACGATTCTTCATGAATCCATGCTGATTACTGCTAATGAAATCATTCTTATTACTAAAATCTTGTATATAGTCCCTTATCATCCCCTCCAAGAGTCTACATACTATTGATGTTAGGCTAACTGGTCTGTAATTCCCAGGGATGTTTTTTGGGCCCTTTTTAAATATTGGTGCTACATTGGCTTTTCTCCAATCAGCTGGTACCATTCCAGTCAATAGACTGTCTTTCAAATTGCGACAGCGCTGAAAGCTGAAAATTGGCCTAGGCGGGAAGGTGTCTAAGTGCTTGGTATTGAAGTGGTTAAATTGCTTGTAAGTCACTCACATGTCATTGACAGATTCTTAAAAAAAAAAAGACAAAACAACCAGATCCCCCTCCGGGTTTGCTATGTATTTTTGGGGTGCCTTTGGAGGCATCTACATAAGGGAAGGTGTGGGGATAGTAGTGACAATGTCATCTCCAAAAATGGCCAGTGATGCTCTTTGTTTAAGTGGTGGGGATTCCCAGTGACGTTAGTATTTTATAGAGACAGGTGCAAGTTTGGACCTGTTGAGAAGAGTAATTCTCTCTGTTTGTCATGGTGACCATTGTCTCTAGGAAAGGAAATTAAGGGAGATCCAAGGTTTAGAAGTGGTCACCAGAACAAGTGGTAAAGAGGAAACCTTCTAATGGGGACACCTGTCCAGGTGACAAGTGTCTAAGGGGTGGATTTTCCATTGCTTTGGAGAGATTTTATTTCCTATTGCCTTTCCAGGACATTAACCAGTACAGCAAACTGATAGAGGTTTTAAATGTTACCTACTTCTATTTTCTCTTAGCATTATCAAGATCTGTGTCCAACTGATTTTTAGGCCATAGTGTGCTTTCTGTTAATTTTTTCGCACCGGAGGAATGGCTGTGCATTCATGATTTGGCATATCAGTAGTGCAACAAAGAAATATATTTCATATTTTTTAAATTTGCCTTATAAAACCTATAATTTATTTTCTACTGGTTTGCCAGCAGTAATTCATAATATCACTAGACCTAATTTTAGAACACACCTGTCACAATGACAAATTGCATAAAGACACCACAGAGATATCATTAATGTCTAAATTTCAGATGTTAAATGCGTGCAGTTCAGGACTGTGTCCTTAAAGTGGACCTATCATTAAAATTCACATTTAATGTGGATCAATAGTGCACATTACCAAATTGCATAAATTATTTAAAGTATGGAAATAACCAGTTGTTTGTCATGAATAACAACACTGCTACCCTTGGCACCTTAATATGACCTAAAGCTTAAGCAGCATGAATCATATCATCTCTTGATAAATGGGGCACTGTGGTCACTTCATGTAAAACTGCAGAAAATGTTCTCTTCTCTCTGGTATTGCACAGAAAAATTGGGTCAGCAAGACAGAACAATGTGCAATACTACTGAATAGAAAGCAGAGTTTCCATAGTTGAATATCAAGTATGGCTGATGTGTACCAGTACCCAATTGCCCCAATGGATATTTAGCACCATGGGGGGTTAATGTGGAGGGATTGGTTCCCTTCAAGAGGAAGTAAACCCTGATGAGCTTACTTCCTCTTTGTTTCCCTGCAAAGGTAAAGCATAATGGGCTACTATGCATCGCATAGTAGCCCATTATGTGTCACTTACCTGACAAGGGAGCCTGCGATGTCACCACTGTCCCTTCTCCTACGAAGCGTCCATCTTCTTTCTGGGTATCCCGGCTCCGGCGCTGTGATTGGCTGGAGCCGCGATGACGTCACTCCCGCGCATGCGCGCTGGTGCCACCACTAACAGCATGATTCCCGTTAGAGACGGCATGCTCAGTGCACCTGCGCGCCATTGTCTACGGTGCATGCGCGGACCTGAACGGGCGCTCCATGTTAGCCTATGGAGCGACGGATGTCAGCGGAGACATGTCCGCTGACATCCGACCCGGTCCGATCCACAAAAAGCAGATGGATGGCCCTACGTCCAAATCCATCGCTGGCGAATCGGATCATGTGAGATCTGATGAAAACAGACATGCTTTCCATTTTCACCCGATCCCTCCACAGGCAGCAGCAGTGCCTGACAAGCCCCTCCCCGCTCAGTGAGCAGAGAGGGACCTGTCATCCGCTGGCTCAGCGGAGATCAACGGAGAGATCTCCGGCTGAGCTGGCGGACCAAGGTGGGCTCCATGGAAATGGAGTCTGCCTCGTGTGAATGAGGCCTAAGAGTGGCATCCGAAAAGTCAGATCCAATTTTATAATTTTATACATTCTTTGTATTTGCAGATGTGGTACTGGATGGATGCCACCTCATATCTTTACAAACTATGGGATAGATTTATGAACTGTTTATTTTTTTACTAAAAATGGTGGCGATCAATGATTCTTTAGCGGGACTGCAACATTGCGGTGGACCAATCGGACACCTATCTGAAACTTTTGACACTTTTTGGGGACCAGTGACTCTAATACAGTGATCAGTGCTAAAAAAATGCACTGTTGTTGTACTAATGTCACTGGCAGGGAAAGGGTTAACATCAGGGGCGATCAAAGGGTTAAATGTGTTCCCTGGGAGTGCTTTCTTACTGTGTGGGGGGATGGATTAACTGTAAGAAGACAGAGATCTGTTTAGCAGAAACACAAGATCTCCATCTTCCTTACTAGCAGAACAGCGATCTGCCTTGTTTACATAGCTGGCTGTGAGCGCCAAGCATGGCACTCGCAGTTCACCTATTTTGAAGCCTATTAGTGCTTTTTAAAAACACCCCCGCCAGTGTAATTCAGGCGCCCGGCATCCGAAAAGGGGCTGGGCCCCTGAATAGGGGGGGAGTGGCGGCCATAGATAGATTCATGCTATGCATGAATCTATCTATTTGTGATAGAGGGGGTGGCTGGAGAGAAGGGGCAGCGCCCGTGCGCCCTTATGGACACACTGCCACTGATATAAACACATACACATACATACACACATACATGCAGATATACATACATGTACATGCACACACATATACATACATGCACACACACACATATACACACATGCACACACACACACACACATATACACACATGCACACACACACACATATACATACATGCACACACACGCACACACACATATACATACATGCACACACCCATGCACATATACATACATGCACACACACACATATAAACACACATACATGCACACACACACACATACATACATGCATACATGCACATACATATAAACACACATACAGTAGATAAAAAAAGGCAGTCCTTTACCTTAGCTCTTCCTGCCGGGTACTGCACCATAGGGGGAGGCAAAGAGCACAGCACTGTGCTTTCACTTTGTAATCAATGTGAGCAGCTCACTGCACAGTGTCGATTACAGTTCGGCTTAGGATCGGGGAGCTTGTCTCTGCTCCTCCTATCAAAGTACTGTATGCAGGGGGCCCTCATGGGCCCCCTGCAGCAAGGGGCCCGGTCGCCACGGCAACCTCAGTGACCCCTATAATTCTGCCACTGCTGCAAGTGCCACCTACCAGTGCTCACCAGTTTATATCAGTGCCAACTGCCAGTGCCCATCGGTGCATATCAGTGCCACATATCAATGCCCACCAGTGCCACCTATCAATGCCATCAGTGGTGCCAATCAGTGCCTCATCATTGCCACCTATCAGTGCTGCCCATCAGTGTCACTTACCAGTGCCCATCAGTGCCCATCACTGCCACCCATCAGTGCCTATCACTACCACCCATTAGTGCCCATCAGTGCCAGATATCAGTGCCAGCTATCAGTGCCCTTCAGTGCCATCTTTCAATGCCCTTCAGTGCCACCTATCAATGCACATCAGTGCCACCCATCGGTGCCCACCAGTGCCACCTCATCAGTGCCCACCAGTACCACCTATCAGTGCCCATCAGTCCAGCCTAACAGTGCCCATCAGTGCAGCCTATCGGTGCCCATCATTAAAGCCTGATCAGCGTACATCAATGAAGGAGAAAAATTACCTGTTTGCAAAATTGTATAACAAAATATAAAACAGGTTTTTTTTTTTCAAAATTTTCAGATTTTTTTCTTTTTTTTTAAACAAAAAATAAAAAAAAGTGGTGATCAATTACCACTAAAAGAAAACTCTATTATTGGGGAAAAAAATTATAAAAAATTTCATTTGGTTACAGTGTTGCATGACTGCGCAATTGTCATTCAAAGAGTGACAGCGCTAAAAGCTTATCTATCCAAAAGCTTATCTATCCCAAATGCAGTCAGATTTAACTACTTGCTTACTGGACACCAGTAAGAAAGTAGTTAAATCGGACTGCATTTGGGATAGATAAGCTTTAGAGAGTCTAATAGATAGAGTTTTGAACAAATATAATAGTTTTGGGAGAATAGTCATCCTAACAGCAACCACCCTTTGAAAAACGATATGCGGAAAGACGTCCACAATTTAACTAGTTGTCTAATGTTATAGACAGTAGAAGGGTAGTTACTTTGGAACAATTGGAGAAAGTCAGAGGTCGGTTGATCCTTAAGTAGGAGATAACAGAGGGAGACCAGATGAATAGAAAATTCAAACTTCTCTCCTGGAATGGGGCACATTAATCGGAAGTGCCATGTATTTATTAAGGTTAACAGAGAGGCCCATTAAAGCAGCAAACTTAGATAGCGCATGTAAAAGATTAGGAAAGGATACAATGGGCTGTGTAATACAAAGTAACATACATCATTTAAAACTTTCACAATCCCTTTATACCAGGGTGCAGTAAAATGGCAGACACAAGGGCGGACTGATAACTCATGGGGCTCCCGGGCAATAGGAGATTATGGGGCCCCCAGGCAATCAGAGATTATGGGGCCACACAGTATACACACACACAGTATACAATCACACAGTATACACATACATGTACACACAGTATACACAGACAGATGTAAAAAGAATACAGATTTATACATACTGTCCCTGGTTTTACTGAGGCTGGCAACCCTGATGGGGCCCCCTAGTGGCCCAGGGCCCTCAGGCAGTGCCCGAGTGGGTCAATGGTCAGTCCGCACCTGGGCAGACACCAACAGTTCTGTCTCTAAAGTGAAAAGAAATGGTGAGAGGGGGCACTCCTGACTTGTACCTCATCCAAGAGAGAAGAACTCACAGTTACAACCAGGTAGACGTATGGGTGTTTTAGGTTTTGCGTACAGAGCTTCAAAGCCTCTAAGGAACTCTCCTCGAAAGCCATAATGGTGTAAAAGTAAGGACAACTAATTCCGGGTGACACTATCAAAAGCTTTGTTGATATTGAGGCTCAATAGTAGGACTTCCTTAAAAAAGAGGTTAGCATCTTGGATTACATTAGTTGCCAATCTAATGTTATTTGTGATCCGCCTATTAGCGATAAAGCTTGATTTATGAAGTTCAATGCTTCCGAGCATGCGTCAAATTGTTTCCAAGCATGCGTGATTTTTTGCGCGTCCAAATTGCATACAGACATTCTCATTTTCTGATAGGAACTTTTCCCGACCGAAAAATAGAGAACATGCTCACAATGTTTTGCTGGCTGGAATTCCGCCAGCAAAAGTCCAATGGAGCATACAGTACACACGGTTGCATTTTCCGACCAAAAGCTCTCATCAGCGTTTTGCTGGCGGCATTTCCGATCGTGTGTACGCGGCATAAGGGGTACTAGACAGTCCAACAAATGAGGTTGAAAAAGATGTGATGAGATGATCTGACCATGGACATGAACACATTTTGGCTGAGGAAATATTAGACAGTATAATAGGTGTACAAAATAAATAAAATTGCAAATGCGTGCAGACTAAACCCCTGTTTTTAACGCGTACTGTTAGACAGGTCAATTTGGTTGTCAGCGAGCTGGTGGTAAGTAGGCTTTGGTTTTTTCCTGGGCATTCCCCAGGCTTTGTTTGCATTTGTGCAAAATAAATAATCTAATCTGGCATAAGAGTTATGTGGGTGAGAACAAAAGGTATACTCTCTAGCTCCAATATTGCAAGTTATCCACATGTCTTTGATGTGTAAGCACCTAAGTAATGACTTAGAAAAGGATTTAGAACTGGGTGTAAACCTGCTTCTATCCACAGAATGCTGAGCAACCATATTGAAGTTGCCCTCAATTATTGCACGTGAAGAATGATAGTGATCTGGGACATCAAAGAAAGTATTAAAAAAAAAGTCACTTTTAATGTAAGAAAAGCAAAAAATGTTTTGTTGCAAAAAAAAAAAAAAACAGATTGAATCATTAGGTGCATACACTGAAGCAAGGGTAACTTCCCATCCTGACAGTAATTCTTTTAAGATGAGAAAATTACGTTCTTTGTCATGGAAATTATGCTGAACTTCAAATTGCAGTGAGTTACAAATAAAAATGGCCACGCCTCTGTATTTAAGAGGTAAAGGATTGACTTCATGAAAGAACGTAGGGTGATCCTTGTCAACAAAGTGTGTTTCTTGCAAAAAGTTTGTTGTCATTTTTTGTGCCTTTATTTCTATATAGTATATATACCTTTATTACTAAAGTGGTATTAAACCTAAAACTAAAACTAAAAATGTAACATGTTTCTGCTTACCAATCATTGGATATGGTGGCTGCCCTAGTATTCATTTTTAGGCTTTTTCCCCCCTTTGTTTTCACCTGCTGATCTGGCCAGTAACACACCTCCTGTTTTAGAGTGATTGCACTCTGGATGAAGGAGCACACAGACATCTCTGGACAGCAGCCTTGTCAATCTGGGGGGATGGAAGTGTTAGATGCATTAGCAGATTTAAATACATTAACAAATTGAAGCCACACTTAAAGGAAAGTCTCACGGTTTTTCACCTTAATGCATTCTATTCATTAAGCTGAAAAACCTTCTGTAGTTCAGCTGCCCCCCAGAGCCCCCCTTTTTCTTACCTAAGCCCTATCGTCCAAGCGATGAGAACGAGCCCTGCAGCTCCAGCCGCTGTCTTGGGTCCTCATTGGATAGATTGATAGCAGCAGGAGCCATTGCTTCCAATGTTGTCAATCAAATCCAGTGACATGGGAGCCGGGGAGCCGGGCCGAGTCCTGCTGTCTGTGTCAATGGACCTAGCAGCAGGACTCGGGAGTGTGCCTGCATGGGTGCCCCAATGAAATGCGGCTCTCGGTGGAGGAGATCAATGTGGAGGAGGAGCCAGGATCGGGGCCACTCTGTGCAAAACCCTTGCACAGAGGAGACAAGTATAACATGTTTGTTATTTAAAAAAAAAACCTTTACAATCACTTTAAGTTGACAACTTTTAAGCAGTTACAGCAAACAGCTTTTTTCCTTGGAATAAAGGTTTTAAATAAATACATACAAGCTGATCATTATAAGTACCCCTGTCAGTGGTAAATGACTTGTCTATACCCTTTAACTGCTACATCTGCAGAATAGCTTGCTACAATGAAAAACAACAGACTTACTGACAAGATCACCAGGTGAAAGTAAAGGAAAGAAGCCTTCACATCTAAGAATTGGTGAGCTACTATATAACAAATGTTTGCTTTTGGGTTTAATACCCAATAATATAATATATTCCTAATAATTGCCATTGTCATGGCAGACTATGCTCACTACATTTCTTCAATTGATCCTAGGCTGCTCCAGTCTGTTATTTTTTTTTATTACATAATTTATTATATAACAGTACATTCTTCTTTGTCTCACTGAGAATTTCTTATTATGGTATGTCTTCTATTACTCTAACTTTGTATTCCGGATTGGGGGCTTAACATCCTCCACTTATACTTTTGAGTATCAAAAAAATAAAAAATAAACAAATTCACTTTTAAATTTAAATAAGCAGCAAATTGGGACTTTAAATGAGGCATGTTCAATGTGGCCAGAAAATTAGTCAATAATAAAAATATATATGTATTTATTATATGGACAGTGAAAAAATTGTCTCATATTGAATACAGCAATTGATAAACATACAGAAAAAATATACATTAACTGGTTCCCCACCGTCTCACATACCTTTACTGCGGCAAAATAACACCTCTGTGCGAAACCCCGTACGGGTACGGAATTCCCTTAAAGAGCCGCCAGAGAGCATGCATGCGCCCGCTGTATGGTGGGGGAAGCTATGCGTGTGGCCAGCGGGCGCAATTGCTGCTGGCTATGCGCGATCGCATGCATGAGAGCCAGCACGGTGATTTGTGTGTATAAACACACAAATCCCTGTTCTGTCAAGGGAGAGGAGACATATTGTTTGTTCCCACTAATTAGGAACAACGATATGTCTCCTCCCTCAGTCAGCCCTATCCCCATACAGTTAGAACACTTTGAGGGAACACACATTTAACCCCTTGATCACCCCCTAGTGTTAACCCCTTCCCTACCAGTGACATTTACACTATAATCAGTGCATATTTAGCAATGATCGCTGTATAAATGTCAATGGTCCCAAAAAAGTGTCCGATCTGTCTGTCGCAATGTCGCAGTACCGCTAAAAATTGCAGATCACCGCCATTACTAGCAAAAAAAATGCCATAAATCTTTTCCATTATTTGTAGGTGCTATAACTTTTGTGCAAACCAATCAATATACGCTTATTGCGATTTTTTTTTAGAAAGAATATGTAAAAGGATATATATTGGCCTAAACTGATGAAAAAATTGTGTTGTTTTTTAAAAAAAAATTGGGGATATTTATTATAGCAAAAAGTATAGTTACATAGTTACATAGTTACATAGTAGGTGAGGTTGAAAAAAAGACACAAGTCCATCAAGTCCAACCTATGTGTGATTATGTGTCAGTATTATATTGAATATCCCTGTATGTTGTGGTCATTCAGGTGCTTATCTAATAGTTTCTTGAAGCTAACGATGCTCCCCGCTGAGACCACCGCCTCTGGAAGGGAATTCCACATCCTTGCCACTCTTATGCCCCGTACACACGGTCGAATTTTCCGACGGAAAATGTGCGATCGGAGCGTGTTGTCGGACATTCCGACCGTGTGTGGGCTCCATCGGACATTTTCCTTTGGATTTTGCGACACACAAAGTTTGAGAGCAGGCTATAAAATTTTCCGACAACAAAATCCGATCGCGTCAATTCCGACTGTGTGTGGCCAGTTCCGACACACAAAGTGCCACGCATGCTCAGAAGAAATTCCGAGACAGAACAGCTCGGTCTGGTAAAATGAGCATTCGGAATGGATACAGCACTTTCCTCACGCTGCAATGTTTTAAATAGTTTAATACAGCGCACTCTGTTCATCTTTATAATGTGAGAAGAACGAAGTAGTTTTGATGCTCATATTCACACAGACTTCTCACAAACTTATTTCTTTATTCTTTATCGGGATTCCTTCAATATATTTTGATTTGTCACATAGTTACATAGTTACATAGTAGGTGAGGTTGAAAAAAGACACAAGTCCATCAAGTCCAACCTATGTGTGTGACATCTGACCAATTTTTTTTTGGTTGTTTTTAATTTTTTAAAAACATTTTTCAAGGCTGTTTATTTTTTTTGGGGGGGGTTTGTATTTTTTCAAGGCTGTTTTTTTTTTTTTTGCTTTTTTTTGCTTTTTACTCCAGAATATTTTTGTGTGTGTTTTGTGTGTCAAGTTACCACAACACCATTGATATCTTGTATTATTTAATCTCAATGAGATTTATTTTGAAATGTACCTGCCTCCTCACCAACAAACTGTTTTTTTGAAGGAAAACACACATAGGCAAATATAATTGAAACTAAAATTCCTTTATTAAGGGCTCACAACCAAACAAAGAGGGAGGCAACGCTGGAGAAACAGCAGAAATTGGTGAAGCCTTTGACCCCCAGGGCAGACATCAATTATTTTCAAGCAAAATTGGTGGCCTGAGGAGTCCATATCTAAGGGAGTGCAGTCTGGTCCAGAAGTCCCAGAGATCCGGAAAGCAGCAGATGACATCTGTGTCCCCAGGCTGTGGTCATACAAGAGCCTGCATCTTTTGTCAGACCAGACTGAACCCAGGTCATCACTTTCTGGTCTTCCTTCCATGCTTCCTTTCACGCTGTGGCTGTGGTGGTGGAGTTGTGGCAGCAGGAGGAGGAGGAGGAGGATGGTCCAACTCAATCACGTCGGTATTGGGTGTGATTTCGCCACTCACCCCCTTAGTTAGGACTTTATAATTAAGTTTCTCACACATGAGGTGTTGACCCTCCTGCATGCCCTTTAGTTTGGTGGCAGCCATGCAGACAAAGGCCTCTTCAGGATTGGGTAAGGCTCTGAGGGATGCAGAAGCCTCCTGAATGAGCCTGAGCGCTGAATCCTGAATGTGACTCCTCTTCCTGGGTCTTTTGCTTGGAAGGCGGAGGGGAGGAACCTGCGATTCGGTCAGGCTCCTACTGGTCCCAGGCTTCTACTGGCTGCCACTTAGCCCCGCCTCCTCCTGGCTGCCACTAACCCCCGCCTCCTCCTGGCTGCCACATTCCACAGCCTCCTCCTGTGTGCCACATTCCACAGCCTCGTCCTGGCTGAGGTCTTCCTGTGTATGAAAAAGGGACATAGTTTTAGTTTTAGTTTTTTATTCATCAATCACACACAATTTTCAGCTCATGACTGTTGCAAATTGAATGTTAACAAATATAACAGACTATAATTCTGAGCCCAGCATTTTTCATTCTTGTCCCAATTATTTTTGCCCACTACTGTCTATTGATATGTAAAACACTTTCTTAAATCAGCAATTAGCGATCAATAATAACATCTAGTAAACATCATTTATTTATTAACCAGAAATCTGTAGAATAATGCTATACCTGACTCAAGCTGGGCTCCTCCACTTCTTCCTGGCTGGAAGTCACAGGTTGGACATCGGAAGTCTCAGCTGGGGTGGAAGGAAGAGTGGAAGGAAGGGTTGAGAGGGATTCCCTGTATCCAGTCTGATCTGAAATCACAGTCTCTCATAGTACCACAGCCTGGGGACATAAATGTCATCTGCTGCAGCTCCGGATCTCTGGGAATCCGTGACCTTTTTGCGCTCCCTAAGATAAATGCTCCTCAGGGCACCAATTTTGGCTTTTAAATAGGAGATGGTTGCCGTGGGGACCACCGGCTTCACCAACTCCAGCAGTTTCTCCAGTGCTGCCTGCCTCTTTTGTTTATGATTGTAATGTGGATGTTTGACCTGCCACAGACAGGGCAGCTCCCTGTACTTGTCTATGAACAGGGGGAGGAAGTTGTGGTCATTGAAGCCATCCATTTTATCTGCAAAAAACAACACGAGACAAACCCTAATGTCAGGCAAAACTCTCGTAATCTTGTTACAATATAGGCCTCAATCTAGAAGCAGTATAGGCCCAAGTTTAGATCTTACCTTCGTTCTCACGATCAACGCCTCCGATACTCCTTCCTCTGCTCACAGATCGTACGTACTATGCACGCGTGTTACGCTTTATACACACTGCGTATGCGTGTAACTCCGCCCGCCCCTGACGTTCTTTCTAGTCTATTCCCCGCCCCTTTTCGTTCGGCGCAGTGGGGGAAGAGCACATGGTGGAGACACAGCAGGTGCGTGCTAATTATAGCAACGAGGAGGAGGAGGAGGAAAGCTCAGAGCCTGAAATGTCTGGATCCAGAAGGAGAAGATTTAAGGCATTGAATATGTCCTTTGGGGAGATGTTGGAGATGGTCGACATCCTGAAGAAGGCCGACTATGACGGGAAATTTGGACCTTACCCCAACCCCAATGTCAGAAAGGCCAAAATCATGGTAAAAGTGGTCAAGAGTCTGCACCGGAATTTCGGGGTACGACGAACGAAAGATCAGCTCAGAAAGCGGTGGTCGGACCTGAAATTAAGAGAGCATGAGCTGTACCGAAAGATCCGGAGAGTGCTGCAAAAAAGTTAGTAGTTGTCCTGTGTTCCGATTCTTTTTATGTTTATTATGTTCGTGCTGCTCCATGTGCTTTTCTTAACTGTTATCCATTTCTAAATGTGAACTTTCATGTTCATGGGCACATTATTCGTTCGTATCAAACATTTTTCGTGCAGCCTAGAAAACACCATTGTTTTGGCCATATGCATTTGCCCACATTTTTTAGTTTGTTACTAGAATGAAATGCAAAATAGATTCTGTGTAAGGAGAGGACACTCAGCAGCTGGTTACATATCTGGACGCTGGAGCTCTAGTGTGGGACACAAGAACACCCTTTTTATTAGGGGTCCCACACAGGTGCTCCAGTGGATACTATAGGGGTGTCTCCATCTGTGAAGCTTGTACAAAACAGGTAAAGTATTGAAGCTTGACAAAGGACAATAAAAATGCTACATCTTGGAACTCTGCCAAAACAGACAATTGTACCCCACTTCCAAGCAATGTTTCATATTTATAGTTCTGCCATCAAATATCTGTGTGCTAAGTATACCATTTTTTTTTAACATAGGGGAGAAAATACTTGAAGGATACCCCTCATCCGAGGAGACCAGAGACCCCTCACCTCTGGAAGAAGGTGAAATCCAACCAAGCAACGCACAGCAGGAGGAGGAAGACATGGTGGAAATTGGCACCACAACAGGTGAGTGTCTGCGACCACAGGCTCAGGTAAGAGATGGATGCCGGCATATTTATAATACATATTTTTTTGTTTTCTATCTTTTTAGGTGATTGTGATGTTGTGGATCCAGAACCTTTCACCTCGGAAAGTGCACAGATCCTGATCGGGGAGATCATGGGGTGTAATAGGGACTTGGAAAACATCATGAAAAACATCAATGATGTTATTCAAAAAAATAAGAACATCATTGATGTTTTGGGGAGAGTTTAAAACCCCTCCAAATCCCGAAAAAAGCGGAGAGACACATACTGAGAAGATATAGAGTGCTGCACACCCCGATTAATGTCAAAAAGAAAAAGAAGATATCCCCCGTGGGGCTTTAAAGCAGCAAAAAATTATGAAAATAATAAGTTGTTACTTGAAAGGGTTTTTTTTTTTATTTAGTAGGACTTAACCGTAATGGTTAAAATAAGAGCTGTGCTACAGGAGATAACACAAATGAAGCTGGCACAAGTTTATACAATGATCAAGCGCTATAATAGGGTGATAATCCTGACGCGTTCCGACCCCGTTGGGTCATCTTCAGAGGATTGAGGCGCTGTGACAAAATTTACGTATTAGAGTTCATGGATGTGACCATAAAAATATAATATAATATATATATGTTTAACAGTATAATTACCAATCACATTGTGTTTGAGCAGTTTCTCCTGAGCTTATAATTCTCCGACGTCTTCCCCACCGGGTCCCGACAGGGGTCCCTGGCCGTCCACCACGTCAGCAGGGGAAAAGAGGGGTTTACTCGTCCATGCGTGTCTTACAAGGAGTCACACCAAGTGGATATTTCCCAAAACTGGGGAGGAGCGTGGGGGCAAGCGAGCGACACCTGCAGCCAAAGCATCAAATAACAGACAACTGTACCATCAGTGCGTTCTGTTTAGCACGGATAGAGATATATGTATCATGTGTCACTTTTTGAAAAAAAGGATAACTCTGTTTATAATTTATTTAATATTTGTTTGATGTTGTCTGTACTTATTGGGGTCAGCGATGTATGAATATTCCCATAGTGGTGATGGTAACAAAGGGGGGGGGGGTTAACAAGGGTAGATAGGACTGCATGTAGATATCAGTATGTCAGAGTATGTAATGTAATAAGTAAATAGTGGTATCTACCGTATTTATCGGCGTATAACACGCACCGGCGTATAACACGCACCCTAATTTAGGAGGGAATTTTAAGGAAAAAAAAACTTTTAGGAGGGAAGTTGAAGGGAAAAAAAACTTACATTTAAACGCCCATCATTGCAGCCTTCTCAGTGCAGCCTTCTCAGTGCAGCCATGTCAGTGCAGCCTTGTCAGTGCAGCCTTGTCAGTGCAGCCTTGTCAGTGCAGCCATGTCAGTGCAGCCATGTCAGTGCAGCCTTGTCAGTGCAGCCTTGTCAGTGCAGCCTTGTCAGTGCAGCCTTCCCCAGTGCAGCCTTGTCAGTGCAGACTTCCCCAGTGCAGCCTTGTCAGTGCAGACTTCCCCAGTGCAGCCTTGTCAGTGCAGACTTCCCCAGTGCAGACTTCCCCAGTGCAGACTTCCCCAGTGCAGCTTTCCCCAGTGCAGCCTTCCCCAGTGCAGCTTTCCCCAGTGCAGACTTCCCCAGTGCAGCTTTCCCCAGTGCAGCCTTCCCCAGTGCAGACTTCCCCAGTGCAGACTTCCCCAGTGCAGCCTTCCCCAGTGCAGCTTTCCCCAGTGCAGCCTTCCCCAGTGCAGCCTTCCCCAGTGCAGCCTTCCCCAGTGCAGCCTTGCCCCAGTGATCCCAGCCATTCTGGGCTTCAAAATCGCAGATCGCGATTTGAAAATGGCGCTGCCGGCGCCGAAATACACAGTGCCGGTCCTCGGCTCTTTCCGGCGGCTGTCGTTCATTTTCGGCTCCACTCGTAGTCCCGAGCGGAGCTATCCGAACGTAGGTTCGGATAGCTCCGCTCGGGACTACGAGTGGAGCCGAAAATGAACGACAGCCGCCGGAAAGAGCCGAGGACCGGCTCTGTGTATTTCGGCACCGGCGGCGCCATTTTCAAATCGCGATCGGCGATTTTGAAAATGTGACAGGTCGGGATCGCAGGGGATCGGCGTATAACACGCACCTGCGATTTTCCCCTGGTTTTAAGGGGAAAAAAGTGCGTGTTATACGCCGATAAATACGGTATGTGTTGGCCGTGAAATAAGTGACAAAGTAGGGTGAGAATATAGGAATGTAAAGAAAAAGGCGAGTGTGGGGAGAACATGTGAGGAAAGAAGGGGACGGGCAGACTAGTAGGGAAAGGGGAAAAAATAAAAATAAACCAGGGGAAAGAAAGAACGGGAAGGAGGGGGGGGATGGTTAAGGGGGGAATGGGAAAAAAGATTAGGGAGTGAAGGAAAAAAGCTTAAGAGGAAAAGATCCAGGGGAAAAAAAAAAAGGAGACAGATTGGTGAAATGTGAGGATAGTGCAGGTGGGGTGATGCAAGTGAGTGAAAGGGTTAGCATGGGGGTGGGGAAATGGGAAGGTGCAGTGCAAGGGGCCAAATAAAACAATCAAAAAGCAGTGAAAGCAAAAACATCAGCAAAAAACACAATCCAACCGTGTGTATGTGAGAGATAGGTGTGTGTGATGGTGTACTGAAAAATGCATAGGTGCTGGAAAAGGGGTGATGAGGTGTAAAGATGGGAAGAAAATGGGACAGAGGTGAGACAAAGAAACACACAAGGTGAAGTGCAATAAAGGTGAACGTGTATTGAGGGTGGGTAGAATCGGATGTAAATTGTACAAAATGGTGTAACTAGTCACAGTGGGAAGGAATGACGTGAAAGAGACCCACAATACAGGGTATATCACGTCAGGTCCAACTCATCAATGTGTTCAGATACTGGTGATTACCTGTCTCCAGAGTATAGGTCAGTTGGTCAGTCTGATGAAACAGTAGGAACTAAATGCTGATCCCCCAGTCTGCTTGGTCATTATAAATAAAGTGCTGGCCGCTGATTGGATGCCTAATTGGGCTGCAGGTGCACGCAGGCTGTCCCCACCCCCCCTCCTCCTCCAGCAGGGATTAACACTCCACATGTGGCTCCCCCGGCGTTCAGGAAGATGGATATCCCGGCACAGCCGTCACATCCGCCGTAATAGCGTGATGTCGTGATGTCACGCGCACGCATGCAGCATCGCGTGCCCGCAACGCCACGGCATCCGGATGTGATCCGGAACGCCGCTGGCAGGAAATGATACACCCGAGGGTGCAGAAAGGAGGCATGGACCCTTTAATTGTGCCCCCCCTCTTTTCCTGCCAGGAAGAGACGCAACGACGAAGCCCCCATCCCCAGGACGGGTCCACGGTCCATGGAACCCACATCAGGCTCCGGAAGGGGGAGAGGCGGGGGAACAACACAATGCAGACAATATGTAAAAGGATTATAAGAAACCTATAAATTTATAAATTGCATTCTAGTGTACAAAGATCTAGAAAGCTGTGGGTAGTTGGAATGCATTCGAGGCAGCCATGGGCTGCCTCCATTGGATTTGACAAAAAACGTACATGTGATGCTCCAGATGGTAGGGGTTGTCATTACAGCAGAATGAAAATACTAGCCAATGTATTGTAAACATGTTAAGTGCGCCTGAGGGGGCACACTAAAGTGTCCAGTATTATGATAGATTAGTGAAAACAGGGGAGAATGACAGATGATTTCATCCAATCTCGCCTGTTCTAAAATATTAGCGTGTAATTACATGGGGATAGTCCAATCATCACCTATACATATACATTGGCTCATCCTGTAAACAATGTAACACAATACTTATTCAGTAGAAACAGTCACAATAAAAGTATTACAAGAAATGCACAATTCAACCAGAATCATCCCACAGCTCATATCTTAACTCGAGTGTCAAAAAGTAGGGGGAGGGGTGTTTAGCCACCCAATATTCGAAAAAAGGGGAGAGACACATACTGAGAAGATATAGAGTGCTGCCCACCCCGATTAATGTCAAAAAGAAAAAGAAGATATCCCCCGTGGGGCTTTAAAGCAGCAAAAAATTATGAAAATAATAAGTTGTTACTTTAAAGGGTTTTTTTATTTAGTAGAACTTAACCGTAATGGTTAAAATAAGAGCTGTGCTACAGGAGATAACACAAATGAAGCTGGCACAAGTTTATACAATGATCAAGCGCTATAATAGGGTGATAATTCTGACGCGTTCCGACCCCGTTGGGTCATCTTCAGAGGATTGAGGCGCTGTGACAAAATTTACGAATTAGAGTTCATGGATGTGACCATAAAAATATAATATAATATATATATATGTTTAACAGTATAATTACCAATCACATTGTGTTTTGAGCAGTTTCTCCTGAGCTTATAATTCTCCGACGTCTTCCCCACCGGGTCCTGACAGGGGTCCCTGGCCGTCCACCACGTCAGCAGGGGAAAAGAGGGGTTTACTCATCCATGCATGTCTTACAAGGACTCACACCAAGTGGATATTTCCCAAAACTGGGGAGGAGCGTGGGGGCAAGCGAGCGACACCTGCAGCCAAAGCATCAAATAACAGACAACTGTACCATCAGTGCATTCTGTTTAGCACGGATAGAGATATATGTATCATGTGTCACTTTTTGAAAAAAAGGATAACTCTGTTTATAATTTATTTAATATTTGTTTGATGTTGTCTGTACTTATTGGGGTCAGCGATGTATGAATATTCCCATAGTGGTGATGGTAACAAAGGGGGGGGGGGGTTAAAAAGGGTAGATAGGACTGCATGTAGATATCAGTATGTCAGAGTATGTAATGTAATAAGTAAATAGTGGTATCTATGTGTTGGCCGTGAAATAAGTGACAAAGTAGGGTGAGAATATAGGAATGTAAAGAAAAAGGCGAGTGTGGGGAGAACATGTGAGGAAAGAAGGGGACGGGCAGACTAGTAGGGAAAGGAAAAAAAAAAACAGGGGAAAGAAAGAACGGGAAGGAGGGGGGATGGTTAAGGGGGGAATGGAAAGTCCTACTAAATAAAAAAACCCTTTCAAGTAACAACTTATTATTTTCATAATTTTTTGCTGCTTTAAAGCCCCACGGGGGATATCTTCTTTTTCTTTTTTAACCCCTCCAAATCCCTTTGTTTTTTGATGTGCTACAATTTTTAAACTTTTTGTGTCAAATTGTCGAAAAGCCAAATTTTGAAGAGGCACACAGTGTGTCAACATGTGCTATCTGCCATCACGGGAGATCAATGGAAACGTTTTGGGGGTGCAACCCCCTCCTCAATAATAAAGTAGCTGAGAGGAAGGGGTTGCACCCCCAAAACACATCCCTTGATCCCCCGTGATGGCAGGTAGCACATGTTGACATTCGGGTATTTGTGTGCATCTTCAAAATTTGGCTTTTCCGAACGCAATATCAAACACAGTTTCTAAATACTCATGTCTGATATTGCCTTCAAGTTCTACCAAATGTGAACTTTGTAAGTTCAAGATTTGTGTCTTTCTTGTTGGTTTTAAACATGCCTGTTTTTTCTTAAATGGACATTTCTACTTTTTCTAATGTGACCCCAAAAATTGTTATACAACAAACATGTTGGTTTGTTTTAAAAACCTTTTCTAAATGCACATGTGATTGTGCAGGTATTAAAAAGATTGATAATCAAGAATGTGTGGATTATTGTCCCATTTCTGTGACAATAGGTGTTATTTCCTAAGGGCAAATCCACTTTGCACTACAAGTGCAGTTTCAACTGCACTTGTAGTGCAAAGTGTCTTTGACTTTAGTAACTAACACCCAACAGTGCTTTGTAAGGTTACACAATCACGCCATTTTCAGGACTCAACACAGTTCTGTCAGTGTCAGCTAAAACAAACACAAGCAGTAAATGTCACCAAAGATTTGCTTAATTTTTTTTTTATTTGAAAAAGGTTTTACACATTGTCTGGCATATTGATAGCCCCCTACCCGCAAAGTATTCAAGGTATCTTAGCCGGACATCACGGGCACTCAGGGGGGGCAAGCCAGGATGGCCACTTTCAAGCGCCGTCAGGTTTGGTTCATTTTGAATTCCGGCCTCAGGCCCAACTGAGCTAGCTAGTAAAAAGTTGTGTAGAACACAGCATGCCAGGATAATATGATTCAGTTTATACTCCACCATATGTATGGGTGTAAGAAATAGGCGGAACCGTCTGGCCATGATTCCAAACGTGTTCTGCACCACTCTTCTGGCTCTGGCCAGCCGGTAATTAAAGACCCTCTGGTCTGGGGTGAGGGTCCTCATCGGGAATGGCCGCATAAGATGGTCCCCCAGCGCAAATGCTTCATCCTCAACGAAGACGAATGGGAGTCCTTCCACATTGTCTTCTGGAGGTGGCAAGTCCAAGCTGCCATTCTGGAGACGCCTGTAGAACTCCCTCTGGGCGATGACTCCACCATCGGACATCCGGCCATTCTTCCCCACGTCCACATGCAGAAATTCATAAGTAGCCGACACCACCGCCAACATCACAATACTATTGAACCCCTTATTATTATAATAGTATGACCCCGAGTTGGGTGGTGGGATGATGTGGACGTGTTTCCCATCAATTGCCCCTCCGCAGTTAGGAAAATCCCACCGCTGGGCAAAGTGGGAGGCCACAGTCTGCCATTCCTGTGGCGTGGAAGGAAACTGTGGAGTAAAATTAAAAAAAATTAATTAGTCTTTGTGCACATAAACAGGGAAAGCAGATTAGACACAAACATTGTTGGCCAACATCAAGATACCATTTATTAGAGGTAATTTTGTAACACCAAAGTATAAGGTACACCTATCAGATTCCCCCCCCCCCTCTCATGGGCCATTTCTAACATTATAGGGGGGGGACTCTTGGACAGGTAACCCTCTCCACTTCATTGAGAGATGAATGCCTAAATAATGGGCATTACTTTGAACAGCCCCTCCTTAGTTACACTATTGGCAGCCCACTGGACAGGTAAGAAGTGTCAGAATACAAAGATATAAGTACACACTGTACAAATTTGAGCACATTTGGACATTCTGCTATTACCTATCAAGATAATAATAGGATACAAAAACTTTAAACATTGCCATTTGAAAGTATACAGGCCACAGACCACAAAAGAGATGGGTATAGTGTGTATGGGTTTGGCAAAGTCAGCAGATAGATGATTGAGGATAGATAGAGAATTGGGATCAGCTGACTTAGCAGTTGGGGGAAGGGAGGATTCAAAATGATTTGGGGACCCCCCAAAAAAAGCCTCTGGCACTCTGCCTGAATTTAAAGCACGAATCACATTTCAAAACATTTTAGGGGTGTTTAGGGTAAAGCACTACTATGGAGCTGATAAAATACATTGTTAAGTGACTACATGAGGTGAATATAGGGCCAGGAGACCATGCTGGGGAGGTAAGTGAAGGCAAATATGTATGAAGGACAACAAAAATAATTACAAAAATATCAAGCATGCATGAGGACAAAGGGGAAATTCACAGCATATTCCAATCATGGTAATTAGGGAATGAGGAAAGAAATACAATATATTATCAAACATTAAATACAATAAAATGTGATATTAAAGGATAAAAATCTTACCTTAATATACTCCTTCTGCAGGACCTGTATGATGGCAGAACAGGTCTCTGGGATAATGATCCCCAGAGCCTGGGGGGAGATGCCTGTCGAAAACTTTAAGTCCTGCAGACTTCTCCCCGTCGCCAAGTACCGCAGGGTGGCGACTAACCTCTGCTCCGGAGTGATGGCTTGCCTTATGCGGGTATCCTGCCTGCTGATATAGGGGGTCAGCAAAGCCAACAAACGGTGAAACACGGGGTCCGTCATCCTGAGAAAGTTCCTGAAATCATCAGGATTATTCTCACGGATCTCACGGAGCAAAGGCATATGACAGAACTGGTCACGCTGAAGCAACCAATTCTTGGTCCATGAACTCCTCCCCACCCTGTTCATGGACTGGACTTGTGTCAAGGTCAGGACCCCAGCACCAAGCCCCCACACAGCACAAACTCTATGAGGAGTATGTATATGCAACATGGCTAGAAAATGTTCGGCTGCTCAGAATGAAGTAACAGAACGCACTGAAGAACAGCAAGGCCTGAGAAGAACGACCTGAAAAATAGTAACGAACAAACAAGAACAGAATGACAAGAGTCACGCGTCACTTGCTGCACGCACTGAAGAGCAGATACAAACCCACAAGCACAAACTGAACAGCAGAAAACGATCTGAAAACCACGAGTCTGAAAAAGCGCAAATCGTCTCTCACCAAACTTTTACTAACACGAGATTAGCAAAAGGAGCCCAAAGGGTGCCACGCTTGGTTCTGAACTGGCCTTTTCTAGTCTCGTCGTACGTGGTGTACGTCACCGCGTTCTTGGCGACCGGAAATTCCGACAGCTTTGTGCGACCGTGTGTACGCAAAACAAGTTTGAGCCAACATCCGTCTGAAAAAATCCATGGATTTTGTTGTCGGAATGTCCGATCAATGTCCGATCGTGTGTACGGGGCATTACAGTAAAGAACCTCTACGTAGTTTAAGGTTAAACCTCTTTTCTTCTAATTTTAATGAGTGGCCATGAGTCTTGTTAAATTCTCTTCTGCGAAAAAGTTTTATTTCTATTGTAGGGTCACCAGTAGGGATGAGCTTCGTGTTTGAGTCGAACCCATGTTCGACTCGAACATCGGCTGTTCGGTCGTTTGCTGAATTGCGAGTGATATGGGCCGTTCGCGCCAAATTCGTGTGGCGCGTCACGGCCCATAATTCACTGCGGCATCGCAGTGCATTGCTGGCTGATGATAGGCCAAGCATGCACTATGACCCGCATGCTTGGCCAATCACAGCGCCGCCTGAACAGAGAGCCGTAATTGGCCAAAGCCAAGGAGGCTTTGGCCAATTATGGCTCAGGGGATTTAGTACACGCCCCACACTATATAAGGCCGCCTGCACGGCGGCCCTGTGCAGTGTGTTCCGGTGTGCTGAGAGATAGAGAGAGAGAGAGACAGTGTCATTACATTTGAGTTAGCTAGATTAGGCAGGACAGTCAGTCAGTTAGCTGCACTTACAGTGTATTGTGTATATATATGCATCCCAGGTGTTGCATATATATATATACACTGTATTCAGTTTAGCTAGATCCGTTCCTGTTATCTTCCTACTGACAGGCAGGCTTGTCTTGTTACAGTATTTACAGCTACCTGAAGAAAATTATTGGTGTTCTTTTGATCCTGTTAGTACCACAGTCAGGCAGCTAGACTATATACAGTTAGTGCAGTGCATCCTGCTCACAGTGTTCAGCTAGATCCGTTCCTGTTATCTTCTTACTGACAGGCAGGCTTGTCTTGTTACAGTATTTACAGCTACCTGAAGAAAATTACTGGTGTTCTTTTGATCCTATTAGTACCACAGTCAGGCAGCTAGACTATTTACAGTTAGTGCAGTGCTTCCTGCTCACAGTGTTCAGCTAGATCCGTTCCTGTTATCTTCTTACTGACAGGCAGGCTTGTCTTGTTACAGTATATAAAGCTACCTGAAGAAAATTGCTGGTGTTCTTTTGATCCTATTAGTACCACAGTCAGGCAGCTAGACTATTTACAGTTAGTGCAGTGTGTCCTGCTCACAGTGTTCAGCTAGATCCGTTCCTGTTATCTTCTTACTGACAGGCAGGCTTGTCTTGTTACAGTATTTACAGCTACCTGAAGAAAACTACTGGTGTTCTTTTGATCCTATTAGTACCACAGTCAGGCAGCTAGACTATTTACAGTTAGTGCAGTGCGTCCTACTCACAGTGTTCAGCTATATCCGTTCCTGTTATCTTCCTACTGACAGGCAGGCTTGTCTTGTTACAGTATTTACAGCTACCTGAAGAAAATTACTGGTGTTCTTTTGATCCTATTAGTACCACAGTGAGGCAGCTAGACTATTTACAGTTAGTGCAGTGCGTCCTGCTCACAGTGTTCTGCTAAACCTACAAGTTAGTGGGGTGCATCCTGCTCACAGTGTTCAGCTAAACCTACAAGTTAGTGGGGTGCGTCCACCTCACAGTGTTCAGCTAAACCTACAAGCTAGTGGGGTGCATCCTGCTCACAGTGTTCAGCTAGATCCGTTCCTGTTATCTTCTTACTGACAGGCAGGCTTGTCTTGTTACAGTAAATACAGCTACCTGAAGAAAATTGCTGGTGTTCTTTTGATCCTATTAGTACCACAGTCAGGCAGCTAGACTATTTACAGTTAGTGCAGTGCGTCCTGCTCACAGTGTTCTGCTAAACCTACAAGTTAGTGGGGTGCATCCTGCTCACAGTGTTCAGCTAAACCTACAAGTTAGTGGGGTGCGTCCTGCTCACAGTGTTCAGCTAAACCTACAAGCTAGTGGGGTGCGTCCTGCTCACAGTGTTCAGCTAGATCCGTTCCTGTTATCTTCTTACTGACAGGCAGGCTTGTCTTGTTACAGTAAATACAGCTACCTGAAGAAAATTGCTGGTGTTCTTTTGATCCTATTAGTACCACAGTCAGGCAGCTAGACTATTTACAGTTAGTGCAGTGCGTCCTGGTCACAGTGTTCAGCTAAACCTACAAGTTAGTGGGGTGCGTCCACCTCACAGTGTTCAGCTAAAGCTACCTGTAGAAGGTTGGTGGTGATCTCATTCTACAGGCAGGCAGTTGATTTTGCTATCTGCAGTATCAGTACATACATATATATATATATATATATATATATATATATATATATATATATATATATATATATATATATATATATATATATATATATATATATATATATATATATATATATATATCCCAGCTTAGTGCAGCTACAGGCCATTAGTATGTCTGGAAGGCCAAGAAGAAGAGGCAGACAGTCACAAGCCAATAAGAGAGGGCAAGCAGGCTCTGTGTCTAGTGCTGGTCGTGGAGACGGTGCATCCTCATCAGCACGTGGCCATGGGACACGCTTGGCCTTTTTTTCGGCAGCTGGCCGTGTTGAGCCGCAACATGCGGAAGACTTGGTCGAGTGGATGACCAAGCCGTCCTCATCCTCCTCATCCTCTCTCACCCATGCCCAGGGTACTTTGTCTGGCAAAGCAGCGGCCTCTTCCCTCGGCTCAATGTCATCAGTGACTCCTTCCCTAGCCCCACCATGTCCTCCTGAGGAGTCCCTCGAACTGTTTGACCACTGTGTTGGGTACATGCTCCAGGAGGATGCCCAGCGTTTGGAAGGCTCTGATGATGATACTGAGCTCGATGAAGGCAGTAACATGAGCACGGACAGAGGGGGTGCCCAAGAAGGACAGCAATCTGGCAGTCATGCTCCCCCTACTGCAGCATACTGCCAGGTTTGCTCCAGTGATGAGGAGGGAGGGGATGATGAGGTCACTGACTCAACGTGGGTGCCTGATAGGAGAGAGGAGGAGGAGGAGGAGGAGGCGGCACATCACCAACGAGGCAGGATGCCCTCCAGGGACCAGCCTA